>CAOKZL010000189.1:0-600000 GCA_948472985.1 Iguana delicatissima | reverse complement strand
TCCTCTCCATCCTCTGGCTCTCTGGAAGCATTTGAAGCAGCATTGGCATTGGAATGACAGTGAAGTAGGGCCAGAGAAAGACAGACCTTTGGCATTCAATTGCAGCAACATGTCTGGATTAAATAATGCAACAAATTCGAGCTAGGAAAGAACTCATTCTAGTCTAGGCAATCCTATTATAGCTGGGTGTGGTTGCCTACAACAGGTAAAGTAGACAGCAGCTGCCTCCAGGATCCCTTACTGAGCATATGTGAATGGCAAAACAGAGAGAAAAAAGGGGAGCAGATAAACGTAATAGCTACCCTTTTAAATATATTGAAAGCATAGATCTGTAAGTTTGGCCACCAAAATGGAAATCATAAGGAAAATGGAGGCTGGTGAAAGAAAATGTTGTCCTTGGATGCATTTTGGAAGAAGGTTTGAAGAGGTCTCCAAAATGAAGCTTGCCTCCCCTGATTGCTTCATTTCACATATCCTATATTGCTAGTTTTGAATAAAAAGTTTGCTGAAACATGTTGAGCTACTCTTTTTTTGTGTGATGTAGGAAGCTATCGCAATGCCTTCCATGGTGTTTGTGCCTCTGGTACCAAATTGTCTGTTAAAGATGTAATGCTTAGGAACACATCTGGTCCATTAACTGAGGTGTATGTGTAGAATCTTATTCTTACACAACTCAGAGTTAATACTGTGAAGAAAAGTAGAATAGAGGAAGGATGGAGAATATTTGGTCCTCCAGATATTGTTGAACTGAAATTCCCGTCATCCCTAACCATTGATCATACTGGCTAAGACTGACAGGAATTGCACAAAGTTGGCAGGATACACATTCCCATCCCAGGAGTAGAAAGTGCCAGGGAGATCTTACCTGTTTGTTGTTATCCCATTGTTGTGACATCACAGCCTGAGACAGTCATGGCCTTACAGCTCCTATAAGTTTCTTACTTAATTTGGACTGGTTTAAACATGCACCTACATCTCCTGATATCTCAGCAGAAGTTAGGAAAAGTACCTTTTTGGACCATGACAACTATCACCCCCAGCCAACATAGCACCTGGTCATGCAGACTGGGCAAGTCTTGAAGTTATAATTTTTTAAAAGTAACTTTTATGAACGCTGTATCTTGGTGGCTTGATGGCATAGCACTAGCGACTGGCCGAATAAATAAACAACCTCCATTAAAATACAACCATGTAAAAACATCCCTTGTTGAAAAAAAAAATGTATTTGGATTTTAAAAAAAAAATGAATTCAAACTTTCTGCTCTATGTTTATTATTATTTTTTTTTGGCAAATTTGTCTCTTCCACATTTTTCAAAAGAATATAAGTTAAAACAGTAAACCATCAACAAAAATATTATTTATAGCTAGATTACTGTCGTGAAATATATTTTTCCGGCTTTGATTGTACACAAGAATAGAGTAGTGTAAACTGTGCATTGCTTTTGCTGCACAACTGTTGGGTGGGATGGCAAAGTTGTACAACTGTACACCCACCTGAATGGGCACTGAAATGCAGGACCAAATGTGCACCCACATGCACGATAGCGCACATGTACAACTCCACTTCCACAACTGTGAACTGAATGCAGATATTCTCCATTCAACAAAAATGTCCAACTGCTTCTATAGGAGAACATGCTCATAATGCGTAAGAAATCAACAAAATTCTGGCCATTAAATTGAAATACACATGCATAGCTGCATCTTCTCATTTCAACAGTGGTTTAACCAAAAATGCCTTAGAACCTTACCAAAATAATCTTTTATAAGGGTCAAACTAAAGTGGATCTCTATAGATACAGCAGAGGGAGGTCTGTCCCATAAAGGTGCAAACTCTCTTAAACCCCTTCTTGTAGATCACTGTTTGGTGGGAACTACAACTCTCTTCACCTTTGGCCAGGACAGTCAGCAGCCATGCTGGTTAGGTATGATGAGAGTTGTAGTACATCAAACACATCTACAGATCACCATTGGGGGATGTTGTAGATTTTCACTGGTGGCTTAGTCCAGTATGGAGGGAGAGAGACCTTAAGGTGCAAAGTTAGTGTAGATCAGGGGTGGGCAATTTATGGCCCTCTGCAGTTGTTAGAATGCAACCTCCCTTAGGCCTAGGCAGTGTAGCTTGGTGGTGAGAGATGTTGAGAGCTGTAGTCCAAAAACATCTGAAGGGCCACAAGTTGCCCACCACTGGTGTAAAGTTCCATTCACACTGTAGACTGTTGCAAATTTCATGAAAGTAAATCAGTACTTGAAGTTGCAACCATTAAATGCATACATACGCTAAAATCATAATGTTAGATTGGGAGAGGGGAAGCTTATTGAGAGCTTCAGTTAACCTTAGGCTTGATGCATCCCTCTCTTAAAATGTATACTGCATAGTTATATTAGTTTGAAACCAGTTTCACTGACATGGAACTATCTATGGATACTTGAGAATTCGAATTCTCTGCTGACCTAGAAGGCATTTTCCACACTAGCTTGTTATAGTGCTATTATTCCACTGTCAACATCCTACGGAATCCTGGAGTTTGCAGTTTAGCAGGATTCCATCGGATGTCAAAAGTGGAATAATAGCACTATAACAGGCTAGTGTGGAAATGGCCGAAGACTTTCCTGACCTACAGCACTAGACTTTTCTAGCAGAGAGTTCTAAATACTTCACCAAACTAGAAACTATGCATGTACTATGTGAGCTTTGAATCCAGGAACTCTTTCACACTACATAGTTAAAGCATTATGATTCTACTTTAACTTCCTATCTTAACTTCTACATCCTATGACATTCTGGGGTTTGCAGCTTAAGGAGAAGTATTTTAATTCTCTGCCAGAGAGCTCTAATGCCACACTGAGCCACAAATTCCAGGATTCTATAGGATGCAGCCAAGGTCGTCAAAATGGAATCCTAGTGTTATAGCTGCGTAGTGGGAAAGGGCCTTGGACTGCCCCAGACCCTACATTGCGTCTTTTTGCATTTTCTTCAAGCCTGGAGGGAAGTCGATGATGTGCGAACCAGGGCATAGCTGTTTGCTGATAGCTCTGAGATTCTTGGAGTGAGGGATGCCCATGGAGTCATGTTGGGCCACAAGAAAAATCCCTCTGTTAGGAGAAATCACAGAAAAATGTCAAGCAACAGCAAGTTTTCCAAGTGAAGGAGCTACTTTGACAAAGTTCCTCTACACCTAGTACATGAAAACATTGCATCCTAGGTGGAGGTGGTTCTTGTTTCACACACATCTTGATGCAGCTTTGGGAAGAGTCGTGTCCAACCCCCTTCTCCCGTGAATCCCCTCCAGGAAAGGCAAACAATTCAGAGAAATGGAGATGAAAGGGCGCCTGCCGACAGACACCCAGCCTGACTCCTCCAGAGTCAGTCCCAATCTAAGCAAACAGAATCCCTCCTGCTCCGACCAGCACCCTCTTGTGATTTAGATCCCCCTGCAGTCTCTCCACTTGAAAGCAGGCTTTGTCAACTTCACACTAATCCAGTTCTAGTGTAAACAGGCAAAGTCCTGTCCCTGCCACCTCCGATCTTCCCCTTCCACTGTCTTTCCCCCTCCCTTGGCTGTATCAAATGCATCAAAGCCCAAGTAAATTGCATCCCCTTTGACCCGCTGGTGATAAGTTCAGCCACAGTACATTAAAGCAGCAGTGGCTGCGGTTTCATGGTCAGCGATGATGGAGCCAGAAGAGGTATTGCTGCGGCCCTTTGGCAGGCTCTAATCAAATAACTCCATTGCCCTTCAAAACCCTGTGGTAAACTCTGGATGGGAACCCTTCATTCATCCAGACCCCAAAGGTTATCCTTACATAATGAGCAGTAGTTAAAAAGGGAGGATGAGATTATGCCATCAGCCACGAGAGCTGTTCCAACGTAGCCCTTTCTCTCCTCTCAAATAAAGGGATATGCCATCTTGGCTCTATCAGAGTATCAAAAAGTGGGGAAACCAGGTTGCTTGTTAGATCTGTTTTGAAAAATAAAGAAATGTACAGTGCTACAAGAGAGCCAGCATGGGGTAGTGGTTTGAGCATTGGACTATGACCATGGAGACCAGAGTTTGATTCCTTGCCCAGCCATGGAAACGCATTGGGTGACCATGGGTGCCTCACATACTTTCAGCCCCATAAAACCCTGATAGGTTCCCCTTAGGGTCACCACAGGTTGCAATGACTTGAAGGCACACAACAACAACAACAACAACAACAACAACAAGGATCCTACAAAACTTTGAAGCTCTGGAGCAAAGGGCTGTGCTTTCATGGGACAGTTATCAAAGCACAACTTTCTGGAAAAAGCAATTCTACTTATTTATCAGAGTTGTAGCAGCCCACTTGTGCGTTATCATACTCCTGGAAACAAAACAAGATTCCCACCATTTAAGAATTAATTATCTATACTGTCAGATTTAGTACTAATGTTAAACCAGATGTTCTTTTCAAAATAGGAGGGTCAACACTGATTTTTAGGTATTGAAATCAACGGATGTAGTACAACCCTAATATGGAAGTAAATCCTGCAGGGTATAGCATACCCTCTGACATTTCACGGATGAAAACTGGAATGCCTGTGGCCAGGCAATGTCAGAACGTGGTCAAGATGGCAAAAGCTATTCATGAGGAAGAACAGACAAGCTAGAAGACATTGCAGCAGTTTGCTTTCGCCTGAGTTTACTGAGAAGGGCAAGCTTCTCTCCCTTCCTCTTCGCCCTGCTGAGTTAATTGAGTGCAAACTACTTTTGTACTTTTAACTCCATTTCCAGCAGTTGAAGGAAACTGAAGAGAAAAGGGAAGGAGAGGACAAAGGAGGAGGAGAGAGAAACTGGGACGTTTTAAAAGCGTCTGAAAAAGTGGGATGTCAGTCGATTAATTGGGACTGTCCCTGCTGAGACAATTGGAGGTTACGGTATAGGGCTGAAGTTTCCTCAAAGGAAAGCTTCCTCAAAGGAAGATTTATTAAATGTGACCTGCAGCAAAATGTTGCAGTGCAAAGGAGTCCCAGTTCCAGCTATTCCGTTCCCCTCTGCTCAGCTTTCCGTCACCTCCACAACAACCAGTCAGAATTCTGCGGCCACTGATCATGCTGGTCTGACTGCATCACATTTGGAGTCAACGGTGTGAATTTGCTGCAGGTTGTAGTCTGAACTTTAAAGGAGCTATCCAGGGTCCTGAACCTAGGAAATTGTGCAGCACCTTGGATAGCCCCTTAAATATTCAGACCAAATATCAGGGTAGATTCCCTGCACCACTCACATTAAAACTACCAGCTACCAATGTTTGGGATTCCACCTCTTAGTTCTTTCCCTCAAACTTTTTTTTGGGGGGGTGGGAGGGGATGCTTTTGCAAATCTGAGGGCTTCTCCAGACCTTCTGCTTCAATTTACTTTTGACATGCATATGATTATACTCTTACAGGGCATTTATACATCCTGTAGTTAGAAGTAAATGCTGCTGAGCCCAATGGGATTTACTCTCAAGAAAGTGAGTATGGAATTTCAACTCTGGTTGTCTGTGGTGTGTGTCTATTCTGATGCAGTAAGTTTTACTGAGTTCAGGGCAGAAGCCTTTCCAAATAAGCATGGACAGAATTGTAGACTTAGATCATTTTTAGAAGCAAACCCCTCCACCTTGCTCTCACCTTCATATGGAAGCTTCTCATTGGCACTGATCTCCCCAAAGGGGCTCTCTGGCATCACTCAAGCTCACTGAGTTGGATGGGAAATGCAGCCCAACAACAACTGAAAGCACACATCTCTGAATGCAATGTTGCTTTCACTTTCCTTACACTAGTCATAGGAACAGTGAGGGCATTGATGCAGTGGTACCCAGTGTCTTCCATGCCAGTGGGGCAGAAAATCCACTCCGGACTTTCATCTGAACTTTAAAGATGTTGAGCCTATTTGGGGAATGTAGTTTGGCACCTTGGATAATGCCTTTGAAATTCAGACTAAATCTCAGAGTAGATTCACTGCCTGATAGACACAGAAGTCACCAGCTGCAAGGGCCTTGAAGGTGCCAAGCATGGTTATAGCATGCCTCACACGAGATAATGTGTCTGTGGAAGGAAGCCATTTTTTTAAAAAACCCCAAAGGGCCTATCTGATGTTGCCAGACTTATTTGTAAGGTACTTCCACATGGGCAATTGAAAGAAACAAAATCTAGAATGGCAGAATACTTGTCAAGAAGACCTCTCTGTTATTTATTGCATTTCATCCAAAGGCTGTCCTGATCTCACTGTAGCTACCATAATGAAGCATTAGAGAGCAGAGAGTTTGAAATTTCTGAGATTGTATTACTCACTTTTAAGGCAGGTAGGCTGAGATCTTGGATCATGCATTGGTTACTGTGATAGGCTTGCTTGTAGGAAGCTCAGATTTGGATTCCTTCTCACCTGTGTCATTCAGTGGATAGCCTTGGGCAAACCACTACATTTTTGGGTAACCCTGAGCAAACCAGCTATCTTAACTGGGCTTTCGGGGGGGCTAAAATGTAGCTCTCAGCTTTTTCCATGAAGACTGAAAGGCAAAAAGATAAGAAGTTCTGAGGCAGCTAGAATTCTGTTGTGTATAATTGAAGGAACAGACGGCACTACAGATGTTGTTAGACTCCAGCTCACATCAGCCCTAGGCATCACAGTCAATAGTCAGGGATGATGGGAGCTGAAGTCTAACAACATCTGGAAGGTAGCAGGTTCCTCATTCTTATTGGAGCAGCTATCCATTATAATACTTGCATTCTCTAACCACTTCGGACTTTCTATTCCATAGATAGAGAGTTTGCTTGGGTCAAAGCCACACGTGAAAGCACAGCGCAGCTGGGTGGGGGGGCAGGGGAAGAGTCTTGTTTTGCATGAAGTATCAACAGCAAACTACTAAACTATCCCCTGTGCATAAACTTCAGCAGAAGCCAAGAACCCTTCATCACAAGTGCTTTTTCTAGGTACATCCAAATTGTGAGTTTGCACTGAACCATTTGTCTGATGTGGTTTTTAGTTCTGTTAGGGGAAACAAATATTAATATAGCTTTATACGTCACCTTTGATTTTCATATCAGACTGCCAAGTACAAAAACAAAGAGGGAATATGCTGCTACAATGATCTAACAGGGATTAGAAAATCTACATCAGAACCACTGAAGACCACAAAACAGTAATCTAACCTTAATACGGTTAAGCTGCATTTCGCAACATAACTTACCATGGAGTCAACCCTAGCGGGATTTCTCCATAATTAAATATTGCACAAGATCATGTGGTCAGTGTTGATCTGGCAATTTCAAAATAAAATGGCAAAGTGTGTGTGTGTGTGTGTGTGTGTGTGTGTGTGCAAAACATGAGTAACAAATAGAAGAAAGCTAAGCCAGCCTTCCTCTAACCTAGTGCCCATCTTGCTAGCTGGGGATGGTGAGAATTGCATTCAAATGTATATGAAGAGCACCAGGTTGGGAAGGATCAATTAAGCACACACTTAACCTTTGTAGTGAAATAAATCTAATAGTTAAAACAGTGAAGATGTGGGTTTCTGTCATGGGCTGGGAGTCAGCTTCTCCGGGTGAATAGCAGCCTCAAAGGAGAATAAGCAGACACAAGTGCACTGAGAGCTAGTCATGCTGGGATGAGAGCCAGCTGGCTCCTGCCTTTTTAAGGAAGGCAGAAGGCTGTGGCACAATGCTAGAAATGACTTGTATGTTTGTCAGCCCTTGCTTTTGTGTGGTATGAATTTCCTGCTTGCTGTCTGCCTGGATTCTCTGACCCTCAGACTGTCTGACTCTGCTGCACACTAGATTCTTGTACTCCTGAACTGACTCTTGACTATTCTTCCACTCCACCCTGAACAGGCAAGCTCAGCTGAAAAGCTAAGCTGCCTCAGTTTGTCTGCTGAACAACCTCCTGCCATTTCTGCACTCTGTTGCCTGGCAATGGACAGCCAACACCTACAACAGGTTTGAGTAGTTAGGGTGGTGGCAGAACATCATCTTGAACAGGGCACTAATTGTAAGCTCTGCTGCCGCCCCACCATATTCACATCTGAATGTTTCTCTAATGTCTCTCTATGCCCTCTGCTTCTGCTAGAGCAGGGCTGTGAAAGATGGAGCATTCCAGATGTTATTGAATTTCAACTCTCATCACATCACTAGTGGCTATATTGAGAAGTGCTACCAGGAACTGCAGTCTAGTGTTATCTGGTGGGCTTCACATTCTCAACCCATATCACAGAGCAGGTCAACCTGCCAAAAATTCTTCCTGGTCCCTCAGAAATGTGAACACAAGGCAATGAAACAAATTGTGTGAATAATGTCCAGTATCCTATTAGTAAGAATCTCATCTACAAACAGAAGGAACTCTTTGGATTAGAGGAAGGAGAGAAAGCCATCTGCTATTGCCACAATAAGCTATTTTGACCACTCTCAAGCAACAGAGACAACTTTCACAGTTGTTCCCCCTCTCTTCCATTTCAGTGCCTTTGGCCATTTTATCAACACTGCTGTGCCACTGTGATGTAGTGGTTTGAATGTTGGAGGAGGAGACCAGGGTGCTAATCCCAGTTCAGCCATGGAAACCCATTGCATGGCCCTGAGCAAGTCTCACTCTCTCAGACTCAGAAAAAAGGCAATGTCAAACCTCCTCTGAATAAATCTTGCCCAGAAAACCCTAGGATAGGGTTGCCATAAGTTAGAGTTGACTTGAACTCACAATAACAATAATAGGGTTGCCATAAGTTAGAGTTGACTTGAACTCACAATAACAATAATAACAACAAGCTTCACTACTAGTTACACTTCTACCACCACCTATGCTGGGTTAGTTACACTGGCCAGCAGGACTGTAGCCCATGATCTGATCCAAGCTCAAAGTTAATCCAAAAAGTAGACTCTGAGTCAGGAGCACTGTGAGTGAGGAAATCTGGATGGGGGGGCTTAACTGGTCCCAGATAGGGTTACCCCCCATATGTCAAACAAACAGTATGATAATGCTGCTAGATTTGGAGCTACCTATGGCCTAAATACCCTAAAAGAACCAGGTCTTGTCTGGTGTTAAAAGCTAAGCACAGTCAGCCCTGATTACTACTTGGATGGGAAACTGCCTATGAATAGCTATATTTCGGAGAAAGACTGCCAAAGTTACCTCTAAATATGCCTTGCCTCAGAAAACCCTGTGAAATTCAGGGGGTCATCATAAATTGACAGGTGACTAGAAGGCATGAATACACACAGAAACTGGGTGTAGGTGGCTAGAAGTGCAGTCAGCCCTCCACATTTGTGGGATTCACTTTTGCAGATTTGATTATTCACGGATTATTTGCTGTCAGCTCTGCTGCCTCCCTATGTCATTTTTAATAGGGACTGCAAACCTCGTGAGACTGAGAAGCTGGGAATGAGACTTGTAAGTCCCTATTAAAAATTGTGTGGGGCAGCAGTGGAGGTGGCAGTAAGCCCCACCAGCCAGTCACTTCTGCCTTGTGAAGGAACCCTGATGCCTCAAAGGAATCCACAATGTGTTTTGGTGTGTTAAATATGGTTTGGGAGGGCCTAGAGTTATTCATGGTTTTTCCACATTCACGGGAGTCCTGTGCCCCTAACCCTAGCGAATGTGGAGGGATGAGTGTAGTTCTTAGCAGCTTTGGTAAAAAGCATCCCAAACATCATCTTAAACCCAAGAAGGCCATGTCACACATGTTGTTTCTATTAAGGCTATACTACTGTAATGTGCTCAACATAGGACTCCTGTTAAAAGTTGTTCACAAACTTCAGTTGGTGGAGAATGCATCCATTAGAACTAGAGCTGCCAGGTGGCAACTGGAGAGGGCTCCTGTACCTTTAATGTTTGTGTAGAAGAGGGAATTTCAGCAGCTGTTGCTGGTTGCCTGGTTGCATGATGAGCAACACCTCCTTCTTGTATATAACTATTAAAAGTACACAAGCCCTCTCTAGTTTTCAATCTAGCAACCCTGATTAGATTCCTTGCAGTAAAGAGGCATGCAGTCCACAAGTACTCTATGTCAGTTACATTGGCTGCCTAGTTGCAAACTGCAGGAGCTGATAGTAATCCTGAAAGCATGGGACCAAGGCCCTTTTTGCACGTTACCTTTTAGCAGCACTGGGGTGCGGGGATCATGCAAGCAGCCTCTTGTGATAGGCTCTCGCATCCCCACTGCTTCAGCTTCACAGCCACTGCCTGCTAGTGAGCAGGCAGCGTGAGGGCCCCTCCTCTTCCTTCCGCAGTGCAGCCTGGGATTTTCTCAGGCTGCTCTGGAGCAGGAAGTGCGAGCACCGCAGCTCCGGAGGCTCTGCACACACGGTAAGTGTGTGCGGGGCCCTGGAGCGATGTGTGATTGTTCTACATTTTCAGCTAGAAGCTGAAAATGAAATAGTGCACGATCAGCACCTGCTGGCCCCGGCAGCATCGCACAATTGTGAGGATGTCATGTGGATGACTTCTCACAATTGCGCGATGCTCCAAAGGCCCTTTCACATGGTGAATGCCATGCAAAAAGGGCCCAAGCTAACTGAAGGGCTGCCTGCATCCACGTTAAGCTGACTACACCTTGAGGTCAGCATTTGAGGTCTTGCAGTCTGGTTCATTTCTGAAGATTGACAAGCTCAGGGGTACCAGGGACAGAGACTTTTCTGTAGTGGTTCTGGGCCTTTGGAAAATCATCTGCACAACTTCTTCATTGCTAAATTTTAGGAGAGGCTGAAAGACATTTTTACCTCCACCTGTGTTTCGCTAGTTTTAAGGAGTTTTGTCTGAGCAAATATGTATCTTCTTGTTTTGAATATTATTTGGATCCTGATATGTTGAATAACTATTTAATTGTTGTTTTAATGATTTACAATTACATATTTCGTAGGTGAGCCACTTTGTGAGAGTTGATGCTCTAAAGAATAGCATGGGTATCAGTACCAATGTCATTCTTCATTGTTAGCATCATCCTGCAAACACATGATTTTGCATGGATTTTAATCGAGAATCAGTGGCAGCTTGTGGCTCCCAAGTCAGTGGGATGGTGAATCCATTTCAGGTTTTAATTTGAACCTTACAGGAGCTCATTAAGGTGCTGAACCTATTTGTGTTCAGTGACTTGAATAGACCCTTTACAGTTCAGGCTGAAGTCCACAACAAACCCAGCACCCACTGAGTGGGAGGCACCAGCTACCATTGTTCAGAATGGTTAAGTTTTCTGAGCTTAGCCTTATATGATACTGTAAATCCACACACACACTCCAGACACATTGTTTAGGAAAGAAGACGGTTAACATATAATTGGTAAGTGCAAAACATTAGGCATTCTCAGTAATTCTGGAACTGATGCTCAGAACAAAGGAACTCCATCCAGATCTCCTGGTCACGACTAAGCTGACAAGCAATGTGTTAAGTCTGTCCAAATGGCTATGGCCCAACCGTCAAAGTTGGGATTTGTGAAACTTTGGCCCTCAAACAAGCATCCTTGAGTATCTTTAGTAAAAAAATCTCATCAGGAGTGAATTTCTTTGTGTCCTTCAGAAGAGCCTGCTGGATCTTTCATCAGTTTGTTTTTCTCATTAGCCGGCACTGGCTTTGTACTTATTTAATAAAGATTAGGATCTGCTGCCTCCAGCCCAGTCTCCCCCCTTGCTTCTTTTTTCTTTTTTTCTTGCTTCTCTGTCAAGCTTGTGGGGGCTTGGTCTTCCATGACATGTTTGATGTTGTACTATGGAAGTTTAAACGCAGGGCAGAAGGTGCCCAACCTCTTGAATTAACTTCCTAGAGAATTCTCTGTTTCCAGACTAGGACTGGACTAGATTGTTCGAGTTGCTGCTGCCAACCTCCTCCCTTTCCCACCCCTGCAATGCATAATGGTGTTGCCAGGGAGTAAGTCAGCTGTTGCTACTGCTGTTCATCATCTCAGAGACATCCTTAATGTATGTTTTTCTTTGCAGCCTTTGTTGATGCAGTCTTGACAACAGCCCTGTACTGTTGCTCAGGGTTATTCTAAAGATGGAAATCAGGCTCCACAGCCCCAGTTAGACAAATGGAAGCCAAATATGATAAGTATCCATATTGGGAGAGAGGAATGAGATTCAGAGAACCAGTGTGCTGTAGTGGTTTGACCACTGGACTATGACTCCAGAGCCCAGAGTTCAGAGCCCCATGTGGCCATGAATATCCACTGGGTGATCTTAGGCAAGTCATGTCCTCTCAGTCACAGAGGAAGGGAAAAGCAAATTCCCTCTGAACAAATCTTGCCAAGAAAATCTTATGATAGATTTGCCTTAGGGTCACCTGAAGTTGGAAATGACTTGAAAACACACAACAACAACACCAAGAATCAAGCAGCAAGTGCTAGTGCCAGACTAGGACCTGACAAAGTTTCTCTTTCTTTGGGCTACCTCTTCCAGAATGCCCAGTGATTGGTTATATTGGTTGTCTGATTCAAAAAGTTATCATCCAAAAAAGTAACTTTTGCAAGCTCTGTCCCCAACTTCCATGAATAGATTGTATCTTGTGCATAAACTCGGCATGTGGAATCTGAGGCCCCACATTTTGCAAGATGTCAAATGGACGATGGGAGAGATAAGGTGGAAACCCACCACATGAGTCACCCTTGTAAGTACCGTACTAGAAGCTGCATGACTACAACGGACAGGCCCCGACTTGAGCCATAGGGGCTAGAGAGGAGACAGAGAACAGGGAACAGGGTGCCTTCTCTTTGGGCTGGCTCCACACAGGCTGCCTCCCTGAGGGAAGTCTGTCTGAGGCTCAGTGCAGAGATAGTGTCAGGATGAAGCCCAGATTCCTTCTGACAGGTACCCTCTTGTGAAAGCATCCAAACATCCTAGAGCAAAAAAGCAAACCAAAACAACACAAGCACACACACACACACACACACACACACACACACACACACACATAGAGTTGACATACAGGAAATTCCTATTTTGTGCCTGAGAGTAATGATTTACTGGGTTGCAGGGAATGGGTAGTCACCAGTGAGTCATTGAGATGGCACTGCTTCCATTTTTAGAGAATCACTGTTTATCTACACTCCAGTTGGTTATTCAAACTGCTAATCATCTAAGATTCCTGCTTTGGCAAGCACAATCACAACATTTTTATTGATTGAATTTATATCCTGCTTTTCTCCCAAAATGGGATTCCCTTTTGGTGGGTAAAAGATGGTTACAGTCACATGATGGGCACCTCTTGGCTAGTGTCCATGACACCATTGTGCTGCGATATGTATGCTGCATGTTCACACTCCTGAATGCTTAAGGACACACCTTGTTCACTATAAACCTCTCCTCTCTCCTGCTGCCTTCTTTCCTGGTTAGTGTTCTCCATAACAGTACCAATGCGTGATGACTGCTGCCCATGGATCCCTGTGAGAGATATCTCATGTCCCTTCCCTGCTCCCATGCCAAATCTTATACCAAAGTGGGTGAAGTACATCCTGGTGGGTAAAGTACACTGGAAGCCATTTCCGCACTAGCCTGTTATAGTGCTATTATCCCACTTTCAACATCCTGTGGAATCCTGGGGTTTGCAGTTTAGGGAGGTGCCTCAAAGGCCCCTCCCTAAACTGTAAACCCAAGGATTCCACAGTGGAATAATAGCACTATAACAGGCTAATGCAGAAACTCCATGCAACTTCTCAAGGCTGTTTTAGGGGGGCTTTGACAATTCCAGCTTTCCCAGGCTATTCTTTTTCTGTCCAAAATAAAACTAAATTGCTTCTCCTGGGAATTCCAGGAACAACATTTCCTCTTTGGAATAGGTTGACCTCTCCCTCTATATTACTTAACTTCAGACCCCACCATGGGAAATATCTGGGTTTTTGTTTGCTTGCTTGGCATTTTTGGCAGTCCAGGATGCCCTAGAGAAGGTCCCAAAAGAAGAAAACTGCTCCCCCTAGATCTACCACAGCTGCTCACCCTTGCCTTATCCCCTGCTATTATTTTTTTCCCAGTTAGAAAATGTATGGGCTCATCCTCCCTAGCACTTGAGAGTTCACCAGGTGCAACATAAACTGCAGTGAGTTCTCTCCACAAGACTAGGCCCATTCCTTACTGCAGGTATGGGAAAAGCTGTCAGGACTGGGCAAGTTAATTCTCTACAGGAAAGCCATTTTAGGTAACCACTGGTTACAACTGGTAACCATATATCATGCGATGATAGCTCACAGAGCTTGGAAAACATTAGCTGCAAACAACTGGCAACTCATAATTACTTAACTTCCAACTGTCTTAATTTTTCAGAGACAGCCCTGATAATCCTCTGCCATCCCACTTTTTCAGCTGATTTTAAAAAGCCTCAGTTTTTCCTCTTCCCACTTTCCCCCTCTGTGCTTAGCTTTACTTCCATTGCTGCAAATAGAGTTCAAAGTGGAAAAGTAGTTTGTACTCAATTAGCTCAGCAGTGGGAAAAGGAGGGGCAAAATCTTGCCCTTCCCTGTAGGCTCGGGCAAAAGCAAAGTGCTGCAGCATCTCCTGCCTGTCTGTTCTTTGTCATTAATAACTTTTGCAGTCTTAAGCATATTCTCAAGTTGCTTGGTGACCCATGTCCTGGTTTTCATGATGCCTTTTGTGGCATAACTGTAACTTTTAGTAACTTTTACAGCGATAGAGAGCAACATGTGAAGGAGGAATACAAAGTGGTTCAAAGAGTGGGCTTCTTCTGTTGTGGATGTTGAAATAACAACAAGGTGGGAGTGAGAAGAGTTTGTTTTTACTATAGCGCAGTGGCTTGTAGCATTCAGATGCCTTTTAAACAACAGCAATGAGAAATGAACAGATAAAGAGTTACTTTGACAAGTTGTATCTATAACAGTAAATAGTTACCTTTTAAAACAAGGTTCCTAGTTTTTGGCAAAGTTACTACAGTGAACATGCAACCATTTGGTATCTTAGTTGCTGGAGACATCCTTCCAAATGACACGGAATTACCCAATTCCTCATTTCCTTCCACAAATTTGCAGTCCTACATGGATGTATACAAACGTCTCCTTGCACTTGCCAGGACGTTATGAACAAATTGCCTACCAGGTGCTACAAGTTCACTAAGATAAGTGGAAATGGATGATTTGGTAGATCCTCTGTCAGAAAATGTTACTACCAGAATAATCAAGGCACAAAACCACCATCCCCTTCCCTGCTTTGGGTGGAGGACTTGAGTCTCTCTGAATGGAAGCACTTCAGGAGGAAGGCCTTTTCTGTTGTAGCTCCCACTATATGGCATGGTTTCCCCATTCAAACCAGGCAGGCTCCCAGGGCTGGGTATTTCTGCTAGTAATTGAAAACCCCTGTTTTTACTCAACCATTTTCCTGAATCTCTGGCCATTTTCGCACTAGCCTGTTATAGTGCTCTTATTCCACTTTCAACATCCTATGGAATCCTGGGGTTTGCAGTTTAGGGAGGGGCTGGCTGGCTAAACTGCAAACCCCAGGATTCCATAGGATGTTGAAAGTGGAATAAGAGCACTATAACAGGCTAGTGCGGAAATGGCCTTTGTGCATGCTGGGGGGCAAATTGCCTGTTGACTTATGGCAGCCTCTTGAAATTCATAGGGTTTCCTTGGGCAAAGAATACTCAAATTGATAACTCTCATTGGTTAGCCCTAATTTTTAATGAATGGTGTTTGATGGATTTGATTGCTTTTATTATTTTATTCCTCTAGATAGAAGTTTGTTTTCATTGTGAGCCACTTTGGGATTTTTTTCTTTAAAAAATGAAAAGTGGTATGCAAATAATTAGAAATTAGTTAATTGGCACCCCCCCCCCCGATTGATCTCATTGGACTAGTTTGCCTGGCCATCCACAAGAGTTATGGTCTTGGAGGGCCTTGATGCAAACCTTGAAAATCTTTGGCAGCCTCTATTCCCACAGATGTCATTTGCATCAACTAGAATTTAAATACATAATATCCTGTTTTCACTTAATTCAATGACACCACCACTCATGTTTCCCTATGTCTTGGAATTATCTGTAGAGTTGCTCCTAGTTTTATAACTATGCTTTCTCCTTCAAAAAGCTGTTGGAATTACTACTCCTCCCTTAATGCTTTGCCTTTGCTATTTCCCCATGTATTCTGTTGTAGACTTCAAGGAAATAAATTAGCAAACAAGGCTGACATGTCTTCTATCTAACGAGAGAAAACAAATAAAAAACAGTTAAAATTGCTGTTGCCATGGCAAGATTTTAGAATTTCCAGTATCAGCAAGATTTTACCTCAGGAAGGATTACGACTAAACTGTGTGAATCTTCTAGTAATATGGCACCTCCAAGAGTGGTAAAATGGAGGTGTTGATGCAATCTATACATTCATTCTTAGAGGGAAAAAAACCCTGCATTGATTTATGATTTAATAATCTCTTTCTTCACCCAGTGCCATCCATCTCCAAAAATGGCAAATGCTGCTTGTATGAGGGCTTTGCATTAATACCAATAAAGATCCCGTGAGATTTCCAGGTGAAGAAATGCTTTTTAAAAAATCTTTATTATTACCATAATAATAATAAAAAACCCATTCAACTGTTTGTCTGTCACACAATAATGCAAAACATTGAAGAAGATCGTGCAACACTAATGTGGGATTTTCAACAATTTGCTAATGTGTTTTGATTTTGTCCAAGCTGTTTTCTTTTTAAAGCAATGAACTTTAAGGGCCACCTTTAATTTAAAAAAATCCAACTATTTTTAGTAGCATGCTGCTATTCCAAATGTCTGTTAACTAGAAAGAGCTGGGTAACTTTATGACCAAATGGTCAGCTATGTAAACCGGGGTTATGCAACTCCTGCTTCAGGGTACAGGCTGTTTGCCTGAAGGAGTCAGGATGGAATTTTCCCCCCTGTGCAGCATTGCGCAATGGGCCAGGTGCATTGTGGGGTGGCGTTTTTTTCCTTTTCTTTTGAAGCAACAAGTACGGGAGGCTTGCATGCAAGTTATAAAGCCTCCTTGATCGTATCTCTCATGCCATCTCCTCCACTGTTTCTGCTGCCGGGGGGCAAGTTTTGAAGATGGTGGTGGTGAGGGTGAGGATGAGGATGATTCAACCACCCGTAAAAATGAATTTGGCTTTTGCTCACTCTGAATGTCCTTCTAGATACCTATGTGCGCACGTGTGTGCATGCATGTATATCTGCTTGCTGTTTTAGGTCAGGTTTTACTGGCCTGGAAAGCAATAAACAGTACAAGCCGCAATCAGTCCTGACTACCCACTAAAAAGAAACCAACCAAGAAACACTGTCTGTTTGCTTAAAACAATCCACTCTGCAGCATCCCCAGGTATTAGATGCACTTCACAGAATGAAAAACCCCTCATATGCACACAATGAATGCTGTGGAACAAGGGTGCAATATTCCAGTTAAACAGCTTCAAGTACCATTGGGTTTAAAAAGGACATCTGATTATATTTGTGTTATGTGCCTTTAAGTTGCTTCCGACTTATGGTGACCGTAAGGCAAACTATCATAGGGTCTGCAAGATTTGTTTAGTGGAGGTTTGTCTTTGCCTTCCTCTGAGACTGAGAGTATGTGACCCACCCAAGGTCACTCACTAGGGTTTCCATGGCCAAGAGGGGAATCAAAATCTGGTCTCCAGGATTGTAGTCCAACGCTCAAACCACTACACTACTTTGGAAGGAAGATAATCCCCATCCAAATCAAATACTCAACCAAAATCATCATTAATTGTCTGCAAAGGTTTGCATTATTTTTATTTATACCAGTCACCTCTCTTCAATACTATTGAAAAACTGAGTCAAAAATCCAAGACATACAGTCATAAGGTATTCTACATGTATTCTTTCCACACTTGCCCTTTCCCTTTTTGGATGCTAAAACAGAATATACTACCCACCCCCCGTTTGCATTCCAGTTTTGCTCACTCCACTAGGAGAGAAAGGAAGAAAGAAAGAAAGAAAGAAAGAAAGAAAGAAAGAAAGAAAGAAAGAAAGAAAGAAGAGAGAGAGAGAGAGAGAGAGAAAGAAAGAAGTTTGGGGAAGGGAGTGGGTGAAGGAGTGAGCCCTTCATAAAGATAACATCTTGCTGGAACGTCTATAAAAACTAAACCCAAATTCCCAGTTACTAAACGTAAGTGGCAGAGATGGGGGTGGGGAATGGAGACTGGAGTTATTTATTAATAGAAGGGCATTTCAATATAGATCGGAGAAGGAGATACCGCCTTGAATGGCGCCATTTAACAAAACAATTGTCGATATGTTTTATTCAGCTGGCTCAGACGTCTCCACACCCATTCTACTTGCTTCTTAATCACCAAGAATGTGGTACAGGAGCCTGGCCACCAGGGGTGATGTGGTATCATCCTCCCACAAGGATTTTGGAGGACCTGACTACTCCTTTGAGGAATGGCCTTTCTTCACAGTGTTGGGTGTCTTGTGATGATGCTGAGGAGGAGACCTCTGGTGGGATGGTGCACCACATTTAATATTCTGTCAGTCTTAGACCACACAAGATACCTTGTCTGGAAATTCCTTCCTCCAGATCACTGAACAGCCTGTAAAGAAAAGAAACAAGAGGCTGATGTAGATCAGAGTGGACAAACCTTTCACCCTTCAGATGTTTTTGGATTATGACTCACCAGCTGGCATGGCCAATGATAAAGAGTTAAGGGAGCTGCAGTCTGAAAACATCTGGAATCTAAAACATCTGGAAGGCCAAAGGTCTCCTATTCCTGTAGTGGGTGGTGATATGCACAGCAAGGAAGGTTATCCACAGCTTGGGGCAGAGCATGGAAATGTTATTTTTCTTGGATGATGAGTAGCCATGCTGGCTGATGATTTGGAGAGCTGTACTCCAAAACTGTTAACATTCTCAGGCTTTAGTTTTGGGTGACTTTTCAGTCAGACACTGACATGCAGCTCAGGGCAGCAGGCAGAGTCCATGCAAGCAAGGCTCTAAAAGGACAACCATTTCAATGGCCTTTCCTTGTGGGCTAAATATTGGTGTTACTAGATGGATGCTGACAAGTCAAGCTTACATGGGGGCTCAATTGCCCCCTTTGGGGGAAAAAGGAGACTGAATCCAGGATCAAGTCTCAAAGCAGGATTTGAGGAAAGCCTGGCCACAGCCATACCCCATACACATTTTAGGGATCCGGTCTTACCATAGTAGCATGCTGCCAATTGTAATAGGATAACACTGAAGTCTTCTCCCCCTCCTCTTTTGTACTGCTGTGCTGTCTAGCAGGCTTTGTTATTCCAAAGCAGGCATTCAGCAATTTAGCAAGCCACTAATGTTTCACGATCACATAAGCTGGAATCCTCTTGGTGACATACACTAGCATAAACTCCAGTTATGCCAGCATATGTATTTGGGGAGGATCTTGTAGGAGGTATCCTAAACCTGTACATTGCAGAAAGAGGTTAACTGCACCCTGCAGCCAGTTGGTGGCTATGACCATTGAGCAGCACCCTGAAGCCCCCCAGCTACTGGTGTGCACATGGTGGGGAAAATGGGGAACAGTGAACAGCCTCTGCCCCCCCCCCCCGGCAATTGTGTATGAATACTGTCAATCAGCATACTTACTGAAACTTGGCCATCTTTTGTCAATCTCTGTGGCTTAACACAAATCCTGTTCAAGTGAAATGTGCAACACTGATGTCTACTGAAGTGCATGGTGTGATACATTTCTCCTCACCCCCAGCCCACTTCCACTATTTGCAGTGAAAATGCTCTCTCCTTTAGTGAACTCTCCTAGGAAAGTAATTGAAACTGGTAAGTTATGGGATATTTCAGTTGGAATAGCAACTCCCATAACTCTGCCAACATGTTTCTCTGTGATGGCTGAGGATGATGGGAGTAGTAGCCTAACATGTTTGGAGTTGCTGAGATGGGTAAGACTGGGCCAGATGCTAGATTTGTACCACTTCTCGCTGACACACAAGCAATGCAGAGAGATACAAATGCAGGGCCGTTCAAACTGTGTTGCCAACCTCCATGTTCTCCCTTCTGCCTAACTTCCAAAAGCAGTAGTGTAACATTTAAATCCTGAAGAAGCATACACTTTTAGTCACCTTTGGTAGTATTTTTTAAAAAAGTAATATTTGGGTTAGTAGAGAACTTTGGGAAAAGTAAGAAAGAGAAGAAAGAGAATCTCCTCTTAAAGCGTTCGTAGAAATCTCATTAAATTACTAATACCTTTTGCATTTGCTTTACATTAGTCCATGTTGCTCCCCCAAATTCTCCTCTCTTGCCTGGAAGAGCTCATTAGGCATGCAAATGAAATGCGCTTCAGTGGAGTGACAGCCAATTACACTCCCCCCACTCCTCAGCACAAAGTAAATGACAATTCATTGAGTGTCTTTGGGGACCTGTGGTGGTAGGGGAGTTGTGTGAGCTGTTGCGTTGCCTTATGTGGCAATCAAGCTTTCCCACCGCTGAGAGAACCCCTGGGAGATGGTGCGCTCCTGTTGTTGAGAGCGTCCGTCTCTCCACATTGTTAATCTCCGTTTGCCTAGTTTGCTCCCAAGCGCAGGCCTTCCCTGGGGAGTCCTGTGAAAACACGCCAGAGTCCTAGCTACTCCTTTTCCCTCACTTCCTCTGAGGAAATGTTCTGAAAAAGAGTGGGGGGGGAGGAGGGAAATAATGTGTTTCCTTAATTGATTTTGGTGGGGACTGAGAGCGAAAGAGAGGTACAGCACCAGCAGGGTCAAATTAATTAGTTCCAGGCACCTTCCCAGTTTTGAACTATGCCAGGCTTTCAGATCATCACATCACAGGGGGAGGAGAACATAGAAAAGGAAAGTAATAGTAGTATCTCTATCTTCATCCCCACCACCACCACTACCGAATATATATTCAAAATGGGAAAATAACAGCAATAGTAGCATCAATAATAGTAATAACAACAACAGCAACACTCAAAGATAAAGCCACAATTAGTCTGTTTCAGCATAAATAGATATAAATCTTGTAGCACCTTTGAGACTAAGAAATTTCTAGCACAAGCTTTCATGGGCATCAGGTCTCATCATCAGATGCCTGGCATGAAGCTTCTGTGGAATAATAATAATAGCAACAATAATAACAACCTCTTTAAACTATTTTTTCTTTTCCTCTTATTCTTTTGGAGTGATTGGTGTGTGTGGGATATATTATCTCTTGTCCCCAACATCAAACTCATCAAAAATATTTATAAGGAATGTAAACAAACAAACAAACAAACGCCATGTGCTTGAAAAAAATCCCAAAGGCAGGTCAAGATATTTATTGATTGTATTTCCATGCCATGGATTAGGGTGAAATTGCCCAGCATCTTACAGAGGACTTGCCATCCTTTCTACAAGGAGCACTCATGTGCCTAATTCTTCCTTGTAGAAACCCTGTTGCCTAGTTGCCTTGCCATTAATTATACTTAATTACATTGTATTTCTGTCCATACCTTCTCTGTGCTACGGCAGCCACTGTGGGGGAGCAGAGATGGAGAAATTCACAGTTTGAGGATGGAGAAGTGGGATTGCAAATGGGGGAACTCAACACGGGGTTCCATTTGGGGTCAGCACTTATTCGCCACATGTAATGCACAGCTCTGTCCTTACGTGAGGTTTCCAGAAAGTCTCCCAAGCAGCCGAAGATATACTCAGATGTGATGTTTGTGTGTATGTGCCTTCAGGTTGCCTGTCAACTTTTGGCAACCCCATGAATTTCCTAGAGTTTTCTTAGGCAAGGAATACTCAGGGGTGGTTGTGCCAGTTCCTTCCTCTGAAATATAGCCTACACCACCAGGTATTCATTGGTGGTCTACCACCCAAGTACTCACCAGAGCTGATGCTGCTTAACCTCCAAGATCAGACAGGACCTCATGATAATGTGAAACAATCCAAGATCAGGATCTCGTGATAAAGGCTTCTCTATCAATAATGCAAGAGAATTGGGCATCTTACACTACACACTTATACCACCATAATTCCACTTTTACTGCCATGGCAACAGCCCATGGAATCCTGAGGTTAGCAGTTTATGGAGTGCCATTTAGAATCCTTAGCCAGAGAGCTCTAGTGCCTCATTAAATGACAAATCCCAGGATTCCATAGTACATAGCTGTGGCAGTTAAAATTCAATCACAGTGCTGTCACCGAATAGTTGGAAAGGGCCCCTGAGATACTGTGGAGTGCCATTATCTCTGGCTAGCATGGCTAATGGTGAAGCATATTGGGAACAGTACTTCATCAACATCTGAAGGACTAAAAATTCTTCACCCTTGCAAAAGAAAACAGATTACCCTCCTGTCAATACCTGAAAGATGCATTGGCCTAAAATACTTCTTGTCTGACAAGTGGCTGAACTGGCCCCACAGAGGCTATGCCACACATGCCCAAGTTGCTTGCCAAATAAGGGAAGTCACCTGCTCCCTTCTTTTCAAGTCATTTTATGCACCTTACTACAAAAATACAGGAAGCCGCTGCCTCCATAATAACACCCTGCTAACAGCAAAGAGCTGCAGACTGATTTCCCACAGGACATCTTAACATACTTTGGGATCTGTCTTATTGCTGCATGGGCAAAATACAGAAATGCAGTCTTAAGAACACATTTCTATTTAGAACGTTGCTCAAGGTGTTTAAATGAGTTGTTGATTATGTGGAAAGAAGTGTCAACATAATCCAGCCTGTCTGAACTCTGTGCATCTGTGTGTCCTGTCACCTGTACACAAATTATATTCTGCATCTAACACAAAGTTACAAGTTTGTCAGCTTCTGAGTACCCTCTTTTGCTGAACACTGTACATATTTAGCAATAGGGTTTTCCACATTTGAACTACCCTCCTCTATACTGCGGCGTCTCTTTGGCCACTGTGAACAGGCACAGCCAGGCCTCCTTCCTCATGCCTGACTCTTTTTCCTCTTCTTTTATTGTGTGCCTCTGCAGCACAGTCACTTCCCCTGCCCCAATGAAAGTGACTGACCGTGTGTATATGGGGGAAATCTTGTCAATTTCACAATGTTTTCCATTTTTACCCACTTCAAAAGTAATGTCAGTGTTGGCACATCTGGGAATACCTTAATTGAGTGGAGTGGGGGGACCCAAAAGGCATGCACGAAATTTACAAGACTTTCCTCTGACTCAAAGTGGATCATAATAAGACCATTTTCAAAAAGTCAGCAGCTATGAAACAACAGGATTGTTTTGTTCTTTGTTGAGAGAAATTCTATTATTCCAAGTTAACCAGGCAAAACTAAAAATAAGGATTTTCCTTATCAGATGGGCTTTCTGCAACTGACCCAATGCTAAAGACCAAGTCTTTAATGGGGTATTTTCATCTTTCTTAGTTTTTACTCTCTTAACTGACATGCTTTCAATTTAAGATATGGAGATGATACCATATTATTAGCCAAAGTCTTGGAATAACTACTGGTGGAAGGTGGGGAAGAAAGTTTCAAAAGCAGGATTACTTCTGAATATTAAGAAAACGAAAAGAATAACCACAAAAGGTTTACCTAACAGTGAATGATGAAGACAATGAAAGAATTAAAGATGTTCTATACCTCAGTTTGGTCTTGAATTGAAATGGAGACAGTGGTCAGAATAACAGAAGGAGCCTAAGATTTGGAAAGAGAGTTTTGAAAGAACTAGACAAGTACGCCAAGCTCAAAGATGCATAATTAAATGCCAAAGGTAGGATCAGCCATGCCATAGTATTTCCAATTTCTATGTATAGTTGAGAATGCTGGACAGTGAAGAAAGCTGACAGGAAGAAGATCAACTCATCTGAATTGTGGTGCTGGAGAAGAGTTCCATGGATACTGTGGACTGCTAGAGAGACAAATGAATGGGTCAAAGAGCAAATAAAGCCTGAACTCTCCCTAGAAGCCAAAATGACTCAATGGAGGTTATTGTCCTTTGGACACATCATGAGATGATGTGACCTATCGGAAAAGATGATAGCACCTGGTAAAATAGAAGATGTCAGAGAAAGAGGAAGACCACATTACAGATGAGTTTGTTCAACCAAAGGAAGCCACAACCTTGAGCTTGCAAGACTTGCATAAGGCAGTTGATGATGCGAGTTTCTGGAACTCTCTCATTCATAGGGTCACCATAAATCAAAACAGACTTGGCACCAAATATAAGAAGTCACAATGTTTGAGTATAACTTGTATAATTAAATTGTCTAATTGTGTTTTAATATTGTAACTTTGTGTGTGTGTGTGTGTGTGTATATATATATATATGTATAAATTTTAAAATGCACATTGTGAAGCACATTAGACTCAGTTCTGGGGGAGAGATGCATTATCAAAAAATACAGGGAATGCCAAAATTTTAAAAATATTCCACTGACATAAAGTGTTAAACATGAATATGTTCAAAGGTTCTCTGAATATTTGCTGGAGTACCAAAGTTAATGGGATATCTACACATTGGAGACCTCTACATATTGTTTCATTGATTTTGACCTTCTGGTCAGCCTCATTCTTAGGATTTAGGGATGCAGAATATAAAACCTGCACTCTGAAATGCAAAGCAGCCAAGATAAAATACATGTTAAAATGTAGATGCCATAATTTGACCAAATGATTTTTTAAAACAGTACTATGACGCACCTCTCCTCTCCCTCCCCCTCCCCTCCCCCTCCTCCTCCTCCTCCTTTTTATTATCTATTAATTTTATCTATTTGTTGTTGTTGTTACATGTCTTCAAGTTGTGTGTCTTCAACTCTAACGTAAACCTATCATGTTTTTTTCTTGGCAAGTTGTGTTCAAAGGGGGCTTGCCTTTGCGTTTCTCTGAGGCTGAGAGAGTGTGACCTGCCCAAGGTCAACCAGTGGGTTTCTGTGGCTGAGTGAAGATTCAAGCTCTGGTCTCCAGAATCATAATCTAACCCTCAAACCACTATGCACACTCTTGATCTCTTCCCACAGCCAAGGCACAAGGCAACTTACAAATTAAAACAAGTC
Organism: Iguana delicatissima; assembly: GCA_948472985.1. Classification (NCBI taxonomy): domain Eukaryota; kingdom Metazoa; phylum Chordata; class Lepidosauria; order Squamata; family Iguanidae; genus Iguana; species Iguana delicatissima. Next base: position 575,110 of record CAOKZL010000189.1, on the reverse strand, counting down.
CAATGCTCTAAAACATACGAAAAGTCAAAATTAAAATGGAATTATACTCTCAATAACGAATGAAATAAAATAAAACATATAATTAAAGATAATAAAAAGTCATTTTAAAGCAATATTATTAAAACTACAGTGCCCTGCTGAAAGTCTTGGCAGGAATTCTGTACCAGCCACTTTGGTCAAGCATATTGTCTGACAAAGGCTGTTTAGTCAAGTATACTGAGGGAAAAAACTTCATTTATTCTTGCTCAGATTGCTTGCAGAATGGATCTCTCCTCCCCATACAAATGATGCCTGGTAAATTAGGTTTTGGGGGAGGGCAGGAGAGTTCCAATCATGGCAATAATGTCAAAATTGTGACTAGTGATTATGATGAATACAGATGAACAAACCTAGGTAACTGTTTCAGATGGTTGCTCAGTCACAATTGCGAGACTGTTGCCACAATTGTAAGTCCTCCCTGCCGCAACTACTTTGCTGGACATCAGCTGCATGGGGAGGCTGTGATCTATCAGATTTTTGGGGGCTGGGCCAGGAGAGGTTACTCAGTTAAATATGCTTAACTCTCTAGAAAGGTGGAAATATTCTGCTACTGCTTTCTGCACATTCCAATTTTTAATGTCCATGCTTGTACTCTATTGTCCTCTAATTTCCCAATATACTTAATAATACTGTTTTTAACTCAGTAGCCAATACAGGATTCTGTCCCCTTTCTTTACAAATCTATACACAGATTCCTAATTCAAATGCTAAGGAACTCAGCCAGCTTGAATTATGAATGTCAGTTCTGCAGAATCTCACTCTGTCCTTTGCATTAAAAAAATAAAAGAAATTACTCCTAAGATCAGAGAGTAATCCTAAGACAGGCTAACTCGAGGGAGCTTGCTGAAGGAAAGCTTCTGGCCTTCCTTCCACAACCAGCTACCGTCCCCGTTCCACATTGTTCAAAAGGTCTCTCAGCTTCAATGCTTTCTGAAGGTGGGTGGGAGGGGGGTGATTGCAGGGTGGAGGAGAGGACAGGAAACTTTCTTTCTGTGAACTTCCTCAAGTTAACTTATCTTAGGATCCATGCCAAGGTATCCAGAGGGGTAGCAATACTCTGCTACTAGTTTCAGTACATTCCAGTTTTTAATGTTAATTCTTGTATTCTATTGTCCTCCGACTTCCAAAAGAACTCATATTTCTGGATGTGCCCACAGAGTGCTTAAATACTCCCCAGGTTTTATTAGGGGTCAACAGAAAGGTCACCAAAAGTGCACCTGGTTCCATGACCTTTGCATCAGATTTTGGAATTTTCCTTTTGGTCAAGATGGCTAGCTTTGGTTTCTGTGTGACTTAAAACCTCAAATTACTGATTTCAATAGTGATGACTTTGCTTTTCTTGTCAAGATTGAAGGATAGATGGAAAAGGCCATGTGTTTCTCCAGGGTGGTTTTCCACTGTTTTGTGTATGTGAATGTGTGTGCATGCACGCACATGTGTATGCCTGCTGTGTATAACCATGTTCCTTCCTTCAGCTTCATTGAGCAACAGGTTAAGGCCTCTATTAACATTTCAGTCTCTAGTGGGAAGTGTGAACCCAGTTCTTCAGATGAATCTGCTGCCAGCCATGGGGAATAGCACCTTGCGGGACAATCTGCCTCCCTGTGCCTCCTCCTTTTGCTCATTAGAAAGGGAAAACAGACACAAGGCTCAGCAAAGTGCTTTGAAGGCCCCATGGGGCAGCTGGGATCACAGGACTCAGATCCCTGATTAGATGGGAACGTATGTAGCAAGTTGATAACACTGCAGTCATTGAACGGGACCAGTTTCTTCCCTAACTCCATTCTTCAGGCACCTACTGTTTTAAAACAGATGTATGAGTGCGTGGTTGGATAATTCCCACTGGAACAGACTGACTCCTTTCCCCACACAAAGGCTGCCTTACACTTGTGTAAGCCCAGCTTGCAAGCATGCAAGTCCCTTTTGGTGGGGGAGCAGAGGGCTATTTTCTTGTCCTTACTTGCTCCTTCTCACTAGAAGGAAAGGGAAAGAGCTGGGAGACATTTCAGACAATGGTGATCTTTAGGTTGTTGTGGGTTTTCCAGACTTTGAGGCTGTGTTCTATTAGTTTTTCCTCCTGATGTTTCACCTGCATCTGTGGCTGGCGTCTTCAGAGGATCCTCTGAAGATGCCAGCTACAGATGCAGGTGAAACGTCAGGCGAAAATACTAACAGAATACAGCCTCAAAGCCTGGAAAACCCACAACAACCTATGGATTCCGGCCATGAAAGCCTTCGACTTTACAATGGTGATCTTGCTGCTCTGGACTCCTAGGGGAAAGAAAAGGCAAGGTGCATCCATTTGGGAGGGCACCCTCATTTCTTCCTCCACAACTGACCTAAGACCAACTGCTTCTCCCTGGTAGGAACTGCTTCTCCCCTCCCTTGCCTCCCCTTGGTAAGCAACAACAGCAGGGGTCCCTGCTGAGTATTGATGGCTGTCAGGCAGTGAGAGGACATCGAGCTGTGCTTGTGGAACTATGTGCACATAGCTAATATCAGCACAAAAGATGACCCCCTCCTTAGTTAAACTTACTTTTTGCCTTTCCTCCCATGATCTCAAGATAGTATACATACCCTCCTACTCTACATTTCACACTCTTAACAATCCTGTGAGGTCGGCCAGCCTGAGGAAAAAAAGAGAATTGGTGGGCCAAAGTCATCCAGTGAATTTTATGGTTCAGAAGGAACTAAAGCCTGGTTTTCCCACGTCCAAGTGCAACACTATAACCACTAGATCACCTTGGTTCTCCAGGTTTGAGCTCTGCAACCTTTTATGTGCTATTGATCATACTTGTGTGCACACTACAAACAAGACAATTCATTGTACCTCAAAGTTTCACTATTTATTCTTTATAGGATATGTAAGGCTATGTTGCTTGGGGAGCTGCTTGTTTCCCATTTATATGCAGTTGGCCTTCCATATTTGCTAAGATTAAGAACACAGGACCCTAGCAAAAGTGGAAAATTCACAAACATCAAAATGTGTGTGTGTTGATGGGAGGGGGGCTGAGGCGTGGTGGGGAGAGCAGGCTCCCAGGGTCCAAACCAGGGCCATTTCTGCACTGGACTCATCACGCTATAACAGTCCAGTGCAGAAATGGCTCAGGTTAGAGAAAGGAGAGGGAAGGGAGATGGGTCTGCATGGTAGCCCTATACTTCTTCTCTCTTGGCCATCTCCTTCTTTGAGTGTGTGGAGGCGCTGGGAGAGGGTTTGTGGTACTAAGAAATTGGGCTGTGGCCAATCCTTAGCTGGCCAGGCAGTGGCTGGTGTAGAAGGAGTAAGACCAGAGGTGGGTTTTTAAAGGGTTACACAGTCAGAGCAGCCGAGAGGGAAGGTTCCCCCCAGAAGAGAAGTGCCTGGGGGAGGCAGGGGTTGAAGAAACTCGTAAATAACCAAATTCATGAAAGTCAAACCCACAAATGTGGAGGGGGGACTGTTACCACCGCAATCTGGCCTGGCTTTGGTGAACCAAAGATATCATTTTTGATATCATAATTCGGCCTTCTGCCACCAGCCAAGTGTTTGTGAGGCCCCACTGAACAAGCGCGAAGCTAGGCATGGATGATACTTGTTGCTCCTATCAAACTCCAGATATAGCCAGATCCGCTTCCGGGGGAGACCTCCCGAAACAAACACCTCAATTTCAAATGCACAGTAAAACAAAAGGACTCTCTGCCTGAGAGAACACCCTGGCGAGCTAGGCACTTAACAGCCGAGCTAGCCGCATCTACATACCGGCCATACTATTGTCAATTCGGCATATAATTCAATCATATAAATTCTGACTTTTCGGAGGCTTTGTCTCCAGCCCAAAACTTATTGTTCTCACCAGAAACCAGACTAGCCTGCGGTCATTCTTCTCCCTATAAAAATCCCCCGCTCTGAGAGCTCTTTGGAACTCTCGTCGGACCTTGCTGAAAATCACTTGCTGAAATCACTTGAAGCTTCCATCGGATCTGCTTCCTCACCTTGCTGCCACTTGGTCCAGCAGATTCCCCTCGGCCTCCACACTGGGTTTCCTCCTCTTCAATTGGTGTCTCCAGGACTTCGGACAGGTGGCGTATTGCCCATTCCCCAACTTCTCTTTCTTCCTTTTCTAGTTAGGAGTGTGCTTGTGTTTTTATTATTTTGTGTTTAATAAATACTGTTAGTATTTTGAAACTGCTTGACTCCTCACTGACCTGAACCGGTATACATAGGATAAAAGATCCCGCTGCATTGCCCTGCTTCTCGTTAGCCAAGATAGCGCTCCAGCTAATTTTCCCCATCTTTGCTAGGTTTGTTTGGTTATTTGGGCCCCTTCCGGGACCCCCAATTTACAGGGTAACAGGACTGTACTTCAACACTGAATTAGAGTAACAGAAAAAGTTGGGTCTTGCTCTCTGGTTTACAAACATGGATACAGCCAATATTTGTTCTTCAGTGATCTAACCCTAGCATGCAAATAGATGTGGGACCACTATGGCCTTAGGTGAAATCAGTGTGCGTCTGGCAGGGATGAACAGCATGGAGTAAACCAATCTGCCAGTCAAAATGACAATACCAGGGAAGACAGGCCAAAGGGCTGACCTTCTGTGAGACAGCTGCTTATGCATTAGTGAAACACTGTTAGCTCTGAAACACAGGAACAGTGTCACCCATATATATAGTCACACTTGAAGTGAAACATACATGAATAGTGTAATTCTAAATATGTATTCTGGCACAATTTTGACTTTTCACCTCAGGTGTCAAAATACTTGTGTGTCAAGGGTGAAAAACAGAGGCCATTTCACACAATCTACCATGGCCAAACTGGATTTGCCACAAAGGGTAAATTCAACAGGGAGTGGCAGCCCAACACAGCTCTCACACAACTCTCTATATAATTCCAAAAGGATTCTGGTATTCCAACGTTATATTGGCATCCAAAGACGATTAATTTAAGAAGGCCTGTTGCAAGGTAAGCACAGCAAGGGAAGTAACAGAAAAGACATTCAGTTCATCAATTCTTAAAGAGAAACCTTTGACTTCAGCTGTGATCTGGTGGGCTGATTCTCCTTGAAAATGGGTCAACTTTTCTGTTTTGCCAGGGCCCTGAGAAAGCGAAATGTTTCAGTGTTTTTTTCCAGACCTCAAGGTGTCATTTCCTCCCTCCCCTTTTCTTTGCTTAGCAAAAATGTGCCTTTCCTCCAACCCAGACCTAAAAGCTGTCAATGGGCAATGAATTCTAAGTGCCCATAAACTCCAGGGGCAGTGACAGCTGGAAATGACCTTCCAGCTGCCCAAGCCATAACTCTCCTGGCTGGAAGTGCGGCTTCCAGGCATCTCAAGAAGATTCATCTGGAAAAACTCACCATCCCCCTGGTGGTAAAAGTGGAATCAGCTATTATAAGGACTCATGAGATGGTGTGGTGTGGCCTCGCTCAACAGAACCAGAATCTTAATTCTTCCTCAAGATCCTTGAGCCTAAATATTTATATTAAACCTCTGGGGAGGAAAAAAAAAGAATGAAATAAAACAAGCATGCAAGTGCCTAGGCATCTGAGGTGACACAGAGCAATGTTTCCTCTTCTCATCACGTTTCTTCCTCCCATTTCATGAGATAGTGGGGCATGGTTTGGTGCTTTGAAAGCAGGAAATAATCTTCCAGCATCTCTGCTTCCAAGCCAGTGGAGAGCTTTAATCACTTCAAGACAAAGCTTGGAAAAATTGCTTGGGAAGGAGACTTCCAGAATCCTCAGTCAGCACAGGTACACGCTAGCTGGAAAATTCTGAAAACTGTAGATGTCTTCCTTTAAGCTCCCCTTAAAGAAGAAAAAGCTGAGCTAGATGGATTAATGGTATGGCAACTTCAGAGGCTCCTTACATACAGTTTTGTTCCTGAAATGTCTTTCTGGAGGGAAGCTGCTCTGTCAAACAGCCTCTCAGTTGAAGGAGTATGAGGTCTTCCCAGAACGGCCACTTCTGTTTACTCAGAAAGATTTATAAAAGAAGAGATTGGTTTGTATAAAAACTGTACATGCTAATACATAGGCTTAGAAGCATATTCAGAAAAAAAATTACTGTTAAGTGAGACAGACGCCATTTCTATACGGGGTATTTGAAATGGTGCAGTCTGTCCTCCAGGGAGGATGTCTGCACCTGGGAGTGGACTGGGTCTGGACTATTTAACATAGGTCTGCACCTCAGCCCGCTCCGGAACGACCCCAAGTGGTCGTCCAGCGTGCTTTTTGAAAAATCTGTTTCTTTCGGTTTTTCAAAAGCACGGAGTGCACCAGTGCGAGCCTGCTCCCTTGTGCAGATCTGCAGGTTCGCACCAGTGCGAGCCTGCGATCTGCCGGGGGCAGGCTTTAGGCTGGCGAACTTCAGCGGTTGGTCGAGATCCTCAACCAACCAGAAGCCGCCATTTTTGACGCCGGAGCAGTGCGGAGTGACGAGCATGCACTGCTCCGGAGCAGCCTGGACCAGACTGGGGAGCCATAAGACCCAGTAAGTAGCGGCAGGGGGTGATTCCCTCACCCTGTGCGGAAATGGCCAGAGATACATTCAATCTCACAATAGTGGGGGAGACTCCAACCAGATGACCTATGTATTTATTCAACCTCCTGCCCAGTTTTCACTGTTGATGAGCAACCTCAAAGCTCCTGGTCTCTTTTTCCTAGAATTCTTTGCCTTTCAACCGTACTTGGGGTGGGTTTTCAAACAGAGGATATGAGGGAAGAGAGGGCTGACCTCTCATGGCCATTCTATGTCTGTCTACCTTTTTAATTGCAAGTTGCATTCAGTTTTTAAGGTATATTGGCCCAAGTCTGCTCCAGAAGATCTGGTTGAAGAATTTGCCACAAAGAAACCTGTATGGCATCTTAGGAAGACATTTCTACCTATTATATTCTCCATAAGTGTTCAAAAGTTAGATGATGCTTGTCAAGTTCCATATCAGCATCGGTCCTTTGAAAAATACTGTAGAAACGGTGTGTTATATTGGATCAGGCTTTTAAGCTTCATAGTTTATGAAGCAGTGCAACAACACTGCTTTCAAAATTAACAAACTTTGATGAGATCCAGAACTTAGAGACTGTATAGATCTGGGGCTTATTTACAATACCAGGGCTAAGTATGCAATACTGGAAGCAGTTAATAATCAGGTAAGCATCTCCAGATCATGGTGCAGAGTGCCTTCTGCCCGCTGCTGAGCAAATTGCAAACAATGCTCATGAATTTCATACGGCAAAGACTTGGGTTCTTATATTTTGGTCTGAGTCCCTATACTTCTAATTTTGTAATTGATTTAAAAATTAAGCACTGAACAGGTCTGCTTTGTTTTGAAGCCTCATTTCAGTCAAGTGGAGATTCATCCCTTTCCAATATTTCCAGATTTCCCAAGATCTGGAATATGCAGATCTGGAGATGTGTCAGTGGGGATGTGGAGCATATTTTTAATAAATATTATTCTCAAGCATACGTACAGAACCAGAACATGGAAAAATTACTTTCTAGATCCAGCTCCCTAAATCTGCTAACAAGAATGGCCATTAGTTGTGCTGCACTAGCTGGGGGATACTGGGAGCTGTAGTCTGAAGCAATAATGTTTCCAAGCTCTGAGATAAGGTTAGCTGCCTGTGCAGCTTGATCTAACGGAGACTTTGCTTTTTTATAGGGGACTTTCATCTAGAATGGCACTCCGAGAGTGTGAACACACTTGGCAGTCAAGATAAAGCTATGCAAGGCTCCTTTAAGGAGTCTGCCTGAGCTTGGGGGGGGGGGCTTCCTGGTGCAGTCCTTGCAAGGTTTCTCAGGAACCACACCATTTACTGAATTTATGAGCTTTTAAGTCATCACATTTACAATTTATATCCCTCAGTCTTTTAATCTCAGCAGTAAACTTGGACTACATCTTGATGGAATGCAGTCCAGATATTCCTGTTTGCAGTATCTCAGGGTTGTCATTTGGTTGTTAGATTCTAAGTCTGCTCTTTTCATCATTTCTCTTTTCCCTGGTTGTTGCTCCTATCTTTCATTTTCTTTCTATTTCTCTCTTAAAGTACAGCTTGACAGAAAGAAGGAAAGGAAGGAAGGAAGGAAGGAAGGAAGGAAGGAAGGAAGGAAGGAAGGAAGGAACTCAGGTTTGGACAACTTTTTTTCCCTTGTGGGTAGCATCCTGACATATGGAGTGGGTTGAAGGATGTACTATGCAGGTACATGTATGTATACATGGGCAAATGTACACCTACCCACTCAGTCATCTGTGTGCACACAATTATGTCCACACAGGCTATTTCCACACTAAGCTGTCAAAGTGTTATTATTCCACTTTCAACATCCTATGGAATCCTGGAATCCTTTGAGGTCCTTCCCTAAACTGCAAACCCCAGGATTCCATAGGATTTTGAAAGTGGAATAGTAGCGCTATAACAGTCTAGTGTGGAAATGGCCCCAATTTCCACTTCCTTTATAAATTTAACCCAGGACTAGGCAACTATTGAATGCTGGAGCTCTCACTGACATCCCTCTGGGGAACTTGAAGGTCCAAATAGCCCTACATCCTTCCCAAATTGACTTTTGTGGCTGGAAATGCACTGCACTAAAACAATTGGGGGGCCAGGGTTTTTTTTTTTGCCCCTTCTGGATAATTTTAAGGTCATCCAGCTCACTTCTGATTGACAAAAGGTCTCTCCTGGATCTAAAACATTGCGGGGGAGGGGGAATGTAGCAAAATTGCCACCCATAGTCTGTAGGGAATGATTACAACATATGCGAACAATTAAAAAAAAATTCAAAAAAGGCAGGGGGCCAGGAGACAAAAAAAGTCCTAGGCCAACACATAGTCCTACGGTTGCATTTTTCCCATCTCTGATTCAAACCTCTGGTTTATACCTTCCACTTCCTTTCTTTGATCAACTTGGTGTTCCCACCATTTGTGTTCTCTTAGCAGCATGATCCTCCTGATGTCTGTGGCAGTGTCACCAGTTTCTATGGCTTTATTTCCACGGCTTTATTTCCACAAGAGCAAATGGGGGCAGCAGGGACCACCACAACAGTCTTGGGAGGATGCATCTGACAGGAATGTTTGCCCCTGTGGCACACTCTCTGACATTTTTGTAGACAAGGCTGAACTGGATATACGGCAGTTTTATTTCCAACTCCTAGAGTTGGAAGAGGGAACAGCCCATAGTTTGCCCTTCTGGATTTTCACCATAGAAAATCTATCGAAAAACTATCATACATCATCAGCATCAGCAAAACAATAATAGAATCATAGAGTTGGAAGAGACCCCAGGGGCCATCCAGTCCAACCCCCTGCTATGCAGGAACACATTTCAAAGCATTCCCAACAGATGGCCATCCAGCCTCTGCTTAAAAACCTCCAAAGAAGGAGACTCCACCACACTCCGAGGCAGCATATTCCACTGCTGGACAGCTCTGACCGTCAGGAAGTTCTTCCTGAGGTTCAAGTGGAATCTCCTTTCCTGCAGCTTGAATCCATTGCTCCTTGTCCTAGTCTCTGGAGCGGCAGAAAACAAGCCCGCTCCTTCCTCGACATGACATCCTTTCAAATATTTAGACATGGCTATCATGTCCCCTCTTAACCTTCTCTTCCGTGGACTAAACATACCCAGCTCCTTAAGCTGTTCCTCATAGGGCATGGCTTCCAGACCCTTCACCATTTTGGTCGCCCTCCTCTGGATATGTTCTAGCTTGTCAATATCCTTCTTGAATTGAGGTGCCCAGAACTGGACATAGTATTCCAAATGAGGCCTAACCAATGCAGAATAGAGTGGCACCATTACCTCTCTTGATCTAGACACCATACTCCTATTGATGCAACCAAGAATCGCATTGGCTTTCTTGGCTGCCGCATCACACTGCTGACTCATGTTCAGCTTGTGATCAACCAAGACTCCTAGATCCCTTTCACACATACTGCTATCCAGCCACGCTTCCCCCATCCTATATTTGTGGATTTCATTTTTTCTGCCTAAGTGTAGGACCTTACATCTGTCTCTGTTGAAATTAATTTTGTTAGCTTTGGCCCAACTCTCCAATCTGTCAAGGTCATTTTGATATTTGATCCTATCCTCTGGGGTATTAGCAACTGCTCCAATTTGGTGTTATCCGCAAATTTGATCAGCATGCCCTCCACTCCTTCATCCAAGTCATTGATGAAGATGTTGACTAGCACTGGGCCCAAGACAGAACCCTGTGGCACCCCACTAGTCACGTCTCTCCAAGATGAAAAGCAGCCATTGGTGAGCACCCTCTGGGTTTGGTCAGTCAACCAATTATAAATCCACCTAGCAGCAGCCCTGTCCAGCCCGCATTCTACTAGCTTCTTTGCAAGAATGTTGTGGGGAACTTTGTCGAAGGCCTGACTGAAATCAAGATATGCTACATCTATAGCATTCCCTTCATCTATCAAGCTTGTAACCCTATCATAAAAAGAGATTAGTCTGGCATGGCTTATTTCTGAGAAATCCATGTTGACTTCTCGTGATTACCGCCTTGCTTTCTAAGTAATTACAAACTGACTGTTTAATGATCTGCTCTAGGATCTTTCCTGGTATTGATGTCAGGCTAACTGGGTGATAATTATTTGGGTCCTCTTTTTTCCCCTTCTTGAAGATGGGGACGACATTGGCCCTCTTCCAGTCTGCTGGGACTTCTCCTGTTCTTTCTCAAAGATTATTGCGAGTGGTTCAGAAATGACTTCTTCTTTACTTATTCTGTGCTGTATTCCCCCCCCCTCCTTACCTGCTCCCCACTCACCAGGTTGAGTACTTCTATCCTTTTGGGAGAAAACTGAGGCAAAGAAGGTGTGGAGTAGTTCTGGCTTCTCTCTTCCTCCCGTTAGTAATTGGCCTTCTTCTCCACACAGTGATCCTATCATTTCCTTGTTTTTCCTCTTACTGCAGATATATCTAAAAAAGCCCTTTTTATTGTTTTTGATGTCTCTGGCAAGCCTGAGTTCATTCTGTGCTTTAGCAGAACAACAACAATAATAATAACTAATAATAATAATAATAACAGTTCTTACCCACTTGGCAGGGAACAACAGATTAAAATACAGCAATGAATAGACCCAAAGAATTAAAAACATGAACACCAGTTGAAAATACATAATAAATTAAAAGAGCATCAACATCAGTTTTAAAAGCATACATATTAAAATAAATCAATTACTAATTTAGAAACTCATAATTTAAAACTATTTGGATAGGCCTGACAGAAGTGATTGGTTTTTAACGCTGTATTAAACTCAGACAATGTATCCAGCTGTCAATTGTCTTCTGGCAGGTCATTCCACAATTTGGGAGCGGCTGAAGAAAAAGCCCCCTGGTTAACACTTGCCAGCCCAGTTCTGGCTGACTGAAGCAAATGTCCCCCAGAGGACCTGTGTGTATGGGGCAGATTATACAGGTGAAATGATCCCCTAGGTAACCTGGACCCACACAATGTAGGGCTTTAAAGGTATAACCAACACTTCATACCTTGCCTCAAAACTAAATCATAGCCAGTAGAGTGATTTTAATATAGGTGTAATAATAGATTGGGATGCATACTTCAGTGCTATTCAGTCCAAATGTATACAGTCCTCTGATGCATGTCCCAGGCACCCAGTGGGGCTGGCTATCTTTATTTTGCGGTCTGCTCTGTACTGATGAAAACAACAGCAGCAACAACAGTAATCTAATTGCTGCATGTCTCCCCCAACACTCAAAGTAAGTAAATTTAGCAATTGTGACTGCAATGAAGCTTCAGATCAATTATGGTTCTGCTGCGTACACTGATTTTCCAACTCTTCTGTCATTCAGTCTCAGATGAGAACATAATTATTCATATTCCCATTTTACCAAGGTGGAACCGAGCCTGAAAAATCTGAAACACATATAAGATTCACTGATGGCATGAGTGGCTAGTTTGTGAATTGAATACAGACATAAGACCAATAAATGTCCAACAGTGTACTGGATTACTAAGTCACCACACCTGCTTTTGACAAGGTTACATGCAAGGCAGAGTAACCTATCACAGCCAGGAAACCAGGTAGTAAGTCTTTTTATGACCAAAACTTCAGCACATACACATTGCTCATGCAGAGTTTGCTTATGTTTTACAGAGTCAGTCTAGTCAAGACCGAATGAGTAACGTAGAAATACAGGCTTGAAATAAACCAACAATTCAATATAATATTTTGGAGTGATAGGAGGAGAGAAAGGTGAATTTAGCATTCTATGTCCTAAAACCCACATGAGTGATGAATTTTAAAAACAGAAGTTATAGGGCATCAAGACATGTTTAAACTAGGAGCTGTATATCCAAATGGACACCCAGTCCTGCTTTTTGGACACCCAGTGGAGGCAATTTAATCACTGAATTGCCTGATTCCTTTGCCTTTGGATTTCCACGTGAGGCTGTTGTAGCGCTATGATTCCACTTTCAACATCCTATGGAATCCTGGGGTTTGCAGTTTCGGGAGGGGCCGCCTGGAATCATAGCGCTACAACAGCCTCATGCGGAAATGGCCACTGTTTCAATGTCTTCTGTGAGTTACTGCCAACCAAAAGGTAAAAATAATCCTCAAATCTTTTGTGTTTTTTTGCAGCTGATCAGTTTGACTTGTCTATTTTGATAAGAGTTCTAGAGTCTTTCTTTTTTTAATTCAGGTATTTTCTGGTGATAGGCAGGATAATAAACACTCCTGGGATACTGATGGGGTAAATGGATTTGCAGCTCTGGGTTGTTGTTGTTGTGGGCAGTGGTGGTGTGTGCCTTCAAGTCATTTCCAACTTATGGTAACCCTAAGATGAACCTACCACAGGGTTTTCTGGGGCTTAGAGTGTCATCCAGTGGGTTTCCATGGTTGAAGGAGGAACTGAACCCTGGTCCAGCATTTAAACCACTACATCACACTGGCTCTCTCTCCTTTTTCTTTCATTCTTAAAATGTCACTTTTAACAGAATCTGTATGTCAGGATTATTTGCAGTGAAAAAGCTTCCACTCATTAAACTATTGAATGGGAGAATGGACACCAAATAACAATTCCTTAAAAAGTGCCATCCTTTAAATAGCAACTGAAATAATTTAAAAGCAAAGGGACTCTATTTCACACAAACTATTCATAACCAGTTTCACTACACCCCAGATCTGCTTTCTTCAGATCCAATCTTCAATCTACAACAGTGGGCCTAAACTGAAGTCAAACTTGTCATGACTCTGGCATTTAACACTGTCTGCAATTTATTTCCAGGGCGAGTCCTCTTTCCTACTCTCCATTCAATTCTCACAGAGCTCACTTGAATGGAATATGGAGAAATTTTGTGCTACCATCCACAGATGTGGAGGGAACAACAAACCTGGAATTCATGTCATCAGGCACTCTCTGTTCAACATTCACAGCTGCAAAAACAGCAGGCAAACTCCTGACCTCCAAAACAAAATACTGATGATACTACCTCTGTTATCATCACTGATTTCATCCTGATACTTAGTCTCTTGGCTAAAGAGAGGTCAGGTCCAACAGGGTAAAATACGCCATGCAATTCTATAAACATCTACTCAGAAGCAAGTCTGCTTGAGTTCCATGAGTCTTACTCCCAGGTAACTGGAATCCTATCACTATTTACCTGACAATAAGCTGCACTCAGTGAGACATACTTTTGAGTAGACTTGTATGGGATGGTGGCATTTATCTGTGATGCCGGCATTTCTCTCTCGCTCTTTAAAAAATTACAGAGTAGTAGTCTATACATTTGCATTCTTGTCACTAGATCAGTAGGAAAAACAGCTGCAAGAAAATAGTATCAAGGAAATATCTTACAATCCAAATGTTTCTAATGTTGAACAAGTTTAATGTTTCAAGCCGCAGGCTGTTCATCAGGGGTCCACAAAACTAAAAATATACAAACAATTTGAACAAAATCATATTTAAAAAGAGATCCATTCATTCCACACAATCAGATTTCACAAAACTATAATGTATACAAAAAACTTGAAACCCACTGACATCATTTTAAAACAATGTCTGTGTTGTGGATACTTACAGATTGTGGGGCATGCCCAGGTTTTGTATCATGTGATAGTTTGCTCACATTGTGTGTGTGTGTGTGTGTGTATCTCTGTTTATGCCTCTGTGGTTTGTAAAAATGTGCCAATATTTAGACATCTACAGCTCAATATGTGATGCAAATAAGATTACAAATTGCACAGTTAAATGTATTAATCTGACACAGAAAAAATGAAAGCGCATTTTGGCTGAACTGCCTTTCTTCAGCGGAATATATGCTGCCAAGTGTATCTATCTTGTGTATATGCTTTGAACAAGAGATTTTTCTGAGTCTTAAGACCATAGTGTCTTCTCGAATTCATTTTTCAGATAGCTCTAGTGGACTTCAAATATTCCTATAAAGAAGGACAGTGCTTTCCAAGAATAAGTGATGTGTTTTGTGTTTGGCTAAGTCAGATTATGAAGAAGAAGAAGAAGAAGAAAAGAAGAAGAAGAAGAAGAAACATTATCAGGGGAGTTGAAATCAATTTGGGAGAGGCTTTATGACCTGTGGTGTACCATTAATGTGGTTGGAACCCAGAGTCATTCTAAAAACAGCACTCTTTCATGTGTGAGCTGTCCTAGGAGAGGTGACACAGAGACTTCTCAACCTTAGGATTTGGGAATTCCTTTGGCAAAGGAAAATCATCAAACAAAGCTCCCCTTTAGAAGAGTCCTAGTGCAATCTCCCCATAAGGTTGCCTACTGGGGAAAGGGCTGGTTGGATGAAGAATCTGATGACAGCTTGAGTGGCAGAGTGAAGTGTGACCCTTGTTTGTTTGGATAGTCAAAGTACTTAGAGCAAATGTCTCAAGCTCATGTTGTTTTAGATAAAAGGATCCAGGCCTTGTTGTGGGATTAATGGGCTGCTCATAAACCCTTCTCTGGATAACCCTGTCAGCCCATCCCAACCCCCATTTTAAAAGACAAGAAAAATAAATCACACCCTACCCCTCCACCACCAAAGTATGGGAAGTCAGAACCTGGCATTCCCAGGTCAAAGTAAAATCAAATGGAAAAAGCAGCAGCAAGGTATCTGGCCGGAGGTCTCTGTGCGTTTGTAAAAGAAGAAAAGGAAAAGGGAGGAGGAAGAGATCGGTCGTCATCCTTCCACTTAATAAAATGCCTTGTATCATGGACAGAAGATTTTAAAAACACAATGAAAACCATTGAACAACAAAACAGAGAACCATTATCATAAACAGACTGAAGGTGAAACCAGGTGTGACACTGGCCAAAACAGGATTTGATCTTCCAAGGTTTTCATGTGCCTAAAAGTAGCCAAGGAGGTAGGGGAAAGGAAACACTTCAACTGGGGCTAAAGTGCTGGGAAAGGCGATGCTTAACAAGAGTTTGGAAACAGTGTTATCTGTACTTGCTGAGGACTTCTGGGAGTTGTAGTCAAAGAAGTTACTTTTCCAAATTCTGGACTTTTCCATTCCTCAAATCCATCTTAGCTGTCAAAGGGGAAACAGGCACTTAAGGTATACATGTCTGGTTACTTCCCCTTTAGTGGAGAGAAGTAACTTCTGGTGTGATTCCATCAGATAAATGCATGGGGGAGGGGAGAATAAGTAAACTTCAGCTTCACTAGCTCAGTGGTCCTATTCCTGTGGTGACTTTCAGAGAATTGAAAAACAAAACAGACAGCACCCATCCTCAAAGGAGAGAGGTAGGGAGCATGTGGCTCTCCAGCAGTTGTCTTCCCTCACCACTGTCTATGTTGGTTAATACTGATGGAGTTATAGTCTACCTTCATCTGGAGGGAGGGACCATAAGTTCACCAAACCTGCTCAAAGGGTCAGCAGAAGAGACAGCGTTTCACCATTTCCTGTATTTATGCCTATCTTCTTAAAAAGCAGCAGCTGTTTCCCTCTAGCAGTAAAGTTCTTTATCTGGGCAGGCAGAAGCAGCATTGGAGTAGGAGCAGTTTAGAGGGGATTGGAGAGAAGGCTTGCACTGGAGAAATCACTGCTGGACTGAAGTCTTCTAGGAGTCTATGGAGTCTAGGAGTCTATGGCCCTTTCCGCACTGGGCTATTAAAACGGTGCAGAGAGACCTCCAACGGAGGTCTTCTGCACCGTAGAGTGGACTGGGGCAGACTACTTTTTGTAGTTCCGCACCTCAGTCCGGTTCAGAGTGACTGGAACTGGTCGTGCAGCGTGCTTTTTAAAAACCTCTTTTTAGAGGTTTTTAAAAAGCACGGAGCGTGCAACTCTGTGTCACTCCGTCCCCGCGCTCTAGTGCAGATTTGCAGGCGTGCACAAGTGCGTGCCTGCAGATCTGCCAGGGGCGGGCTTTAGGCCGGCGAGCTTCTCCGGTTGGTGGAGAGCCTCCACCAACTGGAAGTCGCCATTTTGGATGCCGGAGCAGTGCGAAGTGACGAGCTCGCACTGCTCCTTGTCCCGACAGACTCACACGGACACTGAAGAAGTCCGGTAAGTAGCGTTTTTTCGCGGTTCCTTTCCCACGTGCGGAAAGGGCCTTTGTTCTATGTCTGTGTCTATGTTCCTCCTGAGGACATGACAAACCACACAGTGGAGGGTCCTCTTACCCCACGGCCTCACTGTGTGGTAAATGGCCCAGAAAATTTGGAATACTGCATAGTATATAATTAAAACGAGCAAGCAGTTTTTCCTGACAGACAGAACATGGGGCTGGAGATCCTCAGAGGACCTTAGCAGTTGGGGAGGGCTTACATTTCCTAGAGTTTCCTCAACATGGTGACCATGCTGGCTGAGGACATTCTGGGGAGTGAAGTGCAGAAGAGTAACTTTCCAGGCTCTGAATCATACAGGTGTCAGCTATAAACTTTATGCCTGGTAAATGATGGTTCGGAGGAACTGTTTTGATGTGGGCTGAAAACAGGGAATGGTTCTGATGTAGGTTTAAGAATCCCCATTCATCTGAAAGGTTAGGTTGTGTGGTTGTTTGAGGCAGACAGCTTGCCAGAGAAAAGCACAGTGGAAACATCCATGTTTATCATATGTAATCATTTCTGATCATCTTTAATACACAGCTGACCGGGGCAAATGGGTGAGGAAGCCTCCAAGAACTTTCCGCCTGGCATTCTGGAGCAGAAGTCTGTGCAAGGGGAGAGGTGGAGATGGAGCATAGGCTGCAAGGATAATAAGCACCATTAAGGTTAGTCTGTCTCATGATTGTTTCTTATTAAAAAGAGACTGCACTTTATCTGTGCAGGATATGCTGTTCGGATGAGGGAATTAGCAGAACGACTGCCTCCATATCATCTAATTAGCAAAAACGTTGATAAGCAGATACAATCACATATGATTAGGATCCTTTTTAAAAGCCACTCCATTAATTAAATAGACAGAACGGCTGCCTCCAACCCTCCCGTGCCACTGATTAGAATACAAATATTTACACTAATCTCACCTCCATCAGTCAGGGGACACTTTTGAGTATTTTCAGTGACATCTGATTACTATTGATTTTCATCCCCAATGTCAGGCCATTTTGTTAGTATCTGAAAGTGCCGCCTTCAGTTTCGGATGCTTTAAATCATGTTAAGGGTTTATCTTAATGACGCTGCTGATAACCACTGCTCAGGTCACTCGTACTTTCTCTTCAAAGAACACAGCCTGGGCTGGTTTTTATTGTTTGTACTTGAGATTTAAGATACGAAAAACATTTCTCATTTCAAAGCCTCGGTTTCTAGGGATGGGGCTGCCTAGCTAGTTTTGTGTGTCTAGTTATTTCATGTGGGCCTCTCACTGGTCCCACTCTTGATTTCTTTTTACCCTCCTTTTCCACCCCCATTTCTCTCTCTCTCTCTCTTGCACACACACACACACACACACATTGCCTGCATAAGCCATTTTAGCTTACAGTAGCAGCCCTGAAATGGCTGATAATCTCCAATGCCTCTTGCAGACTCTTAGAAATGAATGCTGATCAGCCCACTGGTAATATTAATAATAATGCACAGATGCATTAACAGTAAGCGATGCCCAAGAAAGATAGGCTAGTTAGGAAGAAAAGCTCTTGGTATATCCAAATAGGAGAGCTGAACTGGGGCCAAAGTTGTAGTTGGGGATGATGTAAGTCTAAAGTACTCTCTGCTATCATTATATAAGGGTTTACACCATCTGGCAGCATCCCTTTGCCTCTCTGCAAACAGCAATGTGGCTGCATTCTACAGCACAGTCACCACTTTAGGAACAAGGCTATTGCTCATTAATTATGTAGGGAAAGGGAAATACAGTGGGACCTCCATATATGTGGGAATTCCCTTCTTGGAATTCCTCAAATAATGCGATTTATGAATATTAGCATCCCATTATAATCAATGGCAGCAACATATGCATAGACACATCAGTGCGTTTGTGTGCACATCACTGTCATTTTAGGTATAGGGATGTGATACTTTCCATGAACAGGAATTCACATGTGAGGAAGTTGCAGGTAAGGAAGGCCCACTGTATACTATTTTCACTGGCCTGAAGCTACCGTGGCCTAGTTGAGGAGTAGGGAGCACCACTCCCAATGTTCTGGACTACAGCTCTCACAATCTTTGACCATAAACTATGTTGGCTGGGCTTAATAGGACTTGTGTTCCAAACATCTGGAGCACACCAGGTTTACTACCTCTGCTATGCCTGTTTTTGCGAAATTTTAATTCCTTGCAAAAGCCTGAAGAAATAGATAGGTTCCTCCCTTGAAAAGGATACAAGGTGTTAGCAACAAGTTGCATCATAGATGTGAAATATGACCTTTCAAGGAGGTTTATTTGCACAACACTCCAACCAATAGGACTGCAGGACTATCTCAAGAACTCAGTTTTTACTACACTCTGATTGGTTGGGATGCTTCTGACCTCACAATAGGACTCAGCAGCAAGTGCCTTGAAATCAAACAATATGAGCAAGCAGCCTTTCTCTTTCTCTTGGCACCAAAATCATTACCATTGGGCTGTGAGGAAAGAAGTGACACATCCAAAACAACTGGATCCACTGGATCCAAATCACACAGGACCTTGTGTCCCCAGGGAAAACCAACCAAGTAGTCTCCAAATCCAGCCAGCTTTCTCTTTGGGATGGTTAATTACTACGAAGTCTTAGGACTGCATCAAAATGCCTCACAGGAAGATATTAAGAAGGCCTACCGTAAGCTGGCATTAAAATGGCATCCTGACAAGAACCCTCACAACAAGGAAGAAGCTGAGAAGAAATTCAAAGCAGTTGCTGAGGCCTATGAAGTTCTCTCAGATCCTCAGAAACGTTCTCTCTATGACAGGCCAGTCAAAGAACCAAGGTACAGAGGGAGAGGAACAACTGGAGGCCACTCTCACAGCCCATTTGATTTCGACTTTGTTTTCCGCAGTCCTGAGGAGATCTTCAGGGAGTTTTTTGGAGGAATGGACATCTTTGCACATGACTTCTGGGACAACCAATTTGATGATGATAATTCTGGAGGTGAAACCAGAAGTGGACCCTTAGGTCTCTTTTCTGGACTTGGTGGTGCCTTTGCCAACTTTGGATTCAACTCATTTGGGCCTGGTGTGCACACAATGTTCTCTTGTAGGTCCTTTGGAGATGACAGCAGCGGAGCACAGAACTTTAGATCTGTTTCAACGTCTACTGAGGTAGTCAATGGACGAAGGATCACCACACGGAAAATTGTTGAGAATGGACAAGAAAGAATTGAAATTGAGGAGGATGGTCAACTGAAGTCCATAAGAGTAAATGGAAGGGAACAGTTGAAATGCTAGCAATTCATCTCACTCTCTGTTCAAAAAGCAATAGTCAACTGCTTGAACAATCTTAAATGGACTCTTGTTCCGTAAAAACGGAATCAAACTAATAAACTCCTTCACTGAGTTCAAGATATTTGGTACTGATGTCTGAATTAGTTGGCATGACAGTGCACTACTATAATGATGCTGAGGCATATGGTTTCTTTTGAGTAACCTGTAATTTGTACTGAGGAAGACAATGTAGTCATGCAGTGTATAGAGACTGTGAACTTATTCTTTAGGTTGTAATCTTCTAGACAAAAATTCTGGAGTACTCTAAATTCAGTATGATTGTAATGAGGATAATACTGAGAACTGTAGCTTAAAATGTAGAGATAACTGTGATGTAATCTTGTACATGAGAAGCACTTGTAATCATAAAGTAATCATAGCAGAAAGATGTTTGATACAGAACCAGAGTCAGAATTCAGATGAAGAGGTTAATACAGTGGGTTGAGATCTATATAGGCAGGGTTGGTGGATGCAATGACAGAACTAACCTGACTTGAGACATAAGAGTTCAAAGAGCAGACAGGAATTCTTATTAGAAACTATCTATCCAGTACAATATTTCAGACAGCAGAAATCAGGAGTGGGCAGATTTCAGTCCTGCAGAATCTTTTTTTTTTTTTAACAGAACCTCAAGATCCACCAACCAGTGCCTGGTGCAAAAAGTATGCAGGATATGCATGTACCATTTCTGTGACCTGAAATGTCATTTTCAACAGTAGAACTGAACTGAGTTTACAGTCCTTCTATGAAAAATACTATGGTTAGAAAATGCTCTCCTCTCCCCTTCATTTCACAAGCCTAATTCAGATTGTACAAGGAGAGTCATTCTGGTGATACCAGACAGTTCTGAGCTAGAAATATTTGCTGATCTCATATGTTAAATCATGCAGAGATCTACCAGAAGATTGCAGCTGATCTTTTGCCCATCCCTGGCATAACTTGTTCTTTTTAAGTAATAGAATATAATTTTTAAAACAAAGAGACAAAACTTTGTATATGCTTCATGAATAATTTATAATTGTATATCAGCCAGAGGACTATCACTGAGAAGATAACTGGAAAAATTAGAAAGGCAAGTAAGGATGTATTTGATGAGAAATAGGGTATCTGTGCAGGCAAAACTATGCCACTGACAACGGTGACAGCACTGGGAATGAAATAATAATTAAATGAATTAATAATTATTTGAACTGGCTCCATAGTCTTATCCTAAACATAGTCATGTAACTTCCTCTAATTTTATGACACTCCTGTGCTTAGATCTGCGGTAGGAAATCTTTGGTTCTACAAACATTTTGGCTTCAATTCCCAGAAGTCCTAGCCAGAATTGCCTATAGTAAGGGACTGTAGGAGTTCTAGTCCAAAACATCTGGAGGACTAAAGGTTCTTGACTTCAACTATGGTTGGATCAATCTTATTTCTCAGCTTAGCAGGAATATGGACCTGAATCTTTGACCTGCAGGTCTTAATGTACTACATGACTGTTCAGAAGGACAGCTTGGTCCATTGGTGAAAACAACAGAGACCATACTATGGAATAATAAAATTCCAGGACTGTACCAAAAATTGAGGGAGGGAGAGTGTTTACAGATTTACACATGAGCTTGCTAAGGAACTCAGTGAAGCCACAGCTCAGTAGTAAAGCCCACATTTTGCATGCAGGAGATCTATGGTTCAATACAAGACCTCTCCAGTTAAAAGAATCTCAGATAGCATCTCTGTTTGGCATACTAAAGAGCCACCTGCTAGTTAGAACAGACAGTATTGGAAGAGACATGCTAATGGTAGCTTCCGATCAAAATACTGAAGTTGTTATCACCGTTTGCTAGCCCGACTTTGGAAGATATTAGATATCATTTTGATATCATAATTCGGCCCCATTCTGCCACGCTCGGCCAAGTGTTTGCGAGGCCCCTGGACAAGCACAGAACTAGTAATGGCCACTGATTGCTGAACATTCCATTCTCCACCCAGGCAGGCCAGACTCAGCCTGATCGCCGCTTCAGGAGACCTCCCAGACAAACACCTCATTAAGGATGCACGCTACTACAAAGAACTCCCTGCCCGGAGCAGACCACTTGACAAGTGAGACGCTTAACTGTCAAGTACTCTGCATCTGCATACTGGCCATTCCATTGTCAATTTAGACCTAATCATGCTAAATTCTGACCTTTTGGAGACATTGTCTCGCGCCCAAACCTCATTGTTCTCTCCCAAGTACAGACTAGCCTACGGTCATATTTTCCCTATAAAACCCCCCGATTCCGAGACCTTCCTCGGATCGCTCTGAACTTCCATCCAGCCTTGCTGCTGCTTTATCCAGCGAGCTTTCCCCTCAGTCTCATTCTGAGACTGTGCACCTACGGACCTCTGCAGTGATCTACCCCGGGCTTTGGACAGGTGTAGTATAACCCAATTCAATAATCCCTCTCAAAATTCCTCTATACCACTACCACCTTTATTTTCTATAGTTACTTGTGTGAGTGTGTTGCATACACTGTTTGTTTGTACTTAATAACATCACAGTTATTATGTCATATTTGGTGTGCTTCTTGACTTGGCCTGACCCCGTAGACATTGGGTTTAAAGATTCCGCTGCGTTGCCTTGCCTCTCATTTTGCTAACTTGTGCTCTGAGCTAATTTTCCCCACCGATAGTTGAGCACGTTTGGAGTCCCTCGCGGGACCCCCAGTAAAAGGGTAACAAAGCCATCCAGCTGTACCTTGTTGATTTATTTTTGGTTCTGTTACCCTGTGTGCTGGGGGTCCCAGAGGGGCTCCCAAATAACCAAACAACAACAGCAAAAAATGGGGAAATTAACTGGAGCACTCACTTAAGCTAATGAGAGGCAGGGTAACCTTGCGAGGATCTTTTAACCCAATGTCTACGGGGTCAGGTCAGAAGAGCAGTCAGACAAGTTTTAAAATAGCAAAAATTGGTGTTTTATTAACAGGCAAGCAACAAGTAAGACAACACATGCATACAGCTAACTAAGAAATAGGAAATGAGAGTTTTCGGGGGGAAATGGGTGATATGACACCTTTCTCGTAGTCCTGAAGAAGCCGAAGATGTTAGTGAAGGAACTCAGTGTGGTGGCTGAGGGGAGTTCGCTCGACAGAGCAGCAGCAAGGCTGGATGGAAGTCCGGGGCAATCTGAGGAAGCTCTCGGAGCTTGGAATTTTTATGGGGGAAAATATGACCATGGGCTAGTCTGTACTTGGAAGAGAACAATGAAGTTTTGGCGCAAGACAATGTCTCCAAAAGGTCAGAATTTAACATGATTGAGTTAAGTTCGAATTGACAGTGGGATGGCCAGTATGCAGATACAGCTTGCCTGGGCGCTGGAGTGTCCAGCTCGCCAGGGTGCCTGCTCGGGGCAGGGAGCTCCTTGTATTAGCGTGCATACCTTAATGAAGGTGTTTGTTTCGGGGAGGTCTCCTAAAGCAGATCTGGCAGTTTCTGGCTTGCTTTGGTGTAAACAAGTATGATTCAGCATTTAATAGCCATGCCTAGCTCGGTGCTTGTTCGGCGGCCTCACAAACACTGGGCTAGTGGCAAAACAGGACCGAATTATGATGCAGAATATTGTCTGTGTTAAATATTTCTTTGGATGGAGGTGAGGAAGACTCTAGTTAGAAACATTTAACCTCATATATGATTTTCACTTATGTTAGGTCATCATACACAGGCTTAAGGGCCAAAAATAGTTGTCCACCCCTGGTATAAGAGAGAGTTCAAGAGTGAGAGAGAATTTCCCTCTCTTATAACAGGTGAATGTGGGGAATCACTCACCCCACCTGTGGAGTAAATAAGTAAGGCTTAGGATCAACTTTCCAGTAGGAAAGCAATTTATCATAGAACTCAAACACTCTAGCAGATGGCAGGATCCTGCATACATAAAATTGTCCCCATAAATCCATCTTTAAAGAAGGTAATCATTAGACAACAATAGGCTTATGAGGTTTGGTTTCAGAAGTTTTGACACATCAAGATACCTACATTCTTCATTTGAAAAAGATGCCAACACAGTAGAATGGTATCTCTTCTTGGATCAGTAATGTCCAATAAAAGGGAAGCAGTTACTGAGTTTGTTATCTCTTATCTAGGAACATGACACTAAGTATCTGTACCTAAATATTAAAGATGCCAAAGGCAGATCCTTGTGTGAATATGTCACTCAAACAGAGTCAATCAGACAAGGCTGGTTCCTACCTACATCCAGATGACACCGCTTAGAGACAGAGAGAAGGCATGCCAAGCAGGTAGAGTCTGGGATCACATTTGCCTCCCTCAACACAAGTCTTTTTGCTCATCTCAGAGTGTGGGAATTGTTCATGGAGTTGCAAAGATTATTTCAGGATGTTCTGAAACCAGAAAAACTTAACTAGACAGACAGCATTAATTGAATTCACATATTCTAGGGTTGGCTCTGCTATCGGGTAGAATAAGGCAATTGCCTCAGGCAACAGATCTTGGGAATGGTGGTAGTGGTAGCTTTTTGTCTGTTTCTTATAAATTTGGGTGCATATCACAAAACCTACTTTGGATCCTCTAAACCAATTCTTCCCAAGGCATCCAGGTGGAGGCAGGGTTTTTTCCCTGCCTCATTGCCAGGAACTGGCACCATGTTTGTGCCCATTGAGTACAACTGTTTCTTTCTTTCCTGGAATCTCATGGCAGACTGACAGCCAATAGTCAAAAGCTGGTCCATAGAACACCATTTTGAGTTCTAAAGTAGGAGGCTGCCTCCGGTATGGCAGAAGACACCATTCTACCACCAGTGGTGAGGTAAAAGTCAACTACCAGTCCAGTCAGCTTTGGCATGTGACTAGGGACAGGGCACCATCTTTTCCTTTGCCTCAGAATGCAAAGTGTTTTGGGCGTTGTCTTCTGATATTGTTTCATATAAGCTTCGAACCTGTGGATAATCTGGAGGGATCATGTGGTAAAAAGAAGCAGTTGACTCCAATGCAAAGAAGTCCTCAGCAAAGCAACAACAGCTCCACATCAAAATGCAAGATATTTGCCTTACGGACAGCCCTGTAAAATACACAAAACCAATTCTGCTCAAATGCATTTAGCCACTGAGTGTCAGTGGTTTGCCCAAACACCCTGAGACTTATTTTATTAACAGCCCACACTGACTTTAAAGAGCACTTGGGCCACAAAAACCAAACCAACCAAAAAGGAATAGAAAAAAACACACACATAAAAGCATTTGGAATTACTTCATAAAATACTAAATAACAACGTTAACCAACTGACCTTTGCTCTACGCAGACCTGCTAATTTTAGCAATTACAGCCAACAACTTGAACATATCAAGTGGGCAACTGTTTAACAATAATGACATCTGCTTGGAAAATCCAATTATGTCTAAACATCTTTAAATCCCCACTAGGGGATACCTGCTTTCTTTTTGCTACTGTTAGTTCCTGCCTAATAGGATTTTAAAACTCACAGCCTGCTGCATATTGCCGTAGCAATGCCCCGCTCTCCCTGGAGTGCCAACGGCCTGGCTGCGATCATATTAAGCAACAAGCGACAGCCTCTCCTTGGACAGTGATGGAAGCAGTTTGATTTTTTGACAGCCTAATCAGATAGACAGGCACTTTAGCCAGAGCCCTTCATGCCTAAGTTTCCCCTGTAGAGCCCCCTCTCCTTTAACCTCTGATGTTTTCTACATTAAAAGCAAGTGGCCAGGTTTGGGGATTGCCTAAGAGTTTCTTCATCATCGAGGCAGGTGACAGATCTAGTTGACATGGATGCTTTTCTTGGGAAGGTGATCTGATGTGTTGCATTGAACTGTGTGCTGGGAGAAAGGTGGGATGTAAAATAAATAATGAAATAAAATGTTTGCTTCTGTTTATTTTCTGCTTTGGTGCTTCATGATCCTGGCCTGAAGCAAAACAAAATGGGAGGGCAGAACCCACCAAGGCCTGGGTTGGCTCCACCAACATCCTAAGGATGCTGCAGAATGGGACCTTAGGCAAACCGGGCTCCCACGTGTGGTATTGATATCTGAGGAACAAACGGAAAGAGTTAGGATATGAATATAAAATATGTGTATATGTGTGTAAAGGTATATAACAAACATAATAAATATCTACAATAATCAATTATTCAGATTAAAATTACACAGTCCAAACTATAAATAGCAACATGGAAGAAAGTCCATACGACATAAATCATTTGTCAAAGGAAAATAGATGCCCAAGGTCTCATCAGATTCTTCATACAAACAGAAGCCAGACACATTTTAACTCACAGTCTTCATCAGTGGCCAGTGAAAATCCTATGTCACCCAATGTTTCCTCCAAGCTGTGGGGAGTGAAGAAGAGGTAACTTTCTCTTGTAAAAATCTATACTTCAGTGTTGCCTTTTTCTGGAGGAAACACTGGGCAACTGACCATTGTGAGCCGAAATGTGTCTGGCTTCTGTTTGTATGAAAAATCTGATGAGACGTTAGGCCAGCAATTTTCCTTTGACAAATGATTTATGTCTTACGGACCTTCTTCCACATTGCTATTTATAGTTTGGACTGTACAGTTTTAAGTCGAATAATTGTTTATTTTAGAGCTTTATTTTTGTTACACACACACACATTTTATGTTCATTTCCTAACATTTTCCATTTGTCTTTTATTATTTCAATGAATTAGGTCTTATCCTTTCCTTCTGCCCTGTGTAAATATTCGAGAGAATTACTTTTTAGACCACAGTTCTCAGACTGCCCTTGCTGGCTGGAGACTTTGGAAGCTATGGGTAAAAACAGAGGCTGTAAGAGCTGTTCAGCAGTGGATTACCTTGCTTCAAGGGTGGTGAACTTTCCTCTGGAGTTCTTTCAACAGAGCTTGGATGGTCATCATTCAGGTGTTGCTTTAGTTGTATATTCCTGCATGGCAGGTGGTTGGGTTAGGTAACCATTGTAATCCCTTCTAGCCCTCGGATTCTATTATCCTTGACACCAATACAAACAATGGCATCATGCAAAGCAAGATGACTATCTTCCACTTCTCAACAGGTTGTGCTTTAAATTATTCTACAGAAGTGTTATTTCAGGTGTCTCCTTGGAACAGAGGAGAGGTCCATTCCAACAGTAGCATCCTGATTATGGAATATTCTCCTCTAAGTCTGGTGCCTACATTGTAATGTTGTTTTGGTACCATGCAAAATTAGGATAGCCACAGATGCACTGCCAAAGAAAATCAAGCATGCATGACAACACACACTAAAAGGGAGAGGTGTTTGCATTAAAATTTGTACCTGCTAATTTATACTTCTAGAAGCTTATTTGGAAATAACTGCTACAACAGAAATAGACATATCGTAGTGAAGAAGACTGTGACCAGGTGATTTGTGTGATGCCTCTGCTCAGTTTGGATGGCAGATTGGGAAGGTACCCAATGACCTCTTGTCTTCTCCAGGATGTTGAGATGTATTATATTTCTCCTTTAATTATCATAACTATTTCTAAATTTGCACCTATCCTATAAATTAGCCTGTACTCACTGTATGCTGATGTGTTTTCATCTTTTGACCTCTTTTATAGGAATGCCTTTCCTCTATTTAGGAAGGAGGGATACTTTGCAAGGGTCCATCTCTTATGTCAGCATTACCATCGCTTTGCTGTCTGTAAAACTATTCCTGGGCAACTATCCCTTTTTGACCTCACCTGGTGACAGCTTCATGAAACAGCTGGCAATCACAGGGTTAGTCATTCCCTGTGGCAGCTTAACTTTGCATTTCTTGTCACCTCTAGCACAACAATCCCCTCAAAGTGGGTCAGCTCAGAAGTCTTCAAGGATTTGCAGTTTCAGCAGCCATGCAGTGGCTTCTGAAGCTAGTTACAAAGCTGCTGCTAATAACTGCTGAGCAAGGAGAGGGACTATTTTAAAAACTGGGTTCTGTTCTGGCTGAAGTTCATCAGGATGTCTTAACCAGCTTGGTTTTCAGATGCCTGACAGTGTCCTCCTTAATAGGGCTGGACCCCTGACCTTTTCTTTCTATCAGAAGATAGAGTTTATCTGCCCAATAGCTTGTCCTCCCTAAACAACTCCACTGCCTTCATGTGTCATGAGGGATGTTTTTCACTTGCCATTATCAAAGATTGCTTTGGCTTCAGTACAGAAACTGGCTTCTGTGCATGGAATGGGGAGGAGTATCATTTTCTCTGTTGCCTCAAGCTGTGGCATCTCTAGGACAGTCCCTGTATGGTGGCATTTTGGCTCCCCACTGTGTATAACATAATGTGTGTTGTGGAACCTCAAAATGGAGGCTCAAGCAAGTAATGCATTCATGCTCCCAGAGGTGGGCTGGCCCTCTCCCCTACTGAACTTTGGCTGACAGGCGGGCACTGAGTCATTGATTGACTTTTCAGGAAGTTGCTTTTAATAAGTGGAGGCTTTTTTTTAATTTAAATACATTTTATTTAAATTTCATTTAAGTCAATTTGGCTCTAATATTACTGTACATTGAACTGTGATTCAGTAATACAAGTTTTTTGGTCTTTTAAATCTGTATAAATTTAAGTTGAGCTTGTTTTGGGCTGCCTTGGGACCCAGTTTTGGGATGATAAAAATCAAATAAATATATAAAACAAACAAGAAGGCAAGCCCTTATTTATATAATCCTTCCTCTGCATTTTTGATACAGAAGAATCACATAGGTTGAGGTGGGGAACTTGTAGCTATTCAAGCCCCTTGAAGCCCCTCCAAAAGTCCCCAGTCCCCCATAGTGTTTGTTTGTTTGTTTGTTGGTTTGCTCCCCCAGCTCTCCAAACTAGGTCTGCCAGTTCAGGGTCCTCCCAGGCCCTGAGGTTTCTGGGCCAAAACCTGAGATATCATTAGGTGTTATAAATTAAGTATCATGCACAGCTTCTCCTAGCTTGTCATCCAAATACGCAGAAAGAGAGATGGGGAGGGAGTTTATTTTCCTGTTTGGAGATTAAGGCAGAAATCTTAGTTAAAGGGGCTGTTCTCAGATCAAGGTGAAAGGAGAAGATCATTCCTTCTCACTTTCTTAGGGAGAGAAGACAAAGAACATTTAATCTAGTCTGTTTGCTTCCAGTTTACTAAGTAAATAAATCTCCTGGAGAGGCTTTGCAAGTTGCAGCAACAAATGAATTGAGCCCTGCAAACTGTAGCAAGCCACTGCTGTACTAGCTGAGCTGGAGATTTTTACTCACAGCCCGTTCCTCTTGCCCAGAACTGAGTCCCCCACAACTGGAGAATTTGTCCCCTTGTCTCCTGCCTGGAGATGTCCCATAAATACTGGAAGATCAGAGCCAGGCTCTGAGATCTGGCAATCCTGCCCCAAACAGCTTAAAACTGCTGTAAAATGCAGCTGTTTTGCCCAGCCCAGCCCAGCCCAGCCAGCACATAGGCCCTTTCTGCATGTGGGAAAGGAATCGTGCGAAATGGGACTCGCTGGATTTCTTTGGCATCCGGTTGAGTCCGTTGGGACAAGGAGTAGTGCGAGCTCGTTGCTCCGCACTGCTCTGGCATCCAAAATGGCAGCTTCCAGTTGGTGGAGGCTCTCCACCAACCAGAGAAGCTCGCCAGCCTAAAGCCCACCCCTGGCAGATCTGCAGGCATGCACTAGTGCACGCCTGCAAATCAGCACTGGAGCGCGACGACGGAGCGACACTCCGCTTTTTAAAAACCTCTAAAAAGAGGTTTTTAAAAAACACGCCGTGCAACCGGTTCTGGTCGCTCCGGAGCAGACTGAGGTGCAGAACTGCAAAAGTAGTCCGCCCCAGTCCACTCTACGGTGCAGAAGACCTCCGTCGGAGGTCGCTCTGCACCGTTTAAAAAGCCCGGTGCGGAAAGGGCCATACACTGTGAAGAAAAGAGCACACCCAAATCAGCCAAAATTGGAACAGGGATGATGCAACATCCCTTCCCATCACATCAGGTGTGCTGATATGACCTGTGTTGGGGAGAACCCTCTACAGTTGCCCATCCTGACATGGGTCAAAAGGTCACATTAGTTGGACATTAATTAAGATCCTTTCACATTTCTAGTCAAAAATTCAGTGGCAAGTGAAAAGTGTTTCAGAGTAATACTGTTGGTTAGATCTACACTTAAGCCTAGAGTTAGATCCCTCCTCCCCAATGTGACAAGTTAGTCATGGCTTCAGTAGGTCCACTCTAAGCATAATTATGTCTGAATACAACTCAGAATAAAACAGTAAAATGGTTGTTGATAGATCTGCCATAATTCTTCTCTTAGACCCAAGCCATTTCAGGTTTTACGGACATATTTGACAACCTGATCATGCCTAGTATCATCTGATTTTGAAAGTTAAGGAGGTCTGTCCTGGTCAGTACTTGGATGGGAAACTGTCAGGTCATGCCACATATTTCCTGATAGGGCAAGGGAAGAATCATACCTGAAACCCTGCTGTACCCTTACTGCCTCTCAAAGATGACAGTATCAAACTAGGTGGACCGATTGTGCCTTGTTCAGTATTAGCTTCCCATACTTCTGTGTTCTTTATGAGTTTGGCTGAGAGCCAGCAGTGGACTATTCCTGCTCAAATCCAGCTATATTACAGTCCTTACAACTTCCCACAACAATGAATAACACAGATTATGAATGTGCATTGTGTAGAAAATGGGTTCCTGTTGTTTTGATTTGGCCACCTGCTAATCTTATTGTGTTTCCCTTATCTTCAGCAATTTGAGGGAAAGTAAATAAATGATTTGCTATTCACTTTCTTTAGATGACCCATGTCCCTAACCCATCCCCGCTAGTTTAGCTTAACTCAAAGTATATACTTGCTTTTAAGTATAAAAATTCATTCCTCTTAGTCCCTTTGCACTTCTGCCTCTGCTCTTTATGGATAGCATTCCAAGGAAAGCAGTAATACTCCTGGCCATTCTCTATACTCTTTTCGTACTTTTTTAAAATGGAATTGTGGGAAAGAAGATGAAGAAACTGAAGGACATGTGCTCATCGGGCCACAATCCAACACAGAGTTAAGAATGCTTAAGTCAGTCAAATGACACCAAACTCATGGATTTTTATAGGTTTAAAGAGAAAAACAAAAACCCTCTGTGACGGATTGTGATGCAGGTGTACTATGAATTTATACAGAAAAAGAACCATAAGAAGGGGGAACAGAGACTTTGAAGCTGCTGTTAAAGGGGCCATTAATATTTTGCCTCACACACCCAAAAGGTTAAGGTCAGCCTTTTCTCTTCAATCTCACTCAGACTACAAGCTTATACCAAAGCTTTTCAGATGTCCCATTTTCATCTGTCTGCTATCTGCTCAGTACTAAAAATGGAGTTATCAGAATGCTTTGCAAGTGGAATCACATGCAAGTTAACTCAGAACTAAGTTCCAATGTGTTCAAAGAGGCCTACTCCCAAGTTAGCCTGTTCAGGACTGCAGCTTCAGTTTGCTCCTTGGTAACTAAACACCCATTTCTACTCCCACAAGAAATCAAACCATTTTTAAAATCTGGTTTTGGACTTACTTGAATCAGTTTTGCACCAAGTCTTTCCATTAAACTGCACAAGCTTGTCAAGAGGCATGCCTTGCTCAGATATTGCTACATGTCAGCACATCAAATGCACTTCCAGCTCGTCATGCTTCCAAAATCAAACTGTTAGTGTGTTCCCCAATTGTATTTAGAGAGGGATGAGAGCAGTTCTTAAAGTGTTAAGCAGAATTCAATCAAGAAGAACCTAAGTGACTAAGCTCCCAGTGACATCTACCTTACCAAAAAAAAAAAAAAAATCACAAGAAGGACAAGGGAGAAGTGAATATCCTGTACACAGTGATCACGTTTAAAAAAAAATTAAAAAATTATTATCCTGTTCCTTGTGCCTTTTCCAGCTTCCAGAATGAGCATTGCTTTTTTTTGTTGCTGAGGTTAAAAAACATGAATTTGCATTACATCCTGGCTCCTGCTGTAATACTTCAGTCTTGTTTCTCTCTCGTCCCCTCTCCAGAACAACTGATCCTATCGCAGCCTGATTTAATTTCAAAGACGGATTGTGATTTGGCAGTGGGAGGGGGGAGAACCAAGCTAATCAAAAGTCACCATCTGCTGCGTTGCCATGGGGATATTCCTCCCCAATAAATGTGCTCTTTGCCAAAATCGCAGATAACAGCACTATAGAGAGCGGGAGGTGGGGTGCGGAAATAAAGGAAAGAAGTTCCCGCAGTCGTGGAGGAAAAGCTGGGATGGAAGGAGAAACCAGAAGGGAGAAGAGACTGGCAAACAGGCACTACCAGAAGAGGTGGCAGCGGGAGAGAAATCGTCCAGTGAAGAAACTATTCTGAAGCAGAAAGCAATACAAGAGATGTTGAGAAGCCACTGAGGAAGGAAAGATGACAGAAGACAGGCATTAAAGCAACCCAAGAAGTGGGAGAGACTGGCAGATACACTGGAGAAAGAGAGAGAAAGGATCTGCTATATCAGATGTAAGGCTGGGGAGCAGGGAGAATAGAAAAGATCACTATATTCAGACAATAAGCTCTGACGATGAGGAAATTCTTCAGTAACAAAAGTCCAAAAGATGCTGGTTCCAGTTCTGAAAGGCATCTTTACTAAAACCAAAAGACAACAAATCTCCTCAATGTAGTACAGTGACGGCTTCAGTCACATCCATGGGTATTGTGAGAACCATGCTTTAAGACTCTGTTGTTTTATTGAACAATGATTTCTCAGAGAATCCTAATGACAGGCGGCTGTACAGGAACCAAATGATTCAACAGGAACAGCTGTCTCTGAAAACCATGAGTGCAAGACAGGTTTGCCAAATGGAAACTTCAAAACACTGTGGACCTGCAGTTTCTGTTTTGTGGAGAACTCATCCTATAGACTTTCACACACCAAAAAGGGACATGTTCTGTATGGTGATGCAAAACAGTGGGATAACAAACAATCCAAAATGAGAGATGTAACAGCAATATCATTTGGTTATCCATTTATGCATAAGCCATCTTTTCAGGAGGCTGACCAAAGCAATCTATAATGTTTTCAATCAAAATAATATCCACAACACTGAAAGATTTCAACAGCAGCAAATTAAGCTATTTTAAGTACCAAATCCTCAAGGAAAGAAATCAAGCTACTTAATATTGATGATCTTACTGAACAAGAAGTTCTTACATAAAGGATGAAAGGGCAGAACTGATCAACCCTGGGGGATTCTCCGGGACTGAGTTGACACCCCTGCTGAAAAGATTCTACTTTCTTTAGAAAAGGTTAGGACACCGGACACTACCTAATGCTGGACATACCAATAGGCAGAGTGGGCCAGATTTTGGATTTTGTGAAAGGGCAGCAAAGTGTTATTTATTCACCTCTGCAAGTCACACTTTCTTACCCTTAGAGGAAGGAAATAGCTAACCTCTCCTGAATAAATTTTGTCAAAAAACACCTTATGATAGGTATGCCATAAATACAAGTCAACATGAGTATAACAACAACTAATTATTATATTTACAGTGCAAGGAATAGGGAGAGGTGTGGTGGAACTTTCTGTGTCAAGTTGCAAAATAATATGGCTGGCTTAGGCTATAATTATGCACTTCCATATGGGTGTGTCAAGAGGATGTGTGTGCCATTTGCTAAGCCACCTTAGGTAGCAAAATGTCTTGTGCTGTCTGTGCGTCATTCCTTATGACCTGAAGAGAAAAGAAATGGATGTAGAAGAACATGGTAATGAAGGCACTAGCTATTGCTAGTAGAATGATTTGACTAGCTAATCTATAGGGGAAAAACTGAGCGACTGGGGCTACTGAGAGAATTAGAAAATAACTGGAGATCTGGCAACTGAAGAAATCACGATATGAACCTAAAAATCACTCAAGTTGTCACTGAGAAGCAGAAAAGGGAGGGAGGCATTCCACAGTTGATATTCTACCCTCATGAAAGTCCTATATATGGTATTCTGACTAGCTTCTCAATAACTAGCTTCTCAAGGATTAGACATTTTTGTTGTTGTATGCCTTCAAGTTGTTTCCAGTGTGTGGTGACCCTTTTTGAAAGATTTGTTCAGAGGGGGGTTGCTATTGCATTCCTCTAAGGATGAGTGAGTGTGATTTGCTGAAAGTCAGTCTTTGGCTTCCTCTGGCCTAGCAGGGATTTGAACCCTGCTCTCCCAAAGTCCTAGTTTGATACTAGATCACATTGGCTCTGTGCTAGAACTTTAGACACACTTCATACATGCTCACACACATCCTGCTGTTCATTCTCTCTCTGTTCTTTCTGCTTCTTGCTGGCTTTTCTTTCTGTCTACCCACTGCGCACTCTCCTCTTTTGCCTTAGTTGGCGCCAGTGCCTTCTTCCTGCCCGTTTTCATGGTTTGAATAGTTCAGGGACTGTGTGGAAAAGCCAGTGCCCCACGTCTCTCTCCATTTTCTTCTCTAGGTAGGGTTAAGGCCATCTGCCACACAGCGCGTGTAGATAGTTCTGCAGGCTTCAGACAGATTTTGATCAAGTAAAACCAGTTAATTAAAAAACAAAACCAGACCTGGGGGTGGGACTTCATATCCATACAATTTGAGGTGTCTAGCTTTCATAGACATGGGGCAATGATAGACTGAGACACATATTCTTATATTATTATAACTAGGGATGGGACGAATCCAGAATTTTCTGAATCTGAATCCCTGGAAGGTTCTGGGAATCCACGGATCTTGAATCTTTCAAATCCTTTTTTAAAAAGGGGTTTAAAAAGCAACTTTTTACAAATTTTTTAAAACATTTTTTTAAACAGAACTTTTTTTAAAAAAACCCTATTTTTTCGTTGGTGGATTTGAAAGATTCAGTTCGCCTATTTTTGTACAGGGATTCGGATTCACGAATCTTGAATCCTTGCTGCAGATTCGAGGACTTGGTTGGCCCACCCCTAATTATAACTGGATGTGTCTCCAGTAAGATCTGAACAAGTGGGCAGATTCATATGGGAACAGAGGTCTTTGCATGTGATACACCTTTTACTAGGTACTAGGCCCCTGCAGTTTTATGGTGTACATTCAGTGATGGCACAATTTCTCCCTCTCAGAAAAAGGACCTTTTTATTTTTAGTTTTGCTTCTCCAGGCAAATTATATGGCAGTTGAAAACTTGTCCAAAAGGCTCCTGTATGAATTCTCCAGGATCAGCAAGAGAGATCACACAATTCTCTTTCGGGCTTTTTTACAGCAACAGAAGAGCATGGACACACTAATATGTAGACATATTTTTCAAGGAATGGATCTGATGCAGAGGTGGACACCTGCAGTAAAGCCAGGGCCCACTTTCCAGGCTAAGTTCCTCAAAGCTTTTGTTTTAGCTTTCCTGTTTTTGTTTTTTTGTTAATTTATAAAGGATAAATAAGCTGTAAATGATGAGACAGTTACTTGGTAATGAGTTTTCAGAAGGCAGTATGTGGGGAAAGTACAGTGATTAGGAAAACCACCTGGCAATTTCCAATACAGGCAATTTTCCAGGTCATCCTTCCCAGAGCCAGGCAGTGGGGAACCAGCCATTTGCTGGTGGTGGGATTTTTTCCCCCATTGTCTTCCTTCCTTCATTTTCTAAGGCAGGAACGAGGACATAGGCTGTGATTAGGCGATTGGCTGCTCTTGCGGAAGACCCCAGATCTCAACTGCTTCCAGATTTTGGCAACAAACCACACCACCACCCAATCATGCTGCCAAGTTTCTGTGTTGGCTTGTTTTTTATTTATTTCACATCAGAGCCCAAGGTTTTCCTCACTCTAGTTGAGTTGGATCCATGATATTCAACACTGGTCCCAGACTCTTATTAATGTTCCTCTAGATAATCATTACTGTGAGTCACAATGCTGTTTCTACACTCCATGATAAAAAAAAAATTCTTTCAAAAATTCTGTACAAACAATTTGCATGACTCCAACGGATGTGCAAATCAAAGAAATGAATACGGAATTCCACTTGCAGAATATAGTGGGGTTTGATGCAGCATTGTTGCAATTTTAGAACAAACCCCAGATCCTCTGGCTTTGAACAGCCACCTTCTAGTAGAGTTGCCTTTCAAAAGACCTGCAGGGATCTTTACTCTTTGATTACTATATTACACAGAAAATTTAGTTTAAGCATGGCTCTCGTGTCAGCACAACATTGTATGTTATACTGAATCTACTAGATGTCTACTTTTGAAGCTGCTTGTGATGACACCAAAATGTGTATTTCCTACTCTGGAAACAGAAATCTCCAAAACTCCTAATGCTCACCCTGTTTTTGAGATGAGCATTTTGACACTATGGCCCTTTCCGCACCAGGCTATTAAAACAGTGCAGAGCAACCTCCGGCAGAGGTCTTCTGCACTGTGGAGTGGACTGGAGTGGACTGGAGTGGACTACTTTACGTAGTTCTGCACCTCAGTCCGGTTCGGAGTGACCAGAACTGGTCGCGCAGCGTGCTTTTTAAAAACCTCTTTTAAGAGGTTTTTAAAAAGCATGGAGCGCGCGACTCCGTATCGCTCCGTGGCCGCGCTCCAGTGCAGATTTGCAGGCGCGCACTAGTGCATGCCTGCAGATCTGCTGGGGGTGGGCTTTAGGCTGGTGAGCTTCTCAGGTTGGTGGAGAGCCTCCACCAACCAGAAGCCACCATTTTGGATGCCGGAACAGTGCGGAGCAATGAGCTTGCACTGCTCCTCACCCCAACGGACTCAACCGGATGCCGAAGAAATCCGGTGAGTCCTGTTTTCATCCGGTTCCTTCCACACATGCAGAAAGGGCCTATAATTCTTCTCTGGAGTGGATTTTAATAATTCAGTTCTTTCTCTGACCCCCCCTACCCCTAAAGCCCATCTGTCTCATCCGCGGTCCTCCAAACTGCCACCCCCCTTACCTGGCTGCTTAAGCAGGCTCTTGTTGGGGAGTAAAAGATACTTTCCCTTCTTCCTGCTGCTTTGTACTGTACCAGTTGCAAGTAGACCTTGGAAAAGTAGTTTCACAAAGGGCTATTGATACTTGTAGTCAGATAAAGGAGTGAAAAGAGGGCCAGGGCAGGAGAGAAGGGAGTTTTCTTTGAAGAACTGTATTCCTCTATATGAACCTGTCCATCCATGTTTCGAGATCTTCTGGGGAGGCTCTTCCCTCTGCCCCCACTCTTATAAGTACATTTGGTGGGAACATGAGAGACGGCCTTTTTAGCCACTGCTCTCTGGCTGTGGACTCCCTTCACAGAGAAGCTGGACTTGCACCCTCCTTACTTTCCTTCTGCACCCAAGTGAAGACCGTTGACAAGCCTTTGAGAATTGATTGTTTTGGGCCTTGTATAAGGTGCTGAATATTTATTAAATATTTTTCATGGTTTTGTTTTTTAATTTTTAAAATAGTTTAATCATTTTTTACCTTTTGTATGCTGGCATTTTTAAATTTCTTTTTTAATTGTTGTAAGTTGCCTTGAGTGCCAAACTTGAAAAAAGGTGGAATTGTAGCAGTAGTAACAGTAATAGTTTTGAGGCTTTTGGAAAGACAAGGGGCTTGGAATGAAGACTGGAGAAGAAATTGGACCCCACTGCCATGAAAACACTGAGAGCATGACAGAGTGCTGCTCAGCGTATAATCGGACCTAGTATATAAAGTATATAAATCATGCGGTTTTCCATGTCTGGAGAAAAAAGATTTGATTTTCTCCACCCAGTTGTAAGCAATGGTGTAGTAGAACCAGTGCTCAAAGGAGATAAAGATGAAAAAGGCAAAAATGATAAAGATGAAAACTGGAAGAACTGGTTTGTTGATAGAGATCAACACAGTTCTGGGTCTTATTACACCAAATGTGGGTGAGTCGGGTACACCAGTGATGCCAGTATCTCCATGTGACAAAGGGGAATGAATTAGCTCAAAATTAGGAGGCCTGTGAGACGGGGGGTAACTTAATGAAATCTATCACCTATGTTTAGGGGGTCCTTGCAGGAAAGAACCAGCCAGAGATTCCAAATGTAAAATAAAATGGTTTTTTATTGAAAGAAATTCACACAAGAAAGCAAAGGTTCAAACACACATGCACACAAGAACTAGCCGAAGGTAAAGAGAGGGAAGTGTGGATAGAGGTCTTTCAGGGTTGAGGCAATATTTACCAGTCTGGAGAGCAGTGAGGAAAACAGAGACATGGCTTAGGTGGGCACCTAAGGACAGTTCTCATTTGGGAATCAAATGGTCAGTGTGGTGTTCAGGAAATTGAGAGACTGCACTCAACTGCTCAAAATTGGGGGGTTCTTATATCCAGAAAATATCCTGCAGGTATGAGTGCTCTCCCAGCAAAGCAGACAATGGGAGCTGCAACACAAACAATAAATTCCAGACAGAGTTAATGGTTTTCATGTTTAGGTGACAAAAAGGTAATGGCTGTCATTGTACTCAGTATTGTGGAGAGATTGGAAAGACAACGCAGGTAAATGTCCAGGTGCAAAGGATCTGGGCTAAACAATCACAATTTGATGGGATTTCCCCTTTCTGCTCTGAGATGTTCAGCTCTTGAGAGGGACTGCACAATTAGCCTGACAATGACTTTGGTGGTTGCCAAGGAGAGGATGTGGCTGACCTGCCTTGCTATCAGTAATCTGTCTCTTTCCAACTTGACCTTCCAGTCACCTCAGGTTTTATTTATATCGATACTAATTAATATATTGCCAATTAAATAATATTGCCAATTAAACCTTATCAATCGTGGGGGATACGCAAGACCATAACAGTATAGCTTTGTTGTCGTTGCCTGTCTTCAAGTAGTTTCCAACTTATGGTGACCCTAACGTCAACCTATCATGGGGTTTTCTGGGGCTGATAGTGTGTGACATGCCTAAGGTCACCCAGTGGATTTCCATGACCAAGCAGGGAACTGAACCTCAGTCTCCAAGGTCAAACCACTACACCAGCAGTTCCTAACCTTTTCTTTACCACAGAGCCCCTTTAAATATCTTTTGTTGCCTTGGACCTCCAAGACTTAGCTCAAGAGTTGAAACCCTAAAATGCATCACATATTTATTTAAAGTTGGTTATCAAGGGTCTTCAAATTTGGAGAGGGGGGCAAAAGAAGTAAATGTACACACTCCTATCATCATACTTTTATTAGAATGATTCAGTACAAATTTGTCTTCCTTCCTTCCTTCCTTCCTTCCTTCCTTCCTTCCTTCCTTCCTTCCTTCCTTCCTTTAGCTGCAAAAGTTCATAACATTTCTTCAAGCCTTTGTGGACCCCCTGTGAGGACATTGCAGCCCCCTGGGGACCCTTGAACCACAAGTTAAGAATCACTGCACTACACCACAGTGGCTCCCTAGGTTATACCCACAGGAGAGCACAATCAGGGCATTGCCCTCCCAAGAAGAATTCTCTCCCTCACCCCCAAAAAATGTTCCTCAAGTTCCCATATTTCTAGCATGGCATTACTTTCAAACTTCAGTTGAGCATTTGGAAATATGGTCTAAGCATCCAAAGAAAATGAGCAGGCACAGTTACCTAGGGAATATCACTACAGCAGGTATAAAAATTTAGGAGTAAATCATTTCCAGGGTCTCTGCTCCAATGCATTTGGGGACTGGAGGAATATATTCATTAGGAGGGCAGAATTTTCATTTGGGGGGCTGTGCTGTGTACATTCCCCCCCCCCATAGCTATAATCTTGACACAGTTGTCTGCATTTTTGTGCTCTCACTAGTGCTGCAGAAGGCAAAGGGAGTATCAAGATGATCAGCTGCACTTCAAAATACATCACAAAACCACTGTTAACCAGAAGGAGAGGCTTTGGTAGCTCATCATTAGCACCAGTCAGCAATTCAAGGTAAAACAACCCTTTCCTTTTGCATGAAGCTGGAGCAGTCTTAAAATCCATGGAGCACCATAGAGCACTCTCAGAGATCTGGAAGAGATAGGATTGTATGCAACAGCCTCAAGAATATGCATTCACTTGGATATAATCTGTACCAGGCCAACAAAATCACCTGCCCTATAGTGACAACATTGACAGCTTTTGTGAGTCTCTTCAGGCCGCACAGCACTAACAAGAACAAGCCTAGTATAACTCCATTGTGGATCATTTGGAATCCAAATAAAAGAAACAGAGATATATGGAATCATTGGTAAATAATGCTAGCGATCAGACACTAGAGTAGACGCTTGAATTTTTCACTGTCGCCCATATCTCCAGCAATTTCCTACATCCTTTGGTTCAGTACCAGCACTACAAATTACATATCCCAAGGGTTGTCATCTACCTTGA
The DNA here is from genome assembly GCA_948472985.1 of Iguana delicatissima. Taxonomy (NCBI): domain Eukaryota; kingdom Metazoa; phylum Chordata; class Lepidosauria; order Squamata; family Iguanidae; genus Iguana; species Iguana delicatissima. The sequence continues at coordinate 535,067 of CAOKZL010000189.1, read as the reverse complement.
GAGACAGCATCCTTTAAAAATAAAAAATTCCGAACAGACACATGCATTACAGATGCAGCTCATATAACTTGTTATAATACACAGCTAACTGTAACATTCTTCATTTTCATCCCGTGTATTCCTTCCACTTGAGATTAATGGGGGAGAACTCGGCTGACTTTCAGAGTGTTGGGGTAAGGGTGTGGATTTTGCTAGGGTTTTGAATGTGGCATACAGCTTGATTCTGCCACGATTTCCTTCATTGTGACCCAGCAAGTAGCTGATCCTGACCCAGCAGCAGCATTTTATGAAAACTGAATCAATAATACCTGTGCCAGTTGGAAGCCTCCAGACAATGTTATCTCTTTGCTTTGCTTCTGGCAAGATGAAGGAACATGTCAATCATACACACGTGGGGCTTTGTTTTCAGCAGCCATAGGCCCGTGGCTTTATTGTTACTAGACTACCTATTGTCTTCAATACATCTGCACTCTTTGCGAGTTGTGGTAGAGTCTGACAATTTGTGGCCCAAAGGTTTACAAAACTGCAAGTCTGGCCTCCAAAATCTATATTTTAAACTTTGGGAACTTTTTTAAAAAATCAGGTTTAAAATTTTTTAAAAAAAAAAGAAGAAGAAAGATCTTTCTCAGGAGAGAAGCAGCAAACACCAGACTCAAGAACATGCTACTGTCTAAGCAGTCACCAGGCATGCTTTCTAGTCCTACCTCTTGGACAAACTAGAGAAAGCAGTGTCTGGATGAGAAATGATGAGAAAAAGAAGAGTTGTGGAAAGCTCTCTTGTCTATGCAGGTGGTGGTGGGGGAACACAGATCCATAGCCTGCCTCAACAGAATTAGGAGGAGGGCTTCCAAATGCAGCAGGGATGGCTTATTTCACTCTAATGTAAGTGAATTAATAAACATTACTATCTGAAGCCCTCCTCTTCACTGCTGCCCATAATACTATGAAGTTCAGAATCCCAAGTAACCTGTAACATCTCACTTGAAACAGGAATGTTTGAGTCTAATTTCATGTATTTCTGCTCTACAAAGCTTAAGAGGCAAAATGCAAGTGAACCCAATTTTTAGGAAGCATGAACAAGAAGGTGTGGTGGTAGCCGGAGATCTACTGCTCCCGTAGATAAATGGTGGGCCACTGCATGAACAGAATGCATACCCTTCAATTTATCTGATTTGGCAATGACAGTCCTAGTTAATCCTCTGTTGTCCCATTTTTGCTGCTGATTTTAAAATGTCCCAATTTATCTGCCCTCCTCCCAGTTTCTCCCTTTGTCGTCAATTTGCTTCCATTACACAAACAGAGTTAAAAGTGTAAAAGAAGTTTGTGCTCAATTAACTCAGAAAGGAGAGGAAGGGGCAGAATCTTGCCCTTCCCAGTAGGCTTAGGCAAAAGCAATCTGCCACCATCTCCCCTAGCTTGTGTGTTCTTCCTCCTCATTAAATAACTTTTGCCATCATGACCACATTCCAATGTTGCTAGGCCACATGTGTCCCAATTTTCATCTGTGAAATGCTGGAGAGTATGAGAATGCTGACTGAGATGGGCCTTAGGTCTGATTCAGCAGGGCTCATGTTTTCTAATACAAACACTCCAGCCAGGTTTTATGTACTGGAATGTTAGAAAGAAAAGCCAGGGGCAATTCTGTACCCAATGACATGGGAGAAAACCTCACAAAACATAATGGGCCTTACACCCAAGTAACTTGCACATCTTAGCTGTAGACTGCACAAACCCGTGGCATTATATAACTGGTGTGTGTGAGTGTGCACACACTCACACATGGGCAGATACTAAGCCAACACTTCCATGTAGAGGGAAACAAGAAGAAATACAGTAGATAGTGACAATGAGCTAAAATAATAATACAAGAGAGTGAGAGATTTATTTGTCAAACAAAGCCTTTATCCATTCAGACACCTTCTCTCTCTCTCTCTCTTTTTCCAAATTAAACAGCAAATTATACTTATCAAAGGGAAGAAGGTAAAGAGAAATCTGAAAGGCTGTGGGGGAAAGCTTTAATTATTAGTACAGTGGCATGAAAAGCTGTTGAGCCCCTTAGAAATGTACATGGCCAATTATCAAAAAATATAAGAGATGCAGAAAGAAAGGTTTGTCTAATAAGTATGAATCGCGGGCCATTTAGAACATCAGTGTTAAAGCATTAGAGTTAAATGGAAAAGTAAAAAGGGGCTGATGGTTTTAACTATTTCACAGGAGGACAAGAGGTTGATACTGATAAGACAAGCAGTATAGTGAAGTTAATTATCTGCGGCCTGTGGTGCACAAAGCTGTTTGAGCTGGTGATTAATAGAGATAAACCATTCAAACTCCACATTTCTAAGGTGAATGAAGATGGCAGCGGAGTTGCAGCTACAGCATACTAACTAATTTGACAGCAGGGTTGGCTCCATTTGCCTCCTGAAGGCTTCTGTTGGATTTATCACTTCCCATTGGGATTCTTCTTTCCCCTTCAGCGGAGGAAAGATTTTGGAAGGGAGGTGTTGGCGGGTGCCGGTTCCCTGCTCCCAAGTGCAGGTGAGTGCTGAGTTGGAACAACTGTCAGAAAATTCACCTTCTGACACTGACAGGGTTTATTTTCAAAGCTCACTTCGCAGGGGAAAAAGCATAATACGGCCATGTACGATTCAGGCCTGCACACACCCACACTGCTGCTCGCTGATGGAAAACAAGAACTGCTCCCAAGCTAGCAACCATACAAGGTTTTATTCTCTTTTCTTAAATGGAAGACTTGTTTTTTTCTTGTTTTTGGGCCACAGATCATTGTCATGGATATGGGAAAGTGAGCAACTAATATTGTAGCCATTTCCGCACTAGCCTGTTATAGCGCGATGATTCCACTTTCAACATCCTCTGGAATCCTGGGGTTTGCAGTTTCGGGAGGGGCCAGGCGGCCCCTCCCGAAACTGCAAACCCCAGGATTCCAGAAGATGTAGAAAGTGGAATCATCGCGCTATAACAGGCTAGAGCGGAAATGGCCTCTGTGTGTGTGTGTGTGTACACACATACATGCAAGCACATTTGAGAAATTGGTTGAGAAGAATCCACCATTCAGCATTCACATTTAGTTCACTATTGGCCTATACCCTTAGGCAAATGGAATATCTTCCTGAAGTGTGAGATGTGTAGGATCTGCTAAGCAGTATTTCACTGAAGTACTTCTGCTATTGACCCTAAACGCTTGACTGTCACCTGTCTTGGACACAGCAGTTAAACAAGACATGTGACTGTGTCCATCACCTACTTTAGGCAACCTAGGGGAGGCAGAATGAGTTCAGCATGAGGAAATAACACTCACCTATGACAAGTGTAGCTTTGCGCCATCTCCCCTCCACCTTTACACTTTACCCAATTTAGAATATTTTATAGAATAATATCTGCCATTAGACATTATTGGGAGTTGCATATTATCCTTTTAAATGCTTAGGCAATACAGTTTAAGAAGGTGTGATTTTAGGGGAGGGCACTTGACTAGTACACTTCCTAGGAATTCTGGGAGCCTTCTAGGGGTATTCCAATAGTAGATTTGTTTTCCATCCTGACAGAATGCCTGTGAACATTAGGAAGTTAGCAGAATGTTTTAGTGTATGATTTGGAATTGGACAGCATGACTGACACCACAGGCAATTCATTCCTTTCATCTTTTCTGAAGCAGATAAGTTGAGCCTGAGAGATTAGCCATATTTAAATCTGGCAGATAAGACTTTCAGAACCGAGAGCCTGTTGTGGACATTTTGATGAAATGACAGATGAAATGATATTCCAAGGTACTCCTGGAATAGTGCAGCATTACTGATAGGCTCATTAGCAGAAGCTGGACAAATATGCTTTAGGATACAACTTCTTCCCAAACTTCCAGAATATAGACCTGACTAATCATGGAGTACAGCACCCTCCAACCGAGCCTATATCCTTAGATTCATTTTGGAACTTATGCAAACTGGCTCTGGTCTTGATGGCTGAAGTCTCAGCTTGTTAACCAACATCTTGTCCATCGGTGCCCTCAGCTAGGGCAAGTTGAGGGTTTTCTACTACCTACCTAAAATCTAATAAGACAGACAGATATGACTGATCATAATCAGCTTACTAATGACAGTACACCTGAAACATCCAGACAAATTTCCTCAGCAGCATTGTATAGTTCTTCTACGGCAGAAACCCAAGCTCTGGTCAAGGAATTGAGTAGTCTCCTACCACTGTCTCTTGGGAATTTCCTTCTAGAAAGGAGTTGAAACACAGTAAGGCAGTGCTGTCCCATCCCAGCCAAGTGGCTTGAAATGATGGCCTATGGTACTGAGAGCTGCTTAAGGTCTAACATTAACAGGTATGCACTGGCCATCCACTTTCTGTCTTAGGTGATACATCATAATGGAGTGACCAAGACAATTTCAGTCCCCAAACTGAGCCAGACAGATGGAAATGGATCCAGGTAACCATCCCATCATGGAAAATGTGTAGTCATTTGAACATTTTCTCCCAGAATGGTTCAAAACACTAGTCTAATTTGGAAGAGTTGATAGACTCTAGTTTAGAGGGGTCAATCATGTAAAGTGCTGAAAGACGCATAGAATTCTAGATGTCTGGGGTAGCTGATAGCTGAATGTCAGAATTAAAGATGGTAGACTTGCCTTCCCATCATTTTACCACTGCAGTCATTGCATATTATGTGAAGAGGCTACAGAAAAAAAAAAGTGAGCTACCTTTGGAAATGTTGCATCTGGCTGAGACATCATTCAGTAACTTGGCTCATCTATTTTTTCAGTGAGGGAAAAAAAAGAGAGGTTGTCTGGTTGTCAGAAGCAAGCAAATCAGACTATATAATAATAATAAAAGAATTGCACAGAGGAAGTAGAATGTGGAGTATTCTGTCAGGGAAAATCCAAGGATGACAAGGAGATATCTCTTGCTTTCTGTTCAATAGCCAAAGGCCACTGTCTTTACTTATTATGAAGACTTTACAAATGGGCTAAACTCAGGCTGATTTTAAGATGAAGGTTCCCTTCATCTTAAAATCAGCCTGAGTTTAGGCCCATTTGTTCCACTCAGCTTATTTCTGATTTTAGTTTTGCATCTTCGCAGAGGACTAGTTTCCAAAGAGATCTGACCATTCCCTAGAAATCTAGATACAAATTGTATAGCACAGGCTCATTCTCTGTTTTGGCATCAGCTAAAGCCATTGTCCCATAGGGTTCTACTACGGATATTACTCCATCCAATTAAGATGTCGCTTTTGAAATTACAGACTTATCTCCCTCACGTTGCTCTCTCCATCAGTGTCAAGTTTCTGTTGGCATTAAACAAATGGATCCGAATGGCCAGACACAACAACAGCGAGGGAGCTGTTAAAAGAGGATAATGGTGTCGATGTTATTTGTCTTTGGTTAATTCATAGTGTCAAATGCCTATAATGTACCTGAGCAAGGTCAAGGGTGTATTGGTCATGAACCCTGCAAACAAGATTGTTTCACCCATTCCTAGGTTTGACCACAGTTGCGGGAAAACAACACTCACTATCAAACAGAACCAATGGGCTCTTCTGCAGAGCAAGGAATAGGTAGTACGTGTACTACATGGAATACTGTAAACTCTGGATGGTGATGTCCAGCATTTGAGCACTTGCTATACATCTGCATCTGCCATGCAGTAATATTCTCCTTTCTAGAAGGGGGATACAGTTCAGCCAAACTACCTTGGGACAAGAGAACTTAATAGCAAGGGAAGATCTATGGTTCTGTGGTAGAACATAAGGCCCCAGGTTCAATTCCAGGAATCTCCAGCTAAGAATGATAAGACACCCTTGTTTAAAGCACTAAGAACTATTGCTAGTCAGTGTAGAACAGTCTTCCCTAACCTGCTGCCCTCCAGATGGTATGGCCTACAATTTTATCATTTCTAATCAGTGATTATGGTGGCCAGTGTTGACAGGCGTTGTAGGCCAAACCAGCTGAAAAGTCCCAAGCTGGCCAAGGCTTTTGTAGACCACACTGAGCTAGGTGGACCAATGGTGTGACTCAGTCTAAATCAGGTTCCTATCTTACCTGACCATTTAGGAAAAAGTACAGCAGATGATCTATATGCAAGACACCTTCCTGGAATTCAGTGTAGACAACATTGAACTAGACAGACCAATGGTCTGATGCAATATAAGGCAGTTTCATATTTGTGCTCCTAGTTCTGGAACAGTTCAGATGTCTGAATATGTTCTTCTGCACTCCTGTAGCCACAAATTATTAGAAGGAAAGGTTTTCTGAAAATGCTACTTTTTAACAAGTGGGTGCATGTGTAACTTGCACCTTCTATTGGCAGCATTCTATTGGGAGAAAATGGAGGGAAGAGGATGTTACCCTGATTTCTGGGGTCCCTTGGGATACACCTCAATGTGATCCATGTGATGGGGAATGGAAATTAGCCAGAGCACAAGCAATAGCAATGTGAAAGGCAGGATAACCTAGCGGGGTCTTTTTACCCAGTTTTTACGGGGTCAGGCCAAGCCAAAAACGAAACGAAGATGTCTAATAAATGATTTTTGAATGAAAGTCTCACACACCAACGCAATCACTCACACATTCACTCAAGACCTATTAAGAAGCAAAACAGAGGAAACTAGATAGGGGAATATTGAAGGGGTTGTAGCTGGGGTAATACTGCACCTTTTCCTGAAGTCCATGGTCCAGGAACTCAGCACGGAGAGGGCTGAGGGGATTACTCAATGGACGGAGAAACGGTCTGCTGGGATGACCAGGAGTGATCCAAAGAACCACTCAAAAACTGGGACTATTTGTAGGGGAAAAAGTACCTGGAGGGCTAATCCTTTCCCAGGGAGAACAATGGGTGTTGCAGCGAGAAAGAAGCTCCACAATGGTAACTTCCTTTGCGTGATGAGATTACAAAGTGCGGCCCAAGTCTCAGGATCTTCGGCTGCATTTGATTGTGATGTGACTTCATGTAAATGGTCCTCGCCTGATGGGATATTTGCTCAACTTGGGGCAAACACGCTAATCCCTTCAAGTCGGCTTCTCAGGGGCTGAGGACCCTTTGTTTATTGTGGGTTTGCCCAGCTTGAGGTCTCCTGGGGCTACGTGACTGGGGATTTTACTGGCCTGACCTGGTTTTTGATCATTCAACCATTGCTGCCTACGTGCCCATTGGGGTGACCTTTCAGGCACATGGAATCATATTTTAATACCAAAATTGTAGACCCCGGGACAGTGTTTTCCAGTGGGGTAACAAGGAAGAGGAAAGGATGGGATGGGATGGGGTGGGATGGGATGGGATGGGATGGGATGGGATGGGATGGGATGGGATGGGGTGGGATGGGATGCCATTCATGGATACCCTTCTGCTCCCTTTGAATATGGTAGCATCACAGCAGCATTGGTGACATAAGCCAGACGACAGCTGAGAGCTGGATGAGCAAATGTCTTGGGTCTACCTGCCAGGATGAAGTCTCCTGGCAGAACTGAAAAAGGGACAAAAATGCATTTTTATTCTATCCCTAAAGGACGTCACATCTGATGCTATCAAAAGCTGTGTAGAATATCCTAATCCCAGATAGTCTGAACAGACTAGAAAAGTTCATGTAGATGACAGAAAATATGGGACAATATGAAAATGTGGAACGTTTCATGAGTTTATATTGGGGTACTATCCCAGTTGGTATTTATTAAATTTCACGCTTTGAATCACACACACACAAAGAATCACACTTTGAAGAATGATTCTCTTCTACCTTCTGCTATGCACTGCTTTTCATGATGGGAAGCAACAGTCTGGGAGCATCTTAGCCTATTTTTGATGTCCTTCTGATGGAACCCTTAGGAAGAGGATGGAATTTGGGGAAAGGGCCATGAGAAATGGTATTGGATCAATATTCAGTACAGAAATGATGGTGGCTATGTTAATAGCGTCTTGATAACATTCAGTTAAGGATAAGTAAACACTGAGATTCTTTGAGATAATCTTTGGATGATCTGCTTTTTGTCTTTTTTCACATGTGATGGTTTGCTTGCATTTATTTGGCTGCTGAAAATAATAGTTCCAGTTGTTTACTAGATAGCATATGCATATGAAAATTCAAACAATTACGGGGAACCTTATCAAAATGTAGAACTGAATTGTCTTTGTTCATATCTTCTTACAAGTCCCCCCCCCAACAAATGGTTTATGTACAACTTGGCCACTAACAGCTGTTACCACCGTGTACTGGCCTGGCCTTTGGTGAACCAAAGATATCATTTTGATATCACAATTTGGCCCTACTCTGCCACCAGCCAAGTGTTTCTGAGGCCCGCTGAACAAGCGCGAAGCTAGGCATGGCTATTACTTGTTGCTCCCACCAAACCAAGCCAGATATTGCCAGATCTGCTTTAGGGGACCTCCCGAAACAAATGCACGCTACCACTAAGGGATCCTCTGCCCTGAGAGGACACCCCGGTGAGCTAGGTACTTAACTGTCAAGCTAGCCGCATCTACATACTGGCCATACCATTGTCAATTCGGACTTTAACTCAATCATGCAAATTCTGGCCTTTCAGAGGCTTTGTCTCCAACCCAAAACTTATTGTTTTCACCCGAGACCAGACTAGCCTGCGGTTGTTCTTTCCCCAATAAATATCCCCCGCTCTGACAGCTCTTTGGAACTCTCGCCAGATCGCTTGGACCTCATTCTGCCTTGCTGCCACTCGGTTCAGCAGATTCCCCTCGGCCGCCACGCCGGGTTTCCTCTTCTACAATTGGCTTCTCCAGGACTGCAGGACAGGTGGCGTATCGCCCATTCCCCTTGAAACTCTCTTTTCCTTTTTCTAGTTAGGAGTATGTTTGTGCTTTTCTTTAATAACTGTTTAATAAATTTTAATTGCTGTTTGAACCATTTGCCTCCTCGCTGACCTGACGCTGTAGACATAAGGTAAAAGATCCTGCTGTGTTACCCTGCTTCTCATTAGCCAAGAGAGTGCTCCAGCTAATTTCCCCATCTTTGCTTGGTGGTCCCTGAGCTCGCCTCCCGGGACCCCCAATTCACAGGGTAACACAGCCAAGATCCAGGAAATAGTTGTAGGTAAACTAACCGGACTTTCCTCCTCACAAAAACAGTTATCAGACCCCAAGAGGGTAAAGACAACTGCACATTCCCAAGCACGATCCCCTTTATTTTCCAGAATCTAGGGGTCAGGCTTTTGGAATTGTTTTGAAATCTGTTTTCCTAAAAACAAAGTGTTACCTCAAATGTAGGTACCACAAGAGCCACCCTGCAATGCCAAATACCTCCTTGAAAAAGTGGGGAATTACTTAGCTCAAAATCAGGAGGCTGTGAGAGGGGGGCAACTTAGCGAGATCTTTCCTACCCGTGTTTACAGGCACATGCAGGAAAAGAAAAAGCCAGAAATTCAGAAGTAAGCTAAAAATGTGTTTTACTGAGGGGAATTCACTCATGCATGCACACAAGATACACATGATCACACATTCACACAAGAACTAATTGAAAGAGAAAGGGAAGAAAGATTATAGAGAGGCTGAGGGGTTTGGGGGGATTTATAATTACCAGTCCAGAAAAGTAATGAAGAGCAGAAATGTATTTTGGCTTAGGTAGGACCTAAGGACAGTTCTCATTCAGGAGCCAGACGGACAGAGTGACGGGTAGACCTTCGAGAAACTGCACTTGGCAGATCATTAAAATGGCCTTTTTGCAGTATAACTTGAAATAAGAATTTGAAAAAAAATTAGAGAGAAGAAAATTTGCCCTTCAACCCATGGGACAACCTCAGCAAACCACGTTCCAGTTTAAAACATCTTTGGAATAACCATAGTGAAGATTCAGGAAATCACTGCAAACAAACCCCTCAAAAGGATGGAACAAGTGGGTGTGGAAGTAACAATAACTGGCAAACCCAGGAAAACTCAAGCTGTTTATATTTCACAAGAACTTATGCTTCTTTACACCAACCTGAAAGAATGCCAAGGGTTCAAATGAAGATTTCTGACATTATAAATTTTTGGTTTAACATTTATCCACACACACCTCTTATATGGAGCTCAAAACAGCATCTGTAGGTTTCTTGGGGTGCTTCTCACTGCGTCAAGGAGGAGGCTGAGGTACAGTAGCTTGGATCTAGTGGTATTTTTCTCTGCAGCTGTGAGCTTTTTTATGCTGTTCCCTATAAGCACTCTCATTTTGTCCCTAATAACATATATCCATATGTCCTGTTCTTTTCCCAGTGAAAGAAAAGAAACAAGAAAGGGAAAGTTGAAGGCTAGTATTGCTGCATGCATGTATGATCTGGATTACTTCATTTCTCTGTGTTGAAACCAATTTGCTGCATTAGGTTTCTATCTCTTGCGTGTCCACATTGCCACAAGGCGCTTTTTTTTTTAAAACCAAACAGACTCATCACTCTTTCCCACAGGATGAAAACATGGTTAAATACTTGCTGTAAAAAAACCATTATGTGATGCGCTAGCCAAATGATACACTAATACTCCCAACGTAAGTGCTTTTTTGGCAGCTACTCAAAGGAGCAAAAATCACATCATTTTCAGTTCCAGTGATAAGATTACACAAAAGAAAGCAAAATATACAAACTGGAATGATGATAAATATTGTACAATAAATGGAGAAAAGCCCGGGATTCTTGTTGTTACACCCTCTGCAGTGTATTGTAATCTTTCCATAACTTAAGGCAATGGTGCCAATAATTTGTATCCTTTGGGTATCCCCCTGAAAACCGACAAACATAAGGATTGGAAAGATTCCTTTCCTGTGATTTCTTTGCCCAACTATTTCCTCCTTTTCAAATTAGATTTTTCAAAAAGGAAGCAGTAGTCAGTAGCAGCATCCTTGAGAGGAAGAGGTACATCTTCCTTTTGGATGCATAGATGCAAAGTCCACTCTCTAACGCAGCCTCACTGGTCATGCTGAAGGAGGAGGATGGGAGCTATTGCCCAACACATCTGGTGGGTGAAGCTGCTAATGAGACTCAGCCGGGAGGAGGGGATTTTTTTTTTTGTCTCATCAGCGAAATATTGTCAACAAATGGCAGTTTTCCATACTTGATCCAAGATGGTGCCAGTGAAAGAGATGTATTTTCCAGCTGACCCAAGGAGCCTTGTTACATGAGGCAATCTGGGAGATTGTTACACAGATGAGAACGCAGGCATATGTGGAATGAGAGAAGGAAACAGAAAAACTGATTTGTATCCAAGCCAAAAAAACCATCTATTTATTCTACTTTTTTAAAGAGTGAATTTAAATAGGTTATGTAGGATCACCATGATAATAAGGAATTGTGGTTTTCATGGAATTAAAAAAAACCCTGCTAATCAAAATCACATGTAGAGCTAATTGTCTGGCAAAGAGAAACTGGGGATGGTTTTAAGGAGGCAAAACACATGCATAAAATAGTCTGCAGTATCAAGAACAAATAACAATGCACACAGAACTTAAAAGAGCAACAAAATTGCTACCTCCTTGCAGTTTTTTAAACCTATTAATCTTCATTATATATTTCCATCTGCAGAATGGCCCTTAAAACAATTTACAAGAGCAACAGTACACCAACTTCATAAAAGCAGCAATATTACAAGGAAACTTGCAGTAATGGAGGGGAAAAAATCAAGGTTACCAGTTGTAAGTAAAACTCTAGCACAATTTGAAAAAGGTCCGACAATACACTTTTCTTTTTTTTTAAAAAAAAACAACCCTCAGTTAAAGGCCTATATAGTGGATTTTCCTTGAGAAGGCAATCAAATAGTCAGGTGTCATCATGAAACAGGCCCTACTTCTACCTGGGGGTTAACAGCCTCCCCTATGACAGTAGAGGCAGCAGGTGAGAAAACAGTTGTTCATTTGATCTTAATTCACTGGTTGGTGGAGGAAGATGAAGGTATCTGCATAAGCTTTTGTTTCCTTTGCCAGATTTATGAAGTGGTTTCACAAGTGGTTAGCAAATGTATTTACTTCAGTGCAGAGCTTGGGACTAACTAGTTAATTAACTCATTAAGGCATCGATTCAGCACTTTTCGCCTCGTGATTTCACCTAACGCACTAGCCTCCCCAAATAATGCTGAAGTTCAAAATATACTTTAGTAAATTGGGTTTTTAGAATTATTAGGATGGGTCCCTCTTCCTTGGTTAGATCAGTAAAACGGGGAGGCTGGCTGCCTCAGAAGAAGAGTGTAACATGGTAGGAGGAAATGCATCACATGGATCTTTTATTAAGCAGGCAGGAAGAGAAAGGACTCTTCCAGCTTGGTCTGAAAAGTGTGAGCTCTCACAATAGTGCTCCTTGAGTCCTGAAGCTTCTTGTTGCTTCTGTGTTTACTTATTCTATATGAGTGCAACCTTTTTCATTTTTTTTTCCAGAGCTGTTCCTTGCTGGATGAGATAATTCCTTGTATCTGCATTGGGGTCTTCTGATGACTTTTTCTTTTTCTTTTTTTAAACTAGGGCTATGGACTTATGGTCTGAAAAGAGTTATGGTACTGTAGTGCTAAAATGCCATTTCAGAAATGCACTGATGTGCTATGATGCTATAAACCTGTGGTTGGGGGCAGGGGGCATGAGAGAAAGAGACAAGAAGGAGAAAGATGATGAAAGAAGGATCTTCTTACTTTCCCACTATTAATCTTGAAAGGTAAGTGACAGGTAAGCACTGTAGCCCATGCCACCTTAAATATCACTGTGGGAATCTCCCCCCACCTGGAAAAACCCACTGGTATATCCTGTAACTATTTATTTGCAGGTGCCTCTTAGGACTTTTTGGTTACAATACGTCCAAAATTAAAAGAAAAACCCATTCAAAAGGTTGGAATAAAAACTTGCAAGGTGGTGCTGAGAATACTAGAAAATTAGTCTGGAACAACAAAAATGTTCTTTCATAAAAACAAAAACAAAACAGAACTACAGCAACAACTGCTGCAGACTCTAGCACCTCCTAACATTTTTGCCCTGTCTGGAAGACCCCCAAGAGACCGTTCTGGAGCTAAGGTCACAGCAGCAGTAGGTGTTATAACAATCAAAGAATGGAAAAGAAGAAAAAGTGAGCCTTGGAACTGAATGGATGGGGTGTGTGTGATTGGACTGGGAAGCTTATCACAGCAATAGTTTTTAAACTATTAAAATAGCTTAAAATTGTCATTCTATTTTCCCCAGCCCTTAAGCAGCCAGGACCCTTTCAGAATGTCAGGTCTGTCAGGCTTTTAGGCTTAAAAAGCAAGTGTCTTCCATGTGCCTGTATGGAAGAAAAAGTGACTGGAGTCACGTATGCATGCGTGGAAGATTCTTTTCAGCAATTTCTTCTCCTCTATTATTTTCTTGACTGGCTTCTATTGTATATTACATAATGTGCAATCAAATAGTATTACTTGCTTGCTATTGTATATTACTGTAATATTAGTAATCCCTTAGTGATCTGATTTTGCTCACACAGTGCTATGCACTTGGATAGTAAAGATTTATATGATCTGAAGAGAAACCAGAGTATGGGATAAAGTGAAAAGTTTTCCTCGCTCACTAGTTTCCATCTCTCTTGGTTTCTCCCTCTCTCTTTCTCTTCCCACTGCTCACATTTTGTTTTCTGTCCTCCTCATCTTCTGTTTACTCACGCCCTGTTAATTATACATTTAAGGTAAGATTGGTTCAGAGAACAGTGAACTTGTTAAATATTTAATCATTTAAACGGAGGATATGAGATATTCCTGAGTCCTGCAAACAAAGCATGTTCCCTACCATTAATCTCTTCAGATCATACCTCTTGATTAGAAATGGGAATGCATCAAAGATACAGTGATTTAGTGGTTCATTAAAATGTTCTGCATATGCTCAGAGGCTCTCAAAACATTTCTGATTAAGGATTCTCCACCCTTTATTCACTGACTGGTCTTTGTAGCTATCCACTTGTTGGTGTACTTCTGAAATGTCCTTTAATCAAAACACATAATTTCTTATTAACTTTTAGCATTTGAAGAGTAAGTGAAGTGCATATGGTGTTGAGTGTCGTGAGGGAAAGATTTGTCACCACTCTGCACCAAAGTGCCGTGCCAAAAAGAGGACTAATAGGTTACTGATTTGCATAGAGTTGCGTATGTATTAACACTAATATTGCATATGCTAGTCTATATGCTCAGATGTAAAATTAGAAATCATTTGTATAAGTGTGGTTGGGCAACTTCAAAGTTGCTGGTCTTCTGCCTTGTGGTTCTTTGTGTTTAAACCTGATTTGAACTGGACAGCCTTTCAAACAGAGGACGCTTTGGGAAAGAGGGTTGTCCTTTGGCAGTCCTTCAAATAGAAGACTATCCATCATAGAAGGGAATGTGTGGCCACCCTCGTTGAAAACCAACAAAACATAATCCTATTGTAAGTTGCAAGTTTTGCGAAGGGGGTCAGGTTGTTCCAATAAGCCCATCTTGTTCCCTGGGGCCTTTAAAGAGTCCATGCAAGTCAAAACTTTGGGTTTGTACCAAAAGAGGCGGCAAAGAGGTTCATTTATTGATACAGTATATGTCATGGATATGGTAGCTAAGGCAGCATGACTGGTTTTTGCAGAGTTTTGGAAAGTTATTTGTTTGGTCATGTTGCTGGAGGATTCCAGGAGTTGGAGTTAAAAATGTGACTTTTGCAAGCTCTGTGACCAAGCTTAGAAGGAGGAGGAGAGATAGCTCCCTTCTGCCCAAGAGTATTTCTGTCTTGTCAGCACCACATGCTACAAAAAGCCCATGAGTGTGCCATGCAACCGTGTGTGGTCTCTCATTCCTGAGGATCCTGGAACATTTGCTCCAGATTCACCATTGATAATTCAGCCATGTTTGTGACATGATCCGAACTGCTAGAAGCTCTTGGAATGGGCACATACAGCCTTCTGTTTGTGTATATATATCTTCAAGTCCCCTGCTAACTTATGGTGACTCCATGAATTTGATAGGGTTTTCTTAGCTCTGCCTTTTTCTAGCATTCAGCATTGTGCAGTATGAGGAAGGAGCCTGTCTAGTAAAGCTGGCAGCTGAGTGGGGACCTCCTTCAGAATGGCAATCCAACCTGCTGGCCAGGGATTCCTTCAGTTCAAACTTCGACTAGAAATCATAAAACAACGGTGCTGAGAACAGCTACAGCAGTTCAAAAGAATGAAGTATCTTTCCAAACAATAGTTTGTACTATTTAATCATTTCCAAGAAAGATGAGATGGGCCATAAGTGCTTGTAAGTAATGAATACATAAACTAGGGGCTGATAAAATCACTATGAGAACTAATGGAATGTACATCTACAGACCAACATATTATGGATGTCCATGGGGAAGGAAAACTCTAATGGTCAAATCAGATATGTTATTTTCACATTATACAAAGGCACTTACGAAGTATAATTGCACCAGAACAACCATATAGTCTGCTCCTATACAGTAAGATAAGTTCAGGTATTTTAATAGGCTGTGGTGCATTTAATTCAGCATTGGATTTGAACACTGAGTGTCCTTGATGTGACAGAGCAGGCTGGAATTTTCTAGATTCATACACACAATCATTTTTTTTACTATATTTTCAACAATGCTTATGATGATTTTTGCTACCTGCCACTGTCATTAATATGTACCAGGTAGGAAGAATCAAATAATGCAGTGTCCAGAGATAAGGGTATAACCACACATTTTGCTTGACATGTCAACCCACATATCAAGTTCCCCTGAGCAAAATTCTTCCCCATGATATCTTGAGGTATCAGAGCCAGCATTTCTATCCATTTCAACAACTCCTCTCATAGATGTCAAGTTTCTCAAGTGGAGAAACCCTTGACATGATGATGAATAGTCCTGAGTGTCTGGAGAACCTCCACAAAGTTCTGCACATATTCTGTGGGCACTGCCATTACTGTAGTTTAAATGCTGCACATAATAAGAGGCTCTCAAAAGCCACAGAAGCATTCCCCAGAGGGCTCCAACACTGAGGTTGTCATTTGAGAATCAAGCAAGCCTGTTGAAGAAATATATTCTTGTCAGTATACTTGACATTTTTACTACAGAGCAGAAGTCTTTTAGAAGCCTTACTGTGGTTGAGTCCATGCCCTTGTTTTTAAGTTTTTTGTCTTTTGGATGTCTAATAGATGCCTGCTGGGTGGAATAATCCTGGAGTCTACTTAGTGGTTTGGATAGCAGCGTGAGACTTATTTATTAAATTCCATCATTGTGTGGTAGAAATTCATGGGGAGTGGAGCTAGCAACGACTATTAGTCACAATGGGTACAAATTCCCTGCAAGACCAGAAGTGATGTACCTCTGAATACCAGCTGCTGAGGAACACAAGTGGGAAGGTGCTCTTGGGCTCATGTCCTGCTGGTGGGTTTCCCCAAATTGGTTGGCCACTGTAGAATGACTGTAAAGGAATTGTAGCTTCTGACACAATACTTCAGTTCAGTGATGGGGCACATGCTGTGTATCACACTCTATATGAGCTAGGCATTAGGAAAAAACAACAGTCTTCTGGGGAGTGTTCACTGATCATCTCATTAGTTGTTTGGTACTGTACAAATAGCTGCATTTTTGGGGGGCAATTCATGGTGAATTATCTACAGGAATGTCAACACTTTATTTATTTATTTATTTGACTGACTGACTGACTGACTGATTTATTCCTCACCTTTCTCCCAACAAGGGACCCAAGGCTGCTTAAAACAAAGTACAGCTAAAGTCATATTACACAAAGGTTAAAAAAATAGAAACATTGCTAAGAAAAGCACTAAGTTAAAACAGTTTAAAAGACATTTGAGACATAATTGAAAAAGACACAACAATGGCATACTCCATTCAAAGATCCTATTGCCACACAGGATAAGAGAAACCCTGCCTAAATAAAAAATATCTTGGCCTGCCTATGGAAAGAAAGCAGAGAAGGAGCTAACCAAACCTCCTACGGGAGCTCCAGAGACCACCAAGAAGGCTCACCAAAGGTGGTTGTGACTGTGGTAGCACTGAGATAAAGCCCTCAACCTGATAGTCTGAAAACAAGGGCAGGCTTATATCGGGAGATCAGTCTTTCAGACATAATCAGCACTTTGAATTGAGCCTGGAAACAGACTAGTTGCCAGTGAAGCAGTTTCAATAAGGGAGTTATGTGCTCCCTGTAACCAGCCCCAGTAGTCAGTCTGGCTGTAGCCTTTTGGACCTGTTGAAGTTTCCAAAGACAACCTCATAAAGAGTGGTGTTTCAGTAATCCAAATAGGTTGCAATGAAGGCACGTGCCCCACATCTTCAGGAGCCTATGCTTTTCATAGACAGACATGATTCCAGTATTAAACTTAGCCCATCCTCTACTGCCTATTCAGACACAGACATTGGTTAAACAGAGGTAGTATCAAAGTAGCTAACCTATGGAATTCACTTCCACAAAATGTAGTGATGACCATCAATGCAGAGAGTCTTAAATGAAGAATAGAAAGGTTCATGCAGGATAAGACTGCCACTTGTCATGATAGCTGCGTACTACTTTTGAGTATCAGAGGCAGTACGCCTCCGTACAGCAGTTGCTGGAGGCATAAGCAAGAGGGCATTACTGCACTTGTGCCCTGCTTGTTGGTTTCCCAGGGTATCCAGTTGGCCGTACCATGGAAACAGAATGCTGGATAAGGGGAGGCCTTTAGAATCCAGAATGGCTTTTTTTATAAAATATTCAGAACTTGGAATTAGCAAAATAAAATTAATTCCTTTTCTAAATTAAAAATAAATATAATTATTTTACTGTCATAACATAACAAGGGATAACCTTACTTGTTTTATAGTATAATGGTAACTTTTGTGTTCCTTCTGTCCTTAAAGAGGTGCGGCCTCACTAAATGCTGAAGGAGGAACATCACACAGTTCAAGAGGTATTGTGTGTCACGTCCTGTGTTCTGCTGTGTTCCGCACCCAGCCCGTGCTTTACATGTGAATGGCTGCCCTGATGTGTCCAATTTGGCCCTAAGAAAGTGCCATTGCCAATACTGTTCCCTGCCAGACTTTGGTTGTAGTGACAGGGTGAAGCTCAAGCTGTACTTCATATCAATTTAACATTTTAAGAAAGTGCAAAATCTGCATACACTCCAACATTTTGCAGATGAAAATAGGGACACATGGACCAAGCAGCAGCAGAGTGTGGTCAAAATGGAAAAAGTCATTACTGAGGAAGAACAGACAAGATAGGAGAGGCTGCAGTAGTTTGTTTTTGGTTGAGCCTACAGTTGTTATTGTTGTTGCTGCTGCTGCTGCTGTTGTGTGCTTCAAGTCATTTCTGACTTATGGCGACCTTAAGGTGAACCTATCATGTTTTTTCTTAGGGCTGAAAGCGTGTTATGTGCCCAAGGTCACCCAGAGGGTTTCCTTGACTGAGTGGGGAGCTGAACCCAGTGCTTGAACCACTACAGCACACTGGCTCTCTGAACCTGCAGAAAACAGCAAAATTCTGTCTCCTCCTCTTCCCATAGTTGAATAAACTGGATGCAAACTACTTTTTGCCCTTCATACTCAGTTTGCAGCAATTGAAATAAGCTAAGGACAAAGGGGGAAAGTGAGAAAGAGAGAAACTGGAGCATTTTAAAAGCAGCTGAAGAAGTAGCTCAAGAGAGGATCAATTGGCATTGTCTCTGCCAAGTTGGGAGAGCTGGGGGATATGAATCTGCTGGACCTCAGCTGTTCAGAACACACTCTGGCCCACAGTTTGTGCTGAAACATGGTAAAGTCACTACATTGAAGTACATTTTGCAGCAGCTCTGTTGTTCGAAATCAACGGCAAAATGTTGTCCATTCAGAGCTTCCATTGTGTTTCTGAAGTTGCATATTGGCTTTGTCTTTGCTTGCTCTTGTTTATCATCACCATCTTTGGCTGGTACCCAGTGGACACATTCATTCCCTCCATGGCATACACAGCAGCATTTTAAAGAGATACCTGTAACCCTAATGATGCTCCTTTAACGAAGAAAAGGGAGCTAAATTAAATGCGAATGGCATATTACCACACTTGTTTTAAATTGATATTTAATTAAAAAGTTAATTATTAATTAAGTTTATCAATCGCACATCAGTTGTTCAATAGAAAGGGGCTCATTCATTTAATTATCTTTGTGCAACCGATAGTATATGCTTTTTAGCCAGGCAAGGTTATCTCTGTATCTCTTCTAATTTAGATCAGTTTAGCTTCTAATCTATCCAGAGTGCTTCCTTTTGCAGGCTTTTGATTTGATCTATAAATGTTTACTTACAGAATTGTTAGGTATTAGAGTCTGATCAAATAAAGAAAAGTGCATTGGCTGGGTTGCGTTACATTCGCTTAAGAAGCTCCAGCACAACCCTTTTCTCAAAAGAACAGCTAAGGGATTTTGTCATCTTCTTTCTTCTCTCTTCTTATTTCACAGTGCGGCTGCTGTAAAAGTTTCACAGAAGATAAACATCCACCCAGTAAGTATGTTAATAGTCCAAACAAATGGAGATTTCAAAGGATCCCAGAGGCCTGACAGACGCCACCAGAGAAGTAAACCTCCTTGCTCCTTTTCTGTGCTTAAAAGATTCCAAGACAGATCACAGTGGCAACCTGAGAAAGGATCTCCAGCAAATGGTGCTTCATTTGGCCACACGCTGAAACCACTCCACAAACTTGTGCTTTGATACATCAACATTGAATTGCCACACAGAGGTGTGTTTTTAAAACATTTCCTGTAATTTCTTTCAATGGGGAAAAAACCCTCATCACAACTGTATCTGATATACTTAGGGTTATTATCACAGGATGAAGAGCCACCATGCCCCTCCTTTTTCTTTCTTTCTTTTTTGTTTAAAGCCAGCTAAGATTTCTGTCTGTGACATATGTATTATACCTATTACTCTGGCATGTTTCCAAAAGCTCTTCCCATTCAATAAAGGCCTAGAAGGGGAGAGCAGGACTGAATTTGCTATCCACTCTCCCCATTAGTTCTACAGATTCATCAGAAGGAGTGCACAGCACTCTTGCAGCTTATGTTTATACAGTCTGGGACCCTCCTCCCTTCTTCAGAGTCTCTAATACTGTAGGGGGGAGTCCACACATATGCAACTGTCCTTTTTGTACATGGCATACCTAGCAGAACACAGGGAGCAAGCCATTATGAAGAAGGGCCTTAAGTGAGTAAATATCACTACACTCAGATAGAAGCAGAGCCTCCCGAGCCTATCTTAGGCCATTTCCACACTAGACTGTTATAGTGCTATTATTCCACTTTCAACATCCTCTGGAATCCTGGGGTTTGCAGTTCAGGGAGGGGCCTTGGAGGCTTCTCCCTAAGCTGTAAACCCCAGGATTCCATAGGATGTTGAAAGTGGAATAACAGCAGTATAACAGTCTAGTGCAGAAATGGCCTGTATGCATGGAAGGGATCATATGGGTGGAAAACATTCCTTAGAGAATGAGGTTGAGGCATAAGATTGCCAGGTCATGAGCAGCCCAGGCCATCCAATTTCAGGGCCAAAATTGGAGACCTAAGGATGGCCCTCTGCCAATGTCACAGGGAGCAGGCTCCAGTTGTGAAATATTATAAATCAACCACAGTTGATGATACACTTAGTGTCCCATAACGACAACTGCTCAGAAGAAAAAGACATGAAGTTGAACAAATGAGAAAACATTTGTCTGGTTGCACTGAACAGCAAAAATCTCTGAACACAAAAGCAATGTTTTATCAGAAAAGCCCAGTCTTTTCCCAGATATTTTCAATACCTTTGTAAATATGGCTTTTAAGAAAAAGGGAGCTATGATCAAACCAAAGAAGTATTTCCAAGCACAAATATCCTCCCTCGCAACACTTTCTCATTACAATGGTCTTTCATTGTCATGTTTGCTTTTTTTTTTATAGTCAGATTGTGGAACCCGCTTTGTCCCTTAAATGATCGTAATCATAATAATGCTGCTAACAATCATCAAATATTTTAGAGGAGGAGGAAGAAGAAAACCACAGTCGTAGAGACTAACAGGGCAATCCCATCTATGTGTGCCTATCTAGAAAAAAAAAATCATCTGAGTTTCATGGGATTTACAACTTTAAAATGCTGTGAATCTAGCATGCTCGGTCATAGTTTCAAGGTTTTCTTTGGTGGGGGTCGGGCAAGTGATAAATTGGAGCAGAGAAAGAGAAAGAAAAGAGAACTGGAAATAGAATGAAAAAGCAGAAAAGGGAAAGAAAGAGAGAATAATAAAAAGGAAAGAGAAGACAATTATAGACAGGAAAATTGCAGGGAGAAGGAGATAGATAGAAAGAAAGAAAGGAAGGAGAAACCATTTAGCCAGCAGTTGCTGAGGAGACAGGAGAAGACATTAACATTAATGGGAGGGTGCATGTGGTGGACATGCCAAATAGCAAGGAAATATTGGAAGGGATACATGATTCAATTACAAGGATTCTGAATATAAAATATGAAATGTCTCCAGAAATATACTTGTTGAATATAATTGGACAAGAAAGTTTGAGAACAAAAAAGAAAGTCATACTTTACTTGGTCACAGCAGCAAGGTCATGTTATGCACAAGGTTGGAAAAGAAAAGAAGCACCCTCAATAGAAGAATGGAAACTAAAAATGTCAGATCTATTGGAAATGGAGAAGTTGTCAAACTCGATGAAAGGAGCATCAAACCAACAGTTCGAAAAGAATTGGAAGCTGGTTACAGAATGGGTAAAAGGAAGGTAATTATAGTAATAGGATAGATAATAAGATAAATGTGATTTAGTAGCTGTGGATTAAGAGGGGGAGAAACGGAAGATTATAAGAGGGCATTAGAGAAAGTGTACTAGATAATTAATAACAGTAAACATATAAGTAGGTAAGAATTTTTTTTGTTTTGAGAATTTAAATGTACAACAATATAATCTAGACACACAACAATAAAAAGATAATACATAAATTGTAGGTTCGGCGGAAACATTGGAAAGCAAGTTAGATTTGAAGAAAGCGCAGAAAAAAGAATAGTAGGTAAGGGGAAGGAGGGTGGGGAGAGAGGAAATTGGGAGAGAAGTAATATCGAGACAAACATTAAAGGGGGAGAGGGATATGGGAGGGAAAGGGATATGCAGGAATGTACGTAGGAATCTGTACTTTATTGATAAAGAAATTAATTGTGTAAACAATGTATTAATAAGACACATGAGATTTATGTTTGGAATTATATTTTAATAAAAATTATTTTAAAAAAACATTAATGGGAGGGAGGAGGGATGAAGGGAAAGAGAAAATGAAATAATGAAACAGAAGACAAAGGAGTGGTGCCTTAGTAGAGCTGAAGGGCATTTGTACTACACTTTTTGCTAACAGTGGTTCAATCCATGAGTTCCTCAGACCAAACAGAAAATTATATTGTGGCTTCAGCCATTTAGGGTATGGTGCAAAATTGTTTAGAATGTATAAAGAGGTCTCTAATGTGTGTTAGAAATGTGATGAACATGAAGGGACTTTTTAGCATGGTATGGTGGATATGTGAGAAAACTAAAAACCCACAAAAGTTACCATCTTTTGTAGTACCATATTCCTGAATCAACAAATACTGAGACAGCTGGATATTTCTCCAGACTGATCGTCTCCTCCTGCTAGTGCTGGCCAGTTTAAAAAATCTTGAGGGAGGGAGTGGGAGAATAGGAGGTCAGAGAAATCCACTGGTGAGAATGCAACATACTTAAAGGAGAATGCAGCATACTTTAAAACTCTCTTTTCTTTTAGGGCAGCACTTGTACTCTGAGCTTCCTCCTTTTGCCTTGAGGCCTAGATAAGATACTCAAGTCATTAAAAGTGTTAACCCCACAAGACCCTGTAGAGCTTTAGAGGTTAATGCTAATACGTTTAACTACACATATTATTTGGTTTTCAAAATGGGAGATGAGACTTTATATAAAATAAATTTTGAAGAGTACTAGAAAATCTGGCCTCTCAACGCCTCTAGGAACACACATGCCTCGATATGAATATCTACAGCTCTACCAATCTGTTAGCTCATTAGTTATTAGGTGAGATTGCCCTCAGTTTTGTATGAATTGCAAAAAATGTTTACTGGTGGGTTAGGCCTGCCTCTATTCACTAGTTTTACAGATAGAAGAACTAACAAAAGAAATGGATGCTGCAGCTCTATGTATTCTTATGTACATGTGTTTACGTGTTCTCTTTTGCTTCTTTGTACACCTCTTACCAAGTTAAACTAGATCCTCCCCTAATCTTCTAGCTTTGCCTTTAATTTCATATGTAAATGCTGTGTAACTATTATTTTAATTCCTGGATTTACAAGTGCTAACATTATAGAAGAAAGACAAAGGTGGTGGGGGGATGAAATTGACAAGTCCTGCCGTCTGTTTCTCCCAGATCTTCCACCTTCTGCTTCTCCTTCCCAAGAGTAGACTTTTGAATGTTAACACTACCACAGAATGCAAGTACTTAATCTTACATGTTTGTTGGCAAAAGAGGGATACTGGAAGAAAGGAGAATGAGAGGTATACATAGGAATTAATGAAGGTTGAAGAAATCCATTATCTAGATATAGAACTGAAAAGGTCAGCATGACATAGTCAACTATAGAATTTGCAATCTGCCATTGAATGACAGCCATAATACTCTTCTTCATTAGCTACAAAGGCAATGAGCAGAGACAATAGTTAAGTGAGAGTCTGTGGAAGATTGGTTTCCTTTAGAGATCAGAGTATCTGTCCAAATATTTGTAATATATTCACAACGGTCTTTGATGTTTTCCCTAACTTGGGCTCCTTCTCTGTTTGTCTCCCTTCCCTTTATGAATGAGACCTTACTTGTCCACTGTCATTTTCAGACTTTGTTCTGAGATTGTCTGTCCATGGCCTTAGGCTGAGAAAACATTGTTATTGTATGGTCACTTAAAAATTATCAGGATGATGACCTAATTCTGTTTGTCTCATCCAGGGAAGTCTCTTAGAATCCATGAGAATCTGGTAAGTAAGTCAATGCTTATGTAAGTTCCATTTATTCCATGGGTCTTGTTACCACCGTGTATTGGCCTGGCCTTTGGTGAACTAGAGATATCATTTTGATATCATAATTCGGCCCTACTCTGCCATCAGCCAAGTGTTTGTGAGGCCTCCCGTACAAGCGCGAAGCTAGGCATGGCTATTACTTGCTGCTCCCACCAAATCAAGCCAGATATTGTCAGATCTGCTTTAGGGGACCTCCCGAAACAAACACCTTCATTACAAATGCACGCTACCACAAAGGGATCCTCTACCCTGAGAGGACACCCCGGTGAGCTAGGTACTCAACTGCTGAGCTAGCCGCATTTACATACTGGCCATACTATTGTCAATTCGGACTTTAACTTAACCATGCAAATTCTGACCTTTCGGAGGCTTTGTCTCGAAACCAAAACTTATTGTTTTCATCCCAGGACCAGACTAGCCTGCAGTTGTTCTTTCCCCTATAAAAATCCCCTACTCTGAGAGCTCTTTGGAATTCTCGCTGGAGCTTCTCCGGAACTCTCGCCGGATCGCTCTGGACTTCTACTCTGCCTTGCTGTCGCTCGGTTCAGCAGATTCCCCTCGGTTGCCGCGCTGAGCTTCCTCTTCTTCAATCAGGCTTCTCCAGGACTACAGGACAGGTGGTGTATCACCCATCTCCCCTTGAAACTCTATTTTCCTTTCTAGTTAGGAGTGTGTTTGTGCTTTTCTTTAATAACTGTTTAATAAATCTTAATTGCTGTTTGAACCATTTGCCTCCTCACTGACCTGACACTGTAGACATAGGGTAAAAGATCCTGCTGCGTTGCCCTGCCTCTCGTTAGCCAAGAGAGTGCTCCAGCTAATTTCCCCATCTTTGCTTGGTTTGGTTTGTTGTTTGGGCGCCACTCCCGGGACGCCCAATTCACAGGGTAACAGTCTACTCACATTGGGACTAAATTCAGTGTAAATCTATCTCTTCAATACAGGGATGGGAATTGTCTGGCTCCCATAAGGCATTCAGTTACTAATGCCAGCATTCTCATTGGTTATGCTGGCTAACGCTGCTGGGAGTTACTGTCCAATAACAGCTGGAAAGTTGCACAACACCTATCCCTGTTTTGATACCTGGACCACAGAGAAATGGTCCCTTTCTGCACGCGGTAAGGGAAACGCTCCCTGCCACTACTCACCGGCTTTTTGGTGGATCCGTTTCGGTCCATCCTGACAAGGAGCAGTGGGAGCTCATCACTCCGCACTGCTCCGGCGTCCAAAATGGCAGCTTCCAGTTGGTGGAGGTTCCCCACCAACCACTGAAGCTTGCCAGCTTGAAGCCTGCCCCTGGCAGATCTGCAGGCTTGCACTGGTGCGCGCCTGCAAATCTGCACCAGAGCACGGGCACGGAGTAGCGTGCTCTGTGCTTTGAAAAACCTGTAAATACAGGTTTTTAAAAAGCATGCTGCGCGACCACTTCGGGTCGCTCCAGAGCGGACTGAGATGTGGAACTGCGACCAGTAGTCCAACCCAGTCCGCTCCCAAGGTGCAGACGACCTCCGTCAGAGGTCGCACCGCGCCGTACTACTTACCCCATGCGGAAAGGGCCCCCGTCTTGCATGTCCAAAGATGAGAAAGTTTGGCCATTTCCACACTACACTGTTATTGTGCTATTATTCCTCTTCAACCTCCTGTGGAATTCTGAGGTTTGTAGTTTCCTGAGGCCAAAGAGCTCTGTGGCTGAGAATTCTGAATGCCCCTCCTTAAACTGCAAACCGCAGGATTCCATGGGAAGTTGAAAGTGGAATGATAGCACTATTAACAGTGTAGTGTGGAAATGGCTTTTGATTTGTTGCCTTTCAACATTCATGTAAATCACATGGGCTGGGCGTAACAACTGGATTTAAGTTAATTTGTTTGAGCAACCCAAGTTTAGCTAATTGATTCATCTCCAAAATAACATTTCAGGAATCATGCATAATGGTCTCCAAAAACGTTCAGAAGAACAGTTTTTGTTCATGAATTATTATTCATAGGCAATAAGACATGTGCCTAGTTTGTAAACTGAAATACAGAAATTATCAGACATACTATGAGACAAGTTACTTTTTCCCCCTCTTATGCTTCCAAACAGCATGTACATGACACTTAATTTGTATGATCATTGCAGCTTTTACATTTTGGGTTTTTCTATTAGCAGAAACTTTTATTTTGTTTGCCCTTGTGTAGCCTTGACTCTTAAATTAAGTAAATAAAAACAGATAAATTGACTCTCACTACTTACAAATGCATAAATCTGTTCATATTCTTCTTGATTATCTCAATCCGTCCCTTTTAGTTTCCTTGAGTCTCAAAAGAAGAACCACCAGAGACTAAATCTTTTTACTCCAGTAGGAAAAACTTGCATTGCAGTGTGGCCATTCATCAAACAAAGGAACTTTTAAAATGTTGATTATGACTGGATGAACTGGTTTGGCTTAAAACGAAATGGATTCATCCATCAACCAAAATTCAAGACAAACTTCTCTTGAGTTTTCAGTTGTTTTTGTTCTATGAAACAGCAGTTGTTTTAAAAGTGTATGTGTGCCAGTGTATGTGCTTTTTTGTCTCTAGAGCATGCGTTCTACAATGCTAAAGATAATATATGTCAATATGGGTCTTTAGGTCCAATTATTCAGATTTTGATTTAAAACATTTTAGACAGAAAGTTCTAGGCCTCTGAGTTGAAATGACACAGGATTTCAAGACAGATAAAGTAAGGTCCCACTTTGTACAGGAGTGGCTCAAAACAGTTTGCTATGTGAGGGAAAGGACAAGATGGCACCCTTCCCACGCAAACTGAACTGGCATTCTAATTGTGTGAACTAGGTCACATATTTCTCCTATGGTTCAAACTTCATACCATTTTTTGCAGTTGCAATTAATCTAAGAGGAACAATACAGAAGAACTTTTAAAGTAGTGGACTTGGAACAGGGCAACCTTGCTTCAAATCTCTGCTTGATTATAGAATCAGCCATGTGACTAAGGGCCACAACTACCTCACAACAAACCTACCATTCTGTGTTAGGGATCAGAAGGTAGGCAGATTTTACTTACCTGACCACTGAGGCAGCAAACACCTATCCATCTTATGGCTATGATATCCATCCTAGAACAATCAGAGCAGCAAAATGCAGATTTTGCATTTCCATGCAAAATCCATGCATTTTTGCTTCCTAGGTCAAGTGAAGCAGCAGCAATGAAAACATTGCTTGTTAGGCAAATAGTGCCCCTGGTGTTTTTTTTAAACTCTTAGGTTGGTGTGTTTTTATATCTTAGGTTGGTGTGTTTTACCCTTGGGATGGGGTAGACTGAGATATATTTCCTCCACGTGGGGTAAATGCAAACTCCCAGTTCTCCACCACAATTATTATCATTCTAAGTTCAAAGCAAGAAACTATCATAGACTTCTTCTCTGGAAATAAATCTAGAACAGCAATTCCTATCTGAGGAAATATAGTGACATCTTTACTAGATGAAGAAAAAGTTATTTTTAATCCCCCATCTGCTATTAGTAGGCTTATGCTGGCTTTGCAGAGAGAGTATACCTGCAAGAAATTAAGAAATTCAACTGACTGTTCTATAACTATAACCAATCAGTTTGGACGACTCTAAACTTATACTGTCTCATCTTTCAACATACTCATCATCTACAATGTCTGGCCTTTCACAGATATTCCAGTATTCTTGATTTAAACCATGGCAGTAACTAAAATACTCTGTTAGTATCAGTGCTGCACTTGGTTTGTAGACAAATTCCTGTTGCAAACGCTGACTCAGTGCATATAGCTAGTGGATATGATGATTGGAAACAAGCAACAGAAATGAACCAAGGAAAGATCCCAAATATGTACATAAATAATTAACATTCTGGAGCAATGAAAATAAGAAATAATGGGGCAAACTTTTCATTTAAAAATATGTTGCTGTTAGAATTATTTATATTTTTTATGAGAACAGATTACAAGAAATTGTAAAAGAATAAACTAAAAATGATGCATTCAGTAGCCCTGGATTCAAAAGGAAACAACCCATGTTGTGGATAAAACAGTTGTAAAAACTATTATGGAGAAGATTATTAAGAATTTATGTTCTGGTTTGGCTGATGAGACTAGGGGCAAGCAAGATATTGAATACATAGCAATTGCTCTCTGATAGTTTGTAAATATGATGCCAGCAGGAAAAAAAATGTGTTTCCATTTTAGAACTCTTTTCACAAACAGCTCCAACTATAACATCTGAAAATTTGTCAGCAATGACTGGCTTATAATGAATTTTTGACAAACAAATTGCTCAAACCTATCTCTTATGCAAGGCGGTGGTTTGAATTCAAAAGACCTTAACCAAAACATTTTTTTCATTGTGTGTACTTCTTGATAACAGTATGTGTAACAGAGTCTGTACCTGAAACAAAGGTCTGTTTTGATTTAGGTACACAATTGTACAGGTGTGTATGTGTGTGTGTGTGTGTGTGAAACAAGGTGTATGAAGCAGATTTCTAAAGGGAATTCTTTAAAATGCCTATTGATTTAGTAATGGACTAGACAGTTGGGTTCCATTATGGTTATACAGTGAGATAAAAAATATATATTCTTTTCTACATTGCAATTAATCAATGCATGTTCTTCTTGTGAAGAATTTGGTCATCTAAAAAGCTATTGGATTATGCAGGGTTTTTTTTCCTCATTTTCTTTTCTTACTTGAATTAAACTAGAAGTGCTGGGATATCTTAAACCTTTAACATCCCTGCGGAAGCAGAAGAACTTGGATATCAAGGCAGCAATGGAACTTATTGAACTTATTGGGAGGCAGTTTCAAGGAATGAAAAAAAAATATTCCAATAACATTTTGAAAGCAGTGAAGAAAATACGTGAATCTCCTGTAAACTTCAATAACTTTTCTGACAGCATAGTTGATGGTGGTGGTATTGATTCTGAAGAAAGGAATGAAAACAAACTAGAGTTCAAAAGGCTTTGTAACAACATTATTCACCACTGTGCTCACGAACTGGAAAACAGATTTGATGAGAGAGACAATACTGTTATATTATATCAGGCATTTGCCCCAGCTTGGGAATAAGTAGAATTTGAATCTACTATTTGAAGCAGTGAAACACAGCTCAACTAAGTGTAACAAGCTAGAAGACTCAAAACCACATCATAAACTGTCCAAATCCTCTTTTAATGGACTGTCACTAAACATGGACTTCCATTTCCTAGACTTGGGCCATTTCTGCACTAGACTGTTATAGCGCTATTATTCCACTTGTAACATCCTGTGGAATCCTGGAGTTTATAGTTTCGGAAGGGGCCATGTGGCCTTGGTCTTTTGGTTGAAGCTCCCTTACTGAAGGCATTACCTGCTCAGTATCATGCAATTTCTCCAGCATACCCTGAGCAGTGTGTTAGCATCACACACAGCACATACAAACAAAGTCAAGTTCAGAGATACCAACTTGTCCAACTATCCAGAGAGCACCCTAGCCAGTATTCCTACAATCTCACTCTCTAGTCCTTACAGGAAGGGTGGCAAATATGGCAACTCCAAGGGTCAATTTTCTGCTCTGTCACTCCCCTGCCCCGTGCTGCTCAGTCTGACAAAAATGTCAAGAAAAAAAACAAGGAAAGTGCCACAAAGATAATTCTGGTTTTGAAGGAAAAGGATATTTTTTGATGCTAAAAGTTGGGAAGATGTGCAATATATTTAAAAATGAATTGCCTCCCCTGGGAGTTTCCAGGAGCGACAATTCACCTGGTATCTTTTTCTGGAACAAAAGTGGTCCAAAGAGGGTATGAAGGCCACAAAAGCAGCCCTAGAGGTTACACTTTGCCCTTATCTGCACAATAAAAGAGTGACATTCCAGTGAGCAGGGCTGATTCCAGATTTTAGAGCTCTGGTAAAGTCTTGCACTTCCTGTTTTGTAAGTCTGGCTTTTGGAGAGCTTGTTGTTGTTACTTGCTATGAAGTTGACTTGAACTTATGATGATCCTATGAGCTTCAAGAACCCCATGTCAACAACTTCCCTGCTCAGGCCTTGCAAACTTAGGCTGTGGCTTCCTTAACTGAACCAATCCACTTGTAATGTGGTCTTCTTTTCCTACTCGTTTCTAATGAGTCATGCCATCTCATGATATGGCCAAAGTACGATAGCCTCAGTTTGGTCACTTGGCTTCTAGGGAGAGTTCAGGCTTTATTTGTTCTTGGAGCCTTTTATCTGTCACTTTGGCAGTCATGGTATCCACAGAACTCTCCTCCAGCACCACATTTCAAATGAGTTGATTCTCTTCCTGTCAGCTTCCTTCACTGTCTAGTTTTCACAACCATACATACAAATTGGAAATTCAACAGCATGGACAATCCTAACTTTAGTATTCAATGACATATCTTAACATTTCAGGATCTTGTCTAGTTCCTTCAGAGCTGCCTTTCCAAGCCCTAGTCGTCTTCTGATTTCTTGACTGCAGTATTGCTCTTAATTAATAACTGAACCAAAGCTTAACTGGCATTAGGGGGAAAAAAACAAAAACAGCAGTAGTCTGAGAAGTGCTGCAAACAGCGCCTGGAAAATTTATTTTTCAGAACTACAGCTTTCAGATTCTCACAGCCAGCATGCCCTTCCCAAAACATGGAAGCCTTTTAGTTGTGTTCTGTAGAAACCTGCTTTCTGGAAATAACCTTATGTTTAAATACCAAATTACCTCCTTCCCTCTTTAATTCCTGTATTGTTTTGGTTTTGTGTATCAATTGCAAGTGATTTTGATTCTCCAAGCCATGGCATCTGCCAGTTTACTGACTGGTGGCTTACAGATTAATGTCCAAGTGACTGCTCAAAGTTTGGAAAAAAGTTACTTTTTTGGATTACAGCTGTCAGAATCTTCCTTGCAGGCTGAGGTATTCCAGGAGTTGTAGCTGCCCCACAAAGTAATGTTCTCAGACTCTTCTTCCAGTATACCAAAGCAGTTAGAGATAGCTATCATTTTAATTTCCCAAGATGTCCCCAACAAAGTGTTGCTCTGTAGGTTATTGTGAGAAATTAAATCCCAGTATCTGGAACTGCTCAGAGTTCCAAAGTAGAGAGAAAGAACCATCTGATAGGCAGCCCCTGGATAGACATCACAGTGGTGAAATCCTGCGGCCCCAGTAGGTGCTCAAGAAGGTAAAATATTAATGATGCCAACCCTCCAACTGCCATTGGACCTTTTGTCCACTGTTTTTTAGGGCTAGCTATACCGGAGGCCCTAGACACAATTTAGATAACCTTTTTCCTGTTGAAACCTCCCCCAACTGCTTTAAAGAAGAGGACTCAGAGGAAGTAAAATGTGCTTCATTTCAGCTGTTATGAAAATTCTGTGAATGTTTGGACTTGTAAAAAATTAAATCAATCTAAACAGATTTGACTAATATGCTTCGTTTAGTGTGTTTTTTTTAACTTCTAATTTGATAAGCATTTTTTAAAAAGTACGTTAACTGTAATTTCTGGAAATTCTCTTCAACTGAATTAGTGTCATTAAAAATCATTCAAAATTACTATCAGTTATCTTATCCTGGTATGTTTACAACTTCTAAGAAGTATTGATCAAATGTGGAGTATATTGTCCTAGTTCCTATCACATCAAACAATATGGCATATTCCAGAAATGTGAGGTCCATGATAATTGCCAAGTTTGCCGCTTTTGTCAGTTTGTTAGAGGCCATTAAGCACTAAAAGGCTGAATAGTCTGTCATGAAGCATGAAGTAGGTCAGAGTCCACATGCAAAATTATATTTTGAGCTTACATGACCATAAAAATGATGGTAGGAGGAATTCACAGGATAATAGATAGAAAGAAAGATAGATGATTGATAGATAGATAGATAGATAGATAGATAGATAGATAGATAGATAGATAGATAGGATCTCACCTACTGCCATATATGCTGTCATCTCTTCACATTATTAATGTTATGTGGGCCCTAGATGCAGAACACACACACACACACACACACACACACACACACACACACACACACAGAGCGAGAGTGAGAGCGCTATGCAGAAAAATTGGCTTCAATTACAGATTATCATCAGATATAAGCAGCCAGGTAGGCAGCCAAGTTTTGTTGGCAAAGTTCAAACTACAAATAGTTCATACTGTTTCACACACATACGCAGTGTGGAAAGAAAAGCATGCTTAAATCCAAATGAAGATCTGTGAAGAAGTGTAAAGTAAGCTCAGTTGTATTCATTGATTAGTTTGATCTTTGAATTTGCGGTTTCACTGTTTATTTCATCTCAAAACTTCAAGCAGTTAGTGATCTTTTCAGTTACTGTTTCCTGTAAATATATCCATCCATTTCTGCTACCCATAAATAACTTAACTGACATAGTTGCATCTTCCAGTTAAGATGAAGAGACTATTTTAGTAGATCTAGTTCTGGGAAGTCAATATTTAGTTCCTCGTATTTTTTTTCTTCTTTTCACAGGCACTTCTCTCTCTGTCTCTTTCTCTCTCTCTCTTCATTAAGATATAAGGTGCAACCACATCAGTAAATAAATAGTTCTGACTGACACACCCCTGTTGCAG
The DNA here is from genome assembly GCA_948472985.1 of Iguana delicatissima. Lineage (NCBI taxonomy): Eukaryota > Metazoa > Chordata > Lepidosauria > Squamata > Iguanidae > Iguana > Iguana delicatissima. Next base: position 502,532 of record CAOKZL010000189.1, on the reverse strand, counting down.
CAAAAACAACAGTCTTGTGATACCTTAGAGACTAAGAAGTTTTATTTGGCCTAAGTGCTTGTGGACTGCAGGCCACTGTAGCATAGGCCCCCCAAAAAGTGTTAAATTGTTAAAGTTGCACAACGCTCTTTGTTCTAAAAATAATGATGCATCCTGCTCTTTCTTCCAAGAAAGCTGTTACACAAAGCAGGTTATTGCTTTTTTTTTTTTTTGCAAAATCTTAATTTACAACTTCATTAACCATCACACACAGTTTCCCCTTCTGCCTTCTTTCCTTCCTGCTATACCTTACTAGTGCTGTCCTGGAAACATTATTTGAATCAGAAGTTATTTCAGTGAACCATATAGGTAAAATAAAATAAAATAAAATAAAATAAAAATAAATAAAATAAAATAAAATAAAAAATGAATAAATACTTGTAGGGAAATAAAAAATACTATGAAGTTGTATAAACAGGAAGCAGAAAGGGCCTGAGGCCACATTTTTATGGTCCCTCAGAGGGTGTTCCAAGGAGTATCAGACTTTTCCCTCTCCAAGGATGGAGTAAGAGAAGAAAAATATTTTACCTATTGTTTCAGAAAGATCTACAACTAGTATTTCTTTGAAAGGACAAAAATAGACAGGTCAGGGAAGCGGAGTGAGAGAGTGTGGATCTTCAGAATCCAAAGCCTTCCCATTCCCCTTTCCCCCTCTCAAAAACAAGCTCTGGAATATTTTGTTTCCTTTCTACTGAGAAAAATTTCAGAGGAAAGTATGTGTGTTTAAAGATGCTGTTAACACCATTCACCCAAGCAGAAGGGAAAGAGAGTAATTACTTTACAAGCAAATGCCATGCCTGTCCACTGATCTTTAAAAACAATATATGCATGATTACAATAAAATTTCCACAGTATTTCCATGGATATCTTTTGAACATTGGAATAATTTTGTCTTGGAAGCTCTAGGAATCCTCTTTTAATTCAACAGTATGCACACTATTATACAGTAGGATAAGTGAGTGTCACATTCATCAGAGACAGGCAATCTAAAATTGAGGTATTGCCAGAGTTCTTCCTTTGGAGAAGGTTGTAAGTGATATGTTAAACAATTCTGTGTAAGCAATACATTCTGGGGGAAAATGAAACACCTCTCAACATACATGGACCAAAACAATAAGATTTCCCATATTAACCATTCCTTGACCAGGTTACCCATTTCTGTTCGTTTGCCTTTTAAAGAGACATAGCCCTTAACCTATCCAAGCAAGTTCTTCCACTGGCGGTAATCAAGGCAGAGGTAGAAATTTTAGCCTGGATTCCTCTTCTTCCCTTTTTCTGTGCTATTTGTTTGTTAAAGGCAGCCACACCTTCCATATCACTCTTGACTGAAGAAGTCTTCCACTAGACCTCCATTTCCTGTCACCTTGACATCTGTAATTCCTTTGTCTGAAGGCTCCTTCAGTCTCTCTTATCTCTAGCCATTACCAATTACACTCTCTCATGGGCAATGGAGGAAAAAAATGAAAGCATTCTTCTAAATGGTTACCTCTTTCCTATTAGTTGTTATCCCTTGCAACTCTTGAAGGGTCCATCTCCTAATCTGTGAGCTAAAACAATCTGTCCTCACTCTTTTGCTGTGTTCCCTTGTATTTTAAAACTTATTATAATTATTTATTATTTAGCTAGAGATTTCTGCAGTTTATAGTCATTTTTGTCAACTACTGTAGGATGTGGTTTCTATAGGAAGTGTGCCATGCAGAGCTGGGGCTTGTTGCATGTGTGTGTGCACCTCCATATCTTTAGGGGTATGTGCTAGAGGTTTAAGAAGAAGAGAGGAGGTTAACTGTTGGCTTAACCTTTTTAAGCCCATCTGCCTTTCTGAGGACAAAGACACAAGCTCTCAACATGTATTATCTTTGCAATACATTTGTTTCAGGAGCGGGTGGTGTTAAGCAAAGGTACGCCAGTCGATAATAAACCTGCTCCACAGTGTCATTTGTGGGTGATTTGAAGAAAAACAGACCATGTAATCAGGTCTAAGGGGGTCTATAATACCAGCAGACGCTGGTGCTGTCAGCTATAGAAAATAATTAGAATGTTATCCCTGTGGCAAGTAGAATGTAAATACATCTAAAATACAACATAATGACATTCTCCTCTGTAAGCCAGGGGATCTGCTTCAAATAAAAGGGCCATTAACACAACAATTAAAGCCAAGGGGGCTGGTTAGGCAGGGAGCCCTCGGCCTGGTGCAGGGTGAGGCAAGCGAGCATGGGGTGTAAATCTTTCGCCATCACAGTCAGGAATGTGACTATTAGCCCTCCTATGACCCAAGGGCTTCCCAATAATGCATCTGCTCTCTGTCAGGGCCAGGATTTCGTAACATCTTCCTCCAGTGTGCAAAGGCAAGGGACTTTTCCACAGACCAGTATTGAAGAGAATGGGTCAAGGGTGTGGCCATCTCATTATGGGTCAGCAGCACAAAATAATTTCTTCTTCCCCACACACACCCCTCATACTCCCTTCCCCATCAGAGGCCATTTCTGCACTGGACTGTTATAGCGCAATGATTCCACTTTCAACCTCCTATGGAATCCTGGGGTTTGCAGTTTTGGGAGGGGCCGGCTGGCCCCTCCCAAAACTGCAAACCCCAGGATTCCATAGGAGGTTGCAAGTGGAATCATCGTGCTATAACAGTCCAGTGCAAAGAGTGTCAGCACATAATTTTCTGTAAACTCCTGAGTAGCTTCTCACTGACACTAGCAAGGAGATTTCTCTTTGGTGTCAACTTAAGCAGGGTATTCACAGTTCAGTTGAACAACTGTATCAAAGTTGGTAATTGTAGTCCCCCAGATGTTACTGGGCTACCCCTCCCAGCAGTCTTAGTCAGCAGAACCACTGGAGGAAGGATTCCGAGAACTGCAGTCTGACAAGACCACAATGCTCCACCTTTGTTAATTCACTTCTCCTAGAGTACCTACAGGGTTCATGGATTCTATCCTTTTAGCTGGTTGTTACTTTCTTTCTCTGATGCTCAACACTCCTTCTATAAAATCAGACTAGCTTATGTTCATTGAAACATTTGTATTCTACTTTTCATCTGTGCTAGCAGAATTCTAGACTGAATGAAATAAATGCTATCATCTTCACAGATGATAATGTCCCTTCTTCAAGCAGAACACATAAAATACAAGGAAATAGTTTGACTAGGGCTACTCTCATTAATTGCTTAATCAGTACAATTAATCAACTTACAGTACAAGCCTGTTCATATCTACTCAAAGGTAAATCACATTGAGTTCAATGGGACTTACTCCTGGATAGGTGGCTATGCCTATAAGAGAACTGTAACAGAAACACATCCGGAGGGCATTGGGCTGGGGAAGGCTGGTGGATGCAACTTCAGCATAAATGTATGCATTTTAATTTGTTCTTTCACAAATCATGGAAAAGGCTTGTATGCTATTTCTCTTTAAGGAATTACACTGTATGTTTGGTATTGTAAGAGAGTGTATAACGCAGTGAACAAGCAGGGCAACTGGTGCTCTAATCTCACTGCAATCATGAATTTATTTGGTTGCCATCAGACACCCATTGTGCCAAAGCTTCACTTTCATATTTGTAGTGTTCATCCAGTATTGAAACTACCTAGCCTTGCCTGGGTTAAATGCCAGTTTCTCTGATCCTGCCATGCTCTGTGATCTTTTTCTTCCCTTTTCTTTTCTTCCACACTGGTTTCTATTTCCCTCCACTCAGTACTCTATCAGTCTGTATCAGCTTCACATGGTTTAGAAATTCTTCCTCTCTTTCACTTAAGTGCTGTTTCCTTTCTCACATCTTGTTCTCTCTACCCTGCTCCACTTTTATGCTGGTTTCCCTCTCCCTGTACCTGGCTTTTGCTCACCCCTTTCACCTCCCTAATTTCCCTCTTCCAACATATCAGGTGGAAGGATTTTCTGTCTCCCTCCCCCTTCCCTTTCTCTCTCCTGACACTGACATTAAGCACATGAGTAGCTTGGATAAAAATACTTCATGTCCAGTAGCCCCTTCAATACTTCTTCCCTGCTGAACCAAACTTTTGGTGTCTCTTTTTCCTGGAATGGTAATTGGTTACTGGGACTTCTATCTTATGCTTTTCCCTAAGACATGGAGGTAGGATTTCCATTCTGTTTCCTTAAAATCCAGCAGAAGTTACCTGTGTAATGAGCACATTATTTGCTCCCTCTGCAACTCATGTAGTTAGTCATGACAGGGCTGGCCAACAACTATCTGTTTGACTTTCCACTTAGACTCAAGGCCCTTTGTAGACCAGAAACAGAAACTTGTCTTTCCTCATAATCTTTGTGCATGAGTGCCCAACCTGCAGTCCAAGGTGCTTTGTAAACTTTTGTAAACCTTTTTCTACCATATTTTCATCTCACAGGGCTCCTGTCCTTTTAACAGATGCTAGAGATGCAGATATTCAACAGGTGTAGCTCTCCCAGGAATGGGTATTCCACAAAGTTTAGGATCCTTCTGAGGCATTGAACTCAAATGTGAAAAATAAGCAAGAGAGTTCAACCAAAAAGGAGTTGCAAACACCAATATCTGATGAGGAAAAGTTGTTGGCTCCACAAAGCTGAAGCCTATCCCATGCACAAACAAAGAATGGAAGCAGATTGCCTGATAAAGAATTTTTAAAAAATCCAGTGAGGGAAGTCATGCACATTCACAGCCATATAGGTATCCACATACATATATAACTAAGGTTGTCATACCCTGAGTTGGTAGAAGCTAAGATATGGCACAAAATTTCACTCTCTTGTGAAATGATTCTGGGGGAAAAAAACTTCCTTGTGTTTCAGCCATAAGGAAAAGGAAAGTAAGCTGCGCAGGTGGTGGAGGGGTGGACTGCAAGGGTGAAATGTAAGTAAGGCAAGAGAGGGTATAGGAGAAAAGAGAGAGTGAGCAGTGTGAGCTGCCAAGTACAAGAAGAAAGGGAGGGACTTACGGAGACAGTGCAAGACAATGTGAGGGGAGGAGGAGGAGGGAAGGGAGAATGTGTGGTGTAAACAAGCAGAATGCAAGAAACAAGGGAGGGGCACACTGCGAAGGTTTTCCCATGTTGAGTTGAACCTCTCAACAGAGACCATTTCTGCACTAGCCTGTTATGGCGCGATGATTCCACTTTCAACATCCTCTGGAATCCTGGAGTTTGCAGTTTCGGGCCCCTCCCGAAACTGCAAAATCCAAGATTCCAGAGGATGTTGAAAATGGAATCATTGCGCTATAACAGGCTAGTGCGGAAATGGCCAGAGTCTATGTACACATTGCACAGGGAGCATGTTGCACCAACAGAGCTAATTTGTGGACAGCTTGGGCACAGAGAGGCTCTGTTCAGACATACAGTGGAATGCAGAGGGTTTGGAATAACACCAGCAGGTACATTCCTCTTCCACTGGTTTAGTGTGGATTAGTTGTATGAATGGGGCTATACACTGCTATTGTGTGCCTTCAAGTCTTTTCCAACTCATGGTGACCCTAAGGAATATCTATCATGGGATATCTATCATGAGGGTGTGAGACATGCCTAAGGTCATTCAGTGAGGAATCGAGCCCTGGTCTCCAGGTTGTAGTCCAGTGCTCAAACCACTACACTACACTGGCTCTCAGGCTATACAATACTATAGTATTTTTCTCCTGTTCTTTGACAGCCACATGATCCAAATTTTCATATCCAGTCCAATCAATTAACCAGTCAACAAATGGGAGAAATCCGGACACAGATTGAAAGACCAGCTAGCTGAAGAATGCTATAAAGGGAACAAAAGGCACACATGGACTCTTATTCTGTAAGAAAATGTTTCCTAAAAAATGAAAGGAATGGGAGCCCAATGGCCTCTTCACTGAAACACCACTATATTAATAATAAACAGGAAATCTTCCGTACTGTTGAGCCAAGTAAGGAAAAAAGTCTGAAAATGACTACCAATGGAAGAATGTTCTCAAAAGAAAACTGAAGTGTCTTCTCTTTTTGACATGGAATATGTTACTTTCTTCCTTTCAAGCTGCCACGAGTTCCATCTGGTTCCTGTTTCTATTTGTCTGATCTCCCAGAAACCTCCAGAAATCATGAACATTGGCCCCAAATTCCCCCAGGCACAGACTCATTTCCAAAATAACACATGAACTTACGGTATTTTTATTTTTTAATTTATATACATATATGCATGTGTGTACGTGTGTGTTTGTAGACAGACAGATAGATGGGAAGGTAGATAAGCTGGTTAGAAATAAGGGCAGGAAATTCCTGGAAGGATCTTCTTTTGAGTCTCCCTGTAATATTTTCTCTGCTGCCTAAAGCTCATTTTAAAAGTTTCCTCACCTGTTGCTGTTGTCATTATCACAACCAACACCCATTTCCATCTGGTACTATTCAGCAAACAAGAATTCGGAATGAACTCTAATGATGCTGCTGGGTTCTTAATCCAAAGAAGTTGGACATATAGTCTTCCAACTCCCATGCTAAATTTTCATACATGTGGGCTTAAAAATATGTTCATTCCTTCAGTTTGTCTTGTCTAGTGGTAACTGATCCCACTGTAGAAAGTCCCACGTACAATGTGCTTCATTTCTATTTAAAGAGATCTCAGTAAAGCAGGAAATACCTCTGTCAGACTCTTTGGAGAGCTATTGCCAGTTAACAGGAAGTAAATCTGGGCTAGACGTTTCAGCGTTCTCTAACTCACTACACCTCTCTGCTTACAGTCTAGTTGTGTTTAGATTTAATTATCTGAGACAAGATAGAGATTGTGCTGGTCAGTAGAATGTCTGGGATTTATCCCGGCATGGAAGGGGTCATGCTCTTCCTGAAACATTAAGTTTGTATGTGGGAGTGGCTCTTGATTCTGTCCCATCTCTAGATCTTCAGGTGGCAGCCGTAGCAAGTGCTGTGCTTGCATAACTAATCTTAGGCCCTTTCCTCATGGGGGGGGGCAAAACGGGGCGGCGCACGCAGGGGCGGAGCCTACCTGCTAGTGGGTTGGTCCATCCCTGTGGGGAGCGTGGTTTCGCTGCTCTATACACCGCCGAATTTCGGCGGCACTCAGCGGTGTTCGGTGGTGCTCAAAATGGTGGCCGGCGGCTTCCGGCGGCGCTCCGCCAATCAGGGCAGTGCACCAGCCGGAAGCCCGCCCCTGGGCAGATCTGCAGGGACGCACTACCACGTCTCTGCAGTTCTTCACCAAGGGCTGCCACGGAGCAGTGCGGGTGAGTGTCATAAAAACCACTTGGGAAGGTGGTTTTTATAAAACTCGCAGCACCACCCCCGCGGCTGTGCTAGAGCAGTTTGAGGTGTAGAGCTTCACTTTTTCCAACTGCACTAGCGCACCCCGCGGTGAAGAAGACCTCCTAGAGAGGTCGCCCTAGTGTGGGCAATATGCCTGTGTGGAAAGGGCCTTAGTGTAATGCTATCACTGTACCTGAGTTAGTTTACACTATTGCAGTGTGTTCAGTGTAGGGCTGCTTTTGAGGAGTAACTAGAAACTTGGCAGTGAGCGCATTAACCATGATCTTATCACCCCAACACAGTGTTGGGGTGAACTTTGACTGTCTTGACTGCCCTAGAGCCTGGCAATGTGAGTCCACCTGTTTTGGTATGAACCTGCCCAATTAGGATTAGCAGAAGTCATCCTGAATATTACAAGTGGTCCTCATTGTCCAGGATGGGGGCTGCTTGTCAGGCACTCAAGAAAAGCCCTTCTCTTTGTATCACTCCTAAATTCTGGAATGTACTGTCTCAGAAGTTACATTGGCTCCCACCCTCTATATATTTAGAGATGGGTTTTGGGATTTGGTTAACAACCAAAAGCTAACTCATCAGCCAGGCAGGGCCCCAACTGAAGAGGTTCTGAGTTGTTGCACACTGGTCTGCTGGAGAATTATTTCTGTAGCACTCTCCTGTTACCAGGCCGTACACCTCCATGCTTTGATATGGTCTAATTGGCAAAATATATTAATTGGTAGATGTGTTGGCATAAAATATTCTTATGGCTGGCAAGGCCATGTGGAAGGGGACACTGGCTGGGAGTACGTCAGAGGTAACCTCAGCATGACCAGGTCAAAAGTTCGCTGACATTAGCCAAGAAAGCCTGACTTATTGGCTCTGAGCTAATCCTATCAACTGCCAACATCAGAAAACAATAAGGTGCCCAGAACCCCTACTGTGTGCATATCCTACTGCAGATAGCCCAGAAACCCTCTCTCAACCAAGACATTGAAACCAATCAGTCCATTCCAGGCTGGGAGAGCAATCAACTCACATCCCTTCAGGGAGGAAAAGAGAGTATATAAACCCTTGGATTTTGAGAAGCCAGTTGCAGTCCAATGAAATGCAAGAGTCCACTATGTGGCTCTGAATCCTGAACTGTCTGGCCTTAGACAGAAGTCTAAGTCACATTTCAAGCTCTTCACTACTTTTCTGGAATGGTAACTATATAACCCCAAAAACCCTCCGCCTCTCTGTCCATAATTTTTCCTCCCTTTCTCCTTCAGTTAGCTCTTGTGTGAATGCTTGACTGTATGTATCTGGTGTGCATGCATGAGTGAATTCCCCCAATAAAAATACATTTTTAGCTTACTTTTTAATCTTTGGCTGGTTTTTGTGTGGTCTAACCTTGTAAAAATTGGGTTAAAGATCTCACTGAGTTACTCTGCCCTTTGTTCTGCCAATACCAATGCTCCACTAATTCCCCCAGTCTTTGCACTTTTGGAGAAAATCAAGATGTCCCCCAGGGCACTCCCCAGAAGTCAGGGTAACACTCCCAGGTGTATTAAAAGAAGCAGTTGTAGCAGGACCCCATGGAGTCTCTCCAGCTGTCTGTTCTCAATGTACCCTGTGACTGCAAAAGTGTGGTAGATGTCATTTCCCTGCATGTTGATCTGTATCACCTTGGAAACTTCCTCAGTTGGGCCTCTGCCTGGCTCACAAGGTAGAGTTTTGAGAGGCGGCTTAATCAGAATAACTATGCCAATGGAAGTACACTATTGAGGTTTCGTTTGATGATGCAGGATCTTGGCTTATCTTTATTAAAATAGTTATCATTTCTCATCTTGCCAGAGCTCCCAAGGTGCTGTTTTTAGCAGATTAAAAGAAATTTAAACTTTTTAGAAGCATTTTAAAAACAGATTAGAACACTTTTTAAAACTATGTATTTATTTTAATTAAGTAAAGTCTTCATTGATCACATCACCTCTCAACTTGCCAGAGCTCCAAAAATGAGGCACAGCAGATGAAGAGCATTTTTTAAAAAATATTAAAACACTCTTAAAAACCTCATTTGAAAATGGCAATGTTCTATAAGAAAAAAAGCAAAATGACCACTAAAGTCAACCCTAAAGCTGATTTTAAGGACTGAAGGCCTTGTGGAACAATACAGTCTTGGCTTCCTACCAGAAGCTTAGTAGGGATGGAGCCAACCTGACTTCCCCTGGGAGAGAGTTCTATAATCCGTTGTTCTATGTTTTTATTGTGTAATCATTGTTTATTTTTATTTTTTTGTACACCACCCTGGTGGGTTTCAGAAAGGTGAAATATGTCAGATCAAGCACAGAAGCCATGCTACTCTTTATAAAAGAGTGTTTGGTCTGATTGAATTGGAGCATTCAGTAGTTATGAAATCAAATACCTTTTCTGGGGACAGCTCAGTCCGATATGCTCCTATTGACAAGTTGTATGACCTCAGTGCAATTAAACAATTCATCAATAGAATGAATCACCAAACACCCTTCATTTTCTATTTATAAATGAATCCTTCTTGTACTATGCTTTATTTTAGCAAGTGTGCTGAATTGTGCTCTGTGTCTGCATTTTGTTTCCTGCTATTTAGGCTTGAATATTTTTGTGGTTCCTAGACGAAAATACCTGGAAGAAAACCATAACAACAGATCCTAAGGGATTCTGGTTTTTCCATGGGGAAAAAAGCAAGAAGAAATAACCGGGCACCCAAACAAATTGCAACTTGCCACATACAACTACAAAACACAGATGTGGCATATGCAGGTTGGAGAGCACACCAAATCAAAAAGACTTGCAATCAAGAGCTTATTGGGGGCCTTCTCATTTAGAGGGAAAGTCCATTTTGTTCTCTTTGTCTGCCTTATTTCCAAAATGATATCAGAAGCAGGATGAACACAGACAAATACAGTACTGCCTTACAAAAGATTTGGGGAAAGTAGTGTGCTAAAAACCCCCCACACTGTATCTGCTCTGTAATGAAGCACAGCGCCCATCTCACCCTCTCCAGTGGAAGGCAATTTTATGCAACAGAGCTCTTAATACCCCTCTGATTCATAGGGGGCCCACGTTTCATTAAGACTCCAGGATCATGCACACACAAGGAACCAAATCCTGTACAATATCTGTAACTTAAATTCTTGAGAATATCAGACTACTTTTCAACTATATTAAGGAATGGAAAGTAGGGGTTTCTAATACTAAAGATAACAGTAATGAGGACAGAGAGGCACATTTAAGACATTGGATAAAGACCAGGACAGGACAGTAGTGGCTACAAATCAGGGATAAGAATTCGGTGGCCTTCCAGATGTTGTTGAACAGCGGCTCCCAGCAGTCCTAGTCAGTATAGCCCATAATAAAGAATGTAGGGAGTTACAATCCAACAACCCCTGGAAGGGTGCGTGATTCCCACCCTGGTATAGATGTATCCAACATTATCAGTCCATGCCTAAGGGAATACATGGAAGCTCAGGGATGGATGGGTTGGAAGCAGCAGACCATGTATCAGTGCAGAGTTGAAATGCAGAGTCACTCCGACAAGAAGACACATCAAAATGGTCACATGTGCTTCTTCTTCTCAGAGCACAGCCAGCTGAGCTGATTATATGTGTGAGGAGGGGTGCAGCTCCAGGTGGACAAAATGATGCACAACCCCTCCAAATGAGAATTCTACATGGTAATGAAATTTTCCTTCCAAATTTCTAGTACTGGGGAGAGTGAGACACTGAAAAGAGTTCACATCTAGAACTCTTACATGTTCTGGGTTCGCATTCCCTTCGTCATTTTGCCTACCTCTTTTCACTGGAAGCCTAAACAATATTTCTGAAATTTCTGCTAGAGTTTTAAGTTACTGCAGGGCCAGAAATTTGGGGTGTGAATGAAAATTTAGTTTGTGGAGGTGTGTTCTTATTTGAGAGGGCAATGCCCTCATTTTGCCCTGCTCCCATAACTACATTCCTGGACTGAAGCAGAATTGGGTTTAAACAAACATATTTGCCACCATCTTATCTAATTTGGCTTGGGGGCAGTAGTGGACTGGCATCTATGAAAGCTTGGAAGGCTTTAACTCAGTAGTAGAGCAGACGACTTGAATGCTACAGTTCTCAGATTCAGTCCCTGGAATCTCCAAGTACAGCTGAGGAAGAGTCCAGCAGAGGTCCACTGCCACCTGGGCAAACAGGGCTGTGTTAGACAGAGAACTGCCTGACTCAGCAGAAGGCAGCTTATTATGTTCCACTGACTGAAATATGAAATGAGTCCTCTTTGCGTTCTTGGTTAGGTGGAATTAGGCAGCATAGTATAGGAGTCGTAGAAGGGAAGTAGATTGTAGATTATTTATTTTCATTTTAAGACTTGTTTTTATTTTTATTCTATGACTCGTGGGCTGTAATCACATGTCTTGGGAGCAGCTTTACTTTGGCAATGTGGGATGCCATTTGCTGCTCTGCCTCAGGCAGCAAAATGTCTTTGAACTATCCTGTCTTAATCTCAATAGCTTAAATCATAACCAGTACTAAAATGTAATGGAAAAACTTGCTTCAGACTTGTTGAGGTTCTTAGTTGCCATTAGCTGGAGACAGCCTCTTGCATATAGCTAGCAAGCTCTAAATAGAACTTTCCTATCAGAATTCTCTCTCGTCAGCACTCTTACTAATTAGTACATTTCCCATTTTCTTTGAGAATCTATTATGGGAACCAATTAGACATGGGGAAAGTTTTGTGGGGGCATTGTATTTAAAGAAGATGATCTGTAGCTATCACCCCCTTTTAAAATACCACATGGTTCTTCATCTTTCAATGCATCTGCACAATCTGAGACTCTTCTTTAAAAATCAAACACATACGTTGATGGAGAGTGTCACGGTTCTTCTTATCTGGCATGTTAATTATGAAGCCATTTTTTTTAAAAAAAATACTGTTTGAAATATATATAAATGACGCTATAGCATGACTTCCTTATCAACTACATATAATGTTTCAAATGAAAGCTTTCCATTGCATTGCACTCCGGGTATTATGCAAACTATGGAATTTTGAATGCACAGCACAACCAGTAGACTATATGTGGGCTTCGTTCACAGTCATTCTATCTACTATAAAAGAGTCAAAATTTGTGAGTGAGTTTGTCTGTTTGTCTGCATCAAGCAGGTGAAGACCTCATATGATTGGTTGTATGAGGTGAGAAGACCTCATATGATTGGCTGGCTGTGAAGATTGTATGGAATCCTGGGATTGGCAGTTTAGGGAGGGGCGTTTCTCAGGCAGAGAGTTCTTGGGCCTCAGGCTGGTTGCTATGAAGACGGGGCCTAGCAGTAAGAAGAAGGCCAGTGTATTCCCTCAGGAACCCAACCTCTGTATGTTAACAGCTCTGAATATAGATTGGATTGGGGAATATGTGTAAAAGTTACAGGTGCTGGAGAAGACAGTTTGGTGAGTTCTTAAGAAGAAAATAAAATCTCAGGCAACGCCGGGTAAATATGCTAGTAGCATTATATTTCAGAAAGCATGAAACTTGAAAAAGAAGAATTTACAATACCCTAAAAGGACACAGTTGCACATTTTAAATGCTGTTAAATTCTTATTAATTCAAGGGTTAAATCCAGACAGATCTGATCTGTGTGGCCAGAGAAAATACAAAACACAGCTCAGGCCATAGAAAATACAAAATGTTACTTAATACATCCACAACTTTAAAACTATGCATTGAATATTTTGTTTTAAATTGTTGGTTGTGCTCTAATTTCAGGGTACATAAATCCGAGGTCATATATTCAGTTCAGCTTTAAGAAAAGAGGGGAAAAATACAGGATGCTCTGCTTGATAGTAATGATTTCATGCTTGAAAAGTAAATCATATGTTCCTCACTCCAAACAGCTCATCACTACTGCTGAAATGTCAACTGTCTGTTTCACAGACAGGGAATGTATGCATCTCCAGCTACTATTGGATTGGAACTCCGATCATTCCTCACTATTGGCTCTGTTGGTTAGGTCTGGTGGAAGACTCTGCTTTGGTTAGACCTCATCTTGAATACAGTGTCCAGTTCTGGGCACCCCAGTTCAAGAAGGACATGGTCAAGCTGAAGCAAGTCCAGAGGAGGGCGACCAAAATGGTGAGAGGCCTGGAAGCCATGCCCTATGAGGACAGACTTAGAGAGCTGGGGATGTTTAGTCTGCAGAAAAGAAGGTTAAGAGGGGACATGATAGCCATGTTTAAATATTTGAAGGGATGCCATGTAGAGGAAGGAGAGGGCTTGTTTTCTGCTGCTCCAGAGACCAGGACAAGGAGCAATGGATTCAAGCTGCAGGAAAGGAGATTCCACCTGAACCTCAGGAAGAACTTCCTGACAGTCAGGGCTGTCCGGCAGTGGAACATGCTGCCTCGGAGTGTAGTGGAGTCTCCTTCCTTGGAGGTTTTTAAGCAGAGGCTAGATGGCCATCTGTTGGGAGTGCTTTGAGGGCGTTCCTGCATAGCAGGGGGTTGGACTGGATGGCCCCTGCGGTCTCTTCCAACTCTACATTTCTATGATTCTATGATTCTATAAGCTACAGTCCAGAAGCTAGAGGGACAAATAGGTTTTCCTGCAGTGGGTACAGTGGAAAAGTCTACATTCTCCCATTCCAATGTGTTCTTTATACATTGCCCTTTCGCACCATACAACAGGATCAACACCGCAGGTATGACTGAGAGTTGCTTGAAACACAACGGTTTCAACAGACTCAGAGCTCATTCAGAGTACAGAATTGTAACACTGTTATTCTACTTTAACTGCCATAGTTCTGTCCTGTGGAATCCTGGGGTTTGCAGTTGGGGGGGGCATTTAGAACTCTTAGCTGGATAGCTCTCGTGCCTCAACAAACTACTGATGGAATCATACCAGTTGAAGTGAATGGGCCTTCAGAGGTCGTTCTTGATGTTGGCAAAATGGCGCAGCAATGTTGATGTGGGGACTGAATATGGACTTGGTATCAACATTAATATGATGAGCATTGTAAGAGTGATATTTGTCCCTATATGAAGGTGAATATGACAGGAGAGCCAGGTGTAGTGGTCTAAGCACTGGACTAAAACTCTGGAGAACAGGGTTCAAATCTTTGCTTGGCTATGGGAACCAGCTGGGTGATGCTGGGCAAGTCACATTCTCTCAGCCTCAGAGGAAAGTAAAGGCAATCCCTCTCCGAATGAATCTTGCCAAGAAAACTCCATGACAGGGTCATCTTAGAGCGGTCATAAGTTGGAAACACAGCAACAACAAAGATGACAAGTAAGACCAAGGCATCTTCCTTCACAGTTGGTCGCTATGGTAAGGATTGTGTTATGAGACTGACACATAGAGGGAATCCTCACAATACCCATCATCCCTCAAGGAAAAGCAAGAGCTGAAGAAAAAAGAACAGAAAGGGAGAGAAAGGAGCAGAAGAGGCTGAAAGGAAGGGGAGGAGGGTACTCAATTTTCTGAAGAAAATGATGGAGGAGAACATTTCAGGAGTCATTGCTCTTAAAGCAGACAGAGAGGAATAGAAAATGACCCAGTAAATTCACCAGTGAGGGAATTATTTCTGTTCTTCAGGTGCCAGTTCAGAAACACTGAAGGCACTAGCACAGACAGGATGTTAGCTAGATCTTTTATCTCCTGCGTTCATGTGAAGAAGCTGTTAGGGAGAAACAGGGGCTCTCTCAAAACGGTAGAGTCCCCATACCTTACTCTAAAATTCTGAGATAATCACAATGATCTCCCTCTGTTCCCCATCTCAAATGCTGCAGGCGGCTGAACAACACTCCCATGCTGCACTGCTCTCTTGCCCCAGGCCATGTCCCCCATTAACAGCAGGCAATGTGCCAGAGTTAGACCCAGAGACTGGCAAGGAGTTTGATATCTCAGTCTGTCGCTCCTTTCCCTTCTGCTCAGTCCTTCTGAAGCCCCTCAGATCAAGCAATGGGAATGCTGTGAGGCTGCAGAAAAAAACTTTCCTTGCTATTTCTTTCCAGCAGGCTTCTCAACAGACAGCTTTTCTCTTTACCTTTCTGTGTAAAGAAATTCACAAGAGCAGTAATAATAACACCACCCTAAGGTGGTTTTTCTTTTTGAGACTGTGCTTGGGTGGCACAGAGCCATTTGGTCCTCTCACAAACCCTCCCTCGGGCCATTCATTCCACAGTCTTATTCCTCTTGGGATGCGGACGCCTTGTACAGGGAGACGGGGTGACGTCAAGGCACGCCCTATTCAATTGTCCCCAGTTATTATGAGAAGCATTGATAGTTTATATGCCACACCTAAGCTGACAGGAAGTCAGAGGGCATAAATCTCTACTGTGGGGAAGGCAGTCTCTTTTTCAGTCTGCTATGTTCTTAAAGCCAAAGCAGACGGTGGCACTAACGACCATATACTTATATTTCTTGTGCAAAAAATGAAAATTGTATATTGTGTTTTGTATAAACCACTGCAGACTTCAACCCAGCAGGAAAATATTGTAGAATAAGCCTCAAACATTGCAGCGATTTATGAAGCGCATACATATTGTTTTAGTAGACATGTCACTATATATTTTAAACTACATTAAAACAGATTTCTGTCCTTTCTAAATCATCTCCACCCCACCTTTAACAACCATTGCCCTCGAGCCCATAGGTGGAAACAGAGAATTAGCATGTATAGCAATGCAGAAATATAAAATTATTCAGATTGGGCAAAAGTCTTTCTCAGTTGCTTGTGAGAAATCTAAGGTGAGAACACACACACAGAGTGTACTTATTGAGGAGAGGGGATTGGATAGCGCTCCAGAAAAGGATTTAGTAAGAGGGTTCAGTCTTTTTCAGTTCCACTGCTATTCCACATAGTTGGTAAAGTTGCCAACTTCTAATTTGAACAGCAGTTCAAAGGCAGAACGGTGTGGGTGGGGGGCAGAACCAGAGAAGATGGAAGGATATGGTTCAGAGATGGTGGTGTCAAATGAAGGGTCTACCAGAAAATTGCAAAAGAGCTTTCAAAAATTACTATTTTTTTAAATTACAGCATGCCAAGACCATGCGGGCTGGAAAATTCTGGAATTTTTAGTCCAAAAAATAACTTCCCCATGCTTTGCCTTGCAAGTGCACCATGGCAGATTGTTGTTGTTTTAATACCCTTCTACTTCCTAATCCTTATGACTGGTTCTGACATTTTCTAGCTTTACAGAAACGTAGTAGTGAATGGAAGGACTATATCTATAGCAAACCACACACTATGTGCACAGAAGATCCGACATTCAAACCCTGGCATCTCCAGTTAAAAGAATCAGAGAGTAGGTGATGGACATGACCTCCCTCTGAGACTCTAGACAGCCTATACTAATCTGAACAGATAAATCCTAGCTAGGTGGCCACATTGTGTGACAAAGGCAGCTTCCCGTGTTTTTCATAGAGGTAACCAGCGAGAATGAACTTTAACTGACCAGTAAAATAATGGCTGCTTCGCAGATGGCTTCGCAGATGGCAGAGCATCCTTGGGATCAGTGTTTGGTTTACAGTCTCTACAATGTAAGTTCCCACCCGTATCCCCATTTGAGTAGGGGTAGCAAAGCAAGGAAAGGTATCTGCTGTCTTTTCCAAGGCTACTTTGTATATAAAAATAGGAGTACAACTAATCACTATTACAAATGTATCCAGATCTTGGAAAAGTTACTTTTATAAACTACTCCTGCCAGATCCCTTAACCAGGCAAAGAGTTGTAATTTTAAAGACCTCTTTTCTAAGCTCTGGAAGGGTCCCCAATCTTCTTGGTCACCAGAGGGACTGGCAGCTGATCACAGATTTTGTGTTCTCGGTGCATGGTGTTTTCCAATGTAAACAGTGGGCCAATTCAGATGTTACATTTCCTAGTCATGGGATAATTCCTGCAAGAGCTTCTCATGCTATGGAAATATGACAGGCTCTGGATCTGTGAAATATGTTCTTTATTGAAATAGTAACACACAACCCTGTGTATTGTTAGTTTTCAGGTCAGAATCTGGTGGGAAGGAACTCCAGCCTTTTGGAGCAGCACAAAAACAATCTTTCCCCGGGAAAATTAATACCATGACAGTATCAGGGAATAGACAGACAGAGCAGAAACAGAAATGAATGAAAAGGGGATGAGATAATGACTCAAATATTTGCAATGGTGTGACTGTAATTTGACAATTGGGATACTAAGGAAAAGATGTCTTTCAACCATATTCTTCCTTCTCCAGTTCTGAAGGGACTGACTTTCACAATGAATGAGGCTTAATATATACAAACCTGTTTTAGCTGCCTCTTCTATCCCCTTCCCATTCCAACCCAAATAATACAGCCATGGCCTCACATATATAAAAACAGGCAGTGGTAGGAACTACCAGGGATAATACAGGCTGAGTTGTCTTGTCCCTGCCCTGCCTTTCGCCCTGCAGCCAACAAAGATAATGAGTAACACTGATATTAAATAGGGATTTGGGAGCTTTCTTTTTTGGAAAGTGGATAACACATTACTGCAGATAGGAAAATCCATCAGACTTTATTTAACTGTAACATTTATTAAGAGGAGTGAAAAGGTCAGTGTGAAGCTCCCGGCATCAGGCTAAACTCCTTTCCCTAGCCCTGAAAGCGACAAGAAAGCAGATCCTTTAAGATGCAACTATCTTAAGCTCCCCTCCGCTGTTTAAACTCTTCGTAATTCTAGGTTTTGGAGACAAACGTCAAAGCAGAGGGCTCTTCCCTTCATTATTCAAGTAAAGGCCCCATCAATATTATCTGTAATAAGAATCTGCTGTTGACATGGCTCACCCCGCAGTTCCTGTTCCAGGCAGCAGCCTCTGTCAATAGGATTAAAGTGAAGGAATGCCTTTGACAAGTCCACTGGCTGCTGGTTCACTGCTGCCATCAGGCTGCCAAATTGAAAAGGCATTAGGCACCACTGAGGGCAGCAGCAGAGGCCAAGCAAATCAGGTTTGTCCAAACAGGAGACCTCTGCCCTGAGCACACACTAGGACTTTGGTGCCTGAGCAGGCCAAGCCATTTAGGTCTCATCAACTTATAGTAATAGAATCACAGAATCTTGGAGCTGGAAGGGGCTGTAGAGGCCATCTAGCCCAACCCCTGACATGCAGGAGTACACAACTACAGTACTCCTGAAAGATGCCTATCCAAACTCTCTTTAAAGGAGAGACCACCATCTTCCAACACAGGCCTTTTCCGCACTTTGTTTTAGCGATGGGCCAGAGTGCCCTCCAGTGAGGACGTTTGCACTTGGGGGCGAACTGGGTCCGGACTACTTGATGTTTGTCCAGACTTCAGCCCACTCCCGAATGCCTGGAACTGGTGGTTCCCCATGCTATTGAAAGACCGATTAAAAGAGGTCTTTCAATAGCACAGCGCACCCCAGTCCGTCGCTGTGCAAAAGTATAGATCTGCAGGCTCGCGCCAGCATGAGGTTACAGATCTTCCGGGGGCGGGCTTCTGGCTGGTGAGCTTCTCCGGTTGGTGGAGAGCCTCCACCAACTGGAAGCCTCCATTTTCATCGCCGGAGAGTGTGTAGCACAGGCGTGCGCTGCTCTGGATCATCGTGGATCGTCGGGGGAAGCAAGCCAGTCCGGTGAGTAATGGACTGTCCCGTTTCCCCCACAAAGTTGGGAAAAGCCCACAGTCAGTTCTGTTGTCAAACAGTTCTTACAGTAAAGAGGTTTTTCCTAATATTTAGGTGGAATCTTTTTTCTCGCAATTTGAATCCACTGCTTTGTGTTCTAGTCTTTGGAGCAGCAGAAAACAAATTTGTTCCACCACTTGACATTCCTTCAGATATTTAAAGACAGCTATCAAGTCACCTCTAAATCTTCTCTTCTCTAAGCTAAACATACTCAGCTCCCTAAGAGGTTTTTCATTAGGCTTGGATTCCAGACCCTTGATGATTGTGGTTCCCCTTCTCTGGACACACTGCAGATTGTCAGCATGTAGAAAATGTACTAAACTGTCTCTGCAGTGATGATGCACAGCCCCTTTTACACACACAACTCCCTCCACTCCAACTGGGTGTAGGGCTTGCAAGAGGAATTGTTACCTTTGAAGTAAGTTCAACAGGGCGCTAGCCAAGGATGATGGAATCAAGGCAACTATAAACAGAATATATCCACACCTCTTAAGAAGTGTATTCTTGCAGCAAAATGTTGTAGTATATCTTCAGTTCCTAAGAAGCATGTTTCAACCAGTCAGATCTTCCTCTAGGATATTCCAGCCAATCTCTGTATCCTTTACTGTTTTTTGTCTCCAGTTGAAAGATTTACCCTTTTAGGTTGTTTTAAAAAATATTTCTTGTAGTTGTATAGCAACCTTGGGGGTGTCCAAGCGTTCTTATACCTTCCCATTGTATTTCCATGGCCCCAATTTGATTCCAATCTAGCCAACACTTACCACCTGAATTCCCATTCAGGGGAAGTTATTATTTCCTGAACTGATTAAGAAAGTATGAGTTAGCTGGAAATTCTGAGGGTTTAGTAATTACTGTAATTACAGTTCATCTGTAATTCCTTCTGATCAGCAATCATTATGACAGGACTTTATACGATACAGTCTTTCCCTGGGCAAGCAAATACCCACATACTGAATGATCCCCACAAAATCCTAGTGAAGGGAAGACTATACTCAGCTCAGGGCATAGAGACTTTCTGAAGAACACAGAACTGGGACTGACTCTTTCAGTTTGGTGAACCTCCCTGACTGACTTAAACTGAAGAGCCACACTAGATTGAGGCTGAAGTCACCTACTTATGGTACTGATTAGCATCACAAGCAGATGTTCAAAGGCACAGTATATACACAGCAGTACTGGCTGGTGGCTTCTATATCAGTGGGGTGGCAACCCACTCTCAGTTTAATCTGTATATTAAAGGAGCCACCCAAGGTGCTGAATCTGTTTTAGAGATAGAAGTCAGCATCGTGGATAGCCCCTTTAAAGTTCGGACTAAGACCTTAAGTGGATCCACCACAACACTGATATGGAAGCTTCCAAGGATACACAGACTAGATACAGATATGAAGAGGCCAGATATTTGTGGACATATGAAGAGATCTCTGGTATCTTGTTATGGCTGAGGTATCTTGTTTAGAACACTAAAAACAAGAAGATCACTTACTGACAGGCATATTAGTATCTGGCAGGATATGGACACACAACCAAGTACATTCATAGTGTACTCTTATGCATACTTACTCACAAGTAAATCTCACTGACTTCAAAGGGCCTTACTGCAAGGGAAGTATATAGGGGCTCAGGAATTCATGATCAAGTTGAGATTAGAGTTTGTTACCACTGTGTACTGGCCTTGCCTTTGGTGAACCAAAGATAACATTTTGATATCACAATTTGGCCCTACTCTGCCACCAGCCAAATGTTTGTGAGGCCACCAAACAAGTATGAAGCTAGGCATGGCTACTATTTGCTGCTCACACCAAACCAAGCCAGAGATTGCCAGATCTGCTTTAGTGGACCTCCCGAAACAAACACCCTCTTTACCAATGCAAGATAAACAAAGAGACCCTCTGCCCTGAGAGGACACCCTGGCGAGCTGAGTGCTTAACTGCCGAGCTAGCCGCATTTACATACCGGCCATACCATTGTCAATTCGGAACGTAACTCAATCATGTAAATTCTGACCTTTTGGAGGCATTGTCTCTAATCCAAAACTTATTGTTTTCGCCCAAGACCAGACGAGCCTACGGTCGTTCTTTCCCTGATAAAAACCCCGAGTTCCAAGAGCTCTTTGGAACTCTCGCCAGACCGCTCAACGGACTTGCGTTCAGACTGCTCTCCTGCCTTGCTGCCACCTTGTTCTGCGAGCTCCCCTCGGCTGCTGCGCCGAGTCCTTCTACCCTCCATTGGCTTCCCCAGGACTGCAGGATTGGTGATGTATCACCCATTCCTCAAAACTCTATTTTCCTATTCTAGTTAGGAGTGTGTTCGTGTTTTTCTTAATAATTGTCTAATAAATCTTAATTGCTATTTTGAACTGCCTGACTGCTCACTGACCTGATGCTGTAGACATAGGGTAAAAGATTCCCGCTAAGTTACCCTGCCTATCGTTAGCTAAAAGAGTGCTCCAGCTAATTTCCCCACCTTGGTTGTATTTGTTTTGGTTGTTTGGGTGCCCCTTCCGGGACCCCCAATTCACAGGGTAACAAGTTCATAATTTATATGCAGAAATTTCCTTGAAATATGGCTAGATTCTAAGTGCCTATATTATTTGTTTGGTATTCTTCCAGTTTGCCTTTATCTTAGGTAGGCTACAAATCTGCAAAACAACAAAAACATAATAAAACTCAAAAATACACATCTACACAGTACTGGGCAAGATCAACATCTCACCTCTCCAAATGCTTTTTTGGTAAAGGAATGTTTTTGTGTTGAATTCAGAAAAAAGCCAAATGGACCTCTGAGACAAAGGGTTTCTTCATTATCTCATCTTCTAACCTGAACTGTTTTTTAGTCCCAGATGTAATGGCCAAAGACCTAGTGCTCAATAGAAAAAAACTGATACATTCTCATTACAGTCTACTTGCACTCCCCCTTCTGTTAATCAAGAAACCCAAGCTAGGGTTGCCAAATCTCAAAATACTACCTGTAGTTCCCAATTTTTCTGAATCATCTCAGGCAACAGGCAGGGGTTCAAATTTTCCAGTATTTGTGAGTTCAGCTCCAGATAGGAGACAAGACTGCATGCAAACCACTGTCCAGGCAAGGAGTCTCTCTTTAGCTGGAGAGATGTGCAGCTTGCTGCACTTTGCAAAGCTTAATTGATTTAAATCAAGTGTGGCAATTTGCAAAGACACCTGATTTCCAACCAGGAAAATAGGTTGCGTTTGTTTGTGTTTGCGCTTGGGTGAGAAGTCATGAGCAACTGTGGTTCCTGCTTAATGCATAGTGCTTAATGTCATGACTAGGTCCCACCTACCTCATGACAGCATCAGGGACCATTTGTGGCTTTCAGGTTTTGGCTTGAAAATCTCAGGGTTTGCAATGATCCTGATCTGGCAACCCTAAGTGGGATATATTTTGTCTACCAGGGTGCAGCAATGAGAGGCAAAATGAGGGGCCAGAAGCAGGAAGTACTTTTTTTGGGGCGGGGAGCAGGTCAGAAGTATCATGTGTCCACGCTGTTGTTTCATCTGATATAAGACAAGCTCCAGAAGAATTAGACCTGTTGATTTCACTTCCTTTCATCAGGAACTGCAAATATTGCACCCATCCTTGCTTTACCTGTGATATTAGAAGAAGGTGAGGCTCCCTTCAACAGATATCAAAATGGCAAATCCCATTAAAAATAAAAATGGATAGAATGAACAAGTGAGACCTTCAACAACACATAGTACAGAGTATTCCTACTTACTATTCCAGTTAATCAGCCATGGCCTCCTCCATGCCAACCCATAATATCTCCTGCTTTCACTCAGTTTTCCACTTTTCCTCTATCTGCCATTCAGCCACTTGTGACCACTGAACACATCCAGTCTTCACTGCCTGTTTGGAGGATTCCACATCTTCATGTTATTCTTAAAGGGGTGTGTGTGGCTTCTACTAATGTCTGAGTTACCTGTGTCTGCAGATACCACTTTCTTGAGCAGGGCTGGGTCTTCTTTGACTACATGAACATCAGCATTCACTTCTGAACATCAAAAACAGAGGAAAGTGGAACTGGACATGTGTGTAGATATGTGTGTGCATGTGCCTTCAAGTTGCCTATTGACTTATGGCAACCCCAAGATTTTCATAGGGTTTTCTTAGACAAGGAATACTCAGAGGTGGTTTTGCTAGTTCCTTCCTCTGAACTATAGCCTACAGCACCTGGTATTCACTGGCAATCTCCCATTCAAGTAGTAGAGAGGGCTGACCCTGCTTAGCTGCCACGACTGGACAGGATATGGTGCCTTTAGGATATCTGGACCAGGATTGGACATAGAGGCTTCTTAAGGCCTTCGGTATCTAGATTCTAAGGAATTCAGTATCTCAAAGTGTAATGGAGCCATCAAGCTAGACATGCAGGGCAATCATATATATATTAAGCATGTGTTTCCCTTATTTTCATATAAAGAAGCAATGGGAGAGGTCTACTCTTTAAACAAAATGGAGAAGACACAGTTGTCTCCCTACTCAACTCACTTCTAGTGATAAAGCTGGACTTATAGGGAATGTTTTAAAAGTTACAGAGGTAAGATGATGGCAGTAAAGAATGAGACTAATTTATTCCTCTGAATGTTCAATTTTCTGAGGAGAGTAGACCTTCAAATTTTAGTATATACATGAATACACATGTATATACAGAGAGAGAGAGAGAGACTGAAAAAGAGAGGGGTGGGGTGGGGAGAGAGATCATGGAGGTAGGTCTCTAACAACATCCAGTAGTCATATAGTTAAATGGAACTTCCAGGATATCAACAAATACAAGACGATGAGGACAAATATCATACCTTGTAACATTTTACAGATGAAAAACTGGAATATATATGGCCAGTCAACATCAGAGTTTGTGATCAAGATGTCAAAAGTGATTAATGAGGAAGGTCACTCAAGCTGGGAGAGGTATAGCTGTTTGCTTGTGTCTGAACCTACAAGGAAAGGCAGGATTCTCCCCCATCTCTACTGAGTTAACTGAGTACAAATGACTTTTGTACTTTGGATTAAATCTGCAGCAACTGAAGTAAGCTGAGGACAAATGGGGAAAGTAGGAGGAGAGAGAAACTGGGACCTTTTAAATGCAACCGTCAGGACTGTTTCTGCCAAATTGAGACAGCAGATATGAAATAATAGAAATATCATTATCTCCATTGTCCTGCTTGTGACTATCAGAGAAATCAAGCTCAGAATTTTCTGGCATCAACACTTGGCCCACTACTTATTCCTGCCCAGGGCCAGCACTTTAAGCCCTGGTAATCCCAACAGAGCAAGTGTGGTGTAGTCATTTAGGTGTTGAACTATCACTCTGGGAGACTAGGCTTTGAACTCTAAAGTCTGAATTTATATGCATGGCTCAACCATGGAAATCCCACTGAGTGACCTTGGGCAAGTTATACTGTTTTAAGAGAAAGGCAATGGTAAATCTCCTCTTAAGAAAACTTGCCAAGAAAAAACTATGAGAGGGTTGCTGTAAGTCAGAGTCAGCCTGAAGGCACAGAACAACAACAATCCCAACAGCACCAGGCAGCTAGATTTAGCCATCTTTTAAAGTTCCCCACAATGCCTCTGACCGAACATCACTACGAGCCATTGTGGGGAGTTTAAAGGGCACCTAGACCCAGATGGCCAGTGTGACTGCTTAGGACACTATCATAAGCTAGGTAAGTTGACTAAAGCTCACTAACAAAGGAGAGGCCCACTGGAAGACATTTTGTCCACAAACCCCTTCAAACCTAAATGACTTGGGCCTTTGCTCTCTGAAATACCATATTCTTCCATATGAACCTGCCTGGGCTCTCAGTTTTTCAGGATAGGCTCTTGTCTCAGTCCTACCACCTTTAAAGGCATATCTGACAGGGACGTGAGAAATGGTTGCCCCAAGGCTCTAGAACTCCTTTCCTGTAGAGATTAAATGGACCCTGTTGTCCTTCCAAATGACAGGTTTTCAGCAACTTCCCAACTGCAGAGAAACTAAGGGATTTTTTAGCAGGCATCTAATATGTTTTCTCTACTGATGTGTTTTAACTTGTGCTTTTAAGAAAACTACATTTTAATATTTAAATTCTTTTCTTTTTCATTTTTTTTTCTTTTAAATGGGTCTCCACACTACCTTGAGTCCCATTTTTGGGAGAAAGTCAACATTGTTGAGGGTTTGTTTGATATTCTCTGAGGGTGGGGTTATGAGGAACACATAGCCCACATCCATAGCCGAGCACACAGCCACACACACACACGGCCACATATAACGTAGTCTTACATATAAACACAGAGCACATAGTCCTTGCTTTCCAGTCATTCACATCTTCACTTAATTTGTTCTGTTTCTGTCCCCTCAGGTGCCAAAGTCAGGTCAGGAAGCAGACAGCTTAGAGTAAACAGATTAATTCTGTCCTCTTTTTATATTCTAAAAGCTATTATTATCCTCAAAAGGAAGATTAAAAAAAAATAATGACCCTCATTTTCGTTAGGCTGTGGGTTCCATTGGGTTTCAGAAAGAGAGCCAAGAAAGCACAAATGTCAAAATATTGTGTGCAGACAGTTGAAAAATCTAAGCAGGGCATTTTGGAGAAAAGGAGACTTGTCAAAGCAGGCTGTCAAGCTGGCTACAACATTTTCAGTTCTAATTATAATTATTTTAGGCTTTTTTTTTTTAAAGAGAAGACTATTTTCCTTACTACTCTTGCATCTGGTAAACAGTGAAGAAGGAATATTAGTGAAGTTGAATCATAGAATCATAGAAATGTAGAGTTGGAAGAGACCACAAGGGCCATCCAGTCCAACCCCCTGCCAAAGTTCCACGGTAAAATTAGTACACCTGAGAAGAAATGCAGGTGAGGGTGCTACCGGCCCATACCCCCCCCCCAAATCTGATATGGGTTAACTGGCAAATATGATTTAATGGGTAAATACATTAATTGGCATTGAGATTAAATGGAACCTGAGTTGACTGGAAGGTCAAGCTGGGCAGAGGAAAATTACTGACTGAACATGCGTGATTGCAAAATAGGTCAGAAGATCCCCTGTAGGCATAGCCAAGGTCATTGTCAGGTAGATTACCAAGCAACTGCAGAGATAATAGGCTTAAGCTGAAGCTGTAACATCACTGATTCCACACAATAGCAAAAGGAAGTTCCCAGCAAAATACTGATTGTTTCAGCCTGGTTTCCTTGCATCAGATATTTCCCTGTATTGTTTCTTTACCTGTCCACAATTACAGCGCTATTATGACAGACACTAACTGTTTGTTACTTAACGCTAAGACCATTAACTCCATCTGGACACCACTGTTCATCTGGCAACCTCCATTGTTTGCTCAGCCAGAGAGCTATTCACACCATGTCCTCTAGGCAGATTTTGAGTATAAAAACCCTCCATTTTGAGCAGTTTGATGCAGTATCCTGCTTGCTAAATGCCACTCTGTTGTCTGATTCTTGACCAAATACTGTCTTTAGGTGCAAGTCTCAGCCACATTGCTGCTTTCTTCACTCGTCTCCGGATCGGTAATTATCGCCCATTCCCTAAAAACTCCTTTATCAAAAACTTTCCTCCCTTTATCCTTTGGTTAGCTCTTGTGTGAGTATTTGGATTTGTGTGTGTGTGACTGAATTCTTCAATAAAACACATTTTAGCTTATTTTAGAATCTCTGGCTGGTTCCTTCCTGCTAGAACCCTGTAAACATTGGTGGAAGACCTCATTAAGTTACCCTCCTTTCACAGGCCTCCTAATTTGAGCTCATTAATTCCCCATTGTCATATGGAAGTACTGGCATTGTGGGTGGAGCCCTGAGTCACACACGTTTTAGGGTAACAAGGGCGGGAGAGCTATCCACAGAATTGGCTGACTAACATATAAATGAGCATAAAGAGGTATGCCAAGGGTGGATATTTTTAGTTTGACAGCTGTAGTGCACCAGGTCTAGATATGATCACATGCATTTTAATCGAAGGACTTATTTATCAATCATGCATTTGATGAATAAAAATGGTAGCTCTGAAGAAATATATATTCTTCTTTTTTGAACTGTCTTTAACATAAGAAGAATGCAGTTGTGCAACATTTGGCAGGCCCTGTTATGTAGCCCACCAGTTCATAAGAAGGGTATATGTGACAAGACTTTCTTTGTAGCAGCACCTCAACTGTGGCATTCCCTTCTAAGGCAGGTCAAGCTGAATCCATCCATTTTGAGTTTCCAGAAGCCAATTAAAAATTAAATTGGGGTTGGCTGCCCTGGCTGTTTTTAACTGCTTTTAAAAATTATCTGCAATTTTAGAACTATTTTAAAAAGAAGAGTTTTTAGTTTATTTTAAAAAGTGTTTTAGTCATGTATTTACTGTTTTAAATATTTTTATCTGTTGTACACTACCTTAAGGGCCCTGGTAGACTGAGAGGTAATAAATGCCTTAGGTAAACAAATAATAAATGACAAATTTGGCACTGCTTGCTGATGAGCCACAAGAGGGTGTGAGTGGGAAACTGGGCAAGAGGGAGTGCTGTACGATAAGAGAAGTCCCAAAGTCAGGCAATAGATGGATTCTGTTATCATCCTCAGTTTAACCAGAAAAACTAGAAGCACATCGCCTTCAGAACTGAGGAAACTACTACCCATGCTTGCTGTTGAAATAGTTGGACAATCACCTTCCACTGGAGTCTAGAAATGAGATAAATTTTGCTTTACTCAAGAGGAGTGCTGAAATTTAGTACAGATACCAGTTGCCACTACAAGCAGTCTTTAGGACTGAATAAGAAAAGAGGATCTATAGCACATATATTCAAGTTAAAACACAGGCTGATGATGACCAATCTGGTCAAAACTTCTCACTTAAAGAGCTCGGGAATGGATGTACCATCAACTCTCACTATCATTATATCTAAATATTATATCTTTCATTGTATCTAATTTTTTTTTTTGTAGTACATTGTCTGTTCATTGCCTATTACCAATAATACTTCTTGTGGTCTCAGAGCCGTATATGTGAGGTCTTTCTGTACATGTATAGGGATGTTATGTTTGATATGTAGCTGTTAAAAAGATACTGTAAGATTTTTGGTTGGTATAAACAGTAATATTTGATCATTGCTATATGTTTCTTTTTTTTATCTCTCCCATGGGTAATAGTATCATCCTCAATATCACCATCTTGTATGAATAGTGAATGTGGGCATTGAGTCTGGACAGTTGTGGAGGCACAATGAGGCCAGTGAGAAACAAGTGGTAAATACTGCTATGGCAGAAGGAAACCTAAGATAAGAAAACAAACAAACAAACAAAAGGAATGGCCACATTCCCACAAAACAGTCCACTGAGGACTAGGCATGCACAATGGCCACAGTACATTTTGTGTTGAGGAGAAGGAGGCAAAGAAAAACAAAGGGGGCAAAATGGCAAAAGGGCATGGTGCTTTATCTGCCAAGGACTCAAAGTGGGAACTTTTGAACTGAGCCATTTGTAAATTCTAATAGCAACATGATGGGGAAGAGGGTGGTATGGAGCCTTGATGCCTCGTCATTACATGACTACAGTACTGATGCTGACAACCCAGCGCTGCCAATTCTACATCCAGCAGAATCCTTAGTCAATCCTTAGGCAGTGGTTTCCAAACTTGGGTCCCTGGATTTTGCGCCTAGCAGCCTCCAGCCAGAATGACCAATTGTCAAGTATTTTGGGTGCTGTAGTCCAACACCATCTGGAGATCCTTTGTCTTGCTCAAACACAGAAACCTGCAGGTTTAGAAATTCTCTCTGTAAGGTAACAGGCACAGTTCTCCATTTTTATGGCTAGTTACTGGGTGCTTATTTAGTGAAAGGGAGAGCGCATAACTTCCTGTTTGCCTAGTATATATTTCAATAGCTTTTTCTCCTCCAGGGTGGACTTGCGTCAGTGGTCATGCCTGCAGTAAAGTCCACTCTTGACAACAGTCTGAACCAAAAGAATGCTGGTTGCCATTTGAGTGACTCTCCCCTGCTCAGGGTAAAAGAGTCAGTGCAGTATTAAAACCGTCAGATTGAGGCAATTTATGTACATAAACAGATTTGTGCTCAGCTGATTTGCACCCTTGATAATGCAGGGCCCACAGGTAACAAACACAAACTCCATCTGCCAGTGGGACCAGTTCAAATTGACTGATCCATAAAACTGAGGAGGCCTCCTTCCCTTATCTCCCTCTGCATCAATAGCTGCACACACGCAAAACTACCACAGCCAAGAAGTAATCGTGGAGTAACATGATGCAATAAAGGCTTTTACTCAACAAATAGAAGGAGAGAGATGCGATAAGAGGGCTCCAGCAGATTTAACCACCAAGATGAGTGCCCATGCCATTTGCTTCTTCCTGATTTCAGCTTCCAGTACTTCAGCCGTTGGCCCATCTGTTGCAATCTATTCTCCACTGTATCGCCTCATTTTCTAGGGCCCAGTACACTAAGTGCCCACTCTTGCTACCTCAGAATGCCTGCAAAGTGAGATTGCATCTTCTTCCACTCTTCAGACAACCCCACTGGCTCCTTGGGCAGTTTAAAGTCCAGTAAAACTTGTTTGATCCTACAATGCTTGCTCTTATATGAGTTTCCTCCTCAGCCTGGACTGGAGGTGGTGTTGTATGTGTAGCTCAGTGCCATAAATCAAGGCATTGTTCTTGTGTCGTTTTTGTGTGTCTTCAGGTGAGTCTGACTTAAGGCAGCCCTATCATAGGGTTTTCTTGGCAAGATTTATTCAGAGGAGGTCTGCCATTGCCTTCTTCTGATGCTGAGAGAATGTAACTTGCCCAGTGCCATCCAGTGGGTATGCCAATAGCTGAGTGGGAATTGAAACTTGGTTTCCCATAGTCTTAGTCCAACATTCAAGCCACTGCTCCACATTGGCTCTCTCTCTTCTTGCTGAGTAGTGCAATATAATTATTGCAGTAATATCACCATCCTACTCGTCAAAAATGTCTCTGTTTGTGCCTATGTCACTATGCTTAAACAAGGAATACATTTTGAATGGGGCAGCAGTGAAAAGATCACCCTTATGGGCTTTGCCTTCTAACTTACCCTCTCAGACAGATGCAAAGGACTCTTCAGCATCCTCTCCCCCAGTGTGAAAGCACCCATTTTGCCCAAGATCTCCTTGTTTGTGTTTCAGCTGCACTGTCCTTTCTTTCCACTGATCACTTCAAAGAGCCCTTGGCTGTGTGTCACTGTGGCCAGCTGAGGTACATAAAAAAAGAGGAGAAAGTTTTTCCAAAGCGTCCATCTTTCTTCAGACTGGCAAAATGGAAATTTAAGAGCTTTTTGGCAGGGTTTTGGCTCTTGGGGGAGAAAGAGGCTAAAGCACCCTTCCCTATCCTTGTGTTTTCTAGATGTATTGGGCTGCAATCCATATCACCACCACCTCCCCAAGCGAGCACGGCCATCATGATGCCATCTACTTTGGGAGCACAGCAAGCAGATGACACTTCTTGCCTTATTGAGGTATGTGCCTTAGTGCTGAGACATCACACTTCTGGTTTAGATGCAATCAAGACATGAAGACTGCCTGCTTTCTCCTATATTTAAAAATTTACAACACCCTTCAAAGAAAGATCCTGCCGTCCTTCATTCAACATCAGTGCTGCAGTACATAATACATCATGCTGTAAAAATGCACAGTGAAAATTTAGACACACACACACACATAAAAGGAAGCAGGGTCTAGTTTAGTGGCAGGATCATATAGGATACATAATTCAAAGAAATAAATAAAGGAAAACCACCACTTTGGCAGGGTGAGTCTGTGGTCCTCAAGCTGCTGTTTCTGAAGAGCCAAGTTGCCTTTATTTTGTATGCCTGTCACCATTTCATGCTGTTTATAATTATCTTTTTTTTAAAAAAAATAATTAACACAAACAATCTAATTCACAAAAACACTTAAGATTAAACTAAGACAAAACACAGTACTAAAACACTGAACACTAACTAAACCACTAAAAAACTAACTTACTAAAACACCAAAGGGCTCTGACCCAAGCCAAACTGTAATGAAAGAAAAAACTTTAAAAAAAAATTATTCTATCATTGCAGATCCTACTAAATAATTCTACTAGAATTACTAGTAACCACAGCTACATTGCATTACTAGATTTCTTATTACACAAAAAGTCCATAAATGGTTTTCAACCTTTCAAAAAATTGTCAGTTGGCTTATCCTTTAAAACCCATGTTAGTTTGGCAATTTGGGCTAACTCAGCAACTTTAACAATCCATTTTTCCATTTCCAGTGCTTCAGTCTGTTTCTAGGTTTGAGCAAACAATATTGTTGTTGTTGTTATCATATATCAAAGAAGTAATCTATCTTTAATGTCCAATTCTTTGTCCATAATATCCAGCAAAAACATTTCTGGAGACATTACAAAATCCACCTTTAAATTTTTTTGGATTAATAGGTAAATCTTAGATTTACTTAACTTTTCACCTTTTTGCAAGTCTGTTTATGACTTTCTTTTGAACTGTTAATTGATTAAGTCAAGTACATAACTGTAAAGCCCACTCAAACTGGCTTTGCCTGGAATGTGAAGTAATCATAAGAAT
This sequence comes from Iguana delicatissima, assembly GCA_948472985.1. Lineage (NCBI taxonomy): Eukaryota > Metazoa > Chordata > Lepidosauria > Squamata > Iguanidae > Iguana > Iguana delicatissima. The sequence continues at coordinate 471,076 of CAOKZL010000189.1, read as the reverse complement.
CAGTTAGTAAATGCTTGCTAAGTATTGTTAAGTAAGTTCTGGACATGCTTGGTAGTTGACTATGGAGTGTTCTAGCATGGAATGTTCTACAGTGGCCCCTCAACTTTTGTGTGGGTTCAGGCTGCAGAACCTTTGCAAAAGTTAAAAAACAAAAATCACACAAATAATTTCCCCCCCATCCAAGTGAGCGCTTCCCTCCTACTCCCTTCCAAGACGCCCCCCCCATTTGTTTGTGTTTTGCTCAGGTGTGCTGCTTTCCAGGTGCCTGAGCGATAGGCAATTGAATGGGAGGGGGCAGCCGCATGTCCAGAGAAGGCATGCACATGTAACTCCCTATCCCGGTTCACTTGCATTTCATCCAGGCGAGCTGTTTCCAGGTACCCAGGTGATAGGCAAGCAAATGGGCGGGTGCAGTGACATGACCAGGGAAGACATGCGCACAGGGCTGCCCCCTGCCATTTGCTTACCTTTTGCCTAGGTCCATGGAAGGAAGACAAATGTGCTCAGACAAAAGACAGGGTAATGGGAGGGGGAGAATAGGGGAAGGCAAGCAGGTGCCTTGCAAATAATCCAATTCAGGAAAGTCAAACCCATGATTATATAAGGCTTGTGTGAACCGAATAAACTTGTCTCACCCACTCTCTGACTGTGTAGCCTGAAGACCCTTTTGATGAAAAGTTTTTTGTGCATGTTTCTTTTCTGATAGATTTAGAGTTAGCTTACAAGTCAACATGCAAGTTTAGGCTTCTCATACAACTGACTGATGGCTTACTGGATACAGAGTAATACAATTATATCTAGAGGTCATAATCATTTGCTTTTGCTTCTTGTTTTTTTTAAGTAATACACTGGCTAAAGCCCAAGTATCTTCTGCTATGGGACTCTTTTTGTACAGCTGAGATCTTTCTTTCACTTAGCATCTATTTCTGGCACTTTGTTGGGCATCTTGCAATCATACGTTTAACGTTCTGCTGTCTCTTCCTTAACTGGAAATTAACGTTCTGCAAAACCCCAAATTAGAAATTCTAGAACCCATCTGTACCCATCTACTTAAGATCACTCTCCCTCCCTCTCCTCTCCATTTTCTTTCCCCTCTCACTCTTTTTATAAGGTTCATTGAAATGCCTAAATAAACTTTTAAGGAATCTTGAAAGCATTAGCATTGCTGGTATGCAACACAATAAAGCTGGTCTTCTTTCTCTGTAGCATATAGGTAAGCATGAATACCATAGAAGCCAGTGTCGTGGCAAATGTAGTAAAAGGAGGAAAGCAATGAAAGAAAGAATTCATTTGAATCCCTATTGGCTCTAATAGCTACTTATCTTGAACTAAGGAAGGGCTGAAGGACCCAGTGACTCTGGTTCCACCCTGATTGTCATTCTCATACGAGCCAAAAACACAAACAAAAGCTTTTTAACTTTTTTGCCATTTTTGGGACCTCCATTTAGAGCCTTCCTTCCTTCCTTCCTTCCTTCTCCTTCCTTCCTTCCTTCCTTTCTTGTAGACTTTGCTTTGTTATATCTTGTTCTGCACAACAAAGGCTGAAATCTTTTGTCCACTTATTTCGGAGTTAAGTTCCACTCAGTAGAACTTAATTTGAACTAATCATGCATGAGATCTAGCTGCTAGATTGACCGATAGACTGCCATCTTTTTCCCAATTCCTTTGGAATAAGCCACGCTAAATGCAATGGCTGAGTCTGGATGTAAAAACCAACAGTGATTTGTCATTGTATTCATAAGCATCAGACTCCTGCACTCTCGGTTTCCTAATCCTCCTTCAGCCTGGCTGGGAACAGGAGATCAGAGCCAAGTTGAGTGCTGAAGCCCTACAGCTCTGCAGCTGAGGATTCTAAGTGTCCCTCCCTAAGCTCCAGGCTCCAGGACTCCACAGGATGTTGCCATGGCAATTAAAGTGGAATTACAGTACTATAATGGTGCAGTGGGAAAGGGCCCTAAACTTTAAATTGTGATTAATCTTAACTATTGCTAGATAAAACTAACAGGGACTGCATGCTTTGCTCTGCTGGGTGTGGGAGTGGGAGGAGGAGAAGGAAGCCACCAATCCTCCTCCTCATAACAACCCAGCTAAATAAACTATGGTTTGAAGTTGTCCTGTTTCAACTAAACATAACTGCACTTGGCCCAGACTGAGATGCAGCATTTATCTGCAATTAGAAAAAAAAAATGGAATTGAAAGCCTTTGATTTTCTCTTTTCAGCTGTGTCAGAATAGAAGAGAGAAGGAGGAGCATGCGTACACAAGACGCTATGCAGTTAAGTTCCCATTACAATAAACCACATTCAATATTATATCTAAACAAGGCCAATTTTACTGTTAAAATTCTTTTTTAAAAAAAAAGCCTGGTGGAACTTGCTTCCAAGTAATATTCTGAAGATCAGGCTGCAAAAGTCAATACTTAGAACTACACAGCCAACAGACAACCGCAGTACATCTTTGTGCAGCACTTAGGCCCTTTCCACACGGGGAAAAAAAACCGGCTTAGGGCGACTCATCCGGAGGTCGTCCACACCGTGGAGCGCGCTAGAGCGGTTTGAATAGTGGAGGTTCCACACCTCAAACCACACTAGCGCGGCCGCAAGGGGTGGCGCGGCGCGTTTTTTAAAAACCACATTTTATGAGGTTTTTACGAAACGCGAGCGCGCTAATCCATTGCAGCGCCCCGTGTGAAACTGCAGGGAGCTGCCCAGGGGCGGGCTTCCGGCTGGCGCGCTGCCCTGATTGGCGGAGTGCCGCCGGAAGTCGCCGGCCGCCATTTTGGGCGCCGCCGAACACCGCCGAAACTCGCCAGCGTGTGGAGCGGCGAATGCGCGCTCCCCGCAGGGACGGAGCAACCCGTTTTCAGGTAAGATCCGTCCCTGCGTGCGCTGCCCCGTTCCCCCATCCCCTGTGTGGAAAGGACCATAGTCTCACTGTTGCATATGCATCCTCCACAAGTATTTGTAAATAGGTTGCAATACAAGGTACAGACACAGAAGATTGCAATCGTAACTTGTATGGCTGGGCATCATAGAAAAGTGTTCTTTTATATATGCTAACAAGCAGCAGATTGCAAGCAAGCAACTGTTCAGGGAATTGTAATTCACTTCAGTTCAATATATTCCCCAAAACAACTGTTTTCTTTTATTGGCATCTTTCCTCACCACAGTTCCTGCTGTGCACCATATGAAGGCAGGCAAGATCACAACCATGATCGAATTCTTAGGGCTGCATTTCATACCATGGTACTTTCTTCTCCCCAGGCTCAGTGAGAATGCTGAATATATCATCTGCTTGGTGTTGACGGCTACAACTTCTCAAATCTTTACAAAATCATTCCATCATATCATTAATGAGGGAATCCATTGGACAGATGTTAGTATGAACATAAAAAAATGATCCCACAGTCATAAAACATTTTTTCATGTTCTGTCAACTGTAGCGCACTCATTGGAAGAGCATCAAGCATTAGGAAGCTTTCCCATGAGTAAATGATTTCTCAAAAGATGTTGTGGTTTCTGGCTGACACATTTTGTTGCTGCAAGTTACACATTTGATTGTTTTTCTGTAAATTGCATGTGAACTACAATCCCTCACTTTCCACTTTAAATTTAATCCAATTCATCTTTTTCAGTCTGGAGTCCCTGGAACTCATTCCATCGTCACTGTTTTTGATAACAGCTGAAATGACCATGCTGAGCCCAGAACACCAAATCAGTATCAATTCTGAGGCAATTTCCTGTGTTAATAAAAATTGTCAGATGTGAAAATGCAGGGGAGAACCGAAGTGGCACTGCTCTTATAGGAAGTAGAGATGGAGGGAAGAGGATGAAGAATGGCACGCATCTAGTCTGAATGAGGGTACTTTAAAAACCAGTGTGGGCACTCGAAATCAAAGCTTATCAGGACTGTATTGGCCATACTTTGCTGCCTGAGCAAAAATTGCACACCCATTCCTTACACGGAAGCCAGCTGGATGGTGGTTGAATCTGACTGTATTCAAAGCTTGGAAAAGTTATCTTTTGGAGGACTACAGCTCCCAGAATTCCTCAACTTGGCTGGGAGTTGCAATCCAAAACACTACATTTTTCAAGCTCTGATTGAAAGGACAGTATCTTCCACAGCACCTGAGGGCAGGAGGCTAGCTTTGGAGCTGCAGGACAAGTTCCATGACTTCAGGTGCTGCCCCCTCAGTGTTCACCTAGTGCTCTCTCTGTTCTCCATCTTGGTGCCTTTCAACAACTGCTTCCTGAAGTGACTCTCTCATTCTGGCTAATGGTAGAGTTGGCCATGGCCATAAAGCCATACCACCCATCACCCTCCCTTCACACTGGAAGGCAAGGTGGACAGAAGGTAGATCAAGATCTACTGTTAGATTTCAAGTTGAGCTGAAGCTGATTGGCAAGAGTTCCTGAGTCCTAGCAACAAATAACCGATCCCCCACTCCTATAAAAAACTGCTCTAAAGGTAGGCAGAAAACTGGGTGTGAATCTCTGTGTGAAATGGGACTTCATGAGAGCAAAACCCTATTGAACCAGTCTGAACACCATGTTGAAAGAAAGGCACAAGTCAGGTAATTTCTGTACTAGTGCTATTATTCCACTTTCAACATCCTATGGAATTCTGGGGTTTGCAGTTTAGGATTCCATAGGACGCTGAAGGTGGAATAATAGTATTATAACAGTCTAGTGTGGAAATGGCCCCAGTCTTCTTTGTATAATGAATACCACAGCCTGCTGATGAATCAAAAACGAAGTGAGATCTTGAGGCTACAATCTTCCCTCTACACCTTTCTGCTGTTGTGGCCACTCTTCTTGCACATTCCCTAGGTACTTTTTTTTTTTTCCTTTTTGGTCATCTCTTTCCCCAATTTTTCTTCTTTGAAGCTGTTTCTCAGCATGCCAGAGGCCAGAGCTAGAATTCTGAGTTAGAATTTCATCTTAGTTTCAGTGCTGAATGAATTGTTTTCATGCAGATATGACAGAGGTAGTTGTAAACTGGGGAACCCCCAAATGATCCCTGCTTGGTTGTTCATCTATCCCTCTCCTGCTGCAACTCCTTTAAGCTTTCTGTAGCCTGCTCAAGATAAGAATAGCTTGATGGCATTGTTTTCAGTCTTCAGGCAGAAACTATGGGGAGAAGTTATATACCTGGGTCAATCCCAGACCCCTTGGCCAGTGTTATCAACAGGAAGGAATTCCATCTGGAATTCCTAGATTAGGTCTTTAACTCTTTCGTGTAAGTCAGGGAGCTGAGCCTACCCAAGAGATCTTGCTACCTAAGGCTGACAGGCAAATGATGAGCCCCTCGTCCTGTATTCAAGCCAAGATCACAGGGTGGCAAATCATTTTTGTAACCAAGGCAGAAAATCTCACAAACACTTCTTCTACTCCTGGCAATGAAAAGCAACAACAATACTTTAAAGTATCAGCAATTTGCTATCCTTCCATATTACCTCAAATCAGCTACCTGAGGTGGTTATCTCCCCCTGTCTAATAGCAAGGCTGTCCATGATGAGGTGAATGGTAGAAATGGTAAAAGCATCAGCTGACCAGTGCAAGTGTATCCATGAAGCAAGACAGGCGTGCTTTGGCTTGAGAGTCCCACCGGGTTTCATCTCTTGGCTGAATGATTGCTGCAGAGAATAGATACACGGAAAATGAGAGCTGGCGTAAAACCAGGATATTTTGCAATACTGTCAGTGCTCATTCATTTACTCATTCAGTAACTGCCCTTCTCCCAGCACTGCTAAGTCTTAACGAATAAGTGGAAAAATGGAGACTTGTCTAATCTCAGACTTTTGCTTAATCTTTCTTGGAGAAACACTAGATCATGTCTCCATTGACTAAGACCTGGGTGAGGAAATCCTCCTTTACAGGGGTGTGGCCTCACAATGGGTAAAATGACCCCATGGTCTCCATCTCTTTCTCTCTCTCTTTTTTTTAAGCAAAAATAGCTTCAACGACATATCCTCAAGCAAGCAGTAAGCCTCACTATCCAATACAAAATTCCATTTCTGTTTTCCACCATAAGAATACTGTGGCAATCTGAAGAGCTCAGAGAGTGAAGCAGAGTCAACAAGCATGGTTCTAGCTTCCAGGAAATACCTGCAGAATACCAAAACGTTGATGGATGTAGTGGCATACGTGAAATTTGCAGTGGGATGAAAATATTTGCAACATGACTTCATCACAAACTGTTTTGCAACAGTATTCTTTTTTTAAAAAATAATTTTATTAAGTTTCACAAATAAAAAACATCATCTCAAATTGTACTTTAGCATGTAATGTTTTGGTTCTTCCACTCTGATCTAGTTTTAATTTTCTAGACATCTACTCACATACAAAAAATTATGCCTCACAATTCTATGTTAATCTTACATGCTTGATCTTGCATTTCTCTCAACTCCTGTTATGTTACAGTTATTCCTCTTTAATTTCAACCATAATTCAGACATTTTCACTTCGCAGTTCCCAGCAATTACCCATTACAATTTGCCATTCTGCTTTTATCTGATCATCCGATTTCCCCTTTAATCTTTTGAAACAATATCCGCATTTCTATTCTCAATAAATATCCCCCACCATTGTTCAATTGTGGGTATTTGCTGAGACTTCCACAATTTGACATATTCAGTTCGAGCTGTCGTTATTGTGTACAATATTAATCTCCAATGCCTCTTAATGTTAGTATTCTCAAGAACATTTCTCATGTTTAATAAATAAAATTCAGGGTTTTTTTACAAATTGAACCTTCAGTATTTTACACATCTTTTTATGTATTTCACTCCAATATTTCTTTGCCTTCGGACATGACCACCACATATGAAATATTGTTCCCACCTCTTTCTGACATTTCCAACACATTCCCGTACCTGCATTGTAAATCTTTTTTAACTTGTCTGGAGTCATGTACCATCTATGAAACATTTTAAAATAGTTCTCTTTGAGATTCTAAGCCATTGTCAATTTTTGTGTCCTTTTCCAGCTCTGTTCCCATTCATCTAATTGAATTGAGTGCCCAATGTTCTGTGCTCACAAAATCAGTATTCTTACTAGAAAACAAGTTAAGTGTGGGCTGTGTGAGGACGGCAGAAATAACCAATATGGCAAATGTGGCCATCAATCTGGGGCTGAAAGGAAAGTCAGCAATAGAACCTGTGTCTATGATGACCAGGAAAGAAGGATATATGGAGGCCTAGCCACTCCACACATTTGTCTGGTCTCCTTTCCTACAGCAGGGACACACAGGCCATCAGTCTTACCAAGTGACACTTTCTCTACCTGGTCACATATTTATTTCCTAGTGGAAAATGTGGAGATACTTATATCAACTGGACAAAATTATTAACCAGTATAATGCATCACCAACTTCTTATTTAACTTTTCTGTCAACCCTCATTCCATTCAAGCCAGTCCAATTCAACATTTCTGGTTCCAGATCTGTGACCAGAATTTTCAACTTACACTGGAAGATCTGGAGAACAGAAAGTGGCACTGGACCCTTTGTATATGAGCCAATGCCGAATAATGGGTATAAATATGCTAAAGTTCCTAATCCAGTAACTTAATAAACTGCTTCCTAGGAGAAGCAGTTAACCTCCTAAATAAGTTATAGGTCTTTGCTTGATGCTGTTTTGTATTAAAGAAACATACATTGTTCGAAACCAGCAGTTGATTTCTGGCCACTTCCAGTTTGGTTTGGTCCAAGGAGGAGGGCTTTGCAGTCCAAAAGAGAGCCCCAGGGCAGAAAACTGGGTCCCAGATGAGTTGCGGTTGTCCAGCCTTGGCTTAGAGAAGTGAGGATTCTGGTTGTCAAGCACAAAGACAAAAAAGTTTAAGATCTGTTCTATTTGTTAACTTGACCTTGGAGGCTCCACAAAAGAACAACAGGTGCTGTAGCAGCTGGTAGCTTCCATGTCAATGGCACACTTGAGTCTGCTTCAGCAGCTTAACTTGTATTTGAAAGGAGCTTTCTATGGTGCTGAACCTGTTTGGGAGTAGATTCAGCACCTTCATAGTTTGGACTAAAACCTGGAAAAGATTAATCAGCCTACTGACATCAGAGCCAGGAGCTGCCATTGCTCAGGTGACGATACACTGAATGAAGACCTGATGTTCTAACATCAACCAGTCTCACTAATTATTAAATTAGTCCAAGATGAAAAAGTTGAGATTCCTACCCTCGGATGTGAGACCAGAACAATAAAGATTCTCAGGGCATTTCTTCTCTGCTGCAAAGGAATAGCTTTCCGTTCAGTCTTAAATGGGAATCAAGTCTTTTGTTGTTCTTGTGATTATTTATTTATTTGTGATTATTTATCGCAGCCATTACTTAACAGTTTTAGAACTCTGAACAAAAGAAAAGCTGTTCATTATCCTTTATTTTATTGACTCATGCCATCATAACATTTCTCTTATTTTAGTGCTAATTGTGATAAGCCTGTATGTAGACCAGTGTTGTCAATAATCCCTCTCCCAGCAGTGTTTTGATGTTCAAAAAATCTAGAGGTCTAAAAGCTGGAGACTACTGATAGTTAAACTTAGGTGCATGACTCAGCCTTATATGTTCTTCCTCAACTCAAGGAGGCTGATGAGGTGGTCATTTTGGGAGCCTTTACTGATGGATGAAATTGCTGTTGTCTGCTTGTTAGTTTTCATATTAGAGATCATGCTTACTATTCAGGTTCATATGATGAAACTCTATAGTGTTTTTAAAGGCACAACACCCTTGCCTGATTCTTGATAGGGCAAAAGTTGTCTTGTTGAGCATGAATGGTCTGAACAACTCAATCAAGAGAACATAGAATCGGAGTTGGAAGAAGCCACAAGGGCTGTCTAGTCCACCCCTGCCATGCAAGGACAATTCTCTTGAAAGACACCATCCAACCTCTGTTTAAAGACCTTCATAAGAAGGAGAGTTTTCCACCCTTCCAGGCAGTCTATTCTATTCTCAAACAACTCTTACAGTCAAGAAATTCTTCCTAATGCTTAGGTGAAATCTCTTTTCTTGTAATTTAGATCTAGAACAGAGCTGCTTTGAAGAGGAAAAAGCTGGACTTGATACTGATTTAAGAAAGGCACTTCTAGAGAACCAAACTGTGTTGTCAGAGAACACACCTAGTCTGGCAAACACTTTTGTGCAGCCAGCTTTCCCAGTTTTGGAGACCCTTCTGTCATAGTGGCAGAAGGGAAAGACTCTCAGAAGAAACTGGAGACACTTCTCAATGTGTTCAATAAATGAATGATTGGTTGATAAAAAGCCCAACCAGCCTTATGTATTCAAAGGCCTTCTTCTGGGGCTATTTAACTGCAGAAATTTTTGAAGCTGAAACTCTCACACCATTTATTGAACAAAAAGAAGAAACTCGTCTTTTTAAGAATTTGATTGGGATTGGTTTCTTCTGTTTGTCCAATTTTTTATAGGCAGAGAGGACTGCTTATTTCATTTGGTCTTCAAAACTGGGGGGTGGCTGCTCTCCCTGTTTTAGTTTGTGGCTTTATATTAATTTCAAAGTGTGGTTTTAAGTCTGCACTTAAGAAAGTTTTTGTTCCTGCATTAAATGTTTTAAATCTTGTTCATTATACATTGCCACAGGGGCCCTAATGGGTTAAGAGGTGATGCAATTAATCACTCAATCAATCAATTTCCGACCAGCTTCAGGGCTGATCTAATTTTCCACCAAAATTAAGAAGCATCACTGAGGTGTAAGAAGGTTGCAAATTCAACAAATCCAAGCTCCTGATCCAGATCTGGGATCCCCAACTAAGGAGGCTATTGATCCTGAAAATCTAAGCCCTCTCTATCTCCAGCATGGCCACACTGCATACCCCTCCCAACCCTAGCTCAGAGTTCTAATTTGGGGAAAGCAGGTATCTGTGGTGGTTGGAAGGGAGAAGGAGGGACTATCCAATATTGGCTTGAGTGCTCTCTCTCTCTCTATTGTCAAAGCTTCATTGATTAAGGAAAGGAGGATTTGAATTTTTGCCTATGACCCCAGAAACAACAGAAACTTAAAGATCAAAAGGGAACTTTAGTCAGCATATTTGTAAAATATGATTTTTGCTGGTTTCCAAGTCCCCATTCACTTCATCAGTAGGGGCCTTTAATCATTTTCATTCCAGCTGTGATTTTTACCAATAATCTCCTCTGCCTTCCCACCCAAAAAAACTGCAAGACTCAGGAGAAAATGCCTCCACTGGATTTTTGGCCCTTAAGTCACATAGCTAGCCAAGAGTAATGAAAAATTAAACCTCTCAGCTCTGAACAGGGGGTCTCAATGAAGATCATACCACTCCAACTGGAAAGAAGGAAGACTAGTTGTAGCTGCAAGATACATTCTGAAGTAATGTGTAGACTGACACTTGGAGTAAGGAATTTAGTTATATTTTAATACAAACTCTCATTCTATGCCATCCCTAGCATGAAATATTAAGAAGGCTACAGTAGAGATATTCTCTCTTTATCCCTGAGAGAGAAGAGAACACAAAGGCAAAATGGCCAGGGGGAAAAAGCAACAGCTGGAAGTGAATAAGGTAAACACTCATTTACTTATATAGAAGCTATTATGAATATGGCATCAAAACCTCTAGACTGTTAGCAGGGACACTGAAGAAAAAAAAACTAACCAGAAATTCCATTCTGTGTACAAAGGATGGAAATGGAATAGCACACTGCTCTGCAAAGGAAACAAACAGTGTCTGCCAGATTCTCCAAGAACTTATATACATCTAGCCTTCCTGATCTGAACTTCATGGACTCCTTTTCAAACAGTGCTGAAGTGAAATCCTTTGAGCATGACCATCAGGAGTGCTTCAACTAACCAATTTTTGAAGCTGCAATAAAAGCTGCTATTACCAAACCAAAAGAAAAAAGAAAAAAAAAGAGAAAATTTCCTGGCATGGATGATTTTGTTGCAGGGTTCTATAAATTGTTCAATGATTTCTCAATTCCTCATCTGAGAAACATATTAAATGACATGGGGGCAGAATGGTCCCAGAGATTTAGAGACTAGCAGGGGGCTTCATTATGCTCAAACTACAGATTGGCAGCAATTACAGTAATCTCTCCACATTCGCTAGGATTAGGAGCACAGGACCCCCGTGAAAGTGAAAAAAAAAACGTGAATAACTCTAGGCCAGAGCTTTCCAAACTTTTCATGTTGGTGACACAATTTTTGGACATGTATCATTTCGTGACACAGTAATTCAGTTTTACTAGGAAGCCAGAGGTTAAACAGCAGGAAAGGCAGCCCCCGCACCCGATCCTGGCTTGCTGCTGTCGCACTTGCCAAGGAAAGACCCCAATGAGGGCGGTGGCAGCAGGAAAGACAGCTTCTCTTCCTGATCCTGGTTCGCTGTCATCACCCTCGCCGAAGAACGACCCCAAGGAAAGATGCCCTTGTCAAGGAAAGACCCCGGCCAGGCCAGCAGCAGCAGGAAAGGCAGCCCCCGCACCCAATCCTGGCTTGCTGCTGTTGCCCTTGCCGAAGAAAGAACACAGCAAGGGTGGCAGCACTGGGAAAGGCAGCCTCCCTACCTGATCCTGGCCTGCTGCAGGGGTGGTGGCAGCAGCAGCGGGAGAGGCTTGGGGGGGTCTTTCTCAGCCCAGGGAGGCAACACACCTAGACACTTCAGGCGACCAACTAACATGTTGCGACACACTGTTTGGAAAGCCTTGCTCTAGGCCCTCCAAAACCATATTTAACACACAAAAAAGTATTATCACCATATTCAGCCCACCGTGGATTCCTTTGAGGCATCAAGGGTTCCTTCACAAGGCAGAAGTGGGTGGCTGTGCGGGCTTGCTGCCATCTCCACTGCTGCCCCACACCATTTTTAATAGGGACTTACAAGCCTCATCCGCAGTTTCTCAGTCTCATGAGGCTTGCAGTCCCTACTAAAACTAGCATAGGGAGGCAGCAGAGGTGACAGCAAATAATCCATGAAAAATCAAATCAGCAACAGTGAAACCTACTAACGTGGAGGGCTGATACAGTCACATGTAACTAGCTACAGTACTTGCAGTTAGTTCCTTGTTCCAACAAGGAAGGTATTACTACATTAGAATCATAACTTTATGAGGTGTAACTGCAATTCTTTTGCAACATATGCGTAACTTTATTCACTACTTTTATAATTACAAGTGTCTGGTACCACTAAAAATGGAGGAGGAATATCTGGGTGGAGAGGCAACAAGGTGGATGGGAGAAGAGTGTGTTTTGCACTACAAGCCAACAGTTTGTAGCATTCAGGCTTTCCCCCAAATTTAGTTGCTTTTGTGAAACAAGAAAGACTTTTTTCTAGAATTAAAACTGTTAACTATAAACTTAACTATTTTTCTGGCCTTGAGAATGTCACAGGAACGGATTACTTTTAAGAAGTAACTTTTCAAGGTCTGATCCAAACTAGTCAAAGACCCCACTTGTCTGGGCATACAGAGTTCTTTTGCTCCTGTAAGTCAAGATGCCAAAGTCCAACAGCTTTATTGGCACACAGTCTTAACACTTTTATTTCCACCGGCATTTATACAGACCAGACTGGATTCTCCTTTCCCTGAATACCTTCACAACACTAAATAAACTAGTTTCTCCTCAAAACTACTAATCAAATATAATTTTGGCAAAATAAAAAAGCTATAAATATGTTAAGAAATCATTTTCAGTTTCAGCTGCAGTAAGTAGTACAAACTCTTACTACAAATTATTTTCTGCAGCTACAGCTACAAATAATGGCTGTTCATATTCACTGCTACTACTTGCAATAACTGGTGGAACTCTTGAGTTCTTCAGTATGGAACAGTCCTAAAAGGCAAGGCCATAAGCCATGCAAAGCATCATGTCATAAACCTATTTCTTGACAACATACTGCTAATTCTACCAACCTACCAAAAACAAAAAACAAACACTCCCCTCAAAAAAACTCTACAGCTAAAGAACTTGCTTCTGGAATTTTAAAAGGCAGAAGGCTTAGAAATTAACCACATAAAATTTAAACTAATGTGTCTTAATATGTCCATAATGAAGGAAAATATCTTTCAAAGCTGTCTAGAGAAATGTTAAATTCCAAAAATTTAAAATATTATGGAAGCGTGAAATTATCCAACAAATTATTCAACTTTGGAGATGAAACTCTCCCAAACTTTTGAAAGATGAGTTATATTCTTGGAAGTCAACAACTGTCTCCTGAGTGGAAATAGATAGTGTCCACAAAAATTATGATTCTGCCTAAATTTTCCTTTCTTCCCCAAATGTTACTGATAATGAATGATTCCACCAGCTTATTTCAAGAAGTGGCAAAAATAACCAGAACTGGCAAAAATATTAAAAGTTTTTAACAGTAAGAACCCAAGAATTAGCAAAAGTACTTGTGTTATTACCGTTTACTAGCCTTACTTTGGAAGATATTAGATATCGTTTTTGATATCACAATTCATTTTGCCACCCTCTGCCAAGTGTCTGTGAGGCCCCCAAACAAGCACAGAGTTAGGCATGGCCATTAACTGCCGAACATTCCTTACTCCACCTAGGTAAGCCAGACTCAGCCAGATCTTGCTTTAGGAGACCTCCCCAGACAAACACCTCATTAAAGATGCACACTAATACAAAGAGCCCCCTGCCCCAAGCACGTAGCTTGACGAACTACATGCTTAACCACCAAGTAAGCTGCATCTGCATACTGGCCATTCCATTGTCGATTCGGACTTAACTCAATCATGCTAAATTCTGACCTTTCAGAGACATTGTCTCACGCCCAAACCTCATTGTTCTCTCCCAAAGTACAGATTAACCTACGGTCATACCTTCCCTATAAAAAACCCCAGTTCTGAGAGCTTCCTCGGATCTCTCTAAACTTCCACCCCACCTTGCTGCCACTGCGTCTGCCGAACTTTCCCCTCGGTCTCCGTCCAAGACTGTGCATCTACGGACCTCTTCATTGATTTACCCCGGGCTTTGGACAGGTGTAGTATCTCCCACTTCAACAATCCCTCTCAAAATCCCTCTATACCGCTAACCTCTTTATTTTCTATAGTTACTTGTGCGAGTGTGCTGCATACACTGTTTGCCTGTATTTAATAAAATTCAAAGTTATTATTTCACAATTGGTGTGCTTCTTGGCTTGGCCTGACCCTGCAGACTTCGGGTAAAAGATTCCACTGCGTTGCCCCACCTCTCGTTTTGCTAGCTTGTGCTCTGAGCTGATTTTCCCCACTTCTATTTGAGCACGTTTGGAGTCCCTCATGGGACCCCTAGTAAACAGGGTAACACTTGGGTGTGTGTGTGTGTGTGTATATACATACACACACACACACACACACACACATATGTACACCCAAGCACATATATAAATAGAAAGAGAGAGAGAGAGAGAGAGAAATAAGGGGTGGGTATGCAAAGTATTGAAAAGCAGTGCTGTATAGTGGTTTGAGCACTGGATTACAGACACTGGAGACCAGGGTTTAACTCCCTGCTCAGCCATGGAAACCCATTGAGTGACTTTGGGCATGTCACACACTCTCAGCCCCCAGAAAACCCCATGATAGGTTCACTTTAGGGCTGCCATAAGTTGGAAACCACCTGAAGCCACACAACAATAACAATGGAAAATATTGAACTGAAACAAAAATTGAAACACTTAATCCACACTGCTGTGAAGGGACAGTCGGTTCCCTAGATTTCAGTAGAACTAATGTGTGAGTCCTCTTCCTTAGGAATCATCCTGCTTTTTTTTACTTTCTAACCCAGGGCACAACTGTGGAATGCTCTCCGCTTAGAGACTCAGCTGGCACTTCCCCTAGTTACATTTAGGCTGCAAGTAAAAAACATGGCTGTTTATTGAGAATTTAGGACTTCCTGATGTATCTCAAAATGCTAATAGGTATACACATGGTGTAAAAACTGTTTGAATCTTTTAAACCTGTTTTAACTCGTTGATTGCATTTAACATATCGTTAGTCTATTTACATCATTTATATTGTTTTAAATTGTTTGCATTGATTTTACTTGTCCACCACCCCAAGATCTTTTGATACAGGAAAGGATATGAATATTTTAATAAACAAGAAGTAAATAGCAATAGCAATAGCATTTATTTCTATACCGCCTATCAACTAAGTGTTACCTAAGCGGTTTACAATGTATTTTTAGCTAATTGCCCCCAACAAGCTGGGTACTCATTTTACTGACCTACGAAAGGATGGAAGGCTGAGTGAACCTTGGAGCCTGGCAGGATCGAACTCACAACCTTGCGGTTGCAGTACTGGCATTTAACCACTGTACCACCAGGGCTCAATACCTTTTGCTTCTTAGACGCTAACCCCACCACCACTGCCATCACCAAAATTCATCGGCAAATTGGAAGACCAAATTTGAGCACCAGACCAGAAAACACCATTAAAACAAGCAAAAGATATGGTTGTTCTGAAAGCACGTTCCTAATTTCTCACCAAATTCAGTTTCTCATTATTATGTGTCTTCAACGCCAACTTACGATAAGCCTCTCGTGAGCTTTTCTTGGCAAGACTTCCTCAGAGGAGGCCTCCCATTGCCTTCCTCTAAGGCTATTTCTGTCCTACACTTTTATAGTACTATCATTTCCACTTTTTTACATCCTATGGAATCCTGGGGTTTGCAGTTTAAGGAGGAGCCTTTAGAATTCTCAGCCAGAGAGCAATTTGGCCTCAGTAAACTATAAACCCCAGAATTCCACAGGATGTTGAAAATGGAATAATAGCACTGTAACAGTATAGGGTGGAAATGGCCTTAGTCAGCAGTGGGTACAGTGCAGCCTGTTTTTTTGTGGCTGCAGGGAGGGTCTTTTTTCCCCCAAAAAAATGTTTTTTCTCCCCCAATGCCCTCTAAGGGGTGGTGGGTTTCTTCAGCTTTTGCCCACCTCCCAGCTAATTTAGGTCCAGGACAAGCCTCTTTTTGAAACAGGAACAGAAAATGACTTCTGCTCACTTCCTTCTGCTTACTTCCTGTTGTTAAAAAAGCCTCTCCTGGACTGAAAATTCCCTGAGGGGGCACCAAAAACATGGCACAAATGCTACCAAGACCCTAGAGACTATTTGGAGGTATTTGGGGGCTGTTTTTATTTGGGGTGTGTGTGTGAAGGGTATGTGGCCCTACAAAGTCTCCTAAGGGCTAATGTGGCCACTTAGCCCTCAAGTTACCCACACCTGCTCTAAGTGGTCATCTGGTGGTTTTCCATGACTGAGCAAGGATCTGAACTAAGTGGAAAATGTATGTTTTAGGAGGTTTTTAATATTTTGCCACCAATTTTGAAGATAATGGAGGCAGGGATATGAACTGCAAAAGTAGCCCTGCACATGTTGCCCTGCAGTTTTAAACTGAAAGCTCTCAGCTGGGAGGGGGGCAGTTTTTTACTGCTGTTCCACCCATAGTTCCTTCCAGTTGAACATGAGGTCTGCTGGTGTTGCAGCTCTTGGAGGGAATAAGGCTTCAGCACTGGGAGACTCTCCATGGAGCTTGGAGCAGCTGCAGAGGCAGTGGCTTGTAAAATCAAAAGTGAATCGGTCAGCTGCTATTGGAGGTTTCTAATTTGTTCCAAAGAGCTACATTGATCATCTGGAGATCCTGGTCCAAGAAGCTAGCACCCTCCACAACTTTCTGCAGATCCAGACAAACACATACAACACACAGTTTGGGCAGAATATAATAGCAATAGAATAAGATATTTGTTTTAGAAGGACAAGTCCCTATCGGAGGGAAAAATCTCTGAATTAATGCACGAGCACCAAGTTAGTTGGCATCAAAGGACTCAGATAAAAGCATTTGCATCCAAATTACTTAGCACTAAAGAGGCTAACAGATCACTAACAATGTTCAAGAACTTATGCACTCAACCATGATTTGGAATGAAAGGATTCGCTTCCGTCATTTATAACTTGTTGCTATTGGAATGGTATAGAAGTTGGGAAGGGCTGAGAACTGTTTGTGAAGCACATATGAGTACTTGGTTGTTATTACCCCACCTTTTGCCCAAAATTGGAGTTCCAAGTTGGTTTACAATTTAAAACAAGTGCAGTGTAGCTAATGTATAAATAAGATTCAACATTAAAATAAAATTAAATTGCTCACAGTATTAAATAACTTAAAACAGACATCTATAAAGGATTAAAAGTAGTTACAAACAATTCAATAAAAACAATACAACAGGTTGTTGTGGGTTTTCTGAGTTTTGAGGCCATGTTCTATTAGCATTTTCTCCTGACATTTCGCCTGCATCTGTGGCTGGCATCTTCAGAGGATATCATATATCTGCTGAAGATGCCAGCCACAGATGCAGGTGAAATGTCAGGAGAAAACACTAATAGAACACGGCCTCCAAACCCAGAAAACCCACAACAACCTGTGGATTCTGGATGTGAAAGCCTTCGACTTTACAACAATACAATACTTTCTAAAGCCATTTCTTTAAAACCCTTCAATTCTAAAAGCCTGTTGAGTTTAAGAAAAAAAAAATACAGTAGGACCCCCGTATCTGCGAATTCATGATCCACAGATTCAGTTATCCACGGTTGGCCGGGATCAGCTGGGGGTGGGCAGCCGGAGGTGGAGAGGAGCGCGATTCTGCGCTCCCTGCTGTTTTTGTGCCCACTGCCGCCTCATTCAGGCCCGAACCTGGTGGCTGGAGATGGGAAAACAGCTCTGCTGCCACGATCGGGCCTGGGGCTGGTGGCAGGAGGTGGGAAAACAACGGGGATTGCAGGATCACGCTCCCGCTGTTTTCTCACCTCCAACTGCCAGCCCCGGGCCTGATTGTGCTGGCAGCTGGCAAGAAAACAGCAGAGAGCACGGGATCATGCCCCTGTCTTTTTTCCCACCTCCTGCTGTGATCAGGCCTGGGGCAGGTGGCGGTACAGGGCATTCAGCACTATCTGCGGATTTCAGTATCAGTAGTGGCCCCCAGAACCAATCCCCCGTGGATACAGGAGTCCTACTGTATGCCTGCCAATGGAAAGAGAGTAAGGAGGAGTCCATTCTGGCCTCCCTTTGAAGGAAGTTTCAGAGCTCAGGTGTGCCTGCTGCAAAGTCCATACTTATCTCACATCCTCACCAGCTCTGAACAGGCTCATACTGGGAGATACAATCTATCAGGTAGCTTTGACCTAAGCCATATAGCCCTCCATAGGTTGTAACCAGCACTTTGAATTGTGCCTGGAAACAGATTGGCAGGGGTCTTGTATTTTTTCAGTTTTCCTAGCACTCTGTTTGATTGAAATAACCTCTGAAAGAAGATACTCTCCACATATGGTGGTCCTGCCCTGATAGAAAAAGCTTTTAGCCATACCTGCTCATTTCGGATATAGAACTAATGTATCCAGTACTATTCCTTCTGTTATATCCCTCTGTTTCAGTTTATGTAAGATGTTATACTATATTTCTATTAGCAACAGCAAAAGTTGCTGGGAAATAGATGTTGGATAATCTTATCTGTCCTCATATTTAAGAGCTGATTTTCAAAGGTTTATAACCTGGAAGATTGTCACACCAAAATAGTCTGAAAAGGAGATACAAATAAACAGGGCTTTTTAAAAAACATTTTATATATTAATAACGAGGCTTCCAACTTGCAGCCTACCTCATCTCATTCTTCTTTTTGGAATGATTCACAAATGGGTCTGCATTAACAACCTTGTGCTGTGTGTTATACAATCTGGTTGCTTTTCAAGTATGTGAATTTTGTTATGTTTTATACACTCTCTAGCTCTGTTAAAAGTTTGCTCAAAATGTTGTTGATTTGTACTGTTTGTGTACTGTAAACACACATATGCATACACATATATTGCAAAACCAATTTAGTTATATGGTGAGGAAATGCTTTTGGCCAAAACTACCTTCATTTGTCATTCCTGTGTGAGGGCTTTACTTGTGCATGTGAGAAAAGTCTGGGCTTCTACACAAGCAATTCAGTAAGTAGACCACATGCTTCTCATGTAGAAGATCGTAGATTCTACCCATGGCATCTAGAGTTGCCAGAAAACTGTAAATCGCTCCTGTACATTTAATAGTTGTGTAGAGAAGAAATTTCAGCAGGTGTTCCTTGCCACACAACCAGGTAACAAGCAATATAAGCAATATAAATTCCCTCTTCTACGCAACCATCAAAATAGAACAAAATCCAAAATCCACAAAGCGGTGATCCTTCTATTGGGCCAACTGAAAAACACAAAAGGCATCATGCCCCTTCACTGGCTCCTTCATCAGATAAAAATGTTTAAAATCATAGAAAAATAATGGTATTAGAACCACAGTTGTAGATTTTGTCTCAGATGTTACTTCTGTTATCTAGAGGAATATTAATACAGGCAGAGGCCACTCACCTTCTGGCCACGTGGGGGCTAGGGATAAAGAACAGTAAAACACAGGCAATAAACCACAGGCCGCCAGTAAAGGTAACCACTCTCTACACAGCTGTGTTCTTCATGAGTGGATCTCCCAGTACAGATTGGCTCCTACCCCAGCCATCCTCGGTTTGGAAGAACAGGAAATGAACTTTCCCTGTAAGTCTAATGGCCGGTGAGAGCTCCAGCAGAACTCTTGCATGTAATTCCTATTCTGTGCTTAGGCACATGGATGACACATATGGAAAGAGAGGCACAGAGACTTACTGGGAAGGGAATGAACAAAGTTGAAAAGTTTTGTCCTACCTCCTCCCAGAAAAAAATGGTCAGTGCAGACTTCCACTTCCACTGTGTCAGTTTAAGCCCAGCTACCCATTGGAGTGCTAAACCACATGTGAGTGATAGGAGAAGGGCAAAAAACTGAGACTGTATGTGTTGCCTAGTAGTAATTCTTTTAGGACAGTGCCTTTGCACTGCCCTGTATAGATACCCATCTGCAGTTTTCTGTGGTGGTAATTAATATGGTTCACAGATTATGCCATCTACCTTTTAACATTTTGGATTTTTTGTTTCTTTGAATAAACCTGGGGTAGTTTTTCAAGATGTTTGAAGAAGCTGACATACCTAGTAACATCTATCTGGGAGTACTTTCAGCCTGCAGAGCAAAAGAAGAGATGATTTCATGACAATTGTCAGGGACAACTTCAGTGTGTTTAACACTGTTTCTAAGGTAGACAGAGCACACACTTGCCCTCTTATTCACTATCCCACTATCTGATTAACATATTTGGGGTAGCCCTGTTGACCATCCAAGCAAAAAGCAACAAAATCCACAAAAGAATGATACCACTAACTTACTTTGAAAAGTTTTGCCAGGATAAGAAAATAGTTTTATCTTTTGTGCATCCATGCTGTTCAGTTGTTTGTGTATTATTGCTGAAAGTGTGAAGTTGAGGACACAGTGTGGTTTAGATTTCTTATTCCGTAGCCATTTCAAATCTAAATCTAACAAGTTGTGTTTATTTTGGGCAATGAAAACAAACAGAGATGTTGAAGCGATTGGAAGAAAACGCTTCCTTTTAGTCGATTACACCCAGACAAAAAGTAATGGAACTGAAAGAAGGGCTTTTACTCTCTCTCTTTTTAATTTTGCTGACTGACAGAGGATTTAAATGCAAAGTGGATCTAATGCACGCCCTGAAGTCAGCTGGCAGTATGCAAATGACCTGTCAGATTAAAATCTGAATGAAAGAGATAACAAGCTTATCTTCATAACAAAAGAGTCTTACGGGCAAACTATTTGACGCACTGTTGATGTTTGTTTTAACCCGTAGGCTTTGGACAGGGCAATATATTGCTGCGAAGGGGCTCCTGCGCCCTCTCCTCTCCCCCTGCGCCCCCCCTCCCCTTGCGCCCCCCGATTTCCAACGCGCGTGTTTGTGTTTGCACTTAGCAACAAAAGGCAAGTGGTACAGTACAATACATGAAAAAGCTAGCAGCGAGGGTTTACAACCGTAGATTTCAAAGGGGCTGGGGCAACTGCACACTAGCAATACCAGGCAAGCCGGCCCACAGGTCATTTCTCTCTCTCTAGCAACCCCACAGCTGCAGTAAGAATAAGCAAACACAGCAGCAGGGGGAAAAGATTTAAAAACGGGACTCGCGGGGGGGGGTGCGTGGGGATGAGGCGTGCGATTTATTCTTCTGGCACGTGCGGAAGGAGCGGGTTTGGATCAGCTGTATTTATTTAGTGAAAGGGCCAAAGAAAAGGAGGCAAGCGAGCAAAGCTACTTTCGAAGGAGAAAGCGGGTGTTGGTGGGGAGGGAAAAGAAATGTTGAATACCCCACCGCCCCACGGTGAAAAGAAAAAGAAAGACAGCTGCAGGTGTTTGCAAGGAGGCGGTGGTCGTTTTGGGTCCACAAGGCTAGGAATTAGCGAAACAGGACGAAGCTGTGAAGGGCGAATGTTGGGGCTCGCTTTGCATTTCTTTATGTCTGAGTCGTCTTCGGTGTCGGGCCTAGGCCGAGACCCGAGGCGCGATACGAGCGACCGGGGAGGCGGCTTCAAAGGGAAAGGAGCGGGGAGGAGCCTCCTGGCGGAGCCCGGCGAATTCTGGCGGGAGGCGCGCGCGGCCTACAAGCCCTGCTTTTCTCTCCCGCTTGGCGAGGTGGGCTTGTTCGCTGCCCCCCCCCCCCGTGTGCCTCTCGTAAGGAGACGCGTGTGAGCATTCAGCTCCAAATTCTTGGCCTGCTATGTACTCCCCGCCCCTTCAGGGTCCTCGAAATCCCTTAAGCCGTCGTGGTCGGTATTATCGGCCACAGTGCTTTATTAATAAAACAGAAAGCAAGACAAAAAGTCGGTCAGCTCACTTCTGTATCCAAGGGCACACTCGTTCTTCAGAATATTATCATTTTATTCTTTTACAAATATTTTTCAAGTCGCTCAACTCTGAAGATTTCAAAATGGCATACAGTACTAATAAAGCATATGACATAAAATATCAAAGGAAGATAACATTTTTATAATCCATACAACAGATAAGGGATGTGTGGCCTTTCGGATCTTTTTGGACTCCAGATCCCATAACCCCTCATTGTTGGGTATGCTGACTAAGGCCATTTTTGCACTAAACTGTTACAGTGCTATTATTCCACTTTCAACATCCTACGGATCCTGGGGTTTGCAGTTTGCAATATGAGGCCCCTCCCTAAACTGCAAACCCCAGGATTCCATAGGATGTTGACAGTGGAATAATAGCACTATAACAGTCTAGTGCAGAAATTGCCTAAAACTAGTGGGAGTGATAGGCCAAAACCTTGCTAGGCCATAGTTGCTGTCTTCTGCAATAGACAGTACAGCTGAACAACATCAAAAGTATGATGTCCAACATGGCAATTTGTAAAAAAGGGCTTCATAAATCATTTAGTTATTGTTACTGTACACACATACATACTTTTTCCATCATTCTCCAGGTGAAGTGGGTATTAGGTTTCATTTTTCATAAACAAGAGAGAGGCAGAAGAAAAGGTGATGGAGGAAGTCAGAGTAAAATGATGACAATATGAACTAGCCTAGTGGCTAAACATCAGGTTCCTGCCCTGAGGTGTAATATGAAGTTGTGGTCTCATGAATGTTGGCCGACAGGGACATGGTGACTTTCCTTCTTTCACATTCTTGATGTGTAAGAGTTTACACCACTTTGTGTTGATCAAAAATAGGGTGGAGGGTTGGCTGTGGTCTGCCTGTCCATGCTTCATTTTAAAACCCCTTGGACCTCTGATTTATATGGATTTGACCACTCATCTGAAAGTAATAAACAGGCCAGTCACAGTCCTATCTACTGTGGCCCAAAACATCACAAAATTCACATATAGACACATTTCTACAAGTCCACTCCAAAGATGGTTAGGGTTTAAGCCCAACCTACTTTACTGTCCCTTAAAGCAGTGGTTCCAGGGCTGTCTGATGTGAGAGACTGGCAATTATTTTTTTCCCCAGTATGGTAGGGGCTGGCCCCATATTTGTATCCATTTTTTTATTCTGCAAACCATATATTTGAGACCTAAGACGGAGAGTTAATGATTTGCCCAAAGTCAGACATTGCAACCATCTCTGAGGATTATTAAAAGCTCATAATGACACCACAGTCTATAGGAACCTCTTTCTATATTGAGAAGGAAAAGCTGCACTGACATATTTACATATCTAGGTATCTAGGTCACTTTTCTGGATTTGAGATGTACTCTCAGTGCCTACTGGCAAGGCTTTGATGGCAAACACCTAAGAACATTCACATACTGCTTTGGGTACCAAGGTGTTCCAAATCATCATGATGGTGGTGGTGGTGGTGGTGATGATGATGATGATTGGCATTACCAGATCTAAAATTGTCCATTACATGATTGTGGGTAGAAGACCCAATCTAGGAATCTCTTCTGGCCAATAGAATCATTTCTCATTGAGTCCATAGATCATTATTGGGATGGAGAGACTAAATTGTTGTGTGTGTGGTAGGTGTGTGAAGATCTGCATATCTATGGTGGACCAGGAACCTCAAAGAAAAAAACTACCTAAAACAAAAATTATAAAAGTTCCAAATAAACTAAAGGAAAAGCACAACCCACTGAAGGACAGAGTAGGAAATTTATTGTTCCCTCAGGTAAGGGCACAGAAAGACACATGGCTTTCTTGACTCCCAGTTTCCAGTAATTATACTGACATACCTCAGATGCTCTGCAGTTAGTAGAGAAACACTAAAAAAAAGTTGACTGGAGCACAGGATATCTGTACATATTTAAATTTGCTGTCAGAAAGGAGGGATACTCCATCCTAGACACCCAATTGTTCTCCAAGGTGGCTCTGTTTAAACCCCTGAGATAAATAGAAAAGCAGATGGGATTCCAGGGTTGAAACTCCATTGTGGGAAAAAGAAGAACCTATCAAGAACTGGAATGTGTCCAACAGGAAACAACAGGCATTATCTAAATAAGGGGCTCTGGCAGGAGCTCAGAGGAACAGATTGGGAGCATTGGCATGTTGTGCTGCGGTAGGAGCCCAGTATCCATGCTGCCTTATTTACCGCTTGACTGGAACAAGAAAGAATTGAAATAAAGATACAAGGATTGAAGGCTTATTTAGATTTCAGCTTGGGGGGGGAAAGAAGAGGCAAGAGCAGCATAACAGAATCTTGCTGTAGTTGAGGAACATTCATTCAGAGCAGTCCTTCCAGAATTGACAAGGCAACCTATTATGATGCTTTGGGCATTCCTCCCAGAGGTTTTATGGTGCTCTGTTTGAGAACAAGAGTTCTTAAAGATCTCGGTGTTTCAACACCACATAACTCAAGCAATTTCCTGGTCAATGAATGCCATGCAACCACACAATAACAATATAGGAAACTATTGTACAAGTAAAAAATCCAGTTCAGGCATTACATTGAATAAACTTCCAGAACATGGCTAGGCACAAAAGAACACTGCCATGTGTGGTAGGAACTTCTGTACTCTTAGAAATGCCTTGTTGCTTTTTGGAAAGGGAATATTAGTGGAATTATGATATGCCACCTCTATAGAGTCATTGTAGATTTAGTTATACTGCTGGTCCTTCCCTCACATGGTACCTCAGCATAGTGCAGCAAGTCTTCCATTCTACTTTATAAATGCCAGAAAAGATATGAACAAATTGTTTACTCCCACCCTAAGTGCTCTGTCAAGTCTCAGTTTAATTATGAATCTCATTGGTTAACCTTTGACCACTTACACTTTCTCACCAAATCTACTTCACAGGGTTGTTGTGAGCACAAAATGGTGTCAGTTGTACTTATGCCACTCTTAAGTTCCTTTGAGGAAGAGTGGAAAACAAAATGGGCCAGCATGGGAGTGGACAGAAGAAACTCTGTATGCATAGGAGATTTAAAAATAAAGAATAAAAAAGATAAATCAAGACAACATAAACTTTCAAAGTGCTGAGTTAAGGAGTTCTACAGCCACAAAATACAAAAAGTGTCACAAACAATGCTTCACTCTTGCTGGTAGTAGAGTTTCCTTGTTTGTTCCAAGATGATGGGAACCAATGATTGAGCCTCCAAACTGGTCAAAAGACTCAGGGTTTGGCATGAGTCGTAGCTGTACTTACTGGGTCCCCCCCCCCCATATCCATACAATGTTTTTCCTATCATGGGCCATTTCTGCACTAGCCTGTTATAGCGCTTGGTGTTTGTCTCGTGACTTTCCAATATTTACTACTTTTTATTCCCAGTACAGGGTGGGGTTTCTTTTTCCTGTCCCAGGAGTTTCCAGTACAGGTTAGGGTAACTAGTATGTCTGTATCTGTTATCTCTATTCTTGCTGCTGTTTTTTTTTTCGGGGTGAGGAAGGGATCTTCCCACTGGTAATGTTTTGAATGAGGGGATGTCCTTTGCTATGAAGGTTTTCTGCTGACCTCTGTCTCTTCATTACATTTTCAGCTACCAGAACAAAGGCAGCCCCTTTTTAGAATTATAGTGCTAAAATGAAACTGCCTCTAGCTCTTTTGATTACACAAAAACTTAAAAAAGAAATAAATACACAGGAAATTAGGAACGTGAGCAATGGGGGTGGAATACACAGGAGGAGATGCTGAGTTCATGGGGGGATGGAGAAAAATCATGCCTACCACACTGTTACTGCAATTCCTAAGCCGCACTTGGAGTGACATTAGTATCACTTTGATATCAATAATTCAGCCTTCCTTACCCATTCCTTCCCACGTGCTTGCGAGGCCCCTGGACAAGCATGCAAACAGGCTCGGTCGCTAATCGCTGGAATATTCAAAACAAATACAGGCTGGCCAGAAATAGCCAAACTGCCGCTTCAGGAGACCTCCAGGCAAGTACCCTCATCAAGTATGCACATTACATACAAAGAACTCCCTGCCCTGAGCAGGCAGCTTGATTAAAAGAATCCTCATCTGTCAAGCACTCCGTATTTGCATACTGTCTACTCCATTGTCAATTTGGACCTAACTCAATCATGCTAAATTCTGACCTTTCGGAGGCTTTGTCTCCAGCCCGAAACTCATTGTTTTCCCCAAGTATGGACTAGCCTGTGGCTACATTTTCCCCTTTAAAAACCCCTGACTTTGTGAGCTTCCTTGGATTGCTCCCGATTTCCATCCAGCCTTGCTGCTGCTGTGCTTGGCGAGCCTTCCCCTCAGTCCTACATACTGAGACTCCATATTTCTGAACTTCTGCTGCAGACTGCCCGGGCTTCAGGACATGTGTAGTATCACCCAAACCAGCCACTCTTCTAAAAATCCCTCTATCCCACTCCAACCTTTATTTCTTTAGTTCTCTGCATGAGTGTGTTGCATACACTGTTTGACTGTATTTTAATAAAAATCACAATTATTATTTCAATTCTGTGTGCTCCTTGACTTGGCCTGACCCTGTAGACATTGGCCTGTAGACATTGCTCCGTTACCCTGCCTCTCACATTGCTAACTTGTGCTCTTTGACTAATTTCCCTCAACTTATAATTTGGAGAGCATTTAGGTGTCCCTCACGGGACCCCCAGAAATCAGGGTAACAACACCCCATAAGCACACCTCCCTCCAAGAAACATCTGGCATATTTAAGGAACAATTAGAATCAGGAACAGAAATAATTGTTACAAGAGATGAAATCTTGGCAAAAAATAACCTCAATATTTCCAGGAACCAGTGGGCAGTCTGGAGGAGCCGTTAATGGTTTCTCACGATACCTTTTGACAGTATAGCATGTGGAAGCTGCTGCTGCTCCCCTTCCCTTCTTCCCATACACCTTAATATTGCACTAATAAAATACCTCTTAGGTGGCACTGAAAAGCATATTCACTTCCAGAAGTACTTCTGCTTTTCTCAATTTGTAAACAGCAATGTGTACAACATCATGTATTTTTTCAAAAAATCTGTATGTGTCAAATCTACCCTGTGCTAAGTTGGAGTAGACCATGAGTTTCCATGCCATTCCTAACTAATGTATACTGGCCAAAAGAGATGTGTGTGGTCTTTACTCAGGACAATATATATACATTTCTTCTACAGACAATGCATACCTGTATAAGAAAAATAGTATGTGTGTAATGATTCTAAACCTGACCTTGCCTGTATCAAACTTGCTTGGCAATTCTACCTAAGGGGACAGCTGAAAGCTGAGCATCAGACTTTTAAAAATAAACAAACATCAGTTTATTGGAATGTTTCTGACTGTGTCCCTAAATGAAGTGGTGTTCCCTGCTGCGACAAGAAGAAAACATGTCCAGTTTCTTCTTCTTTACTCCCAACACTTCTGCATAGTTTTGCACATGAGTATTCCAAGTCACATGGGGTTTGCATTGATTCCCGTGTTGATATCTGCTAATACAAATGGCAAGCTGAACCCTAGCAAGATCAATGAAAGAAATGCAATCCTAGAGCAACTTCATGCAGTGCTGTGGGGAAAACCTTTCATGAAGTACTTCTCCTTCCATTTGAGCATTCTTATTAGCCCTGGGAGAAGCCGCTGTCTGCGATGTGGTGCTTGGGTGGCAAAGAGAATCCCCCCAAATGTGGAGGAGTCAATTTCCCTAAGCAGAACCTTTCTGTTCAGATAAGGCAAATCCTGGATCCCACTGAAATGTGCACATGCCCCCAGTCAAAACTTCCATTGCTATGTGTTGCTAAGTGGCTGCACTTGCTCAAATGTCACCAACATTTCTTGGGACAGGACTGAGGCTTCACTTTGAGAAGAACTTATTCAATTGTCTCCCCACTGCTTCCTTGAAGAGGCTCAGCAGGCTTCCAGTTTCTCCAGTTTCAATCTGTTTATAAAGATATTTACCATGTTATTTTTGTTAGAGCACTTACTTGGATTGTTTTACTATTACTGTTGTGTTGAGTTGCTGAACCATAGCATATGTGTTTTTATTGTACACCACTCTGAGAAGAATGAGTAGAAAAGAAATGTATGAACATTTATAAAGGAACATCATTAGCAACATAAAGTTTCTTCTTACCCTGTAGCAGTGACTCTGACATTGTATGGAACTATTCCTTAAATATCTGTGTGTGAGAGTGTAATTATACAAGGCTGTGTAGTCTTCTTTCTGGGGTTACAGTTCACATTTCGGCTTTTTAAAGAATCAGTCAATTTCATTTCTCTGCCTCTGATTGTGTGTGAAATTGACAGCTTTTCCACACTCTGTCCCAGGAGGCTTGGATGTTAGTTCATGGGAAGATGCTGCAAAGGGAAAAATGATTGCTAGGGATGCAGTTTCCAGGGTCATATTGCTGAGCCTTCAACACATCAGTCACCCCGTTACGTATGCAGAGTGACTTGCTGGAGGTGGGAAATCAGTTTCAAGGCTATTCTAACCGAATCTTCGGTTCCTTAGTAATTTCCACATCTGAACAGTATTTCTACAGGACTCTTAAACTAGGAGAGTGAACTGGAAAAGGCCGTGTTTTCCTCACCTCTGTATAGCCCATCCCTTTTAACAGTCAATGTACAGACTATGTAAGTGTGGCCAGCCCAAGATTGTTTTCTGAGACAAAGCAGTGAATGGTATCCCCATACAAAAGTCAGGTACATGGCACCTAAGGCCATTTAAACAATTCTGGCATATGAAACTGAAAATCCCACAAGTACATTTCCCCTTACAGGGAGTAAAATACTATAAGAATAAAATAATTAACAATTTGGTACCATAATCTGTTTACTGCAATAGTTACTACGCAATAGGGACAACCATGTCTGGTTTTAGAGGAATATATCATAATAGATTGTATTCCATTCCATCCACTACTTTGGAATTGTACTTACTTTACACATCCCTTCAAAGTTATGTGTAATTTCTCTGCTTCAGCGTTGTGCCAAGAGGCTGGACAGAAGTTAGTAGGAATTTAAAATTTTGCTAATATACCGAAAGAGATAAAGAGCTTTAGGCAGGGGAAAGAAGAGGGAAAACGCAGAAATCCCATGACATTCCCAAATGGTTGGGAATTGACTGGCTTATACTTTGAGGCCATTTAAATAAGAAATAAATAAGGGAAATGTTGTTCATTTTGTGCAAGTGCCTAATCCCACATTCTGAATACAAATGGATTTAACCTTGTCCCTTCAAAAGAGCTGTGGACAATCAGAATCATCTTTACAGAAGACTGCGCCTGCTTTTAAATTAGCTTTTTAAAAAGCAGCAGCCATTCACTCCTTTTCCTTTTTCCAATTCCCATTCACAGTGAGCATAGATAAATATAGGCAGGCTAGGGTGAAAAAAAACTAGCTTGAAGTTCAAAGAAAAGTAGAGAGTTGTGGAGAGGGAGAAAAGGAGAAGGTTTTGTTGGGCCTCCATCATTTGTGTAGCTAGATGTTGTTGATCTGAAGCCAATCGAAGTGTTAAGTTTGGGTCCACTCTGGTAGATAACTGAAGAGTAAAACTGTAAATCATTTTTTTTAAACTGAAAAACAAAGACAACATTGGATGTGTTAATTATTGTAAGTTGCCCTGAAAGCAACTGTTAAAAGGACAAGGGCTAATTAAAAATATTTTTTTAAAAAATTGAAAAAAAGTATGGTTAACCAACAGCATTTGAATCCACCTGGGTGGTGTCTAACCAATGATGGACCCACCAGCTATAGTGAATCTTTCCTTTGTCAAGGAATGTTGTTCCAGGCTAATCAAGGGGTATGTTGAATTACAGGTTTCTGTTCTCTCCTGCTTTGATTTCTTCCTGACCCCAGCTGATTCCACATCTTAGCTTTATGCTGCAAAAACAACAAACTAACTTAAATTCTGATAAACTAAATAATTGTTACTGCAGTCTAGGCCTACCCGGAGATAGCACCCAATATCGTTTTGATATCAAACAATTCGGTTCTCCCCTGCCACCCCGCTCCACATGTTTGCGAGGCCACCGGACAAGCACGCAAACAGGCACGACCGATAATTGCTGGACATTCCATTCTCCACCCAGGCAGGCCAGACACAGCTGGTTCGTCGCTTCAGGGACCTCTCCGGCAAACACCTCATTACATATGTGCGATACTAACAAAGGCTTCCTGCCCTGAGCAGGCTACTGGACAAAGGTTGTGCTGTCCATTAGTAAGCACTGCGCACTTGCATACTGGCCACATTATTGTTAACTCGGCTCTGATTCCATCATGCAAAGTTGTAACCTTTCCAAGACATTGTCTCACACCCAAAACTCATTGTTCTCCCCGAGTAAGGCACAGCCTGCAGTCCCAATTCATCCTATAAAACCCCCCGATTCCTAGACCTTCCTCGGATCGCTCCTGAGTTTCATCCGATCTTGCTCCTGCTGTGCTTGGCGAGCTCCCCATAGCTAATCGAGCTGAGTTTCTTTTCTGTACCCCCGGCTTCTCTCTCGAGGTTCAGGACGACAAGACAGGTGTCGTTTCACCTATTTTCCCTGAAAATCTCTATCCTTAATTCAACCTCTAATTTCTTAGTTAGCTGTGTGACTGTGGTGTCTTTGATATTTGCTTATATTCAATAAAACATCATTTTTATTACTTTAAACCCGTCTGGCTGCTTTACTGACCTGACCCTGTAGATGCTGGGTTGCAAGATCCTGCTAAGTTACCCTGCCTTTCGCTAGCTTAAGTGAGTGCTCCAGCTAATTTTCCCCAAAATTGTGTGTTGTTGTTTGGTTATTTAGGTGTCCCTCCCGGGACCCCCAGTAAACAGGGTAACATAATCATCGAACTAACAAAAAAGATAATATATTTTAGTGGGAGCCAGGACACTGTTGTTTATCCTAAACTACTTCATAGGGCTGTTGAGGAGAGAAAAGCTATATATGTTTTCTTCAGTGAAAGAAAGTTAATGTAACTCACAAAAAGCCTAGAATACTTTGGCTCACATAAGTTGGTATGACCCTCAGTTACATGCTTTTTCTTTTCTTGATGTTGCAAGAAGAGTGTGCCCTGAACCCCCTTATGCAATATCCCTCGTCTGGGTGCATGAAAGCAGCAGAGATGCTCCACACCCACAGATTAGATGCAAGGGTATACCCAAGGAGTACCCAAGGATGTTCCACTTGTCCTTGCACACCTCGGAAGCAGAGGAAGCCTTATATTTGGGGCAAAGTTTGCTCCATCTTCCCTAGGCATGCGAAGGCAGTCAGAATACACTCCAGCTAATCAGTGGCCATAGAGCTCCCCAAGTATGACTGTGTTGTTGTGCACCTGAGAAGGAGGTGCCAGCCTCTGAGGGGTAGTATGACTCTTATACTTACAATAGTGTAAGAGTGCTAGCAGAAACTTGACACATCTCCTGTAGGCTTATTGGCTCTCAGTCATAATGTTTATCATGATTTGCTGGAGGGATAAGTCCTGTCAAGAAGATTTGCTTTGCTTAAGTAGTTTACCTCTTGTAAAGTTTATCTTGCTTATTTTTCTTGTGTTTTGATCCAGGAACCTGCCCTCGGAAAAACTTAACTTGCTTCCTTTAATTGCCAGTGTCAGTTATTCAGGCATGGAACAAAATTCTTTAAGAAGGCACAGTTCAACAGCAGGTGGTGCAAACAGGGAACGTGGAATGTTTGTGCAACACTGAAGAACAATCCGGCATCACAGCAAAGATGACAGCCTTTACAGAGGCTCTCTAAGCAAAAGTGTTATGAAAAGGTTAGGAGGATTGGAAAAGGTAGGCTAAAGGAGATTCCTAGGTCCGCTGTACACCTAGTGAAAGACCAACACAGACTAGTTTAATGACTTCCTCAAACTTTTACTCCCAGAGGGAGCTACAAGAGAATCAAGGAATCCAACTGCTGTTCAAGTCCACTCAAGCTTTGGGTGCTATCATTGGAATGTTCATTCATTTTAATTAATTGATTTCAAGGGATGTTTTAAAACAAAACGAAGAACAAAGGGATATTTGGATTGGCATGTGATCACTCTCGGGTCTGGCCAAAACTTTGGACTATTAGCTGATAAAGACCCCTATGTCACTATTAAGGTTGCAAATTTTGCATTAGCTGCAAGTCAGATAAGAGCGAGACATCAAAACTATCCCCACGAACAATATGGAGGTGAAAAATAATTGATTCTGGTGTTACAGAATATATAAGTGTAATTTTAAATAGTATATCCTATATAATTTTATATAATTTTATATTGAATTTTACATTGGATTACATTATATCATCCTAGAGATATATTTTACATTTTATATTGCTCTGAGTTTATAAAACCATTACAATGATTGTTTATCCCCTATATGTTGTTCCTGTATGTTGTTTTTACATAAGTTTATTAGTAAGTAAGTTAGTTTATTACCATTTGTAATGTCCTATTCTGTTATTTAGATGCAGCTTGCCTGACTGTGATGTGTTGCAATGGCTTTTAGCTGAGCAAATAAAAATTCATTCATTCATTCATTCATTGATTAATCTTTGAATTACACCCAAGACACCTAATGGCTAGATTGATGGAGATGATGATAATAATTATAGCAACAGCTTTACGTGTGTAAAGTACTTCTGAGCATTCCAGCTGCTTCATATGCAATTGCAATTCTTACAGCAACCCTCAAAGGAAATCAGTATTAATAATCGTTTTACTCTCAATACTGCAGATAGAAAGACTGAGGCCATTTCTACACTGCACTCTTATAGCATGATTATTCCACTTTCAACATCCTTTGGAACCGCGGAGTTTGCAGTTTAGGGAGGGGCTGGCTGGCTAAACTGCAAACCCCAGGATTCCATAGGATGTTGAAAGTGGAATAATCGCTGTATAAGAGTGTAGTGCAGAAATGGCCTGAGACTGTGACCAAGTGGTTTTCCTAGGGCCACCAAGTGTTAATGGCAGAGACAAGATTTCATGGCTCGGTCTCATCAAGTGGTGCGGATGGGGTGGCTGGTGGTGGAGGAGAACAGAACAGATCCAAGAATGTATCCACCCAATCAATAAACAAACTCCCTGAAGTTCCAAAACTGCTGTACATTTTCATGATATATTCATGATATATTTCATGATATATTCAAAGCCTTTGTCTGGCACCTGAAATAACATAGTAAATGGAACTCTTGTAGTATGGAGTTCCACAGGCAAGGGGAAACCATAAAAAAAGTCCTCACTCGGGTCACCCACTGCCTGACCTTTCCAGACTAGTGCACCTGATAGAAGGTTGCCAAGGATTATCTCATAATTATTGTCCATAAAATAGTAGGCAGATACCAGAGACTGTACTTCTTCTAAATGCTTCAGAGCTTTAACAGTCAAGGAAATAAATGTGGGAGCCAGCAAAGTCCTTGAGAGCTAGATAATATGCAGGCACCGATGAGTCCTTTTGACAGCATGGCTTTTGTTGTTGTTCCGAACAAGGTGAAAGATTTTTTTTTTAAGTCAGGCCCACATATACCACGTTAGAAAAATCAACCTGGGTGTTACCAAAGAATGAGTAATCATGATCACTTTATTCCTTCCTGGAGGCCTGTAGCTGGTACAGGAGGGCAAAGTTAGTAGGCCAAACTATGGATGCCATTTGACATCCAGGGGCGTGTCTTCCAACTGTCCCAATTTTTTGGCAGGGACATTCCTGATCATTGTCTGTCATTCCATTGTTTCAGCTGTTTTTAAAATGTTGGTTTCTCTCTCCTCCTCCCAGTTTCTCCCTTTGTCTTCAGCTTACTTGAACTGCTGCAAACTGAGTTCAAAGTGTAAAAGCAGTTAATAAACTTAGCAAGGAGGAGAGGGAAGGAGGGGGAGGCGGAATCTTACCCTTCCCAGTAGGCTCAGGCAAAAGCAAACAGCTGCAGCCTCTCCCAGCCTGTGTGTTTTTCATCATTAATAATGTTTGCCGTCTTGACCACACTCTGATATTGCTTGGGCACACATCTGCCTGTTTTCATCTGTGAAACATTGGAGGGTGTGCAGCAGCAATGCTGGACCAGAGGTATCCAAAAGCTACACAGCTGATATTTAGGGAAGGGTGCAGCCACATACACCACAGCATGGCCATTTCCGCATGAGATTGTTATAGCGCTATCATTCCTCTTTCAATATCCTATGGAATTCTGGGGTTTGCAGTTTAGGGAGGGGCCAGCTGGCCCCTCCCTAAACTGCAAACCCTAGGATTCCATAGGATGTTGAAAGTGGAATCATAGCGCTATAACAGTCTCGTATGGAAATAGCCCATGTTTATGGTCGTTTTTACCTATCTAGAGTATTCCTGCCTTGTCTGTATTTTATTAACTGGCATCCCCATTGGATCTTGTACTGCAACAACATCTGTAGGCCTGCTGCAGGACTCCTACACCCCTCAACATTCCAGACTCTTCTCAGACCATTCATAACTATACTTAGATCTGATCAACAGAGGAAATAAGCTGGTTGTTATTTGCATTCCTTTGGCACTTACAAGAGCCAGCCCTCCCATTAGGCAGAGTGAGATTCCTGCCTCAAGCAGTAGAGCATGAGGGGCAGTGAATCATACCCCCTTGCAGAGAGGTTCCTGCAAATGCTCTGGAGAGGTCCAGTGGCAATTTCTGGCTGTGGCAAATGCTGCAGCTAGAGTGGACCAAGAGGGATCTCCAAAATGGGGCACTGGAAGAATAAGGCTGCAGCAGATAAACAGCTGGTGAGTAGTGATCTAGAATCTGCCATGCACTAGATTTCTTGTTCTGTTACTGCCCCCCCGCCAGATTTGATGTGGTTTTAATTGGCAAAATATGGCTTAATTGGAAATATTTATTAATTGGCATTGATATAAAATGGACCCTGATGTGGCTGTAAGGTGAAGCTGGGAGAGGAAAAATACTGGATGAACACATGTGCTGCCAAGTTGGTCAGAGATCCCCTCTAGGTGTAGCCTAGGCTACTGTCAGGCCAATCACCAGATAATTCTGGAGATAATAGGCTTAAACCAAGCTGTAACATTTCTGCCATCAAACAATTGTGAAGGGAAGTTCTCACCAAACCACTGATTATTTCAGTCCTCCTTCCTAGCACCTGGACATTTCCCCATATTGTCCCTTTGCCTGTCCACTATTACAGAGCTATTATGATAATCATTAATCCTTTGTCACCTAACACTAAGATTGTCAATGTAGTCTGAACCTCATTGTCCATGTTGCAACCTCCATTGTTTGCTCAAACAGAGAGCCGTTTATGCACATGCCCACCAGGCAGATTTTGGATATTAAAATCCTTCATTTTAACCAGTTAATTGCAGTTCTTCAAATGCTGAACACCACTATGTTGCTCTGAATTCTAATTTGTACTGCCCATAGACGCAAGTCTAAGCCACATTACTGTTTCTTCACCACTCTTCTGGACTAGTAGTTATCATCCCAAAACCTAAGCTTCACTATCCATAACTTTTCTCCCTTTCCTTTGGTTAGCTCTTGTGTGAGTGTGTGACTGTTTGACTCTTGTGTGCATGTGTGACTGAATTCCCCTCAATAAATACATTTTTAGTTTACTTTTGAGTCTCTGGGTGGTTTTCTTGCAAGGATACTATAAACATTGGTGGAAGGATCCTACTAGTTACCTTGCCTCTTGCAGCCTTCTTGATCAGAACTAATTAATTCCCCATTTTTTCATGGAGTTGTGGGTACTGCTGGAGAACCAAAAGGGGTTCTCCCACCTTTTGGGGTAATAGTTCTAAGACAACCTCTTCAGAACAAAGTATTCAGAAAGCTGAAGGGAGTGTGGTTAGAAAAGCAGGGGAGAAAGCAGGCTTGGGCAGCAGCATCTGGGCAGTACCAGTCTTCCCATTCCAGGTGGCAGGGTAACTTGAACTGCCCATGCATTTCAGTGAAGCCTCTGAAAAATCTCACTCTGCAGTTTTAGGTAGACATTAAGGATCATTACACAAGACAAAATATGTAATGGCCCATGGAACTTGTTAGCATAAATGGCATGGAGCAAAGTATCCTTTGGTCCTCTTCTGAAGTGATCAGTCAAATAGAACACAACCAATGGAATGCAATCTCCCCATGCCCATCTCTTATAAGTGATCTGAAAGGATGTCAAGGTGAGTTATACAAAGTCCTACCAAATGGCTTATAATTTATGGATTGTTCATTTTTCACATTGATGAGAACTGGTCCTGGATGAAATGCTTGTCCTGGAATAGTCTGATATGTAGGTAGGAAGGATATAGGTAGTTAAGAAGCCAGTGACACTTGTGAGGCGGATAAGTGGGGTGCCTGGATTTCTTTGCAAATCTTAACTACCCCTAATGCTGTCTACTGTATGCAACTGCTTCCAAAGAGCAGAGTCCTGTGGCACTATGAAGACTAACAAATCCATTGTGGTCCAGGCATTTGTATGCTGTTGTACAGTGGAAATGAGCGGTAGACAATGGATTATATACTGTGTTCTTGTTTGGTAGCTACAGGATGTAGCTAAACACAGCAATATATGTTGATACATGGATGCTCAACTGGGTAGTTTCACAGCGCTCTCCAAAAAAAGAACCAACTGGCTCAGGAGAGCTGTGGGCTGAAAGTCACTGAACTCTTGCTTTTGTTTGTAGCCTATAAACAAGTCTCTGTTGTTCCTCTTTCTGATGCTTGCAATGGCACCCTCCAGCCTGCCATTTCCCTTTTCCTGGAACAGTACTGCTACTATTCTTCCTTTAAGGACTACCCTATCCTGGAATAATCACTATTCCAGGAAGGAATGCTGACCTCACTTTGTTTGCCTACAAGCCCCAAATGGAAGTGACTTCTATGGACTGTAGACACGGCTGCTGTGGTACATAGACCCAAGCAAAGGGAAAAGCCACTAGATGGCTAACGGGGCATGACGTGAGAAAGCAGCTTTCCTCCTCATGAACAAACTATGAATTCTATTAGGGGAGAATGGCTTTAATTACTGACATCATTTCTAAGCAATCTTGCTGAAAAGTGACCATTTGTGGTCAAGGAAGGCACGTGCTAAAGAGGGGGGAAGCATGTGTTTTGAGACTACAGGGGTAAAATTTTCCATCCCACAGCAAAACAGGCTTAATAACCATTGCAAACCAACTCCATTGTTTAAAGTGGAAAGTCAGCTGCTAAACAATACACTTGTTACTCTGAAAAATGTTTAACTGGGTCAAAATGGATTTCAAGGCTTAAGCTCTGACCTTCTTTGGTGTCTGCAGATTGTTCATATATTATGATTGTTTGCAAAATACACCATGGCTTTTGTAGAGAGAGTTCTTCCAGGCTTAGCTTCTATTAACTTTCCCCATGCTTGCTTACACTTGCATGCAAAGTTGAAGGCTGGAGAATGGTAAGATAGTTGTGCCAGTAAGAGGGTAACACATCACACAGTGCCTTGAAACCTCTGTCATTATGGTTTTATTACTGTTATCGCAGTGTTCCAGTTCTTGTTGAGAAGTTCACCTTCCTATCTTGTTTAGCCATAAATTGCAACAGTAAGCACAAAACTCTAAATGGCATTTGCTTAAGAGGTTCCCTTAGTGGGATGGCAAATAGCAGAAGTCCCAGCTTGCAAGATGTCTAAATTTATCTTGTGATTTGAATCACGATGCTCAGATATCAGCAGCACTTAGGCTCTTGGTCATCACAAGATCTCCTGTATTCATTCAAGTTATGTTTATTATTATCCAAAGAGAGAGAATGCAAACAAGCAGCACATGATACATTTACACTATGGAAAGATCTATTCATTTGTTTCATTTCAGTACTAGAGTATGATCAGGACTTTAATAGGTGGCCTCATGGGCAAGAAACAAAGTGGTTCAGCTGTGCCCAAGTGGCTTCCACACCACAATCAGACTGAATCAGAAACAACCCAAAGCAACTGCTGAGCACTGGATCCAAAGTCTTAATGGCTGATTTACAGCCTAGGAGTTCGGTCACATTATATTCAAAACTGCTTATAAAGTGCTTGGAGATGCAAGGAAAAGAAAGAGATACAAAACTGCAAAGCTGTGTAACAATATCAGTACTTTAATATGGGCCAATAAGAAAAATAATTAGGATAGATTAATTAAATGAAGCGACTTCCTCATTCAGATCCAAGGATGATTAGGGTGATCAGACAGGTAGTAGTGATCACCTGTATGGCAGACTGTGAATGCCACCTTGTTCCCTCTGCCTGCCCAAACTGGAAGGAGAAAATGCAAAAAGTCAGTTACTGATTATGGGTTGACCACCCACCCCCTAGACATGCTCCACTGCTGGGCTTTCCACTTGAACTGTAGCAGATCTGCATGTGGAAACCTGTTTTCGTTACAGTCAGCCCTCCACATCTGCAGGTTTCACATTCACGGATTTCATTATTTGCGAGTTTCTCCAACCCTTGCCCCCCCACCTCAGGTGCTCCCTTTTTGGGGGAACCTTCCCTCTTGGGGGCTCCAAGCAGGCCGTGCAGCTCTTTAAAAACCTGCTTGCAGTCCTCCTCCTCCTTCACCAGCCACTGCCAGGCCAGCCAAGCACAGCTCAAAGCCTGATTTCTCAGCACCACAAGCCCTCTCCCAAAGCCCTCCATACAACCAAGGAAGGAGATAGGCAAGAGATAGGAAGTATAGGGCTAAGATACTGACCCACACTCCTTTCTTCACCTTTCTCTGACCTGGTTTAAATACTGGATGCCACTCCCCCAACCCATGCCTCATCCTCCCCTCTCACAGACACGCAAATTTTGATATTTGCGAATTTTTCACTTTTGCGAGGATTCTGTGCCCCTAACCCTAGTGAATGTGGAGGGTCAACTGTACATACATTGCTGTAGCTGAGACTGGGGCCATGATCTTTTTCTTTGGTCTGATCTTGATTAATTTTTCCTATCCCAGGAAACATTTTCTGGTAATTTTAAAATACAGAGTGTGAACATGGTTAACAATATCAAACATTGTCCTGTTGCATAGATATATTTTTCTTCCATGCTTGCCTTTTTTTAAAAAAACAACCTCCCATATAATTGGAGCACTGGTCAGTTTCATAAGTACTGTATATCTCAGACTCTCTGAGCTAGAATCAGAGCCATGCAGATAAGGCTGTCATCAGAGATAACAGCAGTCAACAACCCACGGTGTCATTATCTCAGCAAAGGGAAAAAGCAGGCAGCTCCCCTCAATATACAAAGTGCAGCAGTTATATATGTCTCCTTTACAATGATAGATGGGATAGGATAAAGGGGGAATCTAACAGAAAACCTTCAAAGCCTGTCTGATTATATCCTCTCTGTTCCAAACAGTGAATATTTCCTCCTATGCACAGCAAACAACTTCTCTCTCTAGCTCTCATTCTCTCTCTCTCTTTTGCTCTGTACCTGTATGTGTGTGTGTGTGTGTGTGTGTGAGAGAGAGAGAGAGAGAGAGAGAGAGGAGAAAGGCTGAGATAGAAAAATCTCCCATGAACCTTCATTCAAATGGAATTTCTTAAGATGAAATAATGAAGCAGTGATTGTCAAATATGTCCAAGTGGAAGGCAAACAAATCTGCCAGATCAGGGCTTTTTAATTTGTAAAAATAAATAGAATAAACGTGAATTTATTTGCAACAGCTTGATTCTTTTCCAAAGGCATTAACTCTCCACATTTTTCCTTATGTACCAGCCTCAATCATATAACAAGTTTTCATAGTGTAACTGTGCTGTGCAAACTACTAAGGTTTAACAGTTCATAAATGTGCACCACACACATAAACGTACACGCAGTAACATCCCAGAGCCGACTTACCGCCACAGACTGCTGCACTCAAACACTGACTTTTGTCTCAGTACCGATACACTGAAACATCATCGCAAAGGGAACATGTTACAATTGCCCTTTGAGTGTACAGGCAAATTGCAAAGCCCCAACCAAATTGATTCAGATTA
The DNA here is from genome assembly GCA_948472985.1 of Iguana delicatissima. Taxonomy (NCBI): domain Eukaryota; kingdom Metazoa; phylum Chordata; class Lepidosauria; order Squamata; family Iguanidae; genus Iguana; species Iguana delicatissima. The sequence continues at coordinate 431,413 of CAOKZL010000189.1, read as the reverse complement.
AATGTCCGAATCAAACAACATTGAATTTCAGAAGCAAAATAGTGCCATCATTCTCACCATCACCATTGCTATTAATAATAACAATAATATATGCAAGAATAAAACATTTTTTTAAAAAAAGAAATACCCATAAACAAAAGTGTTTCTGGTTCTGTTTTCTTAATGCTCCTTTCTGAAGTGACAAGAAAGGCACAAAGGGGCATTTAATTAAATCAGAGGGTAAGGGAGAGAGAAATGGCGGTGGTGCCTGCTATTATGTTACAGTTCACTAAAATGAAAACTTATTTTTAAACCTCTGGTATTAATTTGAGATTATTCAGATACTTAATTAAAAGTGCAGCATGTGTTAAATATTATTTCAACAAAGATTATCATCAAAACCCTATGTAATAAGATCCTCCAGTGCTTAGAGCAATATTTTATGCAAATTTTCTCTGCCGCCAAATGAAGGTCCCTTCCTTCCCCCTTCTTTCCACCCCTTTCCTTTTTAGCTCTGCAATTTGCTACAGCAAAATGCTCCAGCCAGGAGAAGAAGTTTGCATAAAAGCAAAAATACTTATAGATAAGGTAAGGCAGGATATATCACTGTGGCGGTAAACGTGCCTTCAAGATCAGCTCCTTTACTGATAATGGCTTCATCTCAATGAATAGAGAACCAGTGCTGCAGACCCAAATTCTATGATTCTGGCTGCAGTTAATTGGAGTAACTTTCCACATGCAGAGACTGCATTGGCTAAGAAAGAATTAGGTTAAATGGGAATCTGGGTAGTTCAGAGACTAGTCAGATGGTCACATCACAGGGACAGGAGATGATGAACTCTGTGAGATGGGTATTTTATCTGCTGAAAGTTACCTGTTTTAGCAGTTCAAAGTCAAAACTGGCCAACTTTTCAAGCAAAAGTGTTGTTCAAAGAGCAGTTCATAGGCAGAGGATTACAACCCTGAGCAACTTACATTATAACACAAGAGTGGAAGGGAGTCTGCATACTGAATTAGCACCAGTCATGTTTATTATTCAGTAAATAGTTGTTCAGCCAGATATGCATGTTAAAGATGTGAGGCCAGCTAAAGTGTAGGTAAAACAATTATCACCAGTTTATTGATTGCTTCAGCTGTGACCTTTGGAAAGATTAAAACCCTGCAAGACCTTTGATGATCCAAACTAATTATTTCTCTTGCATGATAAAATATGAGTATATATACACCCAGGCAAATAGTATAATTCCACTTTTTCAGTTTTTGCTCTGGCTGTTGTCATACATTTTGAAGACCCTCACAAAGCAACCCAGCACATTTTTTTTCTTGAATCACCAGCCATGAAAATAAAGAAGAGGACAGGAGGAGGAGGGAAAAGGGGGTAAAATAATGTAGCAGCACCTTTAAGACTAACTTGTTTTTGTTTTAGCATGAGCTTTCATGGATATCAACCTACTTCTTCAGATGCCGCACAGAGTGATAATAAAGTGACAACAAGACTGTGAATGGGAGTATTGTCCATGAGTGCAGTGGTTGGTAAAACACCCTAGTTATGGAAGCAATGAGCATTTAAAAAAAGTATTAATAATAATCAAGCCATCCAAAGGAATCAAATCCCAACCTTTGCTTTAGATTATGAGACAAAAAGAATTTATTTCAGTTCTCTTTGTATAAATACACAGTGGCATCTCCTTTTAGGAAAACTCTTCCTGCACATTTATGCACAGAAATGAAAAGTTATTCATTCTGATCACCCTTGATGCTTACATAAAAAATAAACCAATAAAATATACTCTGTGAGTGTGAGTGTGCGTGTGTGCGCGTGCATAGATTTTGGAATTAACCATACCATAGCAATATAAGGACTATGAGTGTTTTCATTGTTTCTGGACAAGGAACCTCTATCTAATTTATATCCAGCCTTTCTCCAAGCCAAGGATTCAAGGCAGCTCCCAACAAATTAGAAACCAAGGACAGCTAAAAACAATTAGAACAAAAGTTACAAACAATTAAACCACAATTCTATTAAAAGCACAAAGTTGAAACAGCTTAAAACACATCAAAAACATAATAAAAAAGATAAAAACCCAGCACATCCCATTAAAAACCTTTTCTGCATCATGAGCTAAGAGCCAGAGGCCTGCCTAAACAAAAATATCTCCTCGTGTGGGTGGAAAGGGAGCAAAGAGGGGGCCAACGGAGCCTCCCATGGGAGGAATTCCACACTCTGGGAGCAGCCACCAGGAAGGCTCTTGCCCATGTCCTCACCCAATGTGCTTGTGATGCTGGTGAGACCAAGAGAAAGCCATACTCTGAAGATCTTAAAACTCTGGCAGGATCATGTTGCAAGATACTGTTTTTCAGATAGCCTGGACCTTTCTTCTTCAGGAAAGAGATCTCATCTGCTGATCTGTTTTTTTTGTTTTGTTTTTTAATAAGAATTGTCATAATAAGAATATCCTTAGCTGATGGCAAGTCTTACCTTCATGGTGGGGAACATTAGGAGGACTGCTCAATTTCTTTATAAATTATTTTATCAGTTTCCAGAAGTGTTCTTATACATAAGAGTGGGATGTGTTGGTGTGTATACATAGACAGCCCCAAACAGAACAAAGACTTAAGTCATGAATCCATGTTCCCATATTGCATTCATTAATGAAACTTTTTCTGGGATGACTATTGTGCTACAATATTGTACTGTTTGACTGGTGATTTAGGTGAAAATTGAGCAGCATTTCTCATCTGAGAAAAAAAGCAAAGTCACTCTGGATCTCCATTATTCTCAACCGTAGCAACTAGAGACAAGTGGGAATTTAACCCTGAGAACTGTGCATAAATGCACCATTGCAACTACAGAGTAATTACTTTCATGCAGAAGTATGTGAGCATTTCCTTGTAGATCTTAGCTTATAGGCCAATGAAGTAAAAGCAGTTTTATCTGTGCCTTGATTTGATGTGTTTTTCCTTTTTTAAAAAACCCTAGCATTAAAAGGAACAGGATAGTACTGCCCTCTATTGGCCTGTGGCAGAAAAAACAGACTCTGGGAGAGAAGTTTTGAGAGAACAAGGAGGTCTGACATCTTTAATCTCTGCTGCCTGCTAATTAAAGACTTCTTGGACCTATCAGTTGTCATGAAGGAATTGGTGATTCGTTTTTATTATGTCATTTTCATCCCCATGACAACTGAGTCCAAAGGACAATGAAAATATACAGCCTGATGAAGCTGTTAAACAAGTATGAAAATGCCGGTGTTTTTTGCCCAGCAGTCTAAACAATGTGATAATGGCAATAATAGCTCTATTCACAACACACATCTCTCCCAGAACAACTCTTGTAAACTTTCACTATCTTAACTGTTAAACAAAACTTGGACTTTATCAAGAACCCTTTGTGCTTTATCTCACCACTTTATTTATGTGCTATGAAATGATCCAGATAAGTGATAGAGCCCATCCAGGAAACTGAGAAGCAGGGAAGGAAATTCATGCAAAAGATGCTTAAAAAAAAGAAAAAGAAAAAGACAAAAAGACAAGGCAAAAGATACTGGGCTTCTTGAAACCAGAGGAGGGGAACAGGCTGGAAAAGGAGGGGGAGAATTGGAGCTCAGAATTGCAAGCGCAGAACAGCAACAGAAGAATTAATGCAAAGTTCCAGTTAGAATGGACACACACACACACACACACACAAAAAGTTTTAAAATTCTGGAATCTGAGCGGGGTCTTCTGTATGTCTCATGCAAGGAGAATGCACTATCTCCATAGCTCACAGTCAGCACTCTGTCATTTAAATATCTTTTTTGGAACTTGTGCAGGGTTATCTCAACTGTGTCCTGCTCCTAGAGGTTGATGCCCTTCAAGATTCATTCAAGGTGGCAAATCTGCAGTTTGGCCTGGGAAAAAGGTTATCAACAGTGTGTGTGTGTGTGTGTGTGTGTGTGTTCAGCATAACCTATATACCCTGAAGGCACTAGGTCCTATGTGAACTGAAAAGCTAAGCAGGGTCAGGCCTGGTTAGTACTTGGAAGAGAGACTGCTAGATGATGTAGGAGGTATTCAGAGGAAGGCAATGGCAAACCTCCATAACTCTCCATAATAGTGTCTCCATAAGCAGGAGTCAATTATTCAAGTTACTTCCTGCTTTTGATGGGCTGAGAACTTCCCTGCAGGGTCAGCACCACATATGGGTGATAACAAGGCTAGGCAAGCAAGGAGAAGGGAGAGGACTAGCAAAAGAGGAATATGGCAAGTCTTGCACCCAAGCAGGAGAGAGGAGTTTGTTTTTAGAGCACAAAATGAAGACTTGTGCAGAGGACCTGCAAAAAGTAGTAGACATTCTTAAGGGGAGGAGCTGATGATGCTTAAGAGCTTTGTGGTGCTCAGGAGAGGGCTAGTGACAGAGACAATGAACCTCCAGTTTACCTTCTAAAATTTCCATGACTTTCATGGCTAATAGTTCTGACAGACTAGGCCTTCGAATAGCTGTGGGCATTTATGATCAGAGCTTAGAACATTTCCCCCAACAAAGCAATAACTCGTTTGTTGTTTGCTTTTTCTAGGAAATAACTTGTTAGCGTCATTCATGGATCATGGGCTAAGATCCTGCATCATGGGCTGCAATGTGTAACTTTAGAGCGGCAGAGCTACTTCACTGGCATGATACACAACCATGTTAGAGAATTTCAATGATATGCAATGGGACATCACACAAGACATTCCATTGCATGGTAGGGGCTGCCAACAAGGCAGTGCGAAAGGCAGGGACATTTTCCTGGCCTGGTAGAGGGGCACCCATGACTTTCCACTGCCCTCTGTTCTGGGATATCAGTGCCCCACGGCTCTGTTGACAGCCATTGCCCCCCCTTTCCTTGCACTGTCATTGCATAGGGGAGTGTGCCCCACAAAGTGCTGTGCTATTGTGCATCACAGCCATTATGCAACAGCCATGTTGCTCACTCCATTTGTGGGATGCTCCAAATGGCGCAGCTACAACAAAGCCTCTCTCCTAGGAATATGACCATCCTGCAATACTGCAGTTCTAAACATACCTAATTGTAAGTTGGTTTATGATGTCATAAATTCACAACGGGGTGCCAGCCCTTGTTATTTATTTATAGTTACATTATTATTTACTTCCTAGCATGTTTTTTTTAAATAAATTAAAAATACAAAAATGGTCCCGGATCTCTCCAAACAAATCCCCAACAGAGCAACTACATTACAAGTTGTATTTTTTTTTAGAAAAATTAACATTGTTGCCCCATCATTTCCTGTAAATAACATGTTGTGAGTACTGTCATTAGAATCAGAGAGTTGGAAGAGGGCCATCCAGTCCAACCCCATTTGCTGTTCAGCAGTCCGCAGTCAAAGCACTCCCAACAGATGGCCATCCATTCTCTGTATAAAAACTCCAAAGGAGACAAGTCCACTACACTCTGAGGCAGTGTATTCCATTCTCACATAGCTCTAACCACCAGGAAGTTTTTCCTCATATTTAGGTGAAATCTCTTCTCTTGTAATTTGAAGCCACCATTCCATGTCCTAATTTCTGTAGCAGCAGAAAGCAAGCTTGCTCTATCTTCAGTTACAACATCCTTTCAAATATTTTAACATGGTTGTCATGTCACTTCTTAACTTTCTCTTCTCCAGGTTACTTCCACATTACTTCCAAGCTCTGGTGTGTGTGTATGCACATGCGGGCATGCACAAACATATATCTGTAGCGCTCTCTCTGTGTCAGTTACTGGTGTGCTGATCTTCGTTTAACCAAAATGCTACCACCTATGCAAAAGAATCAGGATACCAGAAGGCACATAGAACATACTAGCACACCCTTTTCCTTCATCAAAAAACATGCAAGCAAATCTATTAGCAGTTTTAAACTTGAAGGCAACATGGCATCATTATTTTTTAAAATATAAATGAAAGAAGATAAATGTCACAACACAACTCTTATTCAGCCTTTCTGGCCCTCCAGATGTTGCTATACTGCAGGGTCCATTAGCCCAAGCCAGTATATGAATGTGGGAGTTGCAGTCCAGCAACTTCTAGAGAGATACAAATAGCCCACAGAGCTCTATAGTAATTACATTAAGGGCTCTCCTTCAATATATACACTTACCCAATACAAGCACTCATCATTCCCCCCCTCCACATATACTCTCACCAAATGTTCTTTGTCAAGTAGGCTTAGGTAGGGCTGAAACCAAAAGAATCACGGTTTGCTAAGAACACCTAGCAAGTTCATGGATTATGCGGCATGGAAGTGAGGAATTCTCGTTCTCATTTTAGCATATGGCACATCACACCAGTCCTCATCAAACAAACAAACTGACTTATGTTAATTATGATGGCGTTGATGCAGTCCCAGAGAGTTTTATTGTTGCTTGTTTATTGCATCTTTGTAAGGATGTGCATTTTTTTTATATTGTGGTTGCTGGTATTTTGTGCAGTTAGTCATCATGTATTGGAAGGAAGGTATGATATAAGAATATTAAGTGCATAATAAGTAAAATAAATAAAACCTACCATTAAAAAATATGTACAACAGTTCTTGAATGGGCCAATACAATAATGTCAGCTGAGTAAGAAATTGGTTTGAATCAGCATAGCAACTGAGAGAGACAATATAAGCTCATACACGTTGAAATTTCTCTGACTGATCTTCTTGTATTGCTGCTGGTTTAGGGACTTCCTATAGCTATGGTGCTTTGGAGAAACATTTTTTGCCCCTAAAAAAGAGAAAAGCTTGTTATATCAGCTTCTTTGGGAAAAGTTTAGGGAGGAAAAAAGTGACTTAAAAACAGTTGCTGTAGGATCAGTCTCTCAGATCTCTCTGATCCTCATTACCTTTAGAGAACAGATAAAGTTAAGGAGACACAGTTCTTGACTCTTTTGCCTTTATGACCCCATTATAAACCCTGATGGCTTGTCACAGGCACACACGAGAATCACAGTCTCGGACATCTGCATCTCTTTCACACATTCTACTAATTCCGCTTGGGACTGTGATACATTCGCTCCAAGAGACTGAGACACGGATGGGGACCTCGAGTGGCAAAAGTGAAATGTGTTTTCAGTTTGGTCATGCTATTTGAGATAGCTGCTTGAATTCACAACAAATAAATAAAAAAAAGTAGACTGTAATGGATCTGGCTTAATGAGATTTACCCCTGTAAATTAAAACTGTTTTGGCCAGCCTAGAAGATCTGATGTTTGTTTGCTTGTATGACTCTCGGCATGGTACTCATTAACACCTAGAGACAGTGAGATCACATCTTAAAGGCAAAAATCCACCACACACTATAAAGCAAGTGTTGTCTGTCTGTAGCCAATGGCTGTCTATGCAAAGACTGCAAAACCACTTGGCTCACTTGCACCAACAAGATTTCATTTGAAAGCCCTCAAGTGTGTTTTCATTTGTGTAAACCTCTTTCAGCTCCTGTTTTTTCTTTCCTTCTATACACTCTTTTTCCTCACTGAGTTTTTTAAAATCATTGTTAGTGTTTGCTGCCATGAACTGAAGCACCATCCTATCCAGTCTTGTCTGCCTCCATTAATCTTGTGGGAGAGGTAAATGTGTGGTTCATCCTTTTCCTATGGAATCAAAGAAGATTTGACATAATTAACTTTGGCTGGAATCAATGGTACTTAATTCCTCTCATGATTACCAAGATTCACCAAACATTTTACCCTTGTTGCTGGATAGGGTGTGAACCAACAGGTACATATCTCCTCTTATGGTAGAAATGTTTGAAAATATAAACATTTATGATTATGGAGAGTTCCAGGAATGCTGTAGAATTATTAATTATAGATATTTGATTTAATCCCAAATTAGCCTTGATAATACTATTTATGCAACCAAATTAATATTTAACACAGGCCTACACAACATACAGCCCAAGGGCTACATGCAGCCCACCAAAAGATTTTGTGTGGCCCACATCGCTTGTGAGTGCAAGGGCTGGAAAAAGTGCAGCAATTAGGTTGCTGATGGTTTTGAATGAACCCGGTTGGGCTGTTGCCTCCTCCTTCACTCCATGGGGGAGCAGACAGCCAAGCTGATGCTACCTTTTGCCCTTGCGCGAGATGGCAGCAGTTGCTTCTTCTCCTTCTGTTTTCCTTGGATGGGCGGTTAGGGCAGAAGTGCCTGGGAAAAGGAGAAGACCAGCTGGGGCTAGAGGGAGCAAGAAAGGAGGTGGTTTCCTTCTCCCTGAGCAAGCCAAAATGGACTGTTACATAGCAAACTGGGACCCTCTGGGGGAAGCAGCTTATTACAGGTCAGTGTCCTCATTCACCTCCAACCCTCCTAAATTGCATTGGAAAAAATCAAATTGCATTTAAAGAATGCATTTTAAAATGCAATTTCAGTCTATTCGGGCATGTATTCTCATAAATTCCATCCGCCCACCATCTGGAATTCCCCTTGTTTATCCTCCAAATCTATTTTCTCCCCCCTTCCTCATAAATAATACTTTTTTTCTGCCACCCCAAATTGTTCTCCTCCCCTTTGATCTCTTGCAAATCGTTTGCAAATTACACACTGCTTCATTTCTTAAGGCATAGCTCTCTTGTCTTTCCAATAATCCAATAATCTTTCCAATAATCCTATTTACTGGTTTTGTGTAATCACAACTTGCCACATCTGCATTATCTTATCCATTATCTCGTCCTAACAACAGGTCAAGAGGGTAAGATCGTGGCAATTTCTGCCCTATACTGTTACAGTACTCTTATTCCACTTTCAACACCCTATGGAATCCTGGAGTTTGCAGTTTAGGGAGGGGCCTTTAGAATTCTCAGCCAGAGAGCTCTTTGGCCTCAGGAAACTGCAAACCCCAGAATTCTACAGGATGCTGAAAGCAGAATAATAGCACTATAACAGTGTAGGGCAGAAATGGCCAGTGTTGTCATTCCCCGTGTTGTATATTGGTGGTGGTGGGTGAAATTTAAGGAAGGAGGTTTCCCTCAGATTGCTGGGTGAGTTTGTAGCAGAGGCAAGATTTGAACTTTTCAGCCATGGAAAGCCACTGGGTGACCTTGGGCGGATCACACACTCTCAGCCCCAGAAAATCCAATGATAGGTTTGCCTTAGGGTCACCATAAGTCAGAAATTACTCGAAGGCACACAACAGTAATAATTCACCAAGTCTACTCTGGTGAGATAAAAGCTTACCCAGAGTTTGAAAGCATTGTTTTTTAAGACTATAACAACCAGAATTCCCTAGTCAAGAATCATGCTACCTGGTGTTTTGCAAGGTTGTAGTTCACCAAAAGGAACTTTCATGGAGCTCTTATTTGAAAGGATGTCAAGCTTTTTTTCTTTTTTTTTGCTGCTTAAGAGATTAGGGGCCCTTCCACACTACACTGTTATAGTGCTATTATTCTACTTTCATCATCTTGTGGAATCCTGGAATTTGCAGTTTAGGGAGGGGTATTTAGAAATCTCAGCTAGAGACCTCTTTGGCTTCAGGATTTGGCCTCATTAGTATAACTTTACTTGGAAAGTGAGGCACTTAAAAACTTATCTGCGGCCCGAAGAAGTTTAGCCTATTTAATTTCTGTTCTTACCTATTGCCAAGTTGTGCAGGTCTGGTTTAACAGGTAAAGAAATACATACTCACTTTCCTTTTGTGGTGGGCAGACAGAATACAGAAAAAAAAGTGGGAAAACAAAACAAGACTTAACAAAAACCCTCTGGTATCAGTAAATTTGGAATATAACAATGGCATACAAACTAATTATGTAGATTAAAGTTTAGCAAATGGAAAATGAACCAAGTTCTCCTCTCTTTTTTAGCAGCTTGGCATGAGTTCATGCATTAATATAAGGCTCATTCAGACTGACTGAAAAGTTTCAAATTTTTTTTCCTGTTCTTTCTGCTTTTATGTTAGGTTAAAATAAACTGACCTGGCGAGCTGGTATCAAAAGTCTCTGCTCATATGAGAAGGTGACAAAAAATATCCTGGGGTAAACAGAACATGTGGATCTCCAAAATAAAATTGGAAAGAGGAAGAACAAAATCTGGAACTTTGTGGTCCTTTTAATCAGTCTGGATGCACACATAGACAGACAGAATAGATGACCTCGAACTTCACATGGCCATCTATGGAAAGACCCATTCACTACTGTGATAGTACAATTCATTTTTTTTCATGTTTTGCAAGTATTACAAAAGGTAAGTTCTGAAGGAGAACCAGCCTAGTATAGGGGTCTGAGTGTTGAACTAGGACTTCAGGACAACAGGGTTTGACACTCACTCAGCCATAGAAACCCACTGTGTGACCTTGAGCAAGTCACATTCTCTCAGCCTAAAAACTAAATATTTTGTAGTTTGGCTACCCTGGTCCTCCTTAGCCCTCACCTGCTTAGGTGAAGGCTGCCCTTCCTTGCTGTGACATCACAGCAGCTGTCAGTGGTAGTCAAGGGCCCCCATTTGCTTGTCTATACAGTCTTACTTGGAAATCAGATTTATTCAGCCACTCACTGCCAGAGATAACTCATAGCCTATTGTTTTTTTACTGGCTAGCTGTACAGGAAGTTAAAACTTGCATTTCAAAAGCAACGCTTTCAGTTCATTTCCCAAGACATTCAGGTAAAGCCATTTAGAATCACTACAAACAATAAAACTTCATAATGGACACTAATACATAAAACCTTAAGAATCAGAAAGGATAATGATGAGGTTACAGAACACATAAAAATGTATTCTGGGAATAAAATTCCCAGAATCCCCTAGCCAGCATGGCTACTAGGTTTTTTTGTAAGTTCTGTAAATGATCAAGTTTTAAAGGATATGGTTGGCAGGCAGCAAGGCCATTAGCAAGAGGAAGCTAGTGACAAAGGTGTGAAGGCCAAGAGACATGTCTGCTGCCAAAAGTCTTGAGAGCTCTGAAGGCTGCTTGTTCTCAGTCAGGTGAGACCTCCCTTTTGCAAATGTAAGGAATGGCTCTAGTGATGAATGGAAAGGGCTGCTGGTGGAAGAGCTTCAGGAGAAAATGGGGAGGCACCCCTAAAGTGACCTTCACTGTCACTGGATGTGCAAAATAAGCCTGGTGACAGTGTCAGAGGCACACATTATCCAGTATCAGAAGCAGCAAGTCTCTGAATGCTCATTGCTGGAGATCCCAAGCATGAGTCTGCTAATGCATTCTTGCCTCGCCTGTGGGTTTCCCACAAACATCCAATTGAGTACTGTGGGAAGAAATCCGAGGGGTAGAAAGACCTTCAGCCTAGTCCAACACAGCTCCTCTTCTGTTCTGTTCTTTCACAACTGCTTCTTTCAGCTACATACGCTTGAAGTTGCCCCTGGTTCTATGGTCAGGGCTGATCAAAGGCAGTATGACTTGGGTCTCTGTTCCCAAAGTGGCAGCTGACAAGGCCATGTCAGGAGGACCACTCAGGCTCTCTAATCAGCCCCACGTCATTCTTTTCCTCCCGCTGGAATTATTTTGTAACCTTCCCCCCAGCCACTTTGCTCCTGGAGTTCATATCTGCCTTCCTCTGTCCTGCCCTCCCCAGTTTGTGCCTGAGAAGTATCACAAAGAAAGAAACATGGCAGCCAGGAAAGAACTGTTGGGTGTCACTAGGGATGCTGGATGCACAGGACAAATACAAGTCTGGAGGGTGGCATACCGAGGGATGGGATTGAGCCATCTGGCAATTTAACCCTGATCAGGACTGCCAGGGAGTGAAACAAGGAAAGCTGCCTCCTATCCAGTCATTCCTTGGGTCCATCTGATCCAGTATTGCATACACTGACTTGCTCTGCCTTTCCAAGATGCAGAAAAGGGGGCAGGGGAGATGTAGAAAAGAGAAAAAAAAATCTCAGGATGTTGAAAAGAGAGGTGATTTTATTATCAAAATTCACCCAATGCATTTTAGCCTGGGGATATTTTTATGGTCTTCCTCAGGGGCTGTTAAAAGAAATGGGGATCATACAAAAATAACAGTTATTATAACAGGAGACAAGTTACAATTTGCAAAATCAATTACATGTACATAGAATTTATATAATGTTACAAGTAAATTGTCTCAATTTAAAAAAAATATGTATTAAGCAAAATAAACTGGTATGGGTACAAAATAATACTTACATTACAACTTTAAAATCAACCTTTAGGGGTTCTAAAAAATAGTGTCTCCAAAGCCTATGCCTAGCAACTGATAATTTACAAAGTAGAAGGGGAGTATTATGCTATTCCATTTTTTTTTCAATGTGCGTCAAGGGCATCCTTATCATAATAACTCTACAGCAGAGCAGGGGCTTAGGGGATGTGTGAAAACTCAAGTTTTAAAGTAGATGGATGTACTCAAAGTGCATGTTTGAACCATGAGGGACTTGTGTCAAGTCTCAATATCCAATCCATTTATTTTCTAAGTATGGTTCTTTCCTTCTGGGAGCAAAGTTTCTCAAGTATCCAAAAACATAGATCCTTTAAAAAATGATCACATCTCAGAAAATGATCAACTAAAGCACCTGGTCTTTTATTCCTGATATTACTAAGATGTTCTCCTATGCAGACTTTAAAAACCCTAGATGTTTTTCCTATTTACAATTTGCTGCAAGGACACCTCTTTTCTATATCACTTCTATTAGATGTTTCCAGTCCTCTTTGTTTTGTTTTTCAAGGACATGAGCCTTCCTCAGCTGTTTCTGGACAATTTGAAGATTGAACTTTGGAAGGTTTTGCATAGCTCTGCCCTTCAGTGTAAGTCATTTGCTGTAAGATAGCTCCATATCAGCAAAAAAATGTCACAGTTGTTCTGAGTATGAACCTTTGGAACAGAGAAGATGATTCACATACAGTGAACGGAGAAAGAGTTTTAATATTGGGACCTCACTTATAGCAGGGGCAGGCAACTTCTGGGGTCCCGGGAGGTTTTTACTCTCCCTCCCCCTCTACCCTGATCTTGGCAGGCAACAGGCTCGGTCATCTTTGATAAATCCCTGAAAAAGTTGTCTAAAAATAGCAAATCTCACCTCCCACTGTGGGTTGCTGGACTGAAAATGAGAGAGGGCTTTTGGTATCTTTAATGGTTGCATAGAAGAGGCCATTTCATTCAGCGCTGCTTGTTATGCAACCATGTAACAAGGCAACACCTACTGAAATTCCCTCTTCTTCACAATCACTAAAGATACAGGGGCCCTCTCCAGTTTTAATTCTGGCACGCGATTCCCACAAAATATAGTTTCATTTCCGAGTCTGTTAAGGCAAAACAAACAGTCCTTATAAACATGAGAGGTTGGTAAAAATTGCTCTTTCTGCCTAAAACTGGCCCAGGGTAGAAAAATTGCACTTAAATGCCAAATTGCATCCTGGGGTGTGTGTGTGTGTGTGTGTGTAAACTGGAGGTGGCTGGGGCTGTCAGGGGAGCTGGAGGGGCTCCTTGGGTCTGAGAGGCTGCATGTCCACCTCTGACCCACAGAATGTCTTGCTGGCAGAATAAGCATTTTATTGTTACTTGCATTGGTTTTATTGTTTTCCATCTGGTTTTAGAATTTTACAAATTCCTTTTAGTCTTTGCTCTGTTCTTATATACTTTCAGCTTTACCTTATTTTATTAGTTTTGTAAGCTTATATTAATTCATAGACAGACGGATAACCCATCTAAAGGATATCATCATCATCATCACCATTTTATTTTATATATAGGCCATTTCTGCCCTAGACTGTTATAGTGCCATTATTCCACTTTCAACATCCTGTGGAATCCTGGGGTTTGCAGTTTAGGGAGGGGCCTCAAACTGCACACTGCAAACCGCAGGATTCCACAGGATGTTGAAAGTGGAATAATAGCACTATAACAGTCTAGTGCGGAAATGGCCATAGCGCCATTGCTGTACATGACACTTTAAAAGTAAGAGAACTACAAAAAACAGTTTATTGCCCTCAGGCTCACCATCTAAAAAGACAGGACACACAAGGAAAGAGATGGCGATGGGGAAGGACAGATACTGCCTCTTCTTCTCTTCCTCCAAGTCCATGTATTTCAGCTGGAGGGAGGGCTTACCTCAGCTGCTGGCCGAGCAGGATGGGGCTGTGCCTGCCTCTTCCTCTCTCCTTCCAAGGCCACAGCGGTGGCAGCTGGGGTGGAGGGTGGGAAGGCTTTTTATCTGATGCTGGGGCTGAGGCATAATGGAGCTATGCCTGCCTCTTCTTCTCTCCTTCTGAGGCCAGCACAGTGGCATTTGGGACTGCAAGAGAGCTGGCCCTAGGCACAGCAGAGCTCTTTAAAGATATTAAAAACATTTATTCCTTAATTTACCAAAACTGTCTTGGTCCTGTTAAAACTCCATCTACTTATTGAAGAACACTTATACTCATTCCTAAAGAAATATATTTTTCATTCTAAAGTGTGCAAGTGCAGCTGTTAAGGTTTGTGAAGCAGGAATCCTGCAGTTCATACTGTAACTTTTGCCTTGCAGTTGCCCATGTAGCCTTAAGTCCATCAGCATCCCTCTTAACCTTCTTAACCTTATCAGTAATATGTGGATGACAATGACTTTTTTTATAAGGAGGTTGTGAAGATTCTTGAAATCCTTACATCTAAAGCATCACACTTGCTAAGACTGAAATGCAATTGTTAGTCCAAGCATATCCACTGAATTAATGCAAAATCAAGTCAATACATATGTAAATTCCATTGATTCAGTGTGTCTACTCTTGTTGGAACTAACAAGTGGATTTAGGCCTAAATCATTCCATTACTGAACTGCTAGGTATACTACTAGCAGTGCTTACGTGCTACTGCTTTGGAACATGTGTGTGCAATGCAATTGTGTGCGTGTCTGTTTATATATAACTTCCATTCTATTTCTTTTTCTTATAGTAAGTGTGCGTAGAATAATTGCAATCCTGCCTGCTCAGAATTTAGCCCTATTGGGATCAATGGGACGTATTTCTTGGTATAGGATTGCAACAGTAAAGTGCTAAATCTGTCCCTGAAATATTCTCCCGCTCACCCACACTTGAGAAGTTTTACTGAAAGGGAGAGTTAATAATTATATTGCAATTCCATCATGCATATGTCAGATACAATCATTGTTATTTTATTTTAAAAAATTATTTAGTGAACTAGGAGTGCTTACAAAACACAGATAGAGCTCAGTTCATGCCCAATGGGCTAACCTTCTAAAAGAGACATGTAGAAAATGTAAATACCTGGCCCAAGGTCATACACAAAGGCAGTAGTAATAAGGGTGACAAGTAGATTTTTGGTCTCTTGACGCTCAACTCTAACTAGATACAGTGACTGCTGGAACTGTATCTATCTATCTCCCTGCATATACACAATAGAGCCTTTGTAGGGTATGCTGTGCACACATTATTGATGGTTATATCATATCAGTGGAAAGATAATTCTTGCTGTTCTGTCTGTAAGTGTGTACTGTACAACTTCAATTATCTATCCGTAATAGGGGGAGCAGGCAGCTCTGGAGAATTTTAGGTAATCAACCTCTCAGAAAAAGGAGGGGAACCTTTCAGAGCAATTACAAGTCATTGTGAAAGATGCCCCAGTTTCAGAAAAGCAGAAAGCTTCTGCTAACCTTCCAGCTGAACTGCCTGCCCAACCATTCTTTCTTTGGTTTACATTAATAAATGCTTCATGTTTATCAAAACAGCAGATAAATAAATATATTACTCAGACAAAACATATTCTTAGTTTATTTTTTATTACAAAAAAAGCAGCTGATCAGCTTTGGGGTATTCCTTCTGTCCAAGGGCATGGTCTTAAGACACATGATACAGCAACCATACTATGGCAAATCAGCCCTTGATCTGGGTATCACCTGTGGCCCCCTCACACAGTGGAATTATAGCACTATGAGTCCACTTTAACAGCCATGGCAACAGCTTTTGGAATCCTAGGATCTGGAATTTAGAAAGGCGTATTTAGAATTCTCAGCTAGAAACCTCTAGTAGCTCATCAAGTTCCAAACCCCAGGATTTCATAAGATGTTAAAGTGGAATATAGTGCAAGAACTGTGTAGAGGAAATGGGCTCCTAGCTGGGATATTCTCTTGGAACTCTCTACATACCATGTTGAAAAGAATGGATATAAGTCTAATAAAGACACAGCCATACATGTGAAATTGTGTTGCACTGATAGCTGAGCTATCTTGTTGAAAAGTGGAAGTAGGTGGCCACTTTTAATATACCTTCCCATTCAAAATTAAGTAAGTAAGTAAGTTAATAGATAAATACACACACACACACACACACACACACACACCTATCTATCTGTCTATCTATCTATCTATCTAAATCTACAGGGCAGTTTGGTGCACAGATCACAGCATCTGTGAGATTTGGCCATGCAGTCAGTCCATCCTTGGTGTGTTTCTAATTGCTTTGCCTGAACTTTGGTTGGTAGTAGCTGGTTGAGCAATGATCAGGAATCTCCAGGTGAAGAGCATCAGGTTTGCATCCCATCCCATGCCCAAAGTCTAATGCAACTAAGGATATTTCAATAATAAATTTTCTAGGTAGCAAGGTAGAACCGATTAATTGGCCATCACTCCTTTTGTTTTCTTCTGGAGTTTCCACAGAGCTTTCTGTATTTATTTGCTTTACCTTCATTTTACAGGGTAAAAACAACAGCAACAACCACAAAACAGATTAATTAAAAATCCAAAATACATAATGAAATCATTAAAAAAAATATTCAGTGCCTCCCCCTTTGGCTGCACTTTTCAGTTTGTACATGCCTTTCTACTGAGACACATAATGAGTGAATATATATATCGATAAAATACTGCAAAACAGCAAACCTGGTGTGAATATACATAATACTTTTATCAAGAATCTTTTTGTGCAGCATTTTATGCATGTGGACATCAGTAAAAACCACATATGGGCATCAATAAAAACTGCCCCAAAACAGTGTAGTTATACATATGTTTATCTCAACACTGTCTCCTGAAGATTATTTAATGCAATAATATATTACTTATTTGTAACCTTGTTTTCTGTTTTTTCCTCTGGTTTTTTTTTTTAATCCATGCATTTATCTTACCAATAATAGGGGTGGGGAAAGATGCCTTTGAACTGATGTAGCTGAATGCCGCACCAGATTATATATACTCTCCGTGTCAAAGGAGAAGCCTTCATGTCCAGAGAAAGTCACACAACAGCCAGAGTAAACCAGAGATACAAGGGAATGGAATGGTGAAAGCATTGTCATCCCCGTATGTGAAAGGCAGGCAATCTGAGACCCTTGGACTTTGTGCAACATGTAGTTTAATTTAAAAGGCCTGTTGCAAATAATCAGGTCAGAGCAGAGTTTGG
The DNA here is from genome assembly GCA_948472985.1 of Iguana delicatissima. Lineage (NCBI taxonomy): Eukaryota > Metazoa > Chordata > Lepidosauria > Squamata > Iguanidae > Iguana > Iguana delicatissima. The sequence goes on along the minus strand of CAOKZL010000189.1, from coordinate 414,146 downwards.
AAAAATTACGTCTCATAGAGATTCTGGTTGTTTTAGTCGAATATATATATTTTTTCCAATCTCTGATTCAGAGCAGAACTGTCTCCCAGCAGAATGTTTGGTGGGAAGGAGGAGGAGTAAGAATAGTCATATATACTTTTGAATTCTGCTTCCTTCACACATACACACACTGTAGGCATGTGGCCCCCTCAAGAGATTATCCCAGAGGGAATGCAGCCTTTAACAGAATACTTGGGATTCAGAATCCCAGCACGTAGCTTGAAGATATGACCCACCTCCAGCAACCACAACAACAAAAGAGTGATGATAATGTGCCAGGAGCCTGTGAGTATAGCTTTTGTCAGACATTGTGCTCCGTGTATGGTGGGATGAATCAGAGAATGATGCCTGAACCTGACAAGAGCCACATGTTGTACAGTGGCTCATTTTGGCTGTGTTCTACCTGAAGTTCTCCCATACCATCTGATGCTTCCCCCACCCACAATCTTTCCTTCCTTCCTTCCTTCCTTCCTCCCTCCCTCCCTCCCTCCCTTTCTCTCTCACTTTGACTTTGACAAGTGCTTGGGAATTCTGTTTTTAAAAACATCACCATGTGGTGATTTTTTTCTAAATCGCCCTCTCTGCTGGAGTGCTGAGATGAGGAAAAAAAATATCTTGTGCTCACTTAAAACCTTTTATTTCTCTTGTAACATGGACATCTTGGAGAGGAGATTAACCAAAAGAGAGCAAGCGCGAGGGAGAAGCCAGTGAGTATTACGGATGACCTAATCCTCTGTCTCACAGAAAGAAAGAGGGAAAGAAAGCCTCTCTTGTGATCTCAGAGGAGGAACTTGCCTTGTAAACTCATCTATGGTTTGAAACAGAAACAAGAATGTGTGTGGCTGATACGGAGGCACCAGTGAAAGCTGGAAAGGAGGGCTTAGCCAACCTGAGGGCTTTCCTTTTAGAGCAGTAGAGGGTATTACAGCAATGTCCTGTCTGCAATATAATGATGATAATAATAATAATAACAACAACAACAACAATGCTGCTGCTGCTGCTGCTAAATAAAAGATAGTGAGGCAGGTGATCTTTCATTTAGCCATAATCACTACAGATGCCCCTGCCTCTCTAGCTTTCCATACGGCGCACATATATATATATATATCATAAAAACTGTATGTGGAGAAAGTTGAAGGTGGGAAAACAATGAGAGTGGCATTACTGTGCAATCACCCCACAACTCCCTTTAGTAAACTGGTTTTGCAGCTTTGTGTAAACCTATTTGACCAAATATGATGGCAGGACAAAAGCATTGTGTGGGACAGAGCTACTGGTAGATCTGTTGCCAGTGGTAGCATTTTAGGGAATGACTCACAAAAATGGGCAGCAGGGTAGTAAAAATGGGCCAAAGGCAGTAGAGCTGCCTTATCATATTTTGAAGCAAGTGAAATAAATGCACACTGCCACCCAGAAGAGGAGTGAAGACTTTGACCCTCCAGGCAAGATGTCTTGGACAAGTCCTCCTATAATCTTTTTACTTTAGACTATGCTGGGTGGGGCAGAAGTTTTGTAAACCAAAGCAGCTAAAAGGCCAAAGGTTCCACACCAACGTATGACCTTAAATCCAATGTATAACAGCACTATTCTTTGTCAGATCATTTTTAGGTCTTCTAAAAACAATTATCTCCCCCCACCCATCTTTAAGTTTTATGCATCACATGATGACTACAAAGGTATGTCTTCTTTCTTGGTAGCTGCTCCTCAGGTGTGGGGGGAAAAAACACCTTCCCCTATACCAGGAGTGGGGGCATATGTGAGCCCTCCAGATTCTGTTGGACTACAACTCTCATCAGCTCTAGCCAGCATAGGCAATGTAAGGGGTCATAGGAACTGCAGTGCAGCTACATGTGGAGGGTCACACATTCCTTGTCCCTGCCCTAGAGAGTTGCCAGTGCCCAAGCATAGGAATTGGTTGACATTCAGCATCTGCCATTTGAAAGTTTCTTTAAATCACCACTTGGGCCAGTTATCAGTGTGTACTAAGCTGTATCTCTGGAGTCATTCCCAATACAGTTGATCTGATTTTCTTCATGCCAACAGAGACACCTAAAAATGATATGAGCTGGTATGTGAAAAACAGCCTAACTTCATTTTGAGTATCTTACCATGGTGATAACGGCCACCACGTTGGAATGATTTGAAGTGGTTTCCACAGGGACACGGTAGCACATCAACCTGTTCATACTGACTAGGAGATCCTGAGAGTTGTAGTCCAAAAAAGTAACTTTTCCAAGCCCTGCTTCATGACAACATGTACACCATGCTCCCATAATATGAACTGGCAGCATGGTGACATTGCTGAAGAGCATATTCCACAAGAAGGTACTTAGGGATAGATGGGAAGAGAGCTGTGGAAATTAAGAGGTTGGGATGTAACATTATTGATGAATGTACTCAAAATGGAGAAAAAATAAAGTAGTAATTCATGAATAGCAATACTCAAGGAATTCATATGTTTTGCAATTTATATAAACTGACTTAGTTTAGTTTCAATATTTTCTGTTTTAGGTATAAACATTTTAAGTTTAAATGAATTAAAATGCATGTTCTTGGCAGATTCAAAAGCAGAATGTTTCTGTTTGAAAAACCACAGACTGATTAGAAAACATGATGGAACGGACTTATGAATGAACGTGTGCAAAACTGATGTGGACAGACAAGAGTCACAAGATGAGTAGATCAGGGGAATGCTGTAAATGTAGGGTCTCTTGATTTCAGTAACACATTTGATAAAGACCTCCACAATACTCTTGTAGAAAAACTGATAAAATGTGAGTGCCATTGGTAGGTGGATATGTACCTGGTTGACCAACCAAATTCAAAGAGCGCTCCCCAAATATTGCTCTTCATACTGGAGAGAAGTGACCGGTGGAGGATACTTCAGGGTTCTATCCTAGCTCCACCAATGTTCACTGAATGATGGAACAGAAGGCATGCTTATCAAATTTGCAGATGATACCAAATCAGGAGGTGTAGCTAATACCCCAGAAGTCAGGATCAGATTTTAAAATAACCTTAACAAATTGGAGAGCTGGTCCAAAACTAACAAAATGAATTTCAGTAGGAATAAATGTAAGATCCTGCACATAAGTACTGTCAGCTGTGTAAAGAGGTATAGTATCCACGAAAGATACTGACAAGCTAGAATGAGTACAGAGAAGGGCAATCAAAATTATCAGAGATCTGGAAACCAAGGCTTATGAGGAACAAGTTACAGAGCTGATTATGTTTTGCTTGCAGAAAATAAGATTGAGCAGTCATATACAATGCAACCTCTGTATCTGTGTGGGTTCTGTTCCAGGAGCCCCCACAAATGGGAAAAAATGTGAATGCTTGCATCTCATAATATTTAAAGGCAGTACCATGTGCATGGATGCTTCAGTGCATCTGTGTTCATGTTGCTGCTAATTTAGATATACAACATGATGCTCTACATTAGCTGGAAGTTACATATGCAGAGGTCCCCAATACGCAGGGTCCACTGTAATAGCCATCTTTAAATATATGAAGGAGTAACTTGTGTCTTCTCTATCAGCCATGCAGTGCCTTCCAGTCTGACAATTATACTTAAATACTTCCAGTTGATTCAGAATTTGAACTAATTTAATTTTTTTTAAAAAAAAAAAAGTTGCACATGCATCTTCAGGAGTATATGGGGCCACTATTAGTCATACAAACAATTTCACATGGAGGTGTTTGTTACATGAAATCTTACTCCTACCTGAGCCTATTCCTTCCTTCCTTCCCCCTCCTTCCTTCCTTCCTTCCTTCCTTCCTTCCTTCCTTCCTTCCTTCCTTCCTTCCTTCCTATACCATCTTTCTCCTCACATGGGATCCAAGCCAGTTCAACAACAAGGCTAAAATAAGATAAAGTTAAAAACTGCTAGTAAAAAAGTTAAAACACACTTGAACAAGCTATTGCATTAAAACATCACACAAGCTGATCACCATGGCGTATCATCATGGCAGACGCATAGATAGCGCCGTAAGGAGAGGCACCGTCTCGTGCAAACGGGTTCTTCTGTGAGGATCAAGGGGGAGGGCAGTCACCACACATACATAAGTGGGGCCGATGAGTGCATGCTATTCCTTCCGTTTCATCAACGTTGTTGGCTTTAAAACATAGGAGAAAAATTTTATGCCAGCATCATTGCAGATTAGGCCTGTGCTCATTTTTAACTTAAAGGACATCATCCTTTTACATACAAACTTAGCTGGCAGCAAGGAAAGAAAATGTATACATCTAAGTCTGAAACCTGAAGTGTTCTGCGAGGGAAAAATGAATATGTTTTAGCCTTAAAGGGATCACAGACTGCAATTATATAATTCTTGTCAACTGATGTTAAAGATAGCTTGGAAAGAATGTATGCTGAGGCCCTGTAATAAAATGAGCTCCTTTACTCCTTTCAAATGTTTGTAAGCCTTGGAGGTTATCCAGAGGTCAAATACAGGAAAAGTCTTGGCGAACAGAAAACATAATCAAGAGCTTGCTTCATTTTTTTTTTTAATACTGGCCCTTTCTGTAATAAAATAAAAATCATTTGTAAAGGAGGGGGTGGACTAGCTCTGTCTCCTCAGATCTAGGGCCAGAGGGGCTGAGCTTTAATCAAATGCTGCTGTTCTGCCTTCCTCCCTTGCCCCCCAACCACGCTTGTCACTTAAAATAGACAGAACCACTTAAACCACATCAGGGTGTGGTTTGATGTTTTAAAAAACATCAGGAAAAAGAAAGATTTAAAGCACAGTTGGGCAAATGTTTCTCAAAAAGATGAGTGTGGAATAGTCTCCCTTAAGCGGCCTGAAACAACAGAACCAGGTGTTCTATAAAGATATAAATATTCAGATTTTTACTGGCGGCTAACTTGGCTAACAAGAGTAACAGAGCCTTCTGTACTTTGAGTCTATAGACATCTTCATTTGGCAAAACAGGATTTGGTTGCAGAACCTGATTTCAGCTAGTCTTGATTGTTGATGAGGGCAGAGAATGTCCAGGGGCCATTTCATGCTAAACAATTATGGCACTTTGATTCTACTTTTATCTGTCATGGCTACATCCTATAGAATCCTGGGATTTGCAGTTTGGAGAAGCGCTAGAGCTTTCTGACTGAGAATTCTAGGTACCCCTCTCTACATAGCAAATCCCAGGAATCTATAGGATGGAATTGTGGCCATTAAAGTGGAATCATAGAGCTATAACTGGGGAATGTGGCAGGGCCCCAGATGTTTGCTCTACTTTCTTGCTCACAGTTTTATAGCACTGTCAGACCATTGTGTTCTTCCCAGGCAAATTATACTCTACATACCTATTCACAACTCAGACTTCCCCCCAAAATGAACCCAAAGATCAAAGTCCCCCTCTTCATCCATGGGCTCTTTTCCATGTTTTCTAATCATCATGACAGTCTTTTGTTGATGCCTCACTCTTGTTATGTGTACAGTGAATTTATAAAGTTAAGGGATTACCCTTGCACTGTACTTTATTGTTAAATTAATAATTTTTAAAAAATCCAAAATTGTTTTACCAAGTGGGTATGCCAGAATTACTCTTTGCCAATAAAGCAGAGGCATGGAACAGGGTAGCTGTTTTATATCTTTCCCAAATGAATATCAGGGGACATTGCCTGCATTGCCATGTAAATACTGCATCCTCTGTGTTCACACATTAAGGGATACCCACTGGGTATTTGTACCATAATATAATAATATGTTCTCTGAGTCATTGAGGCACCATCACTAGGCAAGGGTGTTAATCCAGCACGGAATAAAAAGGAAGTGGAGTACATTATCACCACTTTACTAAAAAACTGGATTTTCTATTGATGTTGCCCATCTGGCTTTCTTTAACAGAAGAAGTCTGGCCTGAAGGGCTAAATTTGGTGGAAATCCAATAAAAGAGATATCTACTGGAGGTGCTAGTCACACTAGAGCTTTAAGTACTCGAGATTAGGGAAGGAGAGGAAGAGAGAAGGAGGGACATGCCAAGCCCACCCTCGCAAGAATTGCAATAGTTCATAACCAACAAAACCTGCAATTGTTGCTCATTGTCATTTTCCTGTAAGCTGAGAACTGGAGCCAAAAGGTTTATAGTTGTTCTCTTAGCCAACAAGTAGATCCTCTCCAATCAACAGATGTATCCATTCTTTCTTTCTTAAAAACAACCATTAATTAAAGAATTAAGTACATCTCATGACTGAACAATTTAATACTTTGATCCTCTTCTCTTCCTGCCAAACTACCTACTGAGCTACAGTCTTTTGCTTATTTATTTATTTTCCTGCTTTCCTTCAAACTGCTCAAGACAACATACAGAACATACAGAATTCTTCCCTTATTCGTTTTATTTCCAACCTTGTGATACCTTATGAAATAGGTTAAGTGAAAGAGTGACTGGCCCAAAGTCATCCAGGGACAGGCTTTCATGAGTATACATTTGCAGACTCTTCCCTCTAGCTATCATTAAGTATCCATTCACAAGATCCTATTAGAAGGCCAACTTGTGAGCCAGATGAAGATAACTTCTGGTTGTTGTTTTTTGTTTGTTTCTTACACTTTGCCACAATGCACTAAACACACAAGATGACACTAAGCTGTCAGCCTTTCAGGTATATAAGCAATGGCACACAGCTGAGGATACGAGCACTTTTATTGATCAAATGTTTCCAAAGGATGACACAATTACCATCACTGGGTGTGACTTGCAGCTAATTATCATAGTTGCATTATTTGCTGCTAACACACTGTGTGCCTGCTGGTTACTTTCCTCCTTTATTTCCTTTCAGTCTCATTAATTCCATTTTCTTCCAGCTTGTGCAGAAAGTGATCCTTTTGCTTCAAGCTTCTTCTTCTCTGTTTCAGCTAAAAAGCAGGGACACATTTATTAGAACTCTTAATAAAAGTATCATAACATTCTTTAAAGATTCAAAGAATTTCTCTAACCCTCTACCCTCCAAATCAATTTGACTTTGATGTAAGTGTTAACATCATACTGACATCATAGCCCAGGACAGCTATTCAAGAATCCTTATTTTTCCCGCTATCTGTCTTGTCACATATTTTCCATTTCACCATTGCTTTATTCCATCACCCCTTCCTCCTGACTCTCAACCAAAGCCAAAACTTTTTTACATATATATAAAAAAGCCCAGGAGAGAAAACGCTTCTCCAGGCATTACCATTTTTTCTTGCTCACAGGAGTCTGTGAGGACTTAGCCTTAATTCCTCTTGTTGCTTTCCTCATACGGAAGATGGGTTTTAGAGGGTCAGATCAGAAGATGGAGCATAGCTACAACATCATTGCTAGGTCTCCCATGAAGTATCTCAGCTTTTATGTTACATTTGCTTTATTCCAAAATAAGCATGGAGAACAGGATCTAGATTATCTCTCATGGATCAGTAGGGGCTTTTAGAAGATGGGTAACTGGCAGACATCATTGACTGAGGTCTGCACTGAAGATTGGTAACTGTCACAGGGGGAGAGAGAGTAGAGAGTTGGGACTCTGAAGTGCAGGATTAGACTTCCCCTCGCTAGGCACTGCAGTCCCACTGCAAATTGCCTACCCATGTATGCTAGTTACTCATCACATCGTGTAGTTTGACTCCCAGTCTTTTTTACTGATCTTTAAACATACTTTTATGATTCCTGTTCTAGATTTTGAGTGGATCTTTTCCCTAACACAGATTGCTCCCGCTGCCCCATTCAATCCATTCATGTTCTGAAGGAGAAGAAAAAGGGACGAAAGGATTGACCCACGGGCTGACAGACAAGAGTGCTTCTTAATTAACATTTTATGTTAATTGTGTGTGTATGTGCCTTCAAGTTGCCTGTTGACTTATGGTGACTCCAGTAATCTCATAGGGTTTTCTTCAATTGAAGAATACTCAGAGGTGGTTTTGCTAGTTCCTTCCTCTAAGGTAGCCTATAGCACCTAGAATTCATTAGTAGTGTCCCATCCAAGTACTAACAAGGGCTGACTCTGCTTAACTTCCAAGATCAGACAAGATCTAGTGCCTTTAAGGTCATTACTATAGCTTTTAAGTACCTTCAGCTGAGCATTAAGAAGCATTTAGAAGTTATGACAGTAGAACTCATCAGTAAATTGCTTGGAATATTTCTCAATCTGGTCTGCCTTATAGGACAGGTGGAAGACTTCTGTCCCAGCCAAAAACACTAGTAGCATCATAAAGATGATGATGATGATAATGATGATGATGATGATGATGATGATAGCAGTTCCACAATAATATATAAAAGCATAGCTTCTACCTCTGCTCTTGCTGACTGTAGTACTAATGCAATCTGTGATCTTGCCACCTTCTCTGCTGCTCTGGCTATTGTGTCAGAAGTTGAAGCTTTTGTAGTTTCCATCCTTGGTACTGCACTGGTTCCTGGTGTTTTCATGTTAATCTCCAATGTTTGTTCTGGTGTCCTGTCCTTCCTGTTTGCCATTAATTCTGCTGCTCTTTGGGGTGCTTCATTTTTCTCATTTCCACCTGACTTTGGAGGGGCTTTCACCTTGGGTGCTGCCATTCCTGGTTCCATCTCTCTTCTTGATTGTTTTGCTGTATACACATACACACACACACATATAGTCAGATACCCTGAACTTCTGGCAAAATATGCCACCACCACTAATTTTAAATATTGCTAGGTATGAGTAACAAAGAACATTTCTTAAAATGATAGCATGGACTGGAGACCTGGAAGGATCAAAGATCTCTCAAGGCAGGAGAGTGGTTGTTTAGCAGCTAAACCACATTCTTTTGCCCCATCAAAAAGGACAACTGTTGCTGTCCTGCATGTAGAGCAACACGATGACAGAAGAATCAGGATGTTGTAGGTTTGTCAGGAATGGGCTTGATGTACTCTGTGATAATGACTGAATGTTATGGCATCTGGTACAGGAAAGTTGTCCTAGATGATGGTCAGGGTATAACCATGCCACTTTCCTCCTTAAGTTCATAGGCTGTCTACCTGTCACCCTACACAACTTCTAACTCATACTCTTCAAGCTATTAACCTCTCAGCTTCTTATCCTTGTTTCCACTTACTAATCCCATTTCCTCTACTCCAAAACACTTCCATTTCTGCCCTCGATATCTCTTAGGTGTTTTTCCTTATGTGTCTTTTGAAGAACTTGGAAAAGTTACTTTTTTAGTTACATGATGGCTGGAGGTTTCTGGGATCCATAGTTCATAATCATCATCATAATGATGGAGATGATGGTGATGTTTCCAAGTGCCACTGTCTCATTCATGCAGCAAGTCAGGTTGTGAAAATTTGTCAGTTTTGGCTTTTTCCAGAGACAAAATACAAGCTACATTAAATGCATAGTATTGCAGGTAGGTATTTCTTTTTTATTTGTCAGAAGGCATACTGGAACCTGATCTGGATCTGAACCACCATGCTTGTATAGGGAGGGTTTAAACATCCCCTTAATCATTGACACCCTAAATTTGCCCATTCCCTAGATAGGAAGAAGAAAAGCCCTTCCATGGAGGTAGGTGGGTTTGAATCCTCACTCAGCCATGGAAGCCTACTGGGTGACCTTGGGGAAGTCACGCTCTCTTGGCCTGAAAGAAAGGGAATGGGAATCCTTTGAATAAATCTTGCCAAAAAATCTTCCTAAAAATTCTCAGAGCTTGAAACATTGTTTTTAAAAAGTATTTGAGAAAGATAAAACATCTCTTCATTGAAAATATTATTGAAGTGTTTCCTTTTTTAAAAAAATGTTATATACGTAACATTTAAAATTGGCCCAAATCCCCCAAATGACTTTTCCCAAAACAATATTCTATTGGTGTTACTTGTTATCACACAAAAGCAGGAGCACTACAGTTTATTATATTGCTTCATGAAAAATACTGTTAAACACTCCTCAGAAGTAACATTACATGTACCATATTTACTTGTAATGCATTATTTCCAGTCTGTAAAAATACTAGATGAATTTTTCACGATCACTTCCATATAAATCAGTTTGCCTCCTTAGATCATCATCAGAGGCACTCTTGTGTATCCCACCATTCTCACAAATTTGTGTATTTGGAACAAAGGAGAGAGCTTTCTCAGCTACCGCATCTGTTTCTCAAACCTTCCCTCACTTCTCCATTTTAATTACTTTTGTAGAGACGGCTAAAAACCTTCTCATTTAGGAAGGATGACCAGTACTCTAAATTGGCTATTTAATTACCTTTGCATAACTAAGCACAGTCATCCTTCCACATTCGCTAAGGTTAGGGGCACGGGACCCCTGTGAAAGTGGAAAAAACGTGAATAACTCTAGGCCCTCCCAAACCACGTTTAACACACAAAAAAGTATGGTCACCATATTCAACCCACCATGGATTCCTTTGAGGCATCAGGGTTGCTTCACAAGGCAGAAGTGGGGGGCTGGTGGGGCTTAGCTGCCACCTCCACTGTTGCCCCACACCATTTTTAAGAGGGACTTACAAGCCTCGTTTGCAGTTTCTCAGTCTCACAAGGCTTGCAGTCCTTATTAAAAATGGTGTAAGGCAGCAGCAGAGCTGACAGCAAATAATCTGGGAATAATCAACTCGGCAAAAGTGAAACCCGCAAATGTGGAGAGCTGACTGTAGCGACGCCTAGCCTCATCCACCTTAACAATCCGCAGCCAGATCAGGTGAAGGAGGTCTGTTCAGCTGTCAATCAGGACACCAGGAGGAGGATGTTTCCAGTCCCCTGCTGCCAATAAGCAAGACTGTGGCCATTTCCGCACTAGCGTGTTATAGCGCGATGATTCCACTTTCAACATCCTCTGGAATCCTGGGGTTTGCAGTTTCAGGAGGGGCCAGCCGACCCCTCCTGAAACTGCAAACCCCAGGATTCCAGAGGATGTTGAAAGTGGAATCATCGCGCTATAACAGGCTAGTGCGGAAATGGCCTGTGACAATCAGAAGCAGAACTCCTGTCACAAGTCAGCTTTGCCAGCTTTGCTCGCTGCTGAGAGGGGGCTAGAAATATCATCCTCCTTGCACCTTTCTCCCAATCTGGCTGCTGGCTGTTAAGAAGGACCAGAGCAGGCATTTATAGTTTTACAGTGAGGCTACGTAGTCTGACTGAATTCAGAGCAATTACGGATCGTGACTCCAGATTGTGAATAATGAATGTTATTTTTAAATATGTGTGTTAACCTGCTGAGACTAATTTTAAGTAGTGTTGTAATCTTGCTGCATCAGGGTGAATTGTTGATTGTTGAATTTTGAGTTGTTGGAATAGCTTAGAAATTTTTGTGTTTTTGATTTTATTCATTTTAGCCTGCTGTTCATTTTGAAAAGGAAAGACTGAATATAAATATTTTCAATAAACAAATAAGCTCAGGTTCTGAACCAAGCAGGCACAATGAATAAACTAATTCTATACTATTAAGGAATTTGTTATCTATTTAAAATCAACATGAGCTAGACTTGCTAGGCCAACAACACCATCATAACTCTCCTTACATGGAAAGCAACAGTCTGAAGAGGAGAACCTCTGCTATTTGTAGAGGTTTTCTACAAGTTCTAGAATACCAATTTCACATGGTCCTGGCTCACATGGAGAATCTCCAGACCAAGCAGAACAGACTTCTTCAAGATGTTACTCTCCATGTAGAGAAAGCAACAATAGGCGTGATGGGAAGACAGTTACCATGACCCTCCCCCCGCTTCTTATGGTTTAGTTTAACTACATTCTGAAAATCCAAAGGGAACTTGCATTAATACAAAACGTGTACATTTGAGTAATTTTTACTGTATCAGCATAATTTATTTTTAGCACTGCAATGTTCAATGCGTTCTTCTATAGTGAAGAAGGGGGATTTTAACAACAGTGTGGTTTTTGGTACCCAACTAGCATATTTACCCAGTGATTCTGGGGTTTTTTATTTTCTTCTTAAGAACTCACCAAACTGTCTTCTCCATTTCCTGTAACTTTGCTCTATATTTCCCAATGCAATCTGTACTCAGAGTTATTTACGTACACAGTTTGGGTTCCTGAGGGAGTACACTGCCCTCCTCCTTGCTGCTCGGCCTCATATCCATAGCAACTGGCCTATTTCTGTACCTGAAAATTTTCTCCATATCCCCTAATCCAATCTTTATTCAAAGTTGTTAACATTCAGAAATTGGGTTCCTGAGGGAATACGCTGTCTTCTTCCTTGCTGCTAGGCCTCATCTCCATAGCAACTGTCCTATTCCAATACCTATAATTTATCCCCATATTCCCCAATCCAATCTGTATTCATAAGTGTTAACAAACAGAGGTTGGGTTCCTGTGGGAATACGCTGTCCTCCTCCTTGCTGCTAGGCAATGTCTTGATAGCAACTGGCCTATTCCAGTACCTGTAACTTTCTCCAATAGTTCCCAGTCCAGTCTGTGTTGTGTAGTGACATTGATGTACTGCCTTTTTTTTTTTTTTTTTTTGCTTTGCTTTCTGTTGTATTTGCACAATGGCTTTATGTTTTTCTGGAAGCATTTTTTGTTTTGAATTTCAGCTTTAAGATTCCTCACATATAGAACCCATTCAATCTACTGTGTGAGACGAGGAGACCTTGTAACTATGGCCATTTCTGCGCTACACTGTTATAGTGCTATTATTCAACTTTCAACATCCTGTGCAATTCAGGGTTTTGTAGTTTACTGAGGCCAAAGACCTCTCTGAGTGAGAATTCTTAAATGCCCCTCCTTAAACTACAAATCCCAGGATTCCATAGGATGTTGAAAGTGGAATAATAGCACTATGATAGTGTAGTGTGGAAATGGGCTATGTTGTGTATGTCACTATAATTTTTCTCACATATGCCTTCCAAATGTTTTCTGGCATCCTTATTGATGGTAGGCCTCATCTCCGTAGCAACCGGCTCGAGGCCCAAGAGCAATCTGGCTGAGAATTCTAAAGGCCCCTCCCTCAACTGCCAACCCCAGGATTCCATAGAATGTAGAGTCGAAGGCTTTCACGGCCAGAATCCATTGGTTCTTGTGCGTTTTTCGGGCTTTGAGACCGTGTTCTGGTTGTATTTTCTCCTGACGTTTTGCCTGCATCTGTGGCTGGCATCTTCAGAGGAATGGAACCATCCCTCTGAAGATGCCAGCCACAGATGCAGGCGAAACGTCAGGAGAAAATACAACCAGAACACGGTCTCAAAGCCCGAAAAACCCACAAGAACCAATTCCATAGAATCTTCACAGCCAGCCAATCATATGAGGTCTTCTTTCCTCACTCAACCAACTGTATGAGGTCTTCGGCTGCCTGATGCAGACAAACAGACAAACTCACAAACAGGCAAACTTTGACTTTTGTATAGTAGATTGGAACTGGAGAGCCAGCATGGTCTAGTGGTTCGCCTACAACCTTGAAGACCAGGGTTCAATTCCCTGCTCAGCCATGGAAACCCGCTGGGTGACCTTGGGTGCATCACACACTCTCAGCTCTAGAAAACCCAGTGATAGGTTTGCCTTATGGTCAACATAAGTCAGAAACAACTTGAAGGCACACAACAACAATGAAGAGAAAGGCTAAAAGGATCAGAGTTAACAAAAGTATAAAGTGGGATTTACAAAGTTTCTATTGCTCCAAAATTGAGGTACATAAATAAAATTGAGTTTTGTTACTGACAAGGCTTCAACTATAATTATGTGAATACATCTTAAAAGCATAGATGTTTTGCTGGCTCCCAGTGAAGATCTCCTTCACTCAGTCTATGGCAGGATAACATGTGTTTTCCACATTACGCTGCTATAGTATTATTATTCCACTTTCAGCATCCTGTGGAATTCTGGGGTTTGTAGTTCACTGAGGCCAAAGAGCTCTCTGGATGAGAATTCTAAATGCCCCTCCCTGAACTGCAAAGCCCAGGATTCCACAGGAGGCTGAAAGTGGAGCAACTGTTCCAGACAACAGTATAGTGTGGAAAGGCCCTTAAACTCATTTAAAGTAGCTAGATATTCTTGTACTACCTCTTTACATATTATGTGTTATATTACATACATTCTGCATCATCTGCTCCATTTACCCCAGGTTGAGCACTGTTTTCTTTTTGAGAGAAGATTGAGGCAAAGAAGGTGTTGAACGGTTCCGACTTTTCTGTATCCTGTGTAAACATTTTGCCATGTTCTCCGTGCAGTGGCCCTACCGTTTCCTTGTTCTTCCTTTTACTATGAACATAACCAAAAAGGCCCTTTTCATTGTTTTTAACCTCTCTAGAAAGCCTGAGCTGGTTTGAGGGTCTGTAGTAAAATCCCACAATGACATCTCTGCTGTTTCTCTCCCCCTTAATTTTTACTCAGATGCTTTCAACATGGCTTCCAGGATTTAAATCATGGATCTCTTCACAAGTGTAAACATCCTTGACATTTAGTTCTACTCTTCCTCCTTTCCTGATTAATCTGTTTCTCTAAAATAGTTTATACCTGTCACGCCCTGCCCTGGAGACCCTGGCAGTGAGGAGGAGGATTCGGAATCCGAGGCAGAGGCTTCTCCAGGGGCAGGAGTTTCCCCGGAAGCTTGCTCAGGAGCAGGTAACAAACAACAGCAGGGGTCTGAGCAGAAACTCTGTTTGGACATTTCCCCACTCTTGTCTTGTGAGTAAGCCCTGCTCTGCCACTTGTTGATTAATTGTCTGCCCTTTCTAGGACATGACAATACCTCCGTATTGCTACATTCCAATAAAGAGCATCATCCCACCAGGTTTCGGTGATGAATATTATATCATATTTGCTTTCCTGAGTAAAGAATTCAAGTTCATCTTGTTTACTTCCTATGCCCTATGCATCAGTATAGAGACATCTAAGACCATTGGTCATTCCCACTAGCTGTTCATTTAAGTTTTTTTCCCCCTTCCACTGTTGGGTTCTTGTACTATTTGTCCAGTTCTCCCTGTAACTTTTGGGCTGTTATCTCCAGCACTTGATGAACTCCTGCCTTCAAGAATACTATCTCCCTCCCACACATAACTCAATTTAAAGTCCTCCTGATCTGGTCTGTGAGACTCTCAGCAAAAACATTCCTGTCAACTGCTATGAGGTGCAACCTATCACTTGCCAGAAGTTCACATTCATGAAACTGCAGGCTATGGCCCAAGAACCCAAACTGCTCCCAGTGGCACAATCTGCACAGCCAGTTGTTCACCTCTACTATTCTTCTCTCCCTTCCTGGGGTGTGTACTTCTATTGGTAGGAGAGACAAAATGACAACCTGTGCATCAAGATCCTTCAACTTCCTACCCAGAGCCTAGTAACCCCATGTGATCTGAAGGTTGTGCCTTGCAGTGTTATTTGGTTCACATGTTGACCAAAAGGAAAGACTAATAGTCAATGGGCTTGACTAGTTTTGTCAGCTGCTCCTTTACATCATGGATTTTACGTCATGGAGATAGCACACCTCTTGAAACATTCTGTCAGGTCTGCAAACCATCCCCTCAGTAGGGAGCCCCTACAACAACCACATGTCTTCTTTGGGGATTGGCAGGGGCCAGTCCACGCTCTAAATCTTCCATCTGCATGTTCTCCAAGGACTGACACTGTTGCTCTTGTTCCTGTTCCTTGTCATCACTGATAAAGGAGAGAGCTTCAAATTGATTTTGTAGCTCCATAGGCACAAAATGATCCTTGGTTTTTCTACCTCTATGTGTCACTTTCCTCCAAATGTCTATCTCCATTGTTTGGAAACTGACCTCCTCCTGAGAGACATCCCCTGTGTGTTCCTCATCCAGGACAATCTGCTCTGCTCTGTTCTGTCCAAGAAAACATCATGCTCCCTAAGACATGGACCTCGGCCCTTTCTGCAACTCACTTATTTTTGGTGCTGGGGTGCGGTACTCGCGCGAGCAGCCTCCGGAGAGAGGCTTTTGCTTCCCTGCTTCTTCGCCTCCATACGACCTTCCTGCTCACACGAGAGCCCCGCCTCTTCCTTTGCAGTGCAGCCTGGGACCTTCCCAGGCTGCACTGGACAGGAAGCGTGACCGGCCCAGCTCCCGAGGCTCCGCATGCAAGGTAAGTGCGTGCGGGTCCCCGGAGCAATGCGCAACCGCGCACCATTTTCGGCTTCAGGCCGAAAATGGAAAAATGTGTGAACGGTCCCTGCCGGGCTCTGGAGCGTCGCACAAATGTGAGTGCGTCGTGTGGACCACTCCTCACATGTGCGCAACACTCAAGGGGCCCTTCTGCATTGAAAATGCCATTCGAAAAGGGCCCTCGAGTTACTGGACCTTCTCTTCCAACAGGGCAACCAGCTTGCACTTGGTGCAGGTGTAGCTACCCGCATCCTCCAGCAAGTACATAAACATAGCACAGCTGTTGCTGTTGGTTGCTGCACACCATCCATATTCACTAGTCTTAGGTAGGAACTGAAAAGGAACTCTGGGCCTCCCCCTCAAAAATCCTCTACTAAACACCCATGCAAAATGCCCATTAGCCTTGCACTGTTTGCTGAGCAACTGGGGCTGCAGTTTTATAGAGAGCTAGTGGCTGCTAGCTCCTCCCCCAATCAAGTCTCTGACTCATTTCCTCTGGGCCTACACGCAATAGAACAATACAGCACTAACGAGCATGCAAGGAAGTCTGCACACAAACAACCAGCCTTAACAAAACAGATACAAAGAACTTCCACAACTAGCCATCATACGTTCAGTTTGGCATTCTTTCCCGAAGTTGCATACTCCTCTTGGATGGAATGCCAGCCCCTAGCTGAGTGCCTGTCATCTCATCTGTGCTTTGGCTTGCTTATTCCTGGCTATGACTAGGCACTGTGTACAGTCTATATAAATCTGTGTAAATGTATCCCAAGTTCAGAGTTTGGTAACAGTATCCTGCACTATGTATGTACAAGTTTTACTTATGCTGTGGAGATGCCTACCCCAGTCTCTTCTTTATCTACCTACTTCAGAGAGGGTAAAAAGGGGTAAAAAAAATAATTTTATACATATATACACATGGACATACAAAGAAAGAGAGAGAATAAGAGCTCAGCCAGACATAAAGGGCAAGTCATTTACTTGTGATATATAAGTGCTGTTTAACATTCTGCCCACCTCTCTGCTTCATTAAAGAGTAACTCTGTAGCTCTGAGAACAGAGTCTCTCCTTCACCCCCTCCCTGTTCCCACCCCCCAGTGAGTTCCCCTGAAGGCTGGTCATGCTCAATGACCAAGGAACAACGAGCTACCTTTTCAGGCTGCAAAACCTCCATCCTTCTTTGGTCACGTGGTGGTTGGCAAGTCATGCCTATCTGGAGATAGCACTGCCAGCCCCAGTCAGATTTCTCTCCCCACAGCGCACTCTCCTCCAAGCAAGATGTCTCTCAACAGGAAGAATATGAATGTGTTACATGACACATAGTCTCCTGTACTGCTGCAAGAAGCCTTGGAAAGGGCTTGTTTCTCTCTTGCCACATCAAGTCAGTTGCACTAATGGTGACAATTCACTGTAGGTCAGGCTAATTCACCTGTGAATGCAGAGGAAGGAAGAGACCTATATACAGACCTTACACCATGAAGAGAGGAAGATGTGCACCTGTGCACATTCCTACCTATCTTTGATTCTCCTTCTCATTACTTCTGTTTTCCTATAATGTCCAGGAAAGCTATCATTCATATCAACTGTTTAGCCATACCCACTGGCATGGAAAGAGCAGGCTTGGTTAGTTTTCCTCTCCAGTCCAAAGGGATCTGTGCTGACCAACCATTTAGTGTGGTATCCTTGTAAAGCTAGTGCCATGTTCCTATTATGAGGGCAATAGCTATGGTGTTGTCTCTAAAACCCTTCCTTTTAGTGGGACTGGGTATTTCCTCTAGCTCTTAATATAGATCTGGCTGCCATGGAAGATTTCCTTCATTCAATTGAAGGAGTACTAAAATGTGTGAAAGAAGAAACTTCACAACCCTCTATCATATCTTGCATTCCTCACTGATGTTGCACTGCACCAGCACCTAAATCTATAGCCAGCAAAGAACAATAAAATAATGTCTTGTAATGTGCTTCTCTTTGACATTTGTAAAACAATAGCCGGAAACTCTTTACAAAGTCACTGGGTACCCTCAATGATATGGTCATAAGGAAGAGGTGGGAAATGGATAGTCCTAGAAATGTTGTTGGTTTACAGCTCTCACAACCCTAATCCAGTATAGCCAAAGGTGAGGGGTAATGGGGGCTGGAATCCAACAATATTTGGCGGGCCACTACACATTCTCCATACCTACTATAGGGGAAGAAGAAGTGTCACTAACTACATCACAAAGTATAACTAAGGAATGCCTGTGATAGTCACTCAACCACTTTCTACAGAGCAATCCAAGTAATCCAAGAAGCAAAATGGTGACTTTCTGGTGGATGATTTGAGATGTCTTTTCATACTTATACAAAAGAAGAGAATCCATAGCTGGAAAAATATTGTATCCCCCAAAATAGAAGGAAGTCCTCAAAGAAAGATGTAAAAACCGTGGACAAGAAGTAGGAAACTTTAGATTGTCCCAAAACCCAAGTGTGGGGATTGGCCTTCTGATTCATTATGTTGGTGGGCTGAAGCAGTGGAACACGAGCTGGGTTCCTATAGCTCGCAGACCTCATTTCTAGTGATTTCCATGCTCTAGGAAAATAATAGAGGCTGCTGTATCTGAAATTCATGAGCGGCAGTCTTCAATATTGTCATGCCTATGCAAACCATGTACTTAACCCTCCCACTGAGACCAATGGGACTTAACATTGGTTAAATGTTGACTGGATCCCATCCATAGTAATTAAGCTTGGTTCATTAAGCAGCACCTCTAGAGAAAAGTCTAGCTACTTACTGGAATATCACTCAATTGTTACTCTGGACTCCTGTGTCTGATTATTATCATTTAAGAATAGCCTTAAGATGTTCTCATGCTTTTCAGAACTCTTGAAAAGCCAAGGTAATAATTGACAAGGGGGAAAATGCAGATGCAGAGAGAGAGAGAGAGAGAGAGAGAGAATTCACAAGAGGTTCAATAGTGACACATAAGTGACCTTTTCTGTGTGAATTTCTCCCAGGCATAATCATGTATCTGCACAGGACACCGAGGCATAGAAACTTGCTCCATTCCTGGTTTAGTGCTAAAATGCCGTTCAAAAACATGGGCAAACATGGACAATGGACATAGGACAGGACAGGTTCAAATACCTTCTTGGGTAGAAAAGGGTATTTATGTTGTTATCTTGGGTTATTCTGAGGACAACCTCATGTAAGAATTCTTCTGATACTGTAATACACGCCATTTGATAGGGCTGGTCTTGCCATTAGAAGAGTGAGGCAACCACCTCAGGGAGCAGATTTTGGCCATCATGGAAGAACAGCAAATAGTTACACCCTGGCAAATAACTAACCATGGGGAGAGGACAAAATAAGAGCATTGTCCCACTGAATAAACTCTCTGACTTTGGATACTATGCAGTTTTTTGTGGGGGGCATTTGCTGTTCTGCCTCACGTAGCAAAATGTCTTGGGCTAGTCCTGCATTTGAACACTTCCCAGTATTGTCTTTGCTTCACATGAAGACTGGCCAGGGACATATGCTGGGTGGACCCTTCATAAGAAGCAACATCTTTCTCTGTAGGACAATTCTGTTGTATCACCAAGCCTTACATTAATATAGGGACTTCTTTCAATTTCTTGGTTTCTTCCCTCCCTTTTCACTCAAATTACTCACATATGAGCATATGAAGTCACCTTATAACAAAATGTGATATCCTAGTAACTGTTTAACTCACAATTGTTCTTAAATGTCCTTCCCAATCCTGGTAAACTTTAAATGTAGATATCACAGAGCCAGCCAAAGGCTTTCTCTGTATCTTTCACCCTGAACATTTCTGGTGATTGTACAGCAACACCCCCCAGCCAATACATGGTGCTGTGCCATAAGTGCCTAGCAAAGATTCCTCTGTCTCTTGTCATGTCATAGTTTTCTTTTGTGGAAGTTCTTGAAAAGGATAGATCTATGTTAACGGCCTGGGCTGTTGGTTTAAGTTAGAAAGCCCTCAAGCTTAAGCTTAAGCCTTTAATTGTATGAAGTCAGTTGCGTGCTTGGTTAAACTGCTGATAACCAGTCTCTGCTGCCATTGAAAGGGTGCAACATTGGTGAAGAAAGAACATTTTCTAGTTTGAGTGGTGGACAGACAGACTAAGGAAGGCTCTATGATCTCTATAGTTAATGGCTCGCACAAAAAAGAGGGAAAACATAAGGCTCTCTTTTTACTCCCTTGGAATTACTTTTCCAGGGTATAACCATTATCATTTTCTACTGCCCTTGACCAGGATTAAAATGATGTGACGTCTTCTTCTGTTGTTCCCTGCACTGCTGGCTGCCTGTGGTCTTGGTGCCAAAGTCAACCAACAGGAAAGATTTAATCCATGAAAATTCATTAGACACACTGCAGGCAAATGATCAGAGAGGAGCAAATGAAACGCACAAGCAAGTCCGACCAACAAAAATGGGGAAACCCTTGGGAGAAAAAATGCCCTGTCCAATGTTCTCCCTTCTTTTAAAAATAAGATATTAAGTCATCTGTGGCTTTGTTGTGAGCTTTCTTAGAAAAACAAACAAAAAGAATCAACGTGGTAAAGAGAGGCCATAGATAAACTTCATCAGCATTACATAACATTCATATTTCATCTTTGGTTCTCGTTTTCTTTTCTCTTGTAAATGCCATGAAGGGATCTGGGGCTACAGTCTTTCTGTACTGCCACTGCAATTTCATCCATGCACTTATATGTATGTGCACACACATGTGTGTGTAAAACTTTCTTTGCCTTTTCAATTTGTAAAACTGGAAATATTTCAATAAAATATAGCAAGCAAGCAAGCAATGTATATGCATGATGGTGTAAGAAATATAAAAGGTACTACATTTCAAGCTACAGATGGGAGAGAGTGGTCTAGATTTGGGAGGCCTGAGTTCAGATCCTATTTCGCTCTAGACCTGGGCCACTCCTTCACTCTCATCCCTGGACTATAAAACATGAACAGTGATCTACTTTACATGATTGTTTTCAATGATGAATAAAGTAAGGTTTATAAAGCACTGTAAGACTGTGCTATAGAAATGATAATGTCAATAAATCCAGTGGTTCATAACTTCCTACTGTCAAGCTAAAATCCCCCTCCCTTCTTCCTCACCCACGCCCCTCCTGAAAACAGTGAACAGTAGCACAAAGAATCAAATTGTAGATTATCTTCAGGGTTATTACTGGGCTGTGAGCTTTCTTGTCAGGCTACCAGCAGAGGGAAAAGCTTTCTGAATCAGGCCCTTATCATTTAAACCATATTACAATTCAACATGAAAAATGACTCGCTCCAGATTGCATAGAATAAAGCATCTTGAGATGCAATAGAAGTACCCAATTTTCAATAAAGATATTAAACCTAAGCCTCAGAAAAAAAATGGTGGGGGAGAATAATTACATCATTTTTTGCTTTGAGTTTTAATGTTAAAAGTGTCAATTTATAAAACTAGGTGAACATCCACAATTCATAAGCAGACTGCAGCTAATTAGATCCCTTTTGATCCTTTATTTTGCCTGGGAGCTTATTTAACAACTTTTCACAAAACCCAAGGTTTTGACGCACAGGAATGGGCTGGGGGAGGGAAGAAGAGCTCAGCAGGGAGCAATTTTCTTCTCTCCCTGCAGCTTCCCTGAAGTAGGTGCTCATCTTTTCCTAAAGCACATCGTACAATTATTACTTATGCTTCCTGTTTGGGAAATATTATCTCTTATTTAAGATCCTAGAACAGGAGGCACTTCTGTTCATGATAGGAAGGATCTCTGTTTTCTCCTTTGGAGTCAGGCATGAAAGAACCTCTTTTTAAAATGAGACAACTATCTGCTCAGAACTCAGGAAAGCCCTTTTTTTAGACTTCTCCCAGAACCTCCCCAGCCATCATGAACAGAGGGATTCTGGGAGTTGAATTGAATTATACTCACAATTCCAATCCATTTGCAAACAAACAATTTTTTTTGTACGAACAAAGACAATGGCTTCATAGCTCACTATATGTCTTAATACAAGAGTCATTGCTACTGCAGATATAGCAAAATGAATCTTCTCAGAGAGAGTATAAATATGCTTTATAACCTGAGGCTTTAATATCACTCTGCACTGCATCTGAAGAAGTGTGTTTATATCCCTGAAAGAGACTAACATTTCCACTTCTTTCAAAACTGCTACAGTGGATTAGACCTATAGCGTTACCGTGCAAAACTGCAAATTTCACTCTTGCTCTGATTCATGATAGTGCTTTAACTCTAAAAACAAATTTACAAAGAGAGAAAGGAGGAGAAAAGAAAGATACTTTTTTGTTCTGATATATCTTAAAATTAAAGAGGAATCTAAAAGGATGTCAGTTTTGTTTGTTTTGTTTTTGAAAAGGAACTGAGCAAAATTCACACATTTGACAGAAAAAATGTGTGATTTAACAAATCCAAGTATGGGCAGATTTCTCCTTCCTGAATCATATATGTGTTCTTGATGTAATCCTTAGGCCCTTTCCGCATGCAGTTATTAAGGTGGGCCAATGCGTCTTGCCACAGAGGTCTTCTGCACCTTGGAGCAGACTAGGTTCGGTTTATTTACCTTCGTTCTGTGCATAATTCCAACTAAATGCACCCCCGTGTGTGGTAAAGAGCGCTATTTGAAAACCAGAAGAAATCGGTTTTCCAATTTTCCAGATCGATCCAATTCGTACTTTCACAGTGGTGCAGACACATACATTCACACCAATGCAAATTGGTGGTCAGGGAAGGGCTCATGGGAGGGGCCAGGGGGTAGTATGGACTTACGCACGTATGTACGTACGCAATGATGTACTAAACCATGCAAAAAAAGGGGGGGCAATCACAGTTGATGGGGCGGGGTGAGGGGAGTAGCAGGAGTGGCCATGGCAGAGGCAGTGTGGATTCGTGAACTCGCACTCCTCCGAATCAGAATGGAACATACACAGTAGCTGTGCAGAAGGAAATGAGGGAAAGTCCGCCTTGTTTCGAACCCAGAAAATCTGGTAAGAAATGGCACGAAACAATTCACCAGCCTCATGTGGAAAGGACCTTATTCTCCCAGCAAAATTGTAGGGTGGGTTGGTATTATTACTGCAGATGGGGACCCGATTCTGAGAGAGAATATGGCTTCCCAAAACTACTTAAGGAGACAACAACAGAGGCAAATTTCAGACCAGAGGACTTCCTTTTTCATTACTGATTTTCCTAGCTTTTATACCACACTCATTCTCTAGTTTAACAAAATGTATCTGAGATGTGCTATTTATAATGACAGAATGCCTTGGGAAGGAGAAGACTTGCTTTGTTGAAGGCATTAAAACAGAAGTTGGTCAGTCATTTGTCCAGGCCACTGTGACTCTACCCTGTAATGTGGATCCTGCGCTAAGCAGGATTTAAGACTCCATTTTGAGAAGGAGTCTTGAAGAACTTGATCTTTGAGAATTCCTGTGTAAATTGATCTGATGTGCTTCTCATGGACAAATCAGAATTCAATTATCCTTTTCAAAAGCATTTAGGAAACTAATACATTCAGAAGAGAATATGTTTAAACCCTGCGGGAGTTTCAAAAAATGTGTAAACATTCAGAAAAATAGCCATTTTTGAATATATTTTCTTGTTAAATAGGCATCCACAAATGTATTTTCTCTAATTGCCATCTGGGTGTTACTTAGCATGCTTTCTTGAACACAGAAGCAAACCTCGCCTCAACCCCCTATGTTATAATTTTCCACACGTGGAAAACTCCATGCCTGTAGAGATGTTCTTGCCTTCCATGTGAAAAAGAACCCTTGAAAATCCAAGAAGTTTGTTGACGTGGGACAGACTCCACAAAATCAGGAGTTTCTTCTTTTCAGATGTAGTTAAAACTGAAAATGGAAGAGACAGGGCAGGCCCTCCACTGCTCTTGTGTTCAGAGAGTGTGATGATAATGCCTGAGTAAGGGTGAAGAAAAAATATGTTGGATGCCCACTTGGTGAGACAAGATATTCAAAGAATAAAATAAACATTTAAATACCTATTAACCTGTGAATGTTTAGTTTTCTTGGGAAATGGCACAATACTGCAAAAATGGAACAGACATCTCAATAAATGCACATAAAACTTGTCACAGACTGGAAACAGACTGGTCCATCCATCCCTGGCTTTCCCAATTCTAAAATGATGTGATTTTATAATAACACAGTTCTTAAATCATTGGTGAAGGAGATCTAACCTTTCATGATCCAATGCTCACAGGCTTCTACATTTGTATTGTTCACAGACTGTGTCCTTCAACCTTGTAGCATTAAGAGCTGTTGGTACTTGACTCATTTTCCAAATTTGAGATCACAATACCATCCATACTAGGGAAAGAGGACACAAAAAAACACTGTACCACACTGTGCCTCCCATCTAGGGCTAGCCATTAGCTTCAGAGGAAGACAAAAGTAAACTCTTCTGAACAAATCTTTCCAAGAAAATCTCAAGGCAGGGTTGTCATAAGTCATAGTTGGCTTGAAGGTACATAACAGCAACGATCTTAACATGTGCCTTTCAGTTTCCTGAATTTCCAGATTTCACAATGTGAGAGCAGTCCAATCATCACTCATACATAGCATCTCTTATTTCTGAAATGCTGGTCCAGCATTCTTAAGTCTGCATCAGCTTCTGTTAATCTTTTGACCCATAGGTACCAGCTTACCTTTATTCAGAAGCTTTACTCCTCAACTATTTTTATTGCTGCTGCTGTTTCTTTTCATTCTTCTTTTTGCTGTTGTTCTGTGCTGTCAAACCATTCCTCGCTAGAACAGAAGGGAGGGAGGAAGCATAAGCAGAAAAAGGAAAGGTAACAGTCAGAAGTTCAAAGAGGTTTTTGCCCCTTGTACCCAGTGCTTTAGATCACAATATTAATTATTTAGAAGAAACCACTTGTCCTTTGCCTGATAACAAACGTAATATATTAACAAAATCAATACTGTGTGTCTGTGGTGTTCTGCTTTGTATTTTATAGTATCGCTCAGGTACCCTTGGGACAGTAGGATACAAGTGATATTAACCTTGTATCCTTGTGTTTTATATGGATTCTCCTTCTCAGCACTGTTGGAAAAAAGAATCACAGAGCAACGTGCACTTTCTGAATAAAGACAGAAATAAAGTCTCAGCCAGGACCTGCCATTATTTTCCTCCTTAAACAAGTATACATGAAGAATATGAGGAATGCAGATTTTATATTGCAATCTAGCCAAACGTCCATGCTGTAAATGTTTTACTTTGCTCTCAGCACCTTGAACAGCCATTGGTTGTTTTTGCCCAAAATTGGCGTGCCATCTAGTAACTTAACTTGAAATTATCTTCCAATATCTTACAGTCCTTGTCAAATGTTGCTGCCTGTTTAGGCCAACCCCCTATGCTAGCTAGTGCTTAGGGCTTGGATTATGAGGGACCACTAAATATTTGGTTGTTGGAAATGCTCAGCATGTCTTAAGCTAACCATGCCAGCCTGCTGGAGAGCCATCGTGATGCAGTGGTTGACTCTAGAGACTAGGAGTCGAATCCCTGCTCAGCCGTGAAAACCCACTGAGTGACTCTCTCAGCCTCAAAGGCAAAGCCAGACCCCCCTGAACAAATCTTGCCAAGAAAACCTTGTGATAGGCTCACCACCTTGCAGTTGCCATAAGTTGGAAATGACTTGAAGGCACACAACAATGACAACATCAACAACCAGCCTGTGGCCCTCCGGATGCATGCGACAACAATAACCAGCCATCTAGACTATCGGCTGTGCTGGCTAATATACAAATGATATTGCTGTTGTGCTGGAATGTCTTCTTGCAATTCCCAGCACCAGCTGCAACATTTTATTCCTACTCCCAAGCGAGTTCCTTTTGCATTCTGAGACATATCAAAACAATATGTTCCTTTCCCTTCTCCTTTTCTTTTTTAGAATTATAGTGTTATAGTACATCAGTGAAATACCACTTTTGCACTACAATTCTATGCTACTAAAATAAATCAAAAACAAATCAAAGAGGAAACAATTTGTCCATCTGTCTACAGGAGCACCTCAGCAATGATGATTTTTTTTTTTAAGAATACTTTGGAAGATTCCTACTGAAGATTGGAGAAATTTCTACAAATAGCTAGGGAAGAACTGGATGCAAAGGTGACAACGACCAGCAAAACTCAAGGAGATATGTCACAGGAATTCATGGTTCTTCGTGCAACAGCCCTTTAAAGTGCTACAATACTCTTTCTTGGGCCATTTCCGCACTAGACTGTTATAGTGCTATTATTCCACTTTCAACATCCTATGGAATCCTGAGGTTTGCAGTTTAGGGAGGGGCCGGCTGGCCAGGATTCCATAGGATGTTGAAAGTGGAATAATAGCGCTATAACAGTCTAGTGTAGAAATGGCCTTGATGTAACTACAGCAAATTAACATGGTTCCATCTCTAGCACAAATCACTTCTCTCCTTCTCTCTCCTTCTCTCACCTCCTCTCTCTCTCTCTCTCTCTCTCTCACACACACACACACACACACTCTCCAGTCTCCTTCTTGCCCATCAGACTGCCAAGACAAGGACCATTCCTGTCAGAGATCTGAACTGATCACTGATAAAGGATATATTAGGATGAAGATAGCCTAAAATCAGACTGAGGGCTGTAACTTGCCCATCCTTCCTGGTATATAAGACTCACTCCCCCCCCCCCAAAATACTGTTTGAAAATGAGGTGCATCTTATATGCTGGTGTGTCTTACACATTGGAAAATAGTATTTGCCAGTGTATAAATCAGGTGTGTCTTATACACGAGTGTGTCTTGTACACCAGCAAATCATTCTAGAGTTTGCTAAATTCATGTCTAGTTGCAGTTTGTTTACGTTTTAAGTCATCCTAACAGCTTTCTCTTTGAACAATTTTCTGCAAATTGATTATTTGTGTATTTGGTGTATTGTGATTTCTGCTGCTAAAAAACTAGTGTGTTCTCTACTTTGGGAAACAGGAAAAGGGTGAGGGAGATAACATGGTAGTTTTAAAAATAAAACTGAAAGATATGAGATTGAAAGCATTTGTTGCATCATGTTCTGTTATATCCTATTCGTTAAAATTTTATCTGCACAAGGCAAGGAAACAAGTCCCCATTCAAACCATTACAGGACATGTTGTGGTTACACTGATGGAGCCACAGAGCAAGTATAAAGGCAGAGGGGCTCTACAAAGGTCAATGTATGGGACTCTTGCATGTTTCTACACATGGTCACTGCACACTTGCTCACTCCATCAAGTTCTGATATTTTCCATCGTCACCTATTTCAGCTCTTCCCTCCCCCCAATTATCAGTTTAGATCATACAATACTAAATTATCCCCCTAACCACCTTCCCTGACCATGGACTACACTCCATGATTCAAAGTGTAATCAGACAATTACTATCAAAGATAAATGACAACAACATACCATAATCGATATCCAATGAGTACTCATCATTATAGCTTCCAAAATATCGAGGGTGAGGCATGTCTAGAATTTGCATGTAATGCATATGTTATGAGTGGATGCCACGTCTCAAAAGTGCCTTTAGCTATTTTACCTCTGGCAAAATGAAGTTTGGGTGTGAATTGCTCTAACAATGCAGGAGTCCAAGTTCCACCTAACCAGCAACAAATGGATAAACCTTGTTAAGTTCTTCCATGTCCTTGCTATCTTTGTTCTTGCTGCATACATCAGGGTAGATGTAAGATCTTGACATGGGATATTTTCATCTGCTTTATCATAGACAAGATTAATAAAGTTCTTTGAAAGCATATATTTTTGGCTAAATTACTTTGTTAATCCAATCAAGAACCTCCAGCTTGTTCAACTCTAAATGTGGACGTAGCCTACAGTATTAATTTCTGATCTATTTCTAACAGTTGAGAATGTGTGGTTGCAGGTGGCCCCCATGTCAGTGGGATGGTGAATGCACACCAAATTTTAGTGCTGACTTTAAATGAGCTCTCCCAGGTGCTGAGCCCTCCCTTCCCACAATAGTTTCAGCACTGTGGCCAACTCTTTTAACATTTGGCTTCAAAACCAGAGCAGATTCAGTTCCTCACCAACACAGAAGACACCAACACCACCGCTGAGAATATAGAGCAGCCACTTTTAAATGCAGAGCAGCAGCCACAATGATGCCTTCCTCCTTTTGTATTGTTCAGTTCCTATGTAATAATATAAGCCCAGTTTTAAGTTTATTGAGCATAATGACGAATCTGTCCCATTTCCAAAATTGTTCTCAGTGCAACAACTGAGCAAGTGCTTAGTTGTTTTTATTGCTATCTTTTGAAAACTGTACTTTCAGTTTTTACACTTTCACTGATTTCATGTTTTAAGTGGATGTGTCCTATTTAATTTTAACCCCTTCCTGAGTCCCATTTGTGGGAAGGAGAGATGATATTGAACAGTATAGATCAGATGGCTATTCACTGGCCTTCAGATCACTCAAATCTGTAAAAGTCACTGAGCAGTCTCATTTTCAGGGTTCAGAGGACCACAAGGGAATATCTTGTCAATGGGAGACTCTTTCTCCTCTTACTTCTCTCAGACACTTTTGTTTCTCCCTTGAGGGACAATCCCCAGCACTGCCAAGAAGGAAAGGAATTTAGGTTTGCACTTTTTCTTGTTCTTCTCACTGCTTGTTCACTTACATGTGGCAGAAGAACAGACAGCATCAGTATCTCCACAAAGCGATGCCATCAGAGAAGAACTCTGAGGCAGAGGTTGAAGTTCCCAATCAGCTTGGTTAGCATGTGGGCTGATGAATGCATGAGGCTTGGCTTACCACATTTGAAATAATAGAGTAATAACAGACATCATTGAAAGAGGGGGGGTCCCAAAAACCTTTACACTCGGGGTATACAACTAGCTAATAAGGATGTGGGCCTTCAGAGACCTGCTTCTCACTCAGCAGGTGCCCAGTTATGGTGACACCTAATGCTGGCCCCTGGTAGAGATGCCAAGTTAACATTTCCAAATTAATTTTTCTAGGTAAACCTTGGATTTTTTCAACTCTTTATCCAGTTGACATTCAGTTAAAGCAGACATTGAAAATAGCAATGCCAGTCACAAGTGCTTTATTTCTGGCTTTTGAATTTCCTATTGAGAAATGAGAAGATAAAACAAGGGGAGCAATGAAGAAAAATGGTCAGTCATTGTACACAAAATACCTAACTGGATGCTGAATCTGCTGCACAGAGATGGGGGTATGGAATTCTGAAGCAATCTGCATGTCTTCCTAGGCAAATCTCCAAATAAACACTGTGCCATTTGAAGAACTCACAAGGGACAGACAGGCAGGCTGGCATCCTGCCACTCATCAAAATTAGATGGAACAATTAACAGTGCTTTCTCAGTTGTACGGCACTTCATGCCCAGCAATCTGAAAGCTTTTTAGTATGAAGTCAACCCTGTACAGACCCTCTTGGGGCAGCCCAACCTGATTCTGCCAATTTTTCTCATTAGGAAGTAGAAATGCAGCTTCACTACTGTAGCTGAAATACCATACTGGCTGAACTGAGGTGACAGAGAAAAGAAATGTTGTTTTATTTTGATATCACAGTCACGTGACTGCCACAGATAATGTTGGCAAGGAATTATCCCCAACTCAGAATGTCATATAGTCAAGGGGTTTCTGGATCTGACTAATCAAAGTGCATTCCATGAAACTTTATTATTCCATAACAAAATTATCAGTCTTAAAGGGCCACAAAACCCATTGTTTTTATAGCATGTGTGGTTCTTTGCTCGAGTCACTGAGACAGGGCTGGTTCTGCCATTAGGCAGAAGTCAGCAACTGCCTCATGCAACAGATACTGGAGGGGAGCAGAAGCAGGCTCCTGGATGTTCATTTTGAATCCGTGAGGGATACCCCTTTGTTGAATAACAGACCCGTGTACCCCACATAACCTTTCCTTACCCACTGAACTAGCCCGTTGCTCATTGGTCTGGTGGAAGATACTGCCTCAACACCAGTGTTGAAGGGGCAACAGAGAGTCCAATCAGCTTTTGTATATGGAATGACTGAAGGATACCATCTTGTCCTTTGCCCTTGGCAGCAAAATGTCTTATGCTGGTACTGTATAGAGAGAATATGAAAACAATATCGGTTTCCCTTACACGACTGCTGCCAGGTTTTCTGAAATAAAATAAAATAAAATAAAGGAAGCAAATTGGAAAAGAACAGGCATTACTAAGAGTACTGCTGTTCCACGATGGTGTAGTGGTGTGCTTCAGTGAGGTAAGGGGTTGTACTGATAGTGACATTACTAAGGGTAGAGTCTCCCAAGTCAGACAGGCTTTTGCTGGGGAGCCAGACTAAACGGACCAAACAGCGACTGGGCAGCAATAGAAGTGGAGGGTGACACTGCTGGAGGATCTCTCAGAGACAACAGCAGTGGCATTTTAGCTAACTTTACAGGAATTAGTACTATATGGAAGGAGGCAATAGCAAACTGTTCTTGAAAGCTTTTTCCTCAAAAACCCTATGATGAGACAGTTCAAAAAGATACAAGAGATAGTGATGGAAGAAGCCACAGTACTAGGTTTGCTGGACTTAAGGAGGGCATCAGTGATGGAGGAGGCTCTTGGAGGTCACCATAATTCAAAACTGACTTGGTGGCAAACAGAAAACAAACATTACTACAAGCACAAAGAGCAACATTTAACCACATCTTATCACAAGCACTCCCTATAGCAGACATTTGCACTGGACTGAAATTTGTTCATATGATTTTTGGTTTGGCATTTTAATTGTATGTATAGCATTGGGGTAGGGGGCTGGGAAGGAAAAAAAGGAAGCAATGCCCCAAAAGCAACACATAAGTAATCTTTTAACTATCTATAATACAAATTCACCAGAGTCAGGAATCACGTTTACTCCCTGACCTTCAAGACCAAACCAAGAGAAAGCCAATACATGTTAAAAGAGCAATAAGTCATAATATACCTGGCGAGGTGCGCAGTGCTTTGGCAAGAAGGTCTGCCTGACAGATGTCAAGGGAAATAGAAAGGAGGGCAGAAAACTGCCAAGAAGAGATGGATCAGAAAAAGTTTTTAAAACAGGTTTGTTTGTTTTTTAAAAAAAAATGTATTGAGTTCATTGTGCATGAGACTCTTAATGGAAGCATGCCCATAGCTTTCTCATCAGAAGAAGAAAACCATGCACGTCAGATCCATTTTCTCCTTCCAAATTATATACACATAAATATGCATAGCTAAAAATGCACAAATGTAAGCAAACATGCTTTAGTAAAGGAAGCAAATGCATAAAAATGCGTTCATTAATAAAAATATGTAAAAATAGATACATCAGGAAAAATGCATGCCCAAATACACATGAATTCCCACATGGGAAGGGGAAAGAAACCTTTACAACCCAGCAGAGAACTTGGACAGGGTGAGGATGCTGTTAGGATTCTGAGAAACACAACAAAAATCAAACTCTCAGATTTTACCATTCATTTTGTCCTTACATAATGATTACATACGCAGACCTGGTCTATAGTTGTAATTCTCTAGCTCTGCTACTTTGATCTGCTAACTGTTGGCATAAATATAGCAACTATAGAAAAGGCAAGCCAGGAAGGAGGTTGTTTAATGTTAATAACCAAAACTACCCAGAGAGTTTTTTGGTTCTTCTGCCGTTGGGCTCCAACACAAGTTCCAGAGTGAACAATCACAATCACCTTGATTGTGGGGCCTTTCACACTACGCTACAGTTGTAGTCCTATGATTCCACTTTAATTGTGTCCTCTGGAGTCCTGGGGTTTGCAGTTGAGGCACTAGAGGAATGCTGTGGCTGAAAAATTCCAAACACCCCTCTTTAAACTGAAAATCCCGGGATTCTATAGGATCTTGAAGATTTCAGCATTTTCTGATAGAAGTGATGCTTCTTGTCTCCTCATCAAAGGACAAAAAACTCACTTGAGGGGTCCTTGTAACTTTCATTCTGAGAAGGAGCACCCACACAAATCAAAAGAGATGTTGTAAACACCCATCCCCCCCCCTTTTTTGGTGTTTCTAGGGAAAGAATAAAAAAGGAGGATGAAAGCAAACAAGTCATGGAGGGATTTTCTGTTGCTCTAGTCAAACATGGTAAGAGCGGTTCAAAAGAGGCTAATTAAATTCCAAAATCCCTGAGCAAATTCATTAATAATGATTTTGAAATAAGCAGTTAACCAAGGAAGCTTTCAAGGTGGGAAATGATTGATATGGAGGAAAGAGAGTGTGGCAAGATAGGGAAGTGGGGAGGGAGGGAACTCCAGAAGATGTGGGACAAGACACACAGAAACAGACTTTTACTTTGTCTGTGTACCATGCATACGCAAGAGCATAGACAGAAGGGAACACAACAGAGGCACACAATGGCTGGCATTCTGTTGGTTAGTCCTGCCTAAAGTAGACCCATTCCATTGGTTGTTGAATGGTGGGTCAACACATAGGTAAATTTTATTGATTCGATGTGTTTACTCTAATCGGGAATAACAACCAGATTTAAACCAATGTTTTTTGGGATAAAGCAACCTAGGACAGATGGGACCCACCATCAGGACAAAAACAAAAGTTTACAGACTTTTTTGGTTTTATTAAAATATGACTGACCATTCTAAGAGCCTGTACAGGTATAATAATCAACAATTGCTGGCTCTAACAAGGGTTAAACATTACATTCAAGTGTCCAAATCTGCCTTCCTCAAACCTGCAGAAGTATTGGACTATTTATTACTTATACATATGTATTTGAAAATATTTATATATGACTTAAATCCAAAAAAATTCAAAGTGATATGTATGTGTGTGTGTACCTACTTTCAAATTGCCTGTCAACATATGGAAGCCCCCATGAATTTCACAGAATCTTCTTAGGCAAGAAATACACAGAGGTGGTTTTGCCAGTTCCTTCCTCTGAAATATAGCTTACAGCACCCTGTTTTCATTATTGGTCTCCCATCCAAGTACTAACTAGGGCTGACCCTGCTTAGCTTCCACAATCAGACAGGATCTGATGCATTTAGGGTATTTAGGCAGTCAAAGTGGTATACATCAACAAAATTTATAAAATACACAAACAAACTGAACAGACATACAGACTGAAGTCCAAGAAATGGATGTTGGATGGGACTACTGAGGAAAGGCTTATTCACACAAATATGCTTTTAACGTGTATTGAAAGCAATTCCTGTCATTCCTGAGCAACATACCCAATGGCAATGATGGGAATTGTAGTTTAGTGCATCCTGAGGACACTAGGGCCCTTTCCGCAACGCACCTTTTTGTGGAGCTGGGGTGCGGGATCGCACGAGCAGCCTCTAGTGAGAGGCTCTCACGTCCCGGTTCCTTCAGCTCCGCAGCTGCTGCCTGCTCGCGCGAGAGCCCCTACCCTTCCTTCCGCAGTGCAGCCTGGGAAAATGCCAGCGCAGCTGGGGCAGGAAGTGCGAGTGCCACAGCTCTGGAGCTCCGCACGCATGGCAAGTGCATGCAGGGCCCTGGAGTGATGCACGGTCACGCACCATTTTCGGCTCATAGCTGAAAATGAAATAGTGCATGATCGGCACCTGCCAGGCCCTGGAGCGTCACACGATTGTGAGTGCATCGTGTGGACTGCTCCTTGCAGTTGCGCGACGCCCCAGGGGTCCTTTCGCATGGCAAATGCAGTGCGAAAAGGGCCTAGGTTGTGGAGGGCTTAGCCAAAGCATTAAAGTAAGTTTTGTATGTAAAACTACTAGAGTAGACCCATTGAAATTAATAGAACAAGATGGACATGACTAACTTAATCCCATTAATTTCAAAAAATCTGCTCTCTGCATGACTAAGTCTGGATCCAACACAATGTATGAAGTAGATTGACAAATAGTGGTTAATGTTAATCATACATAGATAAATCTGACATTTAATTTGGTAAACTATGGTTAAGGCACTTTCTCTGTGCTTCTAGCTTCTCTGCTTGAAACTTTGCAAAGCAGAATTTTCTAGTGCTCCCATCAGAGACTCTAGAAGCAACATGGTTCAATTCATCTCAATAAACCATTGTTTCACAGTACACATGTACATTATTCACATGCTGCTACACCATGGTGTATTGTTATGCATACAAAACCTGTGCTCACACATTCTTCTTCCCCTCCCTTCTTCATGAAGCTACAAGAAGATTATAAACATTCGCTTCCATTTTCAGCAAGCAGTGAGTGGTATGTCATTATGTCTGAACCTGAACAAACTGGGGTTAGTATTAACTATGATTTATTAACAAATTTCACACCATGGCTAAATTGAAGGAGATGCTTCTAATCTCTGTCATAGGGTCTTGTTGGAGGAGATGATGGATCTAGAAATACTTACAGACCAGGCCATGGCATCTTAACCAAGGATAAACACTAGTTACCACTCATAATCGCTAATGATTATGTCTGTACTGCATCTAAGACTGGGAAGTTTCACAAATGACTCTTAAAGTGATATTTATTTAAATCAGTTAAGAGTGCAAATATTAACATTGCTCATACATATATTTGATCATTCTTTTGCATTCTGGTACAAGAGAGGCTCCAGTATGCTTTTGAAAACTGTTAAGAGAATGTGTCATGTTGTATTTTTGACTTAGGTAAGCGTAGAGATGGAAGAAACATCTCAAGAGTGATAGAAAGTGCTTGGTTTGTGTTGGACCAGTATTTAAAACAAAGCTACATAATTTTTTCCTGTATTTGACAAGCCTGAAAAGCCTGTTCTTCAGGTTTTAGGCTTGCTTTTGTTTAAATAAGATCTTCAGAACATTCAGAACATTCTTTTTTGGGGCCACAAAAATGAACATTTCCTGTAGAGATTGAGTATGTGACTAATCATTGCTAGAACCTTGAAGATGCTTTGTATCATCTTGGAGCATTTGTCTGTATAATCCAGTATTATCTACTAGGCTGGCAACAGCTGTCCAAGGTCTCAGATGGAGACTTCTTGCCTGTCAGCTTGTTATCCTGATTTCTGGGGTCCTGAGGGGGACACCTCCATGTGCTCCAAATAATGGAGAATGGGAATTAGCCAGAGCACAGGCTAAAGCAATGCAAGAGGCAGGGCAACATAGCGAGACCTTGAACCCAATGTTTACGGGGTTGGGCTGAGTCACAAACCAAGCAGAAGTAAATTACAATTGTTTTCTTTATTTAAAAAGACAGTCAATGCGCATGTATGCACTCACTCACACAGGCCGAAGAAGATAAAGGTAGGAGATTCGATAGAGGATTTTGAGAGGGATTTTTCAGGGGAAATACTACACCTGATCCTGTAGCCCGGGTAGTCAGAAGAAAGTCAGTTGGAGCAGAGATTCTCAGCACATGGAAGCTGAGGGGAAGGCTCTGTGAACAGAGCAGCAGCAAGGCAGGATGGAAGCCAAGAACGATCCGAGCGATCTGAGGAAGTGCTCAAAATCAACGTTCTTATAGGGGAAAATGTGCCTGTAGGGTAGTCCGTTCCCGGGGAAAACAATGGGTTTCGGGTTGGAGACAAAGCCTCCGAAAGGTCAGTACTTAGAATGATTGGATTTTGACGGCGCAGTCAATAGTGCAGACAGTATGCAAATAGGGAGTGCTT
This sequence comes from Iguana delicatissima, assembly GCA_948472985.1. NCBI lineage: Eukaryota > Metazoa > Chordata > Lepidosauria > Squamata > Iguanidae > Iguana > Iguana delicatissima. The sequence goes on along the minus strand of CAOKZL010000189.1, from coordinate 378,506 downwards.
GACAGTTGGCTATTCCGAAGCGCTAATCTCGTCAAGCTGGCAGTTTGGGGCAGAGAATCCTTTGTATGCTGGGTGCATACTTAATGTAGTTTCAAAGTGTACTAGCCTGGAGGTCTCCTGAAGCTGCATGCCAGAAAATTACTGGCCTGCCTGGATTTGTCTTGTATTTTTCAGCTTGTTCGGCCGTGTCTGTGTGCGTGCTTGTCCGGGGGCCTCGCAAGCATGTGGAGAGGAACAGTTTGGAATGGCCAATCTTATGATATCAAATTATATTTAGTAGACCTCAGGCTCAGACTATAAATCACAGTGACAAGCTGCTTACATGAGACTTTTCTCTGGAAATGCTACTGTGTAGACCTGGGGCCTTCAGAGTATGTGCAGCACAACAGATCCATGGTCCCTCCCTTTGCATATGCCGTGCAACACTCCTAGGGCTTTCTGGCTTGAAGAAGAAAGTGAACACATCCCTACAATCTAGTCTTAACACAAAGCCCTCTCAAGTCTCTTTAAAAACACATCTGTATGCAATGTCACAACTTCTTCTCTCATAATATTGTGACATGGGATCCTGTTTGCCTAATTCAGGCTGTGGGTACACACAAATCTGCCCTGAACTGAGGGGCCCTCAGGGGCAAAGTGCCAATATAGAGAGCAGTAGGTGTCCTATTTTCTAAGGCTAGCCTTTTAGTCCCTGATCTCCCCCTGCCCCCCGGCAGTGCATGAAATTTTTAGGATGGAGAATTTAAATCTAGAAACCAGAAGACAGCAAGAGGGTGGGGGGAAAGTTCCCAGTTTGATTGGCCGTGACTAGCTGCAATTAAAAACTATAATTTATTACCCTAGACTACGAGTATAATTTCAATGCAGAGAATTAAGGTTTTCTTTTGAGATGGAAATAAAGATTAATTTTTAATTTCCTTTCTCACTGCACATTTAAGAGCAATAGACTCCACAGAAAAACTACAGGTCAAAATAGTTTTATGGGAGGATGACAATGTTCCATTGGCATATAATTTAATGCTCCTGCTGCCTTTTTAATATTTGACTGCAGCTCTCTCATGCGAGACGGAGGCGGTGGATGCTGTATGTGTGAGTGGGTGTGCTGCCGCAGTGAGGTCAACCTGACTTTCACATAAGAGAGGAAGAAAGCGTGTGAGAGAAAGAGGGAAGGTTTACCCTTCAACACTTGGGCCAAAGTCTATGATGTGGCAACCTCAAGGGAGAGACCCAGATACAGGTGCTACTATTGGGGTGGGTGGAGGGGTGCTTCTCAGGCTCTTTTTTCAAATCAGTCATGATTGCTCCTCAGCAACAACACCTGCATTTCTGGCCAGATCACTGGTTGTTTTCTCAAAGCAGGTAGTGCCCCCTTGAGCCTCACCTTCCTTCACACTTCAGAGAAATCACACGCGGAACTGATTCCAGATGGGACCTCTGCACACAGGCAGGGACGTAGCTGCGGAGGGCGGAATGAGGACGTTGGCCTCCAAATAAAAATTCTGAACTCTCAAATGAAGTTTCCCTTCAGTTTCCAGATTTCTAGCATTGCAGAGAGTAAAACAACAAAAATCACTTGCATCTAGAACTCTTCTATTTGCTGTATTCACATTCCCTTGGTAACGTTTCTTGCTCCTGCTCTTTGGATGCTTAAGCTGTACTTCTAAATGCCTAACTGAAATTCTAAGTTACTTCAATGCTAGACATTTGGGAACTGAAATAAAATTTCATGGGAGTGGGGGTCAGAATTCTTACTGAAGAAAGCTAATGCCCTCATCTGCCTCTGTAGCTACACTCCTGAACACAGGAAATTTTAACTGTTCTCCCCAGCCAGTTTGCCCCTTTGGTTCCCTCTTCTAAAATTAAAAGTGAGTGGGGAATCCCTAACCTCCATAATTTGACCCAAGGAGAGGGATTTGTTTTTTGTTTTTTTTAATATGTTTTCAGCCCCTTAACACAGAGAAGTCTATTTATGAGGGAAATGGGAGGGATGCTTTAGCCCTCTAAGCTTCCTCTAGCCATGCATAGTGGTCCTAATCGCGATCAGGCCTTGGCACACTTCCTTTAGAGTAAGAAAAGAGATGAGGCTCAGTTCCATGCTGTGTGTAGTGTAGCTCTGAGAAAGTCTTATGTGAAGTTGCAGCACCTGCGTGTGATAGGAAGCCCAGAAGGCTCAGCAACACACTAGTGCTCTGTTACCCCTTCTCAATGCATATTGAAAGCTGGTGCACATCAAAACTTACTTGCTTATATCCTGCCCCTTCTGATACAATGGGGTGGTCAACACTAATGTGCACAACATGACTGGCAGTGATGTCATGCCTCTTACAGGTTTGTTTTTTCAACTGATTCTCAACTGATTCCACCCCCGCCCCCCGGGTCTTCTCTCCATATTTTTAAGGTATGTGTTGGAGGGAAGCACTTTCAGTCATTGCAGAAGTGCAACAACCATAAAGATGAATTCCAAAAATTATAATGGCCATTTCCGCACTACACTCTTTTAGTGCTATTATTCCACTTTCAACATCCTATGGAATTCTGGGGTTTGCAGTTTAGGGAGGGGCTAAACTGCAAACCCCAGAATTCCATAGGATGTTGAAAGTGGAATAATCGTGCTATAAGACTGTAGTGCAGAAATGGCCAATGTCATAAGTCTGGTTTCTGATATAAATACGGAACAGGCTGCTTGCTGATATTTCTGGCATTGCAGACTATTTCTTGACCATTTCAAGAACCACTTCTAACATTTTATTCCCATTTTGGAATAGATTTCTTTTTAATTCTGATACATAAGGCCTATTATAGTGCTATTATTCCACTTTCAATATCCTGTGGAATTCCAAGGTTTGTTGTTTACTCAAAATTCTAAATGCCCGTCCCTAAACTGCAAGCCTCAGGAATTCATAGGATGTTGAAAGTAGAACACTAGCACCATAATAGTGCAGTGCAGAAATGGCCATAGTATCTTTTGCTACTTCCCCTCTCTCATTTTATAGTTACAGTGTGTAAGTCCATCAGTGAAATGGCACTCTTGCACTATAGTCCTCCCTCCACATTCACAGGTTTGACCTTCATGACTCTGATTATTCACGAGGTACATGAGGGCCTCTCTCCACCATTCTCTTCCTCCTCCCACTCCCTTATCTCTTGTCCAGGCTGGGCAAAAGGCAAGAGAATGGGAGGGGGAGCACTGCATATGGAGAAGGAAGGCACATGTGTGTTCCCTCATTCTCTTGCCTTTTGCCCAAGTGAGGAGAAGGAAGGCACATGTGCCAGGGCAAAATGCAAGGGAATGTGAGGGGGGACACCCGGAAAGGAATGGGAGGGGAAATGTGGGGGGAGTTATTTGCAGTTTTTCTACTTGTACATGGGTTCTGCATCCTACACCCTTGTGAAAATGGAGGGACCACTGTATAACTCTATAATTGTACAAAAAAACAACAACCCAGAGATAGAAAATTTGCCTTTCAAACTGTGCCCCCATTTTTTAAAAACCTTTGGAATTGCTCTACTGCAAATCTAAGAAATTGCTACAAACAGTTCCAAAAAGAATGGAACAAGTGCATGTCAAGGTAAGAACAACCAGCAGTAGCCAAGGGGCTGTCATTTTAAAAACCTGTGCTTCTTCAGACTACTCTAGGAGAGCCTTGTGTTTGGGACAGCGGACAATAAATACAAAGGGTGTTAAATCAGTAGGTATGGTGGGCTTCTTTGGAACAGATGTAGGGAACTACAGTGGATCTGGTATCCAATTTTCTGATTCTAAGACCTTCCAGAATCATTACAGACACGCAAAAATGATGGGGGAAGAAAAAATTGGAAGTAGACAGAGTTCCACCTATGTTTTTCAAAAAAAAAATAGATGGTGGTTATTTTTGATGTGAAATACTTCAGAAGGTCCCTACAATGTGTATATAAGGCAAATTATTGCTTTTGAAACCAGCAGGTCTCCCTCGCTCCCTCTCTGTCTGTAATACACATGTGCACACATGGACACCTATCTTTTGTCCAGAACAAAGGTGAACTGAAGAATTTAGACAGGTCAAGGGCTGCAAAAGCAGCAAGGAGACTTTGCCCAGCCCTCTTCTGGAAAGAAAAGAATATACAAAATCAGAAAAGGTTACTGTGAAGCCTTTTTAGACAGTTTACAAGGCCACTGACTTCAGTCTCTGTTCATCAACCACAAGAGGCAAACCTTGCCTGAGTGCAAAGCCATGGAGTGGATCTCCGGAAATAGTGTTTAGATGTTTGTCTTATCTAAATGAGCTCAGGGCTGAGTAAACTTCTCCAAAGAGAGTGAGTAACCCTGTCAAAACAACCACCTTCTTATCACAGCCTCGAAGATGACTGAAGAGCATCAGGCAGCAGAGACTTATCTTCCAAAGGATGTTCAAAAACCCCAGCTGGGCCTGTTGTACTGATTAGCTTCCAACGAGTAATTGTTTTTGAGGTCTCCTCTATGTCTTGTTTCCAAACAACAGGGCACATGCTGGCGCGGGCAGTTCGGGTACTGTGGCTATTGCCAATGGTACCCTTCTTTTATCTCTGGGAAAATCTGCCTCTTGGAATTATTTGATTCAGGAATATTTGCTGAACTTCTGTATCACTCTGACCTGGTTTCAGAGTAATGAAGAGATCAGCTAGTCCAGCCTCAATCTCTGATCCCTTTCCCACATCTCTTGTTTCCATTTCTAATAGACGTTTTTGAATTGTATGCACTCTAAGAATTTTTTTCACATGTGTGGCCTTCATTGCCTTTGAGACATTCTCCTTCTATTTTTGTTAATGTCGTCTAGCTGTGGGGAAGAAAAAGCAGGGAAGGCAGCAGCTTGCAATCACTGTTAATGTAAATGGGTGCTCTGAACAGCAAAGGTTTTATATTTTCATTGTCAAGCCAACTGAACCAAGATTCCCCTTTTAAGCCTCACATGTATGAGAAAGTCCTTTTAGCTTTGGGAAAGCAGCAGATTCTACAAGAATATGAGTGTACAGATATCTACATTGCACAGTTATAACAGTTTGATGCCAATTTATCTGCCACAACTCCACCCTATGGAATCCTGGGACTTGTAGTTTTGTGAGGGACTTAGACCTCTCTGCTAGAAAACTCTCACCCTTGAACTACAACAATGGCAAATGTCCCAATTTGGCAGGCGCTGTCCCAATTAATCCTCTTGTCATCCCACTTTTCAGCTGCTTTTAAAACATCCCAGTGTTTCTTTCTCTCTTCATCCTCGGCTTACTTCAAATGCTGCAAACTTAATTCAAAGTGCAAAAGTAGTTTGCATTCAATTAATTCGGCAGAGGGAAGAGGACAGGAGGGAGCAGAATGTTGCCCTTCGCAGTAGACTCAGTAAAAACAAATTCCTGCAGCCTTTCCTGAATTACCTCCTCTTTCTCATTTTTAACTTTTGCCATTTTAATCACACTCTGATGTTGCTTGGCCACATATGTCCTGGTTTTCATTTGTGAAATGCTGGAAGGTATGCAACAACAATAGAGTGATTTCATCAGACTACAAATGTCACGGTTCCATAAGATGTGCCGTGGTAGTTAAAAGTGATACTTAGCTGGTTGCTGAATGGTTGCTGCAACTTGCAAAGACTCTGGGGTGGGAGATTATGGATTACCTAGTTAGCTTCCTCCTTCCCTTGCAGTTATGCTGCCAAGGCTCGCCAAACACTCTGCTCCACAATAATTTTCTGGCTAGAAGCAGGTAGGCTAAATTAAAGGTTTCCGATCCGGTCTATCTAAGTAGGTGAAAAGGAGTAATCCCCTCATTTCATCTTGATCTAGGAACAGCCCTTTTAACTTGGATTTCTGTCTTAATTTCCAAGTGGGAAAATATGTTCTCTCTCTATCTCTCCCTCCCTCCCTCCCTTCCTCCCCTTCCCCCCAGTGGCGTGCATGTTTGTTTGAATGACAAGCTTTGATCAGCTATGGTAGGTACTTAATAATATCACCAGGAGTCATCCCTAGGTCTCAAGGCTTGGGACAGTCCTGAACTGGCAACCCTAGTTACCATGCTGCTAAACTGAGCGGTGAGGGTAGTATCAAGGACTAGGGGGCACTGTATAGGTGGGTGGGGGCTGAATCCAGCAGTGTGTTACCCAGTCCTGTGCTACAGCCCCTCATCCCTCATCCCATCTTTGAATTTCATGCAGAAGTTGCACCTTCAATATCAGAGACATCCCAATCAATATCAGAGACATCCCAATCAGAGACAACCCAATCTGCTTTTTGTAACATCTTGCTTGATGATGGGATCTGGAGAGCTCAAAAACTTGCACACACCTTTCTGCCTCTTTTGATTGGCCTAGGAAAAGTACCCTAACACGGGTGTTCATGTTTTTCTTTGGACTAAGATGCCTGTCTTTGCTTTTTGCAATCTCCTAATGCTTCTCATGTTATGGATCATAATAGCATGAGAAAACTCTGCTAGAAGAGACAAGTCTCTTCTAGTTCTAGTATCTAGTTCTCTGTGAATCTATTTGTCTAGGGCCATTTCCACGCTACACTGTTGTAGTGCTATTATTCCACTCTCAACATCCTGTGGAATTCTGGGGTTTGTAGTTTACTGAAGCTGGCTGAGAATTCTAAATGCCCCTCCCTAAACTGAAAACCCCAGGATTCCATAAGGATGTTGAAAGTGGAACAATAGCACTATAACAGTGTAGCGCAGAAATGGCCATGGTCTTTGAAAACCAATGCAACTATTCCATGAATTAATTTTGGATGGTATCAATCTTGTTATTCTGTGCCTCCAAGTCAACTTCAGCTTATAATAACTCAATTCTAACATTTTATTGGCAAGAGTTATTCATTTGCCATTGTCTTCCTCTGAGACTAAGAAAGTTTGACTTGCCCAAGATCACCCAGTGGGTTTCCATGGCTGACTGGAGGATTAAGACCTTGGTCACCTGGGATCCTATCCAGCACTCAAAACCACTACACCACACTGGCTCTCCAGTATGGATAGGCACATTCTTTCATCTGTCCTGAATCCACTGGGGGAACATCTGACATGGTTCTCTCTCCTCCCCCACTCACCAAAAGCCATGGCCAGTTCTGTATCTGGAAGGTGAGATCAACAAATCCTGCTGAAAACTCAAGCACAAACTGAACAAACAGAACGCCTCTTCATTGCTCTGGGTCACTCTGGCCCAGTTCACACACACCTAACAAAAAACTAGAAATGGTATAACTCCAGTAGAGCTAGTGCTTGCTGTATTTCATTTGGCTTAAGAAGATAAGTACTTTACTAATTATAGGGTACCACAGTTGTGCACAGTGCACTGATTAGAAATATAAGTTCTCTCCTACCCTGGAGAACTTGCAGACCACATTCTGACATATCTTGATAAGCAACGTGAAAACTATTGCAGAAGAGTAGATGGACGCAGCAATGTCATTTCACGGTCATTCTGTCTTACTGCCTTAATCTCAGAGGGGGCTTAGTTTTTAACTTTTATTATTAAGAGCCCCATTCCTAGGGACCTAGTGCCCAAGTAATTATAGTGCTCATCTAACAGTCCTCAGAACTACATGGTCCAGCTCTTTCTAGAGCGTACCACTTCAGCCTGCAGGTGTGAGACAACCACATTTCAATGCTCTGATTTGGCACATAGAAAGCAAGCACACCATGAGGAACAGGTTTAAACTGAACTCAGGCTCTGCACTAGTTGTGACCTTCTACCACCATCCAGATTGTGTGCTGGCCCTGTTGTTTGGCCTGTCAGACGCTTGCCCAGAAAATGTCCTCCTCTATCCAGGCTTTTGTGGTCCTAAAATGCAGTCGAAACAGAAGGTTTGTGGCGTGTTTGGCCAGTATTCCTACATGCCCAGTGAGCTACTTGGTGGGTACAGGCCTAGCATATACTTAACAGAGACATTCTAGGTTTTTGTGTGCCAGGAAGTGTTGTTATTTTAAAACAGCAAAACAGCAGGATATTCCAACATGTATTTCCCTACCAGTAGCCTGAAGTGCTACGTAATAGCAAGAGCTGTACCATATCGTTCTGCTGGTCGTGCAGCTTAGCTCTGGGTTGGTACAAATGTTTGGTTTGGTACATTTCATTTTACTCCCCTGCAAATGGAGATGCTATTCCTTCTGGTAGGCTTCAGATATGAGTATGTCTTAAGTCAAAGGGCGGTGGGGGGAGGTAGCCTTCCTGATGTTGTCAGCCCACAATTCCCACCATCCTTCGCCATTGGCTATGCTGGTCTGTGTTTGTGGAAGTTGCAGTCCAGCAATATCTGCAGGGCCATCCACACATTCCCTCTCTTCCAATAGTGTAGCTTGGTGAGGGGGAGGGATATGGGCTTTGCCTCTCCAAATAAGAATTCTTAATAGTTCTTACCCTCTAAATAAGAAACACAGCAAATCGGAGAGTTCTAGGTGTGAAAGATTTTTTGTGTCTCACTCTCTGCAATGCTGGACATTTAGGGACTGTAGAAAACTGTGTTTGTCACTCTGCTGATCTCTGCAATACCCACTGACATATTTTCTTTGCATTCTTAGTTCATTTCTCTCTCAACTTATTCAGGGTTTGGTTTTGATATTGTGACATTAGCATGAGATCTTTATCTTTATCTGTTTATTTGTATGCCACTTTTCCATCAAGCAGTGCCAAGCTAGCTCACAATATATCAAATGGACAACAAACTATAAAATGTAAACCACACATAATAGGAACAACTAGAAAGAACTGTCGTGTTAACAAGTAAACTCGAAGTTTCTGTACTGATCCATGCAATGTTGCATAAAACAATGCAATATGAACCACATTCAACAATTTAAAAACACAACAGGAGCAAAAATAAAGCCTGACAAACAGATATACCAAATATAAGCAAAAACAGATCTTCCTTCAAAAACTTGGTAAAGTTATTCTTTTGACCTAGAGAATTGCAGCTCTGCCTATGGATACTGGCCATGCTGGTCAAGGGATTCTAGGTGTTGCAGTGTGAAAAAGTAAACTTTTCAAGCTCTGTTCCATTCCGGAGAGGCAACATAGCGCAGCTTTCCACTATTAAGCTATATAGAGTTTTAGCAGCCACAGGCCTTTCTCCTTCCTTTCTGGCATCTTTCCTTCCTCTCAGGTCTTACCTGCTTCTCCTGTCTTTATTCTTTCCCCATCTCTCACCTGAGAAGAAAAATCTGCCCCTCCTTCTTCAAGCCCTGCTTCACAATGCAATTTGTCTTACACAACTCCAAATGATACACCAGCACATCCTTCTTCAGCCACCTATTGGGAAGTCTTCAAACAAATGTTAACTCTTTTATATACATATTTTTAAAATCATATTATTTCAGCAGGTGATTGCATTCAGCCAGGTTGACTTAACACATAAAAAACAGGTTTAGGAAGAAGTCATAACCTAATTCTCCCAACAAACCCATCTAATATATAAAAGTCAAAATTTGTCTGCCTGTGCCAAGTGAAGACCTCATATGATTGGCTGTGTCGGGCAAAGGCCTCATATGATTGGCTGCCTAAGAAGATTCTATGGAATCCTGGAGTTTGCAGTTTAGGGAGGGGCCTTTAGAATTCTCAGCAGGAGAGCTCTTGGGCCTGGCCAGCTGCTATGGAGATGAGGCCTAGCAGCAAGGAAGAGGGCAGTGTATTCCATTCCTTCAGGAACTCAACCTCTGTATATAAATAACTCTGAATACAAACTGGATTGGGGAATATAAGGAAAAGTTACAGGTACTGGACAGGATAGTTTGGGGAATTAGAGACTCAAGATCTCAAATTTTTCTAACAAGTATTACCTATAAGAAAATAAAATCCCGGGCAACACTGGGTATATACACTAGTTTCCAATATTTTGTTGGCAGACGTTTCTCAACCATCTCGAGATCAGTCAGCATTTCTTTATGTTTTTGTTTAGCATCCAGTATTGTGGAGCCCCACCAACGTATGCTGCTGTGCTAGACAATAAAGGAAATCTTTGCACCTTGTTCAAATAGCTCTTTTCATTTACATATTAAATTTCATTGAAATATTAAATTTATTCCTCTAAGAATGTAAATAATAATTGAAAGAGGGAGGAGAAGGAAGAGGAGGAGGAGGGTGGGGTAGGAAGAGAAGAGAAATGAAAATTCTGTTTGCAAGAATCCTGGTCTGAATTAACAACAGATGATGTTTACACAGAAGCTTAGCCAAAGGAGCTATGCACAGCTCAGCACTTTCAGCGCACAGGCTTCCCAGTGATCAAGCAGCTCCTCTTCAATGCCGAAAGTGCCTGTAGGACAGGAATCAGAGATGGGGCCTCCAGCCAGCAAATCAGTTCCTTAATACTGGAGCCCATTTTCCAGTTGGACAGTCTGGCACTCCACAGAAGTTGTGTTGGGTCACATAACACAGCTCATGTCCACATGATGTTCCTTCTGATCATTTAAGATTACCAGAGTAGAAGGGGCAAATCTGGACTTCACAGGTTGCTCAGCTATTTGTCCCCTGAGGAGAATCCTCATTAGGTATATCCAAGTGGGACTTTTATGGCCTGGTAGCCATAGACTCAGAAAAGACTATTAATGGCTAGCATACTTTGTGGTTTGGTCTGCCAAGAAACTGTTTTCTTGTTCTGATACAGAGTATTCTTAACCATGATGGGCCCTCCAAAATGAGCTCAGAGCTATGCATAGGAAATGCAGACCAAAAAAAAGAAAGGCTTGGATAAGTAATCTTAAATGTTTATGTGAGATCGAAGGTCCATGTGAAATGTAATTTTGAGTTGTAGAGAGATATTTAGACAAAACTTCTGTCATTCTTCTCAAGAAGAATTGTAAGCAAACACAGGTTTCCTAAAGGGTACTTGGCCCTGATATATTATTCAAGCATCAAAGGTGGGAAAGTCTAGTTCAGATGTGAAAGATAAATTTTCAGAAGCCGAAAAGAAAAAAAACACCAAACAACAGACATTCTGAGTAGATACTAGTGAGGAAACAAAACTGAGATCTGATTAAAGCTAATTAATCAGCTCTGAAGACACTATCTCTAAACCAAATATCCTTTCCTTTCCCCTACACCACCCTCTCCACATTTTTGCAACACCTCTTTCCCTCCGTCATTATTGGCTTATGCCCATGTCCAGATTAGGCCTGATAACAAAGAGCACTTACACTTAGGTTAGTAGGGTGTAGTTCTCAGTTCATTTGATTCGAAAACAGTTGCTTCATCATTTTCTCCAACGGCTTCTGTTGTGGCCTTTGGGCTCAAGCTCCTCCTGTCAAACTTTGGTTTTCTTCAGTTCTATGCTTCTGGAGTTTTCTGAATCCTTCTTGTACTTTCTGGGATCATTAAAAGAGAGAGTAAAGGCTTTATGTTTTTGACGTAATGTTAGGAGGCACTATCCTTCAACCTGCCAGGCTGTAACCGGCACACTTTGAGTACATTCTCTCCATTGGCATTATGACATCAATAGCTCTGGCTCTATCCATCTGATTTTGAAACTTGTCCTTCAAAAGGTCATCCAATCACTAACCTTTGAGGGGAGTTAGGAATGTCTCTGCCCTTAGGTCTATTTGAACAAGGTCTGGGAGCTTCAAAAAGAGAAGTGATTGAGTTTGTTGTTGTTATTTGCTGTCAGATCATCTTTGACTTATAGCAGCCTTATGAATGAGACATCTCCATGAACGCTGGTCATCAACAGCCCTGCTCAGGTCTTGTAAACTCAGGGCCCATTGTTTGAGTCTATCTATCTGTAATGTGGTCTTCCTTTTTTCCTACTGCCTACCATTTTACCTGGTATTATTGTCTTTTCCAGTGACTCATGATGTCTCATGATGTGTCCCAAGTACAACAGCCTCAAATTAATAATTTTGGCATTTAGGCTTGATTCACTCTTGACCCACTGATTTGCTTTTTTGGCAGGCATGGTATCCATAGAATTCTCCTCCAGCACCACATTTCAGAAGAGCTGATCTTCCTGTCAACTTTCTATCCTGTCCAAGTTTGGTTGTGTAGGACAAATATTAAATTCTCTATTACCGACACATTTCAGTATAACTCAGCAGCATCTCCTACTTGCTTAAAATAACACAATTCGCTATCCTCAGCCAAACAATACTAATAATTAAAAAAAAAAACCTTTCCTCTGTAGGTATTAGGCAGGGCAGCAGATCTCCTCATATCCATTAATTAAATAATTATTTTGAATTGGGTCAACTGCCTTCAACAGGAATGGGCAAAAGGCAGCTCGTACAGCATGGGAGTCCCCAAGGCTGTTTCTGAAACCCATAACGCCCCCACACTCACCAAGGTGACCCTTTTTCTTAACCAAAAAAGATGAATCACCTCTCCTATGGAAGCCCCTAGGACAGGTGATTTACCTTTTCAACATTTGGCAGGGCAATCCTGCGCTATATAACATGAAAATGTAACCAGAAATGGACATCTTATCCTGAAGTTGTCTTTCCATTTTTATCATTTTTTTTGCAGTCTGCCCAGCTGCCCCTCCCCTAGTCTCACGGGCAGAAAATTGGCCCAGAGACTAACCAGAGTAATGCCCTCCTATAAGGCCCTCCTTACATAGTAGATATGTCTCACCACTCTTCAGCCAGCAGTTGGGGAAGGCTGACCTATAGATATGCTGGTTCTTTTGAGAGAGTGAATAGATTCAATGGCTTTATTTTAGCTGCAACAATTCTTTATAAGGATGTTGGCCTAAAGCTTCATGGGAGTCCTGACTAGAGTAGAGCCATTGAATCTACATGTCGAGTCACCATTTCAGATGATTTGATGCATCTGCTCTAATTGGGACTAATTTACAGGATTCAGTTTGTCTCCAAATGATTTAAAATAAAGCATGCCATCATGCCTTTTCCTACAAAATTGGGGTGGTCGGTATTTTTCTCCCTATATAATCTTAACAACTGTTGTGTTCTACTGTGTTACTTTGTTAACGCTAGAACACTGTGGCTGGTAGTCTGTTAGGCAGTTAAGTTTTAAGCTAGATTTATGACCTCCTGAATGTTGCTAGTCACATTTATGATTATGGCACTACTGCCACAATCACAAATGCCCTCTACAAACTCCCTTAACAGACAAGTAGAGGCACTGAGTGAAGGAGTTCTCTGGTGCTGAGCGCTGAAGGAGTGCATGTCTGGCCCGCTCCCACCAGTAAGCTATGGTGTAGTGAGAACTTGTGACAGGTACCCACAGGGGGTCTGTGCTTCTGCTCATTGCATTGCAAGCCTATTGGTGGGAGGGGGCTAAAGATATCACCCTTCAGCACCCCACTCACCAGCACTGCAGAACTCTTCTACGTAGTATAGCTGTCTAGCTTTTATGACGGGTTTCAGTGGGTCAGACCAGGAGATGGAGCATAGCTACCACATCATAACTATGCATCTCATTCAGGATCTGGGCCAGTATTTTCACATAGTTTCATTTTCATTTTTCTCTGTTTTTCCTTTGAAGTATGGTATCAAAGTACCACTGTTTTTCAACTGGAACATAGGTTGGTGACTTCTGCCCTCAAGATGTTGCTGGGTGGTAGCTTCCATCATCCTTCAGCAGTGGCTACAGTGGTTAGGGTAGATGGTGCAGTCCAAACATATTTGGAAAGCCAGAAATTGTTCACTCTGCATGTAGAACTTTTTGTTTACCCTCAATATCTCTGACTTGTCTGATATATATGGCTCTGTTTTTTTGCTTGTCTCACAGTTTCATTCTTGTGAGTTTTTCACTGCTCTTGGATTAGCTCATTTTCTTCTTTGTCTTTTTCTTCCAATAATCTTCAGCAACTTCAGGCTGCTTGGCTGTGCTTCCTTCATCATAAAGATTTTTTTCAATGAAATCTCATTCCCTATGCTTCCTCCCCATAGGCATATTACCTTTACTTTTCATCTTGATAGTAATCAGTAATGCACAGTTATTTAGGGGTGTCATGTTTATTTGTCATATCTTCATCAGATACTGACAAAATTATCTTTATCACATAATGTTCATGTTTTCTTTTCAAAACCTCTTTGTCTTGAAGCCTTGTCCTAGCACCTCTCAAGCTCACAGTAGGAACCAATGAGAGTGATTCCAATGTCTCACGTATGTTGGAAAACATATTAGGCCAAAGAATGAATCTTGATAAGCATTTTCACAAAAGTCAAAATATTAGCAAACATTGAAAGGGGAAATGAACACTCTGATTACAGGCAGCAGATCTTACTACTGCTTATACTCAACAGAATTAGGAGTATCTTCCAGGTTTCATTTTTCTTGGCAATAATGTAAAAAAATACTCTGTGCAATTGCATGGGTTGAGCGCTCAACAAATAAGCTCTTCAAAAGAGGACATATACAAGCCTTATGAAAATAACTTGGAGGATCTTATGTTTTCCTGCCAAGTCCAACTTCAGCTTCACATTTGATAGCTTCAGGCCTTTTTTCCATTGGCTGAAGGCCATCCCAGAGTAACTTTATAATCTGCACATTATCTAGCACAGCTGTTGATGTTTGTCTACACGCAGGCAGGCATTGTTTGTGAGCCAAGACTGATGTATGTCAGCACAACTGTGGGCATCTCCATTGAAGCCTCCCTTGAAGATCTGGGTGCTTTGATACAATTTGGGAAGAAAATCCTGGTTCCAATTCTTACTATTCAGAGTGCAAGCTGCAAGGACAAAGAAAGAAAGCAGAAAAGGTAGGGTAAAGCTGGCTATCCACACCTTGCTGTGAGTTGTGTTGACAGAAGAACAGATAATGACAGTGATCCAGTTGAGGAAATGAGAAATAGAATGTATGTGGACCTCAAAACATGACTTGAAGTTTTATCGAATTGGATCCAAACTATGTTAGTTTGACTTAGGGTCCCTCCAGATTCAGTGGGAAAAACAGTCTCCCAAAGTTCCAGGCTTTGTTTCTGTACAAACCAATTTTATTTTGGAGCTCCATATGATGTTTTCCTCAGTCTGAAGCATTTCCTAGGAGCTCTAGCATTATCAAAAACTTTCGGTTCCCACTCTTCAGGTCAGTTTAAATCAGAGATGAAAGGTATCTGTACTTGCTATGTGTTTCTATTTTCTTAGAAACAATAAAGATGGCAGCTGCCAAGTAAACACAGCTGTTGTTTCCAGGACACAGATTTAACAGAGATGATGTGAAGGAAACAGGAACATGAGCAGTAAAACGACACAATCACAATGCTTAACTAGTGTAATATTGATAAAGCTATTTAGCACTTTGACTGTTAACACCTGAATCAGAATCAGAATCAGAATCGGCTCAGTATAAATTGGTGAAAACCAGTTTCTGAAATGTTGCATGAGACTGGATGTAACACCTGATCAGTGGCAGAGGGAAGGAAGGGAGGGAAGAAAAGAAACCTGAGATATTTCAAGAAACAGGCTGGATGCAAAACCATGAATAAGCAGGTGCAAAAAGAACAGGAAACGCTCAATACTTCCTGAGATTTTTTTTATCCATCTGGAGAACCATTAGTTTCCACAATTTACAGACAATTGAGCCATGATTTAACTGGCATACGAATTAGGGCTTTTCCACACTACACTATTATAGTGCTATTATTCCACTTTCAACATCCTTATGGAATCTTAGGGTTTGCAGTTTAGGGAGGGGCCTTTTAGGCCTCTCCCTAAACTGCAAACCCCAGGATTCCATAGGATGTTGAAAGTGGAATAATAGCACTATAACAATCAAGTGCAGAAATGGTCGTTAATATTTATAGTTCTTTTCCTCTTCTGTATCATTATCTCCATATAAAGCCTTTTCTCCATAGTGATCACAGAAGACACTGCAACTTCTCTGGTGCAACTAGAAGCCTAATCCTGGAGCACAGCAGTGTAACCCCAACTGTGGGTGCCACAAGGGCCAGTCTGTGATGCCAGTATCTCCATTCAAAAGTGGGGAATAATTAGCTGGAAAAAAGGAGGCTTGAGAGGGGGGCAACTTTGCGAGATGTTGCCTACCAATGTTTACAGGCTCGTGCAGGAAGAAGAACCAGGACAAATAAAATGTAAGCTAAGAAGGTGTTTTATTGACAAGATTCACATAAGCACACAAAACCTCAAACACTCACAGAAGGACTAACCAAAGGAAAGGGAAGGAAGTGGGACAGAGGAGGTTGAGGGATTTGGGCAATATTTACCAGTTCAGAGAGAAGTAGAGAAAGCAGTGACATGGCTTAGGTAGGAACCTAAGGCAGTTCTTGTTCGGGAATCAGACAGACAGAGTGTCATTTGGAACGGTGAGAGACTGCACTGGACAGCCTCAAGTCAGGGATATTTGTTTTCCTAAAGGTATGATTGTGACTCGCACTCCCTGCTACGTGGACAATGGGAGTTGCAACACAAACCATGAAGTCTGGATGAAGTCAATGGACTTCGTGTTTGAATGACAAGGGGATAATGGTTGTCAGAATAGCTGAATGTTGTGGAGAGGTGGGGAAACAACAGGGAAACATGCAGGTGCACAGGGACCAGGGTTAAGTCAATCACAATTTGCTGGAAACTTCCGTATTTCAGCTCTGAGAGTCCAGCTAGCTATTTCACACCTATTGTATTCAGAGCGGCTATGCTCTTGTTCTGAACTGCCTGAGTATCTTGCCTAAGAAGTAAGTGAGGCTGACCTTCCTTCATGTCACATTTACAGTCAGAAGTTTGCTTCTTCCAGCATGACCTTGCCATCGCCTCAGGTATCATTTATATCAATGCCAGTTAATATGGTGCCAATCAAATATTATTTGCCAATTAAACCATACCAATCATGGAGGCTGTGCAGTGCCGTAATAGCAGTAAAAGCTTGCCTTAATAATATGGCAACAAGGGAGGCACAGACAGCATCTCTCCAAAGGGCACCACAAGCTGGGATCTGTGCTGTGATGCAGCATAGGTGATATGAGATGGAGGGAAGGAGTTGTTTTAGACATACACACACACACTGCCTGTTGCTTTTTGTCTGTATAATCTCCTAATTGGGGGATAGGTACCAAAACCACACACTCAGAGGGCCTTTGTGGAGCACGAAGTTAGAAAGGCAATGCTGCTATAAAACAATTGGCTGGAATGGCTACCAAGCTCAGCCCCAACCTGTGGATCTCTATTGCTACCTCTAAAACAGGACTGGGGAACTTGTGGCCATTTAGATGTTATTGCCACACTACTTCCCCATGAGTCTCTGTCAATCAGGTCAGTGGTGAGGGACAACAGGCGTAGTAGTTCATCACCATCTTAAGCGACATAAGTTCCTTATCTCTGCTTTAAGGTATGGTAATGCCATAATGCAGGGATGGGCAACCTGAGGTCATCTAGAACAGTGGTTCTCAACCTTCCTAATGCCGTGACCCCTTAATACAGTTCCTCATGTTATGGTGACCCCCAGCCATAAAATTATTTTATTTATTTATTTATGTATGTATTTATTATTTAGTTAGTTAGTTAGTTAGCTAGCTAGCTATTTCCAGCATCGAATAGATTGGAAACACTGCCCTGAATCACTGCTCTGGATAGACTTCTAATGCCTAAAACCTGGTAACCCTCCCTCCCTTTTTTAAGCACAGAAAGCGTCCATCAATGCCAGAATTAAGGCAGTAGTTCTAGTTCTGAATGTTAGGTTTCCACAGTTCAAAAAGCCAGTCACTCCCAAAGGCAACGCTGAAACAGCCCACATTTTACATGAGGTGCAGGGAGGAAAGGACAGGGAGAGAGGAAAGATGGCGGTGGCATAAGCAGGCGCGTTTTGTTTCACTCTCACCCTCCCTCCCTCCTTTAAAGGGAGCACGGCTGCTCGGACGCTCTCACTCCCATGTCACACGGGCGCCCCTTCCTTCCTCCTTTCGTCCCTCTGAGGGCTTGGGAGTGGGGTGCGATACCCGCTGTAGCCCCTCGACCACGCTACACCCACGAGCCCCTCTCGGTTTCCCCACCTGTGCCCCCCCGCCCGGCAGGGAAAGACGGGGAAACGTCCCCACATGCGCCCAGCATGCCTCCTTTCCCCTCCTGCCAGCGCGGGGTCTCCTCTCGCCACCTCTGCCCCTCCACCCGGCAGGGAAAGACAGTGAAACGTCCCCACACGCACCCAGCACTCCTCCTTTCCCCTCCTGCCAGTGCAGGGTCTCCTCTCGCCACCTCTGCCCCCCCCGCCCAGCAGAGAAAGATGGCGAAA
Organism: Iguana delicatissima; assembly: GCA_948472985.1. NCBI lineage: Eukaryota > Metazoa > Chordata > Lepidosauria > Squamata > Iguanidae > Iguana > Iguana delicatissima. The sequence continues at coordinate 360,384 of CAOKZL010000189.1, read as the reverse complement.
CGTCCTCACACACGCCCAGCACGCCTCCTCTCAACTCCTGCCAGCGCGGGGTCTCCTCTCACCACCTCTGCCCCCCCACCCAGCAGGGAAAGACAGGGAAACGCCCAGCATGCCTCCTCTCCCCACCTCCCAGCGTGGGGTCTCAGAAACAGTGCTCTCATTGGCTGTGAGGCCGCCTTCTTTCAAAAGGGGGCGGGGCAGGATAGAGGAGCGGCGACCCCTGTGAAATGATCATTTGACCCCCAAAAGGGTCGCGACCCACAGGTTGAGAACCGCTGATCTAGAAGATGATGAACTGCAACTTCCACCATCTTTTACTATTGGCTATACTGGTTGGTCCAAATTGCCCACCCTTGTCATAAAGGAAAGCTATCTACATTCTAGATCATGATATGAATTTGAGCAAATTTGTCTTACTTCAGTGGCACTTCCCCAAACATACAGATTAGCAAGTAAGTACCATTGCTTAGCTTGTTGTTGGTATATGCCGTCAACTTGTTTATGACTTATGGTGACCCTAAGGTGACCCTAACCCTATCATGGGGTTTTCTGGAGCTGAGAGTGTGTGATGCACCCAAAGTCACCCAGTGAATTTCCGTGGCCAAACAGAGAATCGAACCCTGGTCTCCAGGGTCATAGTCCGATGCTCAGACCACTACACCATACTGACTCCATCTCTCAGCTTACTCCTATGCAAAAAAAGGGTCTTGAACTAGGTTTCCGCTTTAATTGATCCATCTTACCTGGGCCCTTTTTGCATGGCATTTGCCATGCAAAAGGGCCCCTGGAGCACTGCGTGACTGTGAGGAGTAGTCCACACAACACACTTGCAATTGTGCAATGCTCCAGGGGCTTGCAGGCGGTGATTGTGCACTAATTCATTTTCGGCTTTGAGCCGAAAATGGTGTGCGATCGCACATTGCTCCAGGGTCCTGCGTGCACTTGCCATGCATGTGGAGCTCTGGAGCCGTGGTGCTTGCACTTCCTCCCCCAGCGCAGCCTGGGAAAATCCCAGGCTGCACTGTGGAAGGAAGAGGAGGGGCTCTCACGCAAGCAGGCAGCAGCTGCGGAGCTGAAGCAACGGGGACACAAGAGCCTCTCGCAAAAGCCTGCTCACGTGCTCCCCGCTCCCCAGTTCCGCAAAAAGGTGAGTTGCAGAAAGGGCCCTGCTCTTCTATTTTTTCTTTAACCCTTGGCCTGTGCTCTGCAGTGAAGTGAACTGTCAACTTTTAAATGACTCCATACTTTCCAGTTTGTTCTGAAATCTACTGGGGCTCCATTTAGAAAGAACAATGTGACTGAAGTTGCATTGTATTTAAAAAAGAAAAAAGAAAGATTTTGTATCAGAAGTGCCTCCAGCAAGCTTGACAAGCCAAGTCTATTAAAAGATAATATGAAAGTTACTCTTCAGTTGTAAGCACTTCAGTGTTTCTTGGACTAGGAGGAACATGGCAGGAACACACACACACACACACAGATTTATGCACCTGCTTAGGAGTGGATACTTTGCCCCACATTTTCTGCAATGGGAAAAGTAACCTGAGGTTTTACCTGACAACTTCATACAATCCAGCCAGTGTAAGGTATAATGCAGCTCCCCCCTGCCACCCCCTGCTTCTCAGATCTCAGGAATATGTGCCAAAAGCCTGTCAACTTGTTAAAAGTACATTAATGCAAATACCAGAGCTTTCAGTTATGTTTATGCTAATAGAAAAGCCTCCTGCTCTGTGACAGGTCCAAGCAAAGACTCAAGAACAGCAAAATTAATTCCAGCTGTTGAAATTGATTTTTTTTAAAAAAAGCTAAATAAATAAATAAATAATAAACATCACACAGACACACACACACACAGAGAGATAAAAATTGGAATGGCATAGACAGGAAGGGGGGATCAATGAAAAGCATGAAAGCAGAACAGGTTCTGCTTTTGAGAAGGAATCTTCCAAATTTAATCAAGCTTGGTTAGAAGAAAGCTCAGGCTTGTTATCAGGTTGTAAAGCATAGATTAACCTGAAAAAAGAATTAGCTGGGTGGCTTGCCCTGCATTTGGGAAAGAAAAGGCTAGCTTTTCATTTTTCGTTGTAGGGACATTTTGTTTCAGATTCTTTGCATCTAATCCATCGCTACAGACACCAAATCCCAGTTACTGTGGGACAAGCCAATAACTCAGAGACAGATAATGTTCCTATGTCAAAAACTTCTGAATGGTATCCCCTCCACTCCCCCACCCCGCATATTGGCTTGTGAAGGCAGTGGTCACACTTCTTGTTTTAGCTACATCCTCTGATCAGTGGCTGTGGGACACAAATGCTTCTGAGTGTAATGCTCCACCAGCATCCTCGTGTGGCCCTACCTCTTTCATTCCATCACAAACAATTTTTTCAAGGTTGGAGCCCATGGCCCATGGGTAGGTAGGGGACATTGTGGGCACTCAGACAGTGCACAGATATGCTTCACATTCAGGAGAAAGGATACCATCTTCCTTGATATTCTGTCTACTACTGGAGACCCACTAGATGGCATCTTTGTTTTCCCACTGAGAGTGATCATTGTGCAAGGAGTGGCTTAATACCTCCTTATACAACACAATACATGGGTATAACTGGTGATTATGCCTGCATATGTCACCAACAGGATCCCAGTCTCAGGCCATTTCCGCATGACACTCTTATAGCGTGATGATTCCACTTTCAACCTCCTATGGAATCCTGGGGTTTGCAGTTCCAGGAGGGGCCGTCTGGCCCCTCCCAGAACTGCAAATCCCAGGATTCCATAGCATGTTGAAAGTGGAATGATAGCACTATAACAGCCTAGTGCGGAAATGGCCTCAGTCTCCTAGAAAAATGAAGTCTCCGTCTCCCAGAAAAGTGCAGAATGGAAGAAATTCTGGAAGTAGTAGTTGAAAATACTGGAGGACAGCAAATTGAGGAAGTCTTTTTGAGGGATACCATCATGGAAAAATCTCAAAATAAATTAAATAATGTGCCAAGGTTGTTGGAACCATTGCAAAACCACTGTGGCCTGTGTGAATGCTCACATACATTTAGTTCAAGTATGTGGCTATGGGAGGTAGGGAAAACAAGAACACCAAATAAGAATTCTGTTTCCCCAAATGACACTTTCCTTCTAAACCTAATGTTAGCAAATGTGAACCCAGTAGATACAAGAGTTCTAGACAACAAGAGTGTTCAATGCCTTACTCTCTGTAATGCTAGAAATATCACAATTTCATTTAGGAAGGGCAGAATTCTTACTGGGAACACACTGTCACCCTACCCTCCCACACACATAGCTACATACCTGATGTAGCAGTATATTACTCTTTGAAAGACTAAGGTGGTTCCAGAATGGCCCTTCTTTGCATCTCCTTTCATAGTGGTTTCCTTTGAATTTGTCAGTGCATACATGCTTCCAGTTTCCCTCCAGTTTCTGTCTGTCATACTACATGTAGGATACATGCATTTGCTTAAATGTGCCACACCAAGAAATTTGAGAGCACCCAAATTCAGTCCAGGTTACTAAGGGTCCTGTAGAAGGTAAGAGTGAGATATCTTTCAAGCATCCATCACAGTACTGTCAGGAAAGAACTGGTTGTTTGGAGCAGGTATTGTAGTTCACTGGTAGAATACATGCTGCACATAAAGAAGGTTCCAGGTTTAATTCCTGGCCTCTCTAATTCAAAGGATCAGGCAAGAGGTGATGAGAAAGAGCTCTGGAGAGCCAGTGCTTATCTGGACAAATTATCTGACCTGGCATAAGAAGCTATCTGAATAGCTTTCTGGTGAAATTATAAACAGACATTTCTTCCCTCACTCCCCATCCTGCTGCAGTGTGAATCAAAAGGTTTAGTTTTGAAAAAAGAACTGTAAACTTCAAGGGTTGGTCCTTCAGTACAAAGTGCCTGTAATGAGACCTAAGGTTCCCCACAACACACACTATATTTGTAAGAATGAAATGGCAAAGTAAAGAGTGGAGGCGGATGGCTCTGAGGTCAGTGGAGCAGTAAATCTGCGCGTTTTAGTCCAAAGGTGAAAGGAGGTATCGAAGGTGTTGAAACCTACCCCCAAAATGGATTCACTTTTTAAGACAGCTTTTCAAAAGTATGAACTAAAACCCACTGGCATCAGAACTACCACCTTTCACAAAACAGAATCCTTTGGCAACTGGCTGTTCATCCTCCTGCTGTGAGTTCTTTGAACTTGAAAGTCAATGTGGTGCAGTGGTTTGAGTTTAGACTAGGAGTCTGGGAGCCAGGGCTTGAATTCCTTCTCGGCTGTGGAAACCCACTAGGTGACCTTGGGCAAGTTGTGCTCTCTCAGCTCAACAGGAAGGCCATGGCAAACCTTCTCTGAATAAATCTTACCAAGAAAACCCTGTGACAGGACCATTCTAAATACCTTAAAGGCACCAGATCCCATCTGATCCTGGAAGCTAAGTGACTCACTCCTGGTTAGTACTTGGATGGGAGACTGTCAGTGAATACCAATGAATGCTTTAGGCTGTTTTTTCAGAAGGACCTGGCAAAACCACTTTTGAGTTTTCTTTGCCTAAGGAAACCCTATGAAATTCATGGGATTGTGATAATTGTGACTTCAAGGCGTGCGCGCACACACAGACACAAACATAGACACACAGAGACACACAGAGACACAGAGACAGGGTCACTGTGAGGCAGAGTTGACTAGAAGGTGCATAAAAAGACAGAACTTTGGAAAATCACCTTTTTGGGCCACAACTCCCAGAACCCTTGCCAGGATGATCAGATGCCATAGGTGGTGTGGTCCAAAAAGCTGACTTTCTGAAGTTTTGTCCCATGACTCTTATAATGCCATGCCAGTTTTCATTTCAATTTATGAAGGTCCTGTGGGCAGAGCTGTCAACTGGGCTTTAAAGGGCCCATTCATGTCTGTTTCTGTCATCCACAGCTAATTTATATGGGTAAGTATACCATGGCAAATTAAATGAAAACTTGTTCTGAGACAGAGCTACAGAGAGAACCAACTGTTTTCAAGAAGAAGTCAAATACAATTTTGGTCACTTTGCAACAAGGGGAGGTTTCCGAGTATGGACAAAGCAAAAGCATATATGTACATAAAAGTTAACATTCTCCTAGCAGGCAGCCATGTTTCCAAAACATCACTCTGCAATATGATCCACCTGCATGAAATTCTGGAATTATTTCCTGCTTGTAGTATTTGTAGTGTTGTGATTAGATACAGCAGGGTCTGTTTGAAGGATGTTTCCTGCATCCTTTAGTCATGCAGGCAGAACATTAAAACCTAGTTCTTCATCTAGAGATTTCCTAAGAGGCAGTATAGTCTAATAGTTAGATTCTGGACTGAGAAATCCAGTGTTCAGATCCCTGCTATATCATGCAGCTCACTGGTGGCTTTATTCCAACTGCTCTGTCTCAGACTAACCCACCACACAAGGTTGCTTGAGGTGGGAGGAACCATAAATAATACCTTTGGGCTCCTTGTCGGAAAGGTGGGACATAAACATAATAAGGAAATAAAATCAAGACTACTAATGAAGCATTGCTTTCCATATGGCATGGGACAAAACAGCATTCAACTTTAATGAGATTGCAACTGAACTGAGGACTGTGTCTGCATTGATTGATTGATTGATTGATTGATTGATTGAATTAATATTTGGTCTTTCTCCCAAAATGGGACTCAAGGTGGGTTATGTAACCATCAGCTCTACATTACTGTGAACACCTACATTTTCAGAAATGGCATCATTAATTGGCTTGTAAGTTCTGATACATTCTTGCAAAACCAGCATGGGTCTAAGTCCCAAAAAATGTAAATCAAGATGACCAGTAGCTCTAAAGCATTAGCCATATTATGGCTGCCATCCAGTTTGTGAATTACAGAGATGTTAAGTCCAATTTAGGTCTGCAATTCATATCTCAATTTTTTGGTCATTGGGGAGGTCAAAATCGTCTACCTTCTTCACACAGTAACCAAAACCACCTCTAAACTCAGGAAGCATGAAAAAGGGTGTTTAGAGGGGCTTTTTGGTAATTTTGTAAGGGAGATAGATGATTCTGACCTCCACAAAGACTAAAAAAAACTTTGAGGTATGTGTTGCAGACCTAAGCTGGGCATCTCAAAATTTCAAAAGCAGGAAAATAATGTCACTCACAGAGTATTATTTTCAGTAACATGGGGGAGAGAGGAGGAGAAGAATGGAAGAGGGGAGTTGTTTACTAAAGCCTTGTGAGTGAGCTGTGGACAGCTGGAGAACTAGTTTTCCAAACTGAGGCAATCATTTCGTGTACCCATGCAAGTGAAGGGCTGGCACTCTAGAACCCACACCCCAGCAAGGGTCCACTGCTGCCTTCTTCAGCCTCCTGGCCTTGCTTCTCCTCACATTTCGTTGCCACTGCTTATATGCTTGGAAAGGGCTGAGGAACAAGGAAGAAGGAGCAGTAGCCACCTAATTGACTTTGCCCAGTCCTTCTGGGCAATGGAATTTATAGAGCCTGGAGGGAGAGCTAGCAAAAGGGCCATGCTGATGTTGAGGGAGACTCAGAAAGGGGGCCCCATGGAAAGTCTTTTTCCCAAGCTCCCCCTCTCTGCTAACCGTGAGCCAACATTGCATTGGGAATAATGAGCAGTGTGGATTTGCCATCTGGTCGCCTCATAGCAGGATGTTACTGCTCCACAGCTCCCAGTGCCACACCACGCTGAAAGTAGAAACAGCCACCATGTCACACATGGCCATCTGGAACCAAGCAGAGGAAGGAAATGCCACATCACTAGTAATTTGCATGCCTCAGAAAAGTCTCCTTGTTGAACAACCCAATGCCTTGAATCTGGAACCTCAATGAGTTTTTTTTTTTTTAAGTCATTTCGGAGATTATATGTAAGAGATAAGAGGTTTCAAGCACGAAGCAGGAGTTATCTCTGGAATGACCCCTGTAGTGGAGAGCAAACTGTACATTCTGGTGTGAATTAAGAACAGTGATCAATTTCTAAAGCACTCCTGATTTAACAGTACTCGAAGTTTTCATTGCTCCCACAAGGTCTTTTTGTAGGACAACTGGGGGAGTAATGGTTACATAGAAGCAGTGCTGGATTTAGGCTCAAGTAAAGTAATTTACAGTTTAGGGCAACAGGTTATGTCTGTAAATATCACTCACATTATAAAAAAAGAGAACATTTTTGAAACTAAAGTTTAGGTTTCGCACAATACACTTTTATGATAACACTTTGGACCCCCTTAAACTTTGGTTTATGACCTCAACATGTCTCTGCATGGGGAAGGACAGAGCAGCATGGGGTTGTGCCCACTAGTGAACAGAATTCCACTAACTCCTCCATTTGTCCATTTCACATACATCGCTTGTGTGAAAAGGACCAGAAAATGGCTCTACTGTTCTGTAAGTCAACATCAGGAAACACCTCAGCTACTGTTATCCAATCAGAGGCTGATGTTTAGAGTCTCATGTCTCTGATTTTCTCCTCTCCCTGCAAAAGGATTTGAAAGGCTGAACACAATCCTGGTCTACCATCTTTTTTATATATTTTTTTATTTTTAATTAACATGAGAACTATAAATCCTGGTCTACTATCTTGAGAGCAGGACTACTGTTGTGCCCTATGCCCGTTGGGCAACCCAGTAACTACAAAAGGGGTAGGCACCATGTGGCTCTCAAGCTGCAAACCACACCAGACTATTAATATTTTTAAAAATCATTTAAGATTACTTTTTAAAACCTAAGAGATAGAATTCACAGACATAACTGTGTTAGTTGGATCAGTATGCAAAGGGATCTTGTAGAACCTTTATTAACTGAAAAAAAAAGAATGCATTTTTTATAATGTGTGTGCTACCAACTTCTTTCTCTCAGGCAGTCTCAAAGGCGCTATAAGATCTCTCTGCATTTTAAAAAGCTAAGTAATGGATTGAAATATTGTGAGCATCAACTGCTACTAAAGTTTAACGTCGTCACATTTAACAATTAAGCTACCTTTTTTTAAAAAAAACAACCAGCATTCCTGTTTCTGAAAACTGTTGTTGCAACTGTCAGTGAGTAAGAGGTAGTAGATAGTTTGGTTCATTTGGAAGTGAAAAAAAGGTCTCTGGAAATGTCAAAACCTTCCAGTTTTTTTTTGCTCTTATTTGACTTGTCCAGCTTTGCATCCAAACTTTCTTGAAATACCCCAGGTTTCCTTCCCTTGTGTTCTTCTTTCTCCCACAGATCACATGGCACACCTACTCTCAGGCAACATTTCAGAAATTGATTTTCACCCATTTCCATTGGACCTGCTTTATTATTATTCAGGGGTTACAAGTCAAAGTGCTAAAGCACTTTAGCAATATTACATTACTTAAACGTTAGGATCACTTTGTTTCGGCGCACATGTTTCCCTTTCCTTTGCTTGATCCCTGTTGAATCTGTGTCCTGGAAATAACAGTTGTGTTCATGGCAGTGACCATCCTAGCTACTTCCAGAACAGCACAAGCTGACAGCCAAGTAGAGATACACTTCATTTTGGAAAATACTGGGTCAATTTAAACTGAGCTGGAAAGTAGGAAGGAAAAGTCCTTGATAACACCAGGAGTTCCCAGGATGAAGAAAACATCTTGTGGATCTCCAGTAAAATCAATTTGTACAGGACCAGACCTGGGATTTACAGAGATATTTTTCTTGTCGCAAGTGGGGAGGTCGCCTTATTTCTGAACTTTGCTCTATTTTTGCTGGAACTTTCAGTGTTGCCTCTCACTATCCGCCTCACTGTGATTCAAGACATTACATGCTTTTTATGCATGTAAAATTTTTACATCTATGTTTTCCAAAATATAAAATGTAAATGTGACAAATGCAAAACACAAGGCCACATATGTCAGGAGGGCAACCCTACAGAGCGCTGCCTGTAAAGTTCCCCTGCTAAAGGAACACTCAATGGCAAACAGGATTTGCTTTGATGTAATGTGTGGTCCTTGCTTACATATCTCTCAGGGAAACACTGCCAACAGGGATAGATCTTTTCTTTGTTACATTCCATGAACCTAACAATTCCTTACCTAATGAGTCTGGCCTTTGAAATTTGAAACTATGAAATCTGTCATTGCTAAGGCTCCACAATAGTTCCCCCTGATCTGACACCAAAACTTGCCTTTATCTGACAATTGTTCTTCTTACTAGGGTCAGTAGCTAGACTTCAGCTACGTAGCTAGCTCAGCTTGAGCTAGGCTTTTAACTCATCTTGCTAATTCAGACTTAATGGGTCAAACTATATGCTAGGCTTTGGCTGTATTTGGAAGCAGTGCTTCCTTGAATGTAGAAAGACATGTGTTAGTCCTGGCACTTCCTCAGTTCTGCAACTCGCAAAGATGGATGCCTTGGTTCGTGATCAGTCATTGAAAAGCAAACAGGTACTTCTTTGCTGAAATCCGACTGATGAGACATGTAGATCTGAGGAAGTCCTGTTGTTAGAGGGGGCAGTTGGCTAAAAGCAGGGAATACACATTTCCCTTGATGTCTAGTTTGATCCCAGTATAATTGGCAGAGATTCCCAGTGTCCAGTAGGAGACGGTGTACCTCTTAAACCACTCCAAAACCTCAGTCATCAATGCATTTGCTTATACTGGTATCAAACTAATAATGCCATACTATTTGCGTACATAAGTGCCACATTTATGTGTCATACAAATGACAGACAGACAGACAGACAGACAGACAAAGAAAAGAAAAAAAGAAAAGAAAGAAAGAAAGAAAGAAAGAAAGAAAGAAAGAAAGAAAGAAAGAAAGAAAGAAAGAAAGAAAGAAAGAAAGAAAGAAAGAAAGTCAGCTACCTAATGTTTTAACTAGTCCAAGAGGAAGGTTGATAATACACCTTGAGGCTGAAAGAAACATCTTGAGCTTCCCTTAACACTGGCTATTTAACTGTGCTCAGTACCACCCTCTCTCCCTGAAATCCCCTTCACCCTTGACCTCCCTTAGGGAACTGTTTGCAACCATGAAATCTTGAGTGAGTTGCCAGATAAGAGGCCAGGCACACTGATGGAAGTAAGAACCTGGGGCTCAGCCTCTCAGGAGACAGTTGTGCTCTGCTTGGAGCATCCTGAGAGGAAGGCAAGGGAAATCCTGTCTTCAGAAATGCTTTGATCTTAAAATGAGATTTGCTGCGTTGGAGAAATATTAGGTGAAGCTCATTTTCAATTGGAGATCTTGATGAGTTAACAGCACACACTTTTGCACAGATGTGACAAATCTTTATAAGCCTGAGAAAAAGTTATTGGGGTTTTTTTTTCTCATTATCAGGGGCAACAGGGGAATGTTTGTGTTGCTCTGAACACAGGAAAGCTGGACTCTTGAGAAACAGGGGAGGGTGGCTTCCAAGGTTGGGGCGCCATTGTAAGCCTCCATCTGCCAAGGTTGGAGTCAGGAAGATGTAGGAAGTGTGGAAGTGTATATTTTTATTATTCCTTCCCAAAGTGACGTGCTGCCAGAAAAAGAAAAAAGATGGTATGGAGTTGGGGGAGACCGTCAAACCTTTTCATATCTGATCATCCGGACAACTCAACAGGCAAAGGGTAACCTTTCCAAAATGGAAACCTGCCATTTTTTTTTAGTTTTATGATGTGCTGAGCCCTTTTTGTTCATTGTGTTTGAAACCCAAAGAGCTGATATTGTTGACTTTGGCAAGAGGGAGGCCTCCTCCGCTTAGTATAATGCTGTGTGTGTGTGTGTGTGTGTGTGTGTCTTCCCTACAGTCTTCTTCTAGATTGCTCCTCCCCAATTCTATCATTTGCACTAAGGGCAACCTCATGAACAGAGATGGGAATGGGGATGTACAAAACACAGGCATTCAAGGAGGAAAAAGAAAAGGTTAAAATTAGCTTTAAGAAGCAGAGTGGGGGGAAAGAGTGCAATGTGATTGCATGTGTCAAAAGAGGACCACCTTTGGAAGGTAGACCAGAGAATATGACGCCCCAGGCTGCCTCAGTTTATTCAGCTAACCATCAAAACGGAACACATGCTGACCCTCTGTCTCTCAGAATTAAGAATAGTTAACAGCTGTATCAGGGACAAGGCATCTTGGCCTGCAGATCCAGCAATGATCCTTGGGTCGGACAACATGACCTTCAAGGATCTTTCACTGCTATGATCTATTGACTTCAAGTACAGATGCTGGAAGTGACCGCATATGAATTATATCCCGCCACACATACACACTCAAAACACATATGCACAGAATTTTGATGTTAAAATTCCATTGGTAAGAGGCCTCTGAATCTTTGCAATCACTTTTAGTTTATTTTCAGTCCTTGGAAGACATACTCTGTGTGTGTGTGTGTGTACCTTCAAGTTGGTCATTGACTTATGGCACCTCCATGGATTTCATAGGGTTTTCTTAGGCAAGAAATGCTCAGGCATGGTTTTGCCAGTTCCTTCCTCTGAAATATAGCCTACAGCGCCCCGTATTCATTGGTGCTCTCTCATCCAGGTACTAACCAGGGCTGACCCTGTTTAATTTTCAAGAGCAGACATGATCTGATACCTTTAGGGTATTTAGATGGGAAGACCTACTACAATTAAGAATCTGAGGAAAGAGACATTCACCCATCTATATGTGTAATCGCTGAGGGAAGCAAAGCCTGCCCTGGCCTGTGCAGGATGCAGCAACTTTCTTCGAATTTGCACCATGAGGAAGGAATTAATGAAGGCAGGATCTGATCATGAATGGTGGACCAATGGGAAGTCTTAAATTGTAGACCTGTGAAGAATAATTGAGACAACCATGGGCAGTCAAAATGATTAAGAGACAGAGGTTTTTCCTTGCTGAAGAAAGAGTTCTCGATTTGGGGCTGTTTAGCTCAGAAGAAAATGTATCTATGGAAGAACATCCTTTTTTAAAAGTGCTAAAGCGTTTAATATCTCTTTAGTCTTTTAACATTACTCTTATTGTTTTAAACTGTTCTAAATCAATTTTATTGTATGCCACCTAGAGATCCTTGATTGTAGGGTGGGATATAAATAGTTTAAATAAATACATAAATGAATACATACAATTATCCACAAAATGGAGAAAGCAAAAATTATCTATGATGTGGAAAAAAAGCAGTAAGAGAGTATTTTTAAAGTAGTGCAACACAGAAGCAGAATGGGGTGAAATTCAAGACAAAGGGAAATACTTCACACAGTGCTTAGTTAAACTATGGAATTCACAAGATTAAGATGTAGGGGCAGCTGCCACATAGGACAGCTCTAAAGGAGGAATGGACTAATTGATGGAATATTGGGCTACCAGGAGTTACTTCTCATGATGGATACATTTGCTCTTCAGTAGCAGAAGCAATGTGCTTATGTATATGAGCAGAAGGGTGATATTACAGTCATCCCTCCACATTCACGGGGGTTAGGGGCACAGGATCCCCGCAAAAGTGGGAGAACCATAAATATCTATAGGCTGTGGTAGGGAGCACGCCAGCTACCCAGTTTTGCATTCAAGGCGGCAGGGTTCCTTCAAAACACAGAAGCAGGCAGCTGACTGAGCTTACTGCTGCGTCCACTGCTGCTCTATGTCATTTTAATAAGGACATACAACCTCACTTTGTGCTTGCAGGCTCTTGCAGTTGAGAAAGGCTGAGAATGAGAGGTAAGACTTGTAAGTCTCTATTAAAAATGACATAGGGCAGCAGCAGAAGCAGTGCCAAATAATCTGTGAATAATCAAATCTGCGAATGTTAAACCTGCAGATGTGGGCAGCTGACTGTACATTCATAATTGGGATTCTCAAAGGAAGCTGGTTCATCACTGTGTAAGCAGAATGCTGGACTAGGTAAGCCTTTGATATGATCTGTCTTGGCCTCATGTTTACATCTTGAAAGCACCAGATTGGGGAAGGCTCCCTAATCAAATTATTGCAGATGTAACTGCTGTGAGGGTAAAATGCCAGGGAAGAGTACTGGCATGATCATGGCAGGAACTGATCCTGTACCAATTTGAAATAGATTTAGGCTAAGCCCCCAGTTGAGCTAAGACCCGAACTTCTGATTTCCTGTGACTTAGCAGTTTAGCTTGGGTTAAAAAACAGTCAATTCCATCCATGTGCATTTGCCAAGGCATTTCTACAAACTGAAAACAGATGGAAAAAGTCTCTGAGATATCCATCCCCAAACATTTCAGGCCATTTGGTGGGTCCCTACCACACCTCTGCTAGATGGAAACACATTTCCTCATCATAAGGTTGAGGAGTTGGGTTAAACTAAGAAGAAGGCCTGAGAGCGCTAGGGCCCAAGCAGCTGCCTGTGGGTATTTATTCTGGCCTACATAAGTAAAGCCCAAATGGTACAGTGGTTTGAGTGTTGGACTAGGAAAACAGGGTTGAAATTCCTGTTCAGGCATGGAAACCCACCGGCTGACCTTGGGCAACTCTCATTTTCTCCGTCTCAGGAGAAGGCAATGACAAACATCCTCTGAATAAATCATGAAAAATTTAATACATACATACATAGACAGATGCATACATAAATGTTGCCAAGTCACATGTTACCAATCTATAAAGGATAAATGTGTGTGTGTGTGTGTGTGTGTGTGTGTGTGTGTGTGTGTGTGCCTTCACCTGTCAACTTATGGTGATCCCATGAATTTCTTAGGATTTTCTTAGACAAGGAAGACTCAAAGGAGGTTTTGCCACTTCTTTCCTCTGAAATGTAGCCTACAGCACCTGGTATTCCTTGTTGGTCTCCCATCCAAGTACTAAGTAGGGCTACTCTTCTTAGCTTCCAAAATCAGACAGGATCTGGTGCCTTGTTACTCCAATTAAAAAAAAACACATTAAAAATACAACCTAAGACTCCTTTTAAAAGAGTTATATTTTAAACAGAGAAGCGTGAAGTGTGACCCCAAAAAGCCAATGCCCATAAGAATTTGAATTCTGCAATTTGAAAATGGTTTGGAGTGGTACAGTCTGTAGGGGCACTTCCACACGCCACCTGTTTCCAAACCGGAACCTTTTAGATGCATTCTGTAACAATCAGAGCTATCTCTTAAATTCTAAACAAATACATTAATTGCTTTCAATTTATCAGTCTCAGATCACTTGGTCTAATTACCATTCATCGAGGGTTTGTGTTTTTAATGGTTTATGGGTATTGTTGGTAATCTTTTAATTTCTCATTAAAAACAATATCTTCTACGCACTATGTGTGAAAAGCTCTAATCCGATAAATCAAGCAAGAGTAACACGGTTAAAAGGAAATCAGTGAAACAATATTTGGGGTTTATATATTTCTGCCAGTCAATTTGTAATTAAAAGTTGCTACTTTTAAAAAAAACAACACAGTTGTTGCTGTGAAAGCCATTATCAGTCAGCATTTTCATATGAATACTGCTTTAATTAATTAGCAAAAAGTAAATACATTATATATCAAAAAGGCTTTCCCACTGAACCCATGCGTTCCAGAACAAAAGGCTTAATAAACTACACAAAAGAGGGACAAATTAGCTGATCCCACCTTCCAATTCCCTCCCCCTTTAGCTTTAGAGTCTTTTAAAGTTCTCTATGATTTTTCCTCCAACCTTGTTTTTATTTCTTCTTGTTGTTTTTCTTTCTTTTTAAGAATGCATTGTTTGCTTCTCTTTGGATAAGGTTGGAGGGATGCTAGACAAACAGAGCATACACACAAACCATTCAAAGTAAATTGATTTTGAAATCAGTTTTGCTGGGTCTTAGAAAACAAGAGTTTTATGATTATTAAAAACGGAATGTAATTACGATCACATACAACGTGATCCCACTGGAACAACTTATTTACTGAAGACTGAAGGGCTACACTTTGGTTGAGAAAATGGGGAGAAAATGGTTCATTTTTTTTCCCATGGGCTTACTGGATACTGGAGGGGGGAGACCCCTTCTTTTTCAATAACTGAGTAGGTAAAGAAGCCAGGAGACGCACTCTCTTGAAGGCTGAAAGCACTTATAATTGACACACTGCTCCTATTCAACCATTTCTGTGGATCCTGTGACTGAAAACTCTCTTTTAAGCCATTAGTAGCAAAGGATCAACTTCATGCAAGCTTGTCCTTCTGTGGAAGCTAGGACCTCAAAAGTGCATGGAGGGGCCGTTTGCATCTGTGGCAGGGAGCCCCCATCTCTTACTTTGGCATGATCGTCTCTCCCACAGAGGCCCTCACACCTTTTCAGTGGGCCCTAGGGGGACTCAACCATTCAACACTAGAGGTAGGCACGATCCTCCTTTGGTGGACGTTGCAAGATGTACAGTCAGAGAAGATAAATGAGTGGCCCCAGCATTCAGGCACTGGCAGCTTTTCTACCTCACCCCCCTCTTTATGTCTGCTTTAAACAATGTGATGCCAGTCTCAATTATTTTCTGTCACAACTTTGGCTGTGCAGCTTGGAGCCCAATCCAGGTTTCAGAGAAAGCAGGGCCTGCATGGCCTTTAGGGTTGCCAGACTGAAAACCAAAGATGCTCCTGTACCTTTAATGATTATGTAGAAGGGGGAATTTCAGCAAGTGCTGCCTGCTACCAAGTTGTGTGACAAGCAGCAGTTGCTGAAATTCCCTCTTCTATGCAGCCATTAAGGGTGGAGGAGATATCTCCATCATTCACCCATTGGGTAGTCCCCCTAACGGATTCAGGGCTAGTCCCAGCTCAAGGGCTGTTCAACCTACCTACCTCCCAAGTGTCAGGGGAAACACACAGTGGTTTGACACTTAGGTAAATTCTACAAGCTGCCACTCTGTGGTTTATCCCTTGACAGATGGGCCTGGGAGTGATGCTCATTGGGTGACAGGAGGATCACGTTAACACCACAGAGCAATGAATATGAAAGTTGTGGTCCTTTGTTTTTCAGTCACACTAAGGCCAAGAACCTACATGGTTCAGCATAATGTAAGAGTTGCAGATGCTCACCCGTCACCCAGAATCAGAATGTGACAGCTGCCCCACATGGCCATTCTATTGCTGGTACAGAGCAGGTAGGTGGGTGGGTGAGTGGGAGTCAGAGAACAGAGAAACATCTAGCTATGTTCCCATAGCTAAACACAGACCAAGAACATCTTCAACTGATCCACCAGGTCCTCCAGAGGTTTCAGAAGATGCCATGGTCTACATCTGGCAAGAGGATTAGTCCTCTCTTATCCCACTTTTTCAGCTGGTTTTAGAATTTTCAGCTTTCTCCTTCATCCTCCCACATTCCCCCTTTCTTCAGCTCACTCCAAGTGCTGCAAGTGGAGGTCAAAGTGGAAAAATAGTTTGCACTCAATTAACTCAGGAGGAGGGAGAGCAGAGGAGCATCCTCAGTCGGTTCAGACAAAATGAAACATCTGAAGTCTCCCCAGCTTGTCTGTTCTTCCTCATTAATAAGTTTTGCCATCTTGCTCACAGTCAGATATTGTTTGATCACATATGCCCCAGTTCTGACCTGTGAAATGTTGGAGGGTATGTTCTCTGATTCCCCCTGCTCTTCACCAGCAATAGAATGGCTGTGGGGGATGGCTATAAACACATGACAGTCAGTCCTGGGGGAAGACTTTGGATGTTGCAGAGGGAGGAGGAGAATGCCAACCTCTGCAATGACCCCCAAAATACATTCACAGGCTGAAAGTGGACTTACGCTTGCATATATCAGTAAGAGGATTCTGGTCTATGTGTTTTTCTGTCTGGTTTCTCCACCTATCTCACCCCTGGGCCTGCAAACAAGCATTTATGGCAGAAGCTGCAGCATGGTTATCAGCCGCTCAAGGAATGAGTCCCCCCTCCCGGTGTCCCACTCCCTAGGACCAGAGGGGCAGACAACATCAGGGATGTGTACTAGGAGCTGCAGGACAACAACATTTGGTGGGCCACATAATTCCCATGCCTTCAGTAACACAGTTCCAGTCACAAATGTTCTTCCTCAGCACACCACAGTGCTAAGTGAGGTGCCTGTAACAGCCACTGGCATATTTATGTCCTCAACATCATGCCTCCAGGCTCTAATGTAGCATTTCTTGGGGGCTGAGCCCAGAAGCACTGAAGTGCCAAAAATGATGGTGGCAACTATTGTATGCCGCCACATCAGAGACCAGCCCAGAAAACCCCAGCACGAGAAGCCCATGATGTTAGCTTTCAGTTTTAATGGGTTATAGGTAAAAATTAGTAGGAACTATTGTTCAAGTTATAGATAGAAATTAGTAGGAACTGTTTGTTAGAAGCAGCAGAATCCTGGGACTATATGATTGCACAAGCCCTCAAGTAGAACTTGTGAAGTAGTTCTTGTTTAGATAAAGTCAGATGTTACTCTGCATTCCAGGAAATTTTAATAAGTAATAACTATTAGTTGAAGACATCTATGTCATGTATAGTGCTGTTGTATTCTAAAGCAGCAGCTGCAGCTGGCATCTTTCCCAGTGCTTTTCTTCCACCTCGAGGTCCTAGAAAGGTAAACACGTACATGACACATACATAACACCCCCCAGCACTTGCCCAAGCATGCCTTATGTTTGCCCCGGGCTGGACAGTGAAGTGACACTAAGCCACTTCACCTCCACTTCCACTGTCCATTGGAACAAAAGTTATTTAACACACTATTGGACAGCAATAACACTTCTCATTCAAGTGTTGAGTTAGGGCCTGATTAAATATGAGGTACAAATGCACACACCAAAATCTAGATAGCCATTTTTTTAAAGAAAAAAATTGCTTTGGGAGAGGGTGGTTTAGAGTGGTGGAGGGAAAGGCTTCTTAATTCTTTCCCTGTCGCCGCTTTTCTCATCTTTAAATCACCCTGCCCCATAGCTGCTTCTCTCTGCACAAAGGCCAGCCAGGTCTCATTACAGGCATTTGCATGTGAGGTGTAGCGAGGCCTTCAAAGAATTAATCTTCAGTCTTGTCAGGTTTGCGTGGTAGTCTTTCTAGATCAGCCAGGCAATTAAGCTGTACCCTGGTTGCCACAAGTGACCCAAAACTGTGCTCTGGTGAGCGAGCAGGCCACCAGAAGAGGAAGAGTGTCTGGGAGTCTACTATTTCAACTCAACATAAAAATGCAGCTCTCTGTCCCTCTTTGGCCAGCCATCAACAATTTGTTGCAGGCTAGAACCTTGTGCAATTGTGTTACCCTGTGAATTGGGGGTCCCGGGAGGGGCGCCCAAATAACCAAATCAAACCAAGCAAAGATGGGGAAATTAACTCGAGCACTCTCTTAAGCTAGCAAGAGGCAGGGTAACTTAGCGAGAATCTTTTACCCTATGTATACAGGTTCAGGTCAGTGAGCAGCCAGACAGTTTAAATGGCAACAATGATATTTATTAACAAGCAAACAAATTATTAAGAAAACACAATCACACAGCTAACTAGAAATAGGAAATGAGAGTTCTGGGGGGAAATGGGTGATACAGCACTTTTCCCGTAGTCCTGAAGAGGTCCAAGTGAAGAGAAGGAAACTCGGCGTGGCAGCCGAGGGGAGCTCGCAGAATGAAGTGGCGGCAAGGTAGTCCAAACGGGCAGTCCAGCGAGAGATCCGAGGAGGTCTCGGAACTAGGGGTTTTTATCAGGGAAAGAATGACCGTGGGCTAGTCTGGTCTTGGGCGAAAACAATGAGGTTTGGGCTTGTGACAATGTCTCCGAAAGGTCAGAATTTACATGATTGAGTTACAGTCCGAATTGACAATAGTATAGCAGGTATGCAGATGCAGCTAGCTTGGCAGTTGAGCACCTAGCTCGCCAGGGTGCCCGCTCGGGGCAGGGGTCTCTTTGTGTGAGTGTGCATCTGTAATGAAGGTGTTTGTTTTGGGAGGTCTCCTAAAGCAGATCTGGCAGTTTCTGGCTTGCCTTGGTGTAAACAAGTATGAGTCAGCATATAATAGCCATGCCTAGCTTCGTGCTTGTCCGGCGGCCTCGCAAACACTTGGCTGGTGGCAAAACAGGGCCAAATTGTGATATCAAAAATGATATCTAAAGGTTACCAAAGGCCAGGCCAGTTCACAGTGGGAACAATTGTTACAAGCTAGAACCTTTTGTGGATTTATAAGCATCTTATAGACATACCTGTAGCTTGCTTTGCAAGGGCTAGAATTTCAGGTAACCTTCTGAGTACCTTTCTCCATTCAGTGCCTGGTGGAGATCTTTGTATTTTCCAAGACTTTTCAATTTTAACATATTTTAATGATCTTTAAATAAGCCTTTCAGGTATTCTTGGTTTGCTGTTGTCATTTTTTAATTAAAAGTGTCCAAGCAATTTGTGCTCATGGCACACAAATATCAAAAGACGTTCTTGAGGTATCAGGTCCTCATGATCTAAAACTTAGAGTTCTAAAATGGTCCTTCACATTGGAAACTCATGAAGCTGATATAACAGAAACATTTTTCATCCCAGGGACCAAATACCAATTTGGCAAGGACCTTAGAGGCTATGTTCCAACAGTGGCTGAGGCTAAGGAAATGGGGACAGAGGACAGAGTAGGTCAAGGACAGAATAGGTGAGGTCAATACAACATGGATGGAACCAAGTATTGTTCTTACCTATTTGGACATTTTCTAACCACGCATACAAAGTACAGCAAGGAATCTACTTGGGAGTAAGCCTGTCAGGTACAGCTCCATTCCATATTGGGCATTTGAGAACAAGGATTTTAAAGTTTAAATGCCCTTAAATATGCTCTTCTCTCTGCTTAGTGATATCAGCAGAAGCAATCTAAGGGCATGTTCAGGAACCCAAGCAGGCAACATTTCTCCCCACAGCCTAGGGCTCCTTATCCCTGTGGCATAAACTGGTGCTGTGCAATGAGAACACTGGAAGTCTAGCTGTCGCACTATGCATCCCCTGAAGTTTCTGAACCTTTTGTTCAGGGGCAGCCCCACATAAAGCATGTTACTGCAATCTCATTTGAATGTAACCAAGATACCTGAGACAAGATATGCTTTCTCAAAGAAAAGATACAGCATGCACACTATCCAAACTAGGTAAAATCATTCCTTACCACAACTGCTACTGGTCTGTAAGGAGCAAGGGTAGATCAGTAGGTGCTTTAAAATATTAAAGAGATTCACACCAATACTTTCATGCTTCAGAAACAAACAAGGGGCTTTCTCTGTGTCCCTTCACCACCATGGGTATAAACGGTGAGGACACAGGAGAGAGACTTCTTGGTTGCTCCCCACTGTGGAACTCCCTCCCACAAAACGCTAGTTTGGTTCCCTCTCTGCTCTCTTTTCTCTTTCTTTTTATTTAAACAGGCCTTCGATCTTCAGCTTGGTAGGCTTAGTAAGGTCTTTCAATGGGATGTGCTGTACCAGAATTCTGTATCAGCTACTTTGTTAAATACACTTTATACGTACCGTATATGAAGCAGTTGCAGATGACTAAATCTAGCATACAAAGCTAGATATTAAATCACAATTGTGATACTACTGCCATGACTGTAATGCCCCCCCCCAACTATTTTACTGGGCACCAGCTGGCTAGGGAGAAGGATGTCCATTCTGCTGGTGACTGGAGCACAAGTGAATGAGGCTTCTGCTAGGTTTGTGGGGGTTGGGCCAGAAGAGGTTACTTAGATAAATATACTTAACTAAGTAGTTGATAACAGAATTTGGCCTTCAATATGATTGTTTTCATTATTTTAATTGCATGTACTATGTATTGTTTGAACTATATTTTGTTTTAAGTAACTTTAACTTTTCAAACGTCAAATAATTAGGGAATATTATTAGGCATTTACATCTGGGAAATATTCCTGGTAGTTAAAAATAATCTGACGGTAAACCAAAACATGTGGCTGACACCAATTGAACTTTATATGTGGTTGACACAGCACGTTAGGACCCAGAATGCAGTCCACAAGCCCTCTCTTCTAAAGAGAGCTTCTCAATATTAGTTTTTTGGATCCCAGCTCCCAGAAATCCCCAGCCAGCTTCATCAGTGATTGTGGCCATTTTTGCATGTTACCTTGCTCTGTTGTCTTCCAGTCGGGATCCCGGAGTGTGACGGGAATGCTCCCTTCCGCACCTGACTGGCTCCTTGCAGAAGGGAGCACAAGGGACATGCCTCTTCCTTCTGCAGTGCAGCCAGGCTCTTTCCCACGCTGTGCTGCGGCAGGAAGCACCTCCATTGTGCTTCTGGCCCTTCCATATGGCAGGTAAGTTCAGAAGCATTGCACAATCACGGATCATTGATGGAGAAACTCCATCAATAATTTACCCCACAGTTGTGCCAGCTGGCAATGGGAGAAGGGCGGGACCATGACAACATCATGCAGAAGCGTTGTCACGGTCCCACTCCTCTTGTGTCCCCATGCCGGGATGCAGTCATCATGAGGAAAGAGCCTGTGCTGGCTGGGAAATTCTGTAACATAGTCCCCAAAAGGAAGTTTTCTAAGCTCTGGTTATAGCCTGGTAGGAACTTGACAATCTTCTTTTTGTGGCAGTTCTAGGTAGGAAACAACAATAAACCACTGTGATTCTCTGGCGGGTCATGATTTGTGGAGATCTTGCTACCAAATTGCTTTTCATGAAGCTAATTTGACAGCACTTGCCTTCTAAGATTAGGCATGAGCTAGGAAATCTACAAAAAGTTCAGAATCTTCCTCAGTCATTTGTTAGTAGCATTTCCCCCAAAGGCACTTGCATTGTCAGCTTGACTAGTGATCCAGCCCTGGGCACTTTTAGCTCATTGCTTCCTGTACCAAACTTTTCATTCTGTTGGTTGCAGGTGTGCAGTTAGATAGTTCTGGATTTAATGGTCTTACAAAGAGCTGCTCTTTAGGTGGTAATGTTTCTTACTTTACTTGCTTCTGAATGTGTTAAAGCCAGCCCTTACAGGTTTGCATGTGTAGTAGAAGGGGAAGGAATCCCTCCTAGTCATTTGGCCACATGAGGCCTCAGACTTGTGCTTTGAAGACCTGCTCTAATGACACCACTGACTGGTTACACAGCATTGAGCATGGACCATGATTTTCCCAGTTCCCAGTTATGGCAGAGCAATCTCCCATAGGCAAAACTGTGATCCAGGGGAGATGCAAAGCTCTCCATAGCCTCCATGAGAAGCGCTGTTACTCCTGCTGCAGCCCTCCTCCCCTCTTTCACATGACTGCCTCGATTTTTATCATTGCTATATTTGATTCCGCCACCCATCTGGAAACATCTCACCTCCCTCTGGCCCTCATAAATTACAGAGCCCAGCTCTAAACGAAAGCAGTTGATAGAATCAAGACCTGTTGGCCTTTGGCAGTCCTTCCAGGAATTTTTAAGGCTTTCACCAATGAGGAGAAAAGAAGCCTTTGATGCTTTGGACTTCAGATTTTATGAAGATGAAGACCATGCCGTAGGGTTCAGCCAACCCATGAAGTGTCAAGTGTGGGGCATTCTTTCATCTCTTCTCTGGAGTGGTGAATCAAGGATGCTCCCACTTACTGCAACTGAGGACTAGCAAGCAGGAAACAACCGAGAAGGAAGGCTTGTTTCATTTTCTGTGCCTCTTCGTGCATCACCAACTCCCACATTCCCCTCATACTATGCATTAAGAGTTCTATCTGTCTGCTCTGGAGACTGCATCAGATAAGGAGAAACTGGAAAACAGCATGCTTGCCCACTCTCTGGTTTTGAAGCTCTGTTGTTGAGGCCTCAAGGCATCCTCTCCTCCCTTCTGGACGCCTATTATGGAGACAAGCAAAATGTATGTTGCACATGTGATTCAAAGGGGCACTTTTAGCAAACCTGCCACTTCAGAAGAGACACAAAATCAAGCCAACTGGAAAAAATTCCATATTCCACCATGTGCTTCCATCACCCCCTGGAGGAGATACGAAAGCATGTTTACAGATTTTACAAATTGCTTCATGGAGTTGAAAAAACATTAAATAGCGTTAGATAATTTTGTGCAACAGATTAATAATTATACATATTAACTCCGAGTTATGATTCAGCAGTTTTGTTGCTATGTGCCTTTAAGCTGATTCGACCTTATGGCTGCCTATCCTAGAGCTTTCTTGGCAAGATTTCTTCAGTTTTCCCCCACCTTCCTCTTTGGGTAAGAGAGTGCAACTTGCTCAGGGTCACCAACTGGGTTTCTATGGCTGATTCCAATCTCCCACAGCCCTCCTAGTCACACTACAACACCACACTGGGGCCCTTTCCACACCTTACCTTCTTCAGGTTGGGGGTGCGGGGCTCGCACGAGCAGCCTCTGGCAAGAGGCTCTCGCATCCGGGGTCCTTTGGCTCTGCACCAGCTGCCTGCTTCGGCTCTGCACCAGTTGCCTTCCCAGGCTGCTCTGGGGCAGGAAGTGTGACTGGCACAGCTCCGGGGGCTCCGCACACCAAGTAAGTGTGTGTGGGGCCCAGGAGCAATGCGTGATCGCACACCATTTTCGGCTTCTAGCCAAAAGTGAAAAGGTGTGTGATTGGTGCCTGCTGGCCCCTGGAGCATCGTGCGATTGTGAGTGCATCGTGCGGGTCACTTCTCACAATCGCACGATGCTCCAGGCACCCTTTCGCATGGAAAATGCCATGCAAAAAGGTATTGGGTCTCGACCAAGCAGCTTATACTCTTGAAAGCACTGAGTTTCACAACCAGTCTCTGAAACGAGGAGGCATAACTGTTTTTTATTTGAATGTGATTTAGAGCCTCCTTGGGAGAGCACAGCTTCACTGAAGGCTGCATATAGGCATGGCAATGACATACAGAGTGAGGGTCAAAGGACCACAGGGAGGCAGGGGGGGGAATCCAACTCCACTCAACCATGGGTCCAGTTTGCTGCGAAGATCAGAATATCATTGTCCAAATTCTACCTGAAGGGAACAAATGTATTTCAAAGGGGCTGCTGCCACTACATATAACTAATTTGGCCCTGAAGTGCCCCAGTTAATGCTAGTTCTCCTCCCTCCTTGATTGACAGTATCAACTCTGTGTTGGTGTTTATGCAAACCCTTATTTATCTTGATGACTAGAGAAAAAGGAGAGATGGAGACAGACATAGACAAAGGACACATCATAGCCATAAATCTAAACCAGTTTAACTCTTACGTCTTCTCTCAAGGAATCTCAGGAATTAAAGGACTGTTACTGTGCCAACCATTTTTGTTACAGATAGTAGGACTTCTTGCAGAGTTATTACTAGAATTCCTTATAAAGAAATGCTGACAATTTAGATTTTCTGATGTAATGCAAACATGATAAAGATCATAGGCTTCTAATCATTCCATCAACACAAGGTCCAGTTCAATGGGCTTACAGGAGCTATTTGATAGATCATCCTGTCCAGGCCAGCTCACAGGAAACCTGTCCACTGCTGGGAGTTGAATCTCGAGCCTTTAAGTGCCAGTACAACCTTGCATCTTCTTTATCTATTTGTCACCTGTAATTCTTGCACTGTTAATAAATTCTAGCTGGAATTGGTTAGCTATTTATTGTTCTGTTTATACCTGGCCAAGACAAATGCACAACCACGTCCAAAGCTTTATGTAAAGCCTATTCTGGTAGGTGCATCAGTGAAGGGGGAGGGGAGTATGGGAACGGGAATGCTGTGATCACCAGAAGTCAGCATGGGATTCTCAAAAACAAATCATGCCAGATTAATCTTATCTCTTGTTTTGATAGAGTTACAAGCTTGGTGAGAACCAGCATATTGTGGTGGTTTGAGTGTTAGACTACAACTCTGGAAACAAGGTTCTGATTCCTTGCCCTATCATGGAAGTCCACTGGGTCTCCTTGAGGGTGTCATGCACTCTTAGCCACAGAAAACCCTATGATAGGTTCACCATAAGTCAGAAATGACTTAAAGGCACACAACAGCAATACAAGTTTGGTAGATGAGGGGAATGCTGTGGATGTAACATATCTTGATTTTAACAAGGTGTTTGACAAGGTTGTCCTCTACAGCATTCTTACAAACAAGGTAGTAAAATGTGAGCTAGACAATGTTACTGTTAGGTGAATTTGTAACTGGGTGACCAACCAAACCGAAAGAGTGCTCAACAGTGGCTTCTCTTCATCCTGGATAGACGTGACAAGCGGGGTGCCACAGAGTTCTGTTCTAGGCCCAGGACTATTCAACATCTTTTATGAATCACTTGGATGATGGCCTAGAGGGCATGTTTATCAAATTTGTTGATGAAACCAAATTAGGAGAAGTAACTAATACTTTGGAGGACATGAACAGAATTCAAAATGACTTTAACAGAACAGAGAGTTGGATCAAAAGAAACAAAATGAACATCAGCAGGGAGAAATGTAAGGTACTGTGCCTACGCATAAAAAAATGAAATGCACAGATGAAGGATGAGTGACACCAGGCATGACCACAGTATATGTGAAAAAGATTGAGGACTCTTAGAAGACCCAAGCTGAACATGAGTCAGTAAAGTGATGTGGCAACTAAAAAAATTAATGTGATTCTAGGCTGCATCAACAGGAATATAGTGTCTAGGTTGAAGGAAGTAGCAGTACCACTCTATTCTATTTTGATCAGACTTAAACAAGAATACTGCAACCAGTTCTGGGCAACACAGTTCAGGCAGGATACTGACAAGCTGGAACATGTCCAGAGGATGACCAAAATGGTAAAAAGTCTGGAAATCATGCTCTATGAGGAGCAGCTTAGGGAACTCGGTATGTTCAGCCTGGAATAGAGAAGGTTAAGTACTGACATGATAGCCACATTTAAATATTTGAAAGGATGTCGTATGGAGGACAGGATAAGCTTGTTTTTTGGTGTTCCAAAGAAAAGGACACATACCAATGGCTTCAAACTATAGGAAAAGAGATTCCACCTAAACCAGTGGTTCTCAACCTGTGGGTCCCCAGATGTTCATGGACTTCAGCTCCCAGAAGCCCTGAGCATTGACTATAGTGGCTGGGGCTTCTGGGAGCTGAAGTCCATGAACATCTGGGGACCCACAGGTTGAGAACCACTGACCCAAACATTAGGAAGAACTTCCTGATGGTAAGAGCTGTTCAACAGTTGAATATGCTGCCTTGGAGTGTGATGGAGTCTCCAAAGAAGGATTTTTAAATAGAGGCTGGATGGCCATCTGTCAGCAGTGCTTTGACTGTGCATGGCAGGGTCTCTTTCAGCTCTATGATCCTATGATTCTATAGATCAGATAAGTCCCTCTAGCTCAGTACTAGTTGGAAAGTGGCTGATGGATCAGACAGACCAGAGCATTTCTCAGCCCTGCTTGGCATTTCTGACCACTGTGCTAAAGCTCTTCCATTTCTTCAGCCTTGAAAACATGGTCAGGGCAACTCACAAATTGGAGACGGGACTATAATAATGACAAAAATACAATAAATAATTATATATACAACAGAACAGTACAAAGGTTATGGAAATTTGTACGCATTGGTTAAAATCTAAAATGTATGAGCAAATGGGGGGACTAAGGAAAACAAAATCACATGCATTAGAGTGCTTAAAGTGCTTCTTGTAATTATCTAAGTAATTTTTACAACAGCCCTTTAGTGCAGATCACGTCCATATGCCAATGGGCAAGAAATGGCAGGCAAATGCAACCATATTTGCATAGAAACAGCACTCACAACAAGTGGATCTTGAGCTCAAATGAGGCTCCAAAGCTCTAGTGAAGTAACAAAGAGGTGATTCTGAACATGGCAACCAAGATGGCTTCATTGTTTCACTAACAGGTTTTTATATTATTTGCCAGGAACAGAAGGAAGAGATTTCCTTGCATTTAGAGAGCTTGGATAAAAGACAGCTTGAGTCCTTATAGCTGTATATTCTCTTTAATTAGTTTGTGCAACACTGTGTTAGCATGGGAAGACGCAGAGCGTGTGCATGGACTTAATTAGGAAAACAATACGTTCCCTCTTAAGATAATGAATTGAGGATTATGGAAATTATTATTCTAGATCCATCCATGGGTGAGCTGAGGTTCAGTATCCGATAAACTTTTAAAATACATTAAGGTCAGCTGTTTAGAGGCAGTCAGCAAAGTTACTTGATACCACTCTCACTTAAACGAGTAATTACAGGGAGTGCCTGCATCTGTCCTCTTTGCTACACAACATATGCAACGATGGCATATACCCCAAGTCTCCTGACATGAATGGACCTTTATATCACATTTATATCTGTATTCATAAATCAAATGTGCAATTTCATAAGCAAGAGTTTCAGAGCAATCCAGTCAAAGCTAGTTGCTATTAAGCACCCTTAAAATCAGGAGGATAAATTGTTCAATTTGCCAAACGGCACTGATTCCAAAAGAGATTTAACCCATGTTCTTACTGATTTGATTTGGACCATAAAACTTCATCCTCAGCTAGGGAACTTCTATGAAGATCTATCCATACAAAAGTTTTTAAATTTTTTGAAAAACAGAGTGTTAAAACAGAAGGGTTTTAGTCTAGCCTTAATCCCTGAGGTGCTAGCTTCTATATGCAGGGTCTTAAAATTATACCATATTGAAGTGTATGGATTCTCACTGTAGGATCAGGGGCATAATGGGGGTCTCATCCTTATGAAAAGTCACATTGACAACAATCTATTGGAACAAAATAAGCCACAATTTTATTATTTACATCTCTAGAGGCTTGTTTCCAGAATGGGTCCAGATCCAGGCATTGGTTGACTTGCCTGCCAGCCAACAAAAGCCAACACCCAGCCTGCTAATGGCAACTCTTGTGATGACAGGTATGGGGTGCCACATGGGCAGAAACCAAGGTATGATTCCCCTGTCACCTGGGAAAGGGCTAAGCCACCTGTTCCTGAACTGGGCATGGCTCCATATGACCTCACCCCCAAATTACCATTAGGGTACCCCAAACTGGGTATAACTGGGCACACCTACCCTACCCCCCCTCCGAATAAACCAAGGTGCCAGGCTAAACTACCTACATTTGTGGCAGAAAATTTAAAAAAAAATTGATCTTTACACAAAAGTTTTCAATATGGTAAGATGTGGATGGGTGGGATAAAGTCCAATGACAACTTGGTTCTGAGAGAGACGGGGGCCTGCTTAATCCTCTAGGCATGGACCTAAGCCAAACCAATGACCAGGCTGACTCCAGTCCCACCCACCAGATACCAGGATGCCTCTGAATGGTTGTCTTCCTTGCTTCCTTCAAGAGCCCACAAGAACCTTGCAGAGGGTCCTAGCAGGAAGATGGCCAATCAAAGGAAAATGGCATCTGGCTGGGTTGCCCACAAAGCTCCCTACCTTGTAAGTTGGGGGTGCCATTCTGTTGAGGAGGCCACCTGCTACCAATCTCATTTCTGACATAGAAATGAGTTGGTGCACAGCTTCCTTTGAATAATCAAGTGTTTAAGGATGTTGATAAAAGACAATCCCTTAGATAACCTCAGTCAAATGTACATGCAGCTATGTACATGCAGCTATATGTTTTCTACAGAGTTAGTCACTGAGACTTGTGCATTTACACTACAAAATCAAAGAAGTTTGATACTATTGAATTCCCAAAGATCTTAGAGCTCTACCAATGTCTTCTAAGGGGAGCCAGTCCTTCAAATGGACTGGTTGCAAGCTTTGAGTTGCTTGAAGCCTCTCTCTGAAGTGCTAATTTGGGCAGTGGCTTTGCTTATTAGGTGTTTAAGCTGTGTGGTTTGCCCTGTATGTTTGTTGCTCAAATATTACAGCCTTATTTCTTGCACATGGAGAAACTGTTTATAAATATATAGAGAGGTATTTTATATACTCAAGTAAAAGTCTAAAAATTTTAGGCAAAAAAATTACTCCAAAAAACTGGGTCGGCTTATCCAAAGGTCAATATAAGTACTGGACCTTAACTGTTATTTTAAAAAAGAAGCATCCCCTTCTCTGAGTAATGTGGTGAAAGGCAAGAGCTTAGTCCATCTCGGCAAAGCCTGACCTCCTCTACTCTCTTTGTTGTGGTGCTGCCTTTTTGGTGTGGGTGAGAAAATGGTGCTTCCTCTCAAAGGAGCACAGAGAGGGAGCGAGTCAGTGCTTTTAGTTTCTCCTGGGACAGACTAAGCTCTTGCCTTTTGCCACTCTATTTTGAGAAGGGGATGGTTCCTTTTTTTGAGAAGAGTTTATACTGTACCTTAACTTTTACTGAAAAAGGAACCATCCCCTTCTCTGAGTAGGGTAGGCTGAATGGGAAAATAGTGGTGGCGGTGGCAGCCAGGGAGAGCTGGCTCCCTGAGGCAGTGCTGGCACTTTCCCTCTCTGTGGAATGACCCTCAACTTATCTGCCAGTTGTATCAAAATCCAGAATTTTGACCTCCCAAACCTGTCCTCAACTTGCACATGAAGTCAACTTATACATGAGTACATATGGTACGTATTACAAGCAAACGTAACAAAGGCCGTGTAAGCAAGATATTTGAAGGAATGTCTCTCCCTATAGATGCCTGCAGGGGACAGGAAAAGACAGGGAAGAGGGTCTTCTCAGCTACAGCTCTCCAGTTGTGGAATGCCCTCTCCTTGGAGGTCAGATTGGGACCCATGCTGGCTTCATTTACAGTCCAAGTAAAAATATGACAGTTTTGACACCTTCAGGCCTAACTGATTTACTTCCAAGTGCTTAGACACATGTTTTCAACCTGTTTTAACCTATCAACATGTTCAATATGCTTTTAGACTATCGAAAGGGAATGAAGCAAAGCACATGGACCAAAGTGTTGGTGGCTCCTAGCCATGATTGCTATGCATTACTGATTTTGGTAGGAGGTGGTTTCTGGGACACAAAACAGAAGAAGATGGCTGTTGCTCTCACTGCCTGCCTGTGGACTTCTCATCGAAGCATTTGCTTGACCAATGAGGGAGGACATTGTTGGCCAGGATAGGCCTTGGTCTAATCCAGCAAGGGCCTTATGAAGGAGGTGCAGGAAACTATTAGTAGCTTTACATGGATCCCATTTAACAAATGTGAAAATTACAGCCTTTTATTTTCAGTTTTGTTCACTTGTATTGAAACGAAAACTAAACTTTCCGTTCAAGTGTATGGAATGAGACTTCAGCAGGGTGGCTCAGAAACACTGACAACAAGGCTCAGAGAAACTATTACACATGACATTGCTATTAAAACAGAATAGCGAGTGGTTTTGGAAGGAGGCAATTGAGTGCATACATTCCATTTTAAAGCCTTTGGCTCAAGGCGGTCATTTGTTTAACATGCACACAAATCTACATTTCTCATGCAAGAGGGGAAAAACTTCAGGGGGAGTAAAACTTCAAAGGAATGTTTAGTGGTTTCAGGATAGTAAATGGAAGCTACAATTCCCCCCTTCCAAAAAAAAGAGAGAGAGAGAGAGAGAGAGAGAGAGAAGAAAACATCAGCACCAAATGAACTATTGGAAAGTTAGTATCTTTTATATTAAAAGAGACAGTGGGAAGGACACTGGTATTTGAAACTAGAACACATCGTTGCTGATTTACTTTTAGTTAGATTACTGGTCCAACTAGCCCAGTAAAACCTACTCTAAAAAAGTTACGTTTTTTAGACTATAACCCCCCAAATGTATCAGCCACTGTGGTCCAGCTGAAGGGATTCTGGAAGATGTAGTTCAAAAAGTAACTTTTTCTAACTCTGTTCCTTCTCTAGCCAGCAGTGGTTCACCAAGACTTTTAATGCCCCAAGACTTCCTGCTATCTAAGAGCTTTTAAACTGGATCCTTGAAGCTTACATATTGTGCATATAAACTATTTTGTCTTCAGTGAAATTGCAAAGCCCTCCTTTTGCCCCCCCCCGCTGATCAGTTTTTAACATTTAAAGGCAATTCTATGAAAATAACAAAGTTTTTGTTAGCATTTCCACTAAAATGTGTGGCTCCATTAAATCAGAACAACTTTAACGTCTCAGTCATCTGAGAAGTCAGATCAACAGCCTTCAACCCCTATACAATCAAGCATTTTATATTCTCAAAATAGCTTTATTCTTGTAGTATCTGGGTCCCTGCCTGCCAAAACTGCTCTGTATCTCTTCTGATATTTTAACCCATTCATTCTAAATTCTTTTTCTTTAGGTCTGTGTGAAAATAATTGCCATTTAGGAAGTTTTAAAACTACAAAACCTGTGATGCAGGGCACTTACAAGCAAAAGGCCTGTAAGCATAACAGTACATAGGGCTTAAATGTAATGTGGTTAATGAGAAAGATTTCAGCAATGGTAATGAACACAGAACTCAATGAAATTCAAATCAGTAGTTATGGTGTTGTTCATTTTTTAGTTCTTTTTCTTGGGCTAGAAGAACTGTAATGGCAGTAACAATGAGAAACCACTGAATTTCTCACCTCTAACTCTAGGGGATTCAGGGGCCACCTGGATCCCAAAATTCTTTAAGGTCCAGATTCCAACAACTGCTCTGTCAACAGCCTGTTAAACAGACTTTATCTTGGGAGAAACAATCATACCAAAAACAGAGATGGCATCATGTGCCAAACTCTACCCCAGTCTTACATACATGCATTAGAATGCCTGAATAGGGCTAAGAGTCCTGCTTGCATGCAGATGAATCTCTATCAGCTTGTTCAGTTCTTTGCATCTTGCATAAAATATGGGTTGGGTGGCACCTAATAGCTGTACTCTGTAATCGGCACACCCATAGCCATCCCTCAGCACCTGGGCATTAAACAAAATGAGAACTCTGAATACTCATGGGGCAGCTTGCATGGGGAGATTGGGAGTGGGGCTTGCAGAAGCTGGAGACTGTAGCACAGACCTGCTGACCCTTCAACCACATGTAGATGTCAACAAGCAAACAACCCACATGGGTACAGCTATACACAAGCAGACTCTACTCAGGCATTCTAATGAACATGTGTAGGACCCCATCACATGTATGGATTCCTTCTGATGTGGGATTGGAATTGTTTGCAAAATGTCTGATTGGAAGTAGGCAGAAGCAATGACGGTAGTGGCATTAGTAGAAATTCAACAGGTGTGCCAGCAGCATGTCCACATGTGGGGCTTCGGGCTTTAATATCTGTCTTTAATATCTTGGTTGATACAGTTTTATCCTGCTAATAGGTATTGGTTGATGTTACTGTTTTGTTTGATGTTATTGGTTTGTTTTGTAGTACAGTCCCCTCTCATATGACTTAGAGATCACATACATTATACACACGGGAAAAGTGTTTTAGGCTCTCTATCTCAGTGGTCGGTAACGCTAATATAAGGACTATCACACATGACTTTCCACTAGTAGTACTGACATGTTCCCTGGGAACAGTGCCCATCTATTCAGGAGACACTTCTCAGCCCCTGGTTACATGTAACTATGCTGAATGTGCAACATGAGAAGCTGCCATGTGGATGTGCCACTCTGGAATTCCTGGGCTCAAAATGTCACCGTTTCAAGTAACTTTTCCCTCTTTTGTTTGTAATTCAAATTCAAAAGCAACTTCACAATGCTATGAGTTTAGACAGAGAAAATGAAAGCTTTCTTTTGTTGCCTGTTATGCATGTTCAAGCTGGAGTCAAGTATAATGACTCTCTCGTGTTTTATTTTGTTTTGTTTTTGGGCAGAAAGTTGCCATTGTCTTTCTCTAAGGCTGAGAAAGAGTGTAACTTATCCAAGGGCACCCCACGGTTTTCCATGGCTGAGTGGGGATTTGAACCCTGGTCTCCCAGAATCCTAGTTGGACACTCAAACTATAACACTCCAGCTCTTGGGAAGGGTAGAAGTGCTTTAATTCTGTCTTCATCAGCTGTTTTCCAAATAAAACAAAAACAAAAAACAAAAAAAAACAGTTGGTAGAGAAAAAGGATTTTGGGAACTGTTTTGAAGAGAAAGATGTGTTATCTCACTGATAAACCCTGTCCCGGGGTCTACAATTTTGATATTAAAATACGATTCAATGTGCCTTAGAGGTCACCCGGATGAGCAAGTAGGCAGCAATGGTCAAACAATCGAAAACCAGGTCAGGCCAGTAAAATCCCCCATCACGTAGCCCCAGGAGACCTCAAGCTGTGCAAACCCACAGAAGACAAAAGGTCCTCAGCCCCTGAGAAGCCGACTTGAGGGGATTAGCATGTTTGCCCCAAGTTGAGCACCGATAGCAATAAAATCCTATCAGGCAAGGACCATTTACATAAAGTTATACCACAACCCAATGCAGCCGAAGATCCTGAGACTTTGGCAACACCTTGTAATCTCATCATGCAAAGGAAGTTACCATTGTGGAGCTTCTTTCTCGTTGCAACACCCATTGTTCTCCCCGGGAAAGGATTAACCCTCCAGGTACTTTTCCCCCTACAAATAGTCCCAGTTTTTGAGCGGTTCTTTGGATCACTCCTGGTCATCCCAGCAGACCGTTTCTCTGTTCGTTGAGTGATCCCCTCAGCCCTCTCTGTGCTGAGCTCTACTTCTTCACTGTCTTTCCCGGACCAAGGACTTCAGGAAAAGGTACAGTATTACCCCAGCTACAATCCCTTCAATATTCCCCCTATCCAGTTTCCTCTCTTTTGCTTCTTAATAGGTCTTGAGTGAGCGTGTGAGTGATTGCGTTGCTGCGTGAGACTTTCAATCAATAAAATTATTTTATTGAACATCATCGTTTGGTTTTTGGCTTGGCCTGACCCTGTAAAAACTGGGTAAAAAGACCCCGGTAGGTTACCCTGCCTCTCACATTGCTATTACTCGTGCTCTGGCTAGTTTCCATTCCCCATCATGTGAAGCACATTGAGGTGTCCCCCAAGGAACCCCAGAAATCAGGGTAACAGATGGCAGAGCAGAAAAGATTAAGCACCCTGTTCTCTTTCTGCTGTTATCCTTCCTTTGCCGAAACCTGTGGTTTCGCAAAGCTGTTTTCAGTTCAAATTTAGTCAGGAGAAAGAAACAGACAACTACATACCATTCTTAGTTTGCTTCTAAGCAAAAATGAAAATCAACAAACTGGACATGTAACCATAAAATAACAGTTTTCAAACTGTTTTTCAAGGACTCATAGGATCCTTTTGGAACTTCTCAGAAATTACCCAGTGATAAGGCTAGTAATGGTAAGCATGCTTCCACATGTATGGTTGTTGTGCTCCTTCAGTTTGTTTCCTACTTATGGCAATCTTAAGGTGAACCTATCATGAGGTTTTCTGGGACTGAGAAAGTGTGATGCACCCAAGGTCACTCAGTGGTTTTTCATGGCTGAGCAGAGAATCAAACCCTGGTCTCCAGGGTCATAGTGCAGTGCTCAAACCACTACACCTGTAACTGTGATTTAGGCATAAACTTTGATAGCACTAGATATCCCTTTGTGATATCAAATAATTTGACCTTTACATGGCACCCTGGCTCATGTGTTTGCCAGGATCCCGAGGAAACACAGACACAAGGAGCAGCCGTTTACTGATGGGAATTCCAACTTCCCCTCTCTCAGGCGGGCATTTCAAAGCCTTGGTTGTTGCTCCGGGATCTGGATGGTCTATTCCTTTCATCTCACAAGATACCTGATTCGCGCCCATAAATAACAAGACCATAAAAGTGCCCATTGACTGGCACATGGGCTGCATGATTGATCTACCATGGATGTTTTGATCCACTTCTAAGCCTTTTGGTGCATTTCAAAGTTAACTTTGTTCTCAAAGTTTATGACATGGATCGCAGGCACAATTTTGTTATAAAAACCCCTAGTTCTGATAGTTGAGAGAGCCGCTTTTTGAGTTTCACCCCGCCTTGCTGCCAGTTTGCATAGCGAGCTCCCAAGGAAGTCTCATTTTCTTCAGCTGCTCAGGACTACGTGATCAGGTTGTATTGCCTATCCCTAAAATTCATTTCCATTTTCCTATTTCTTATTTAGTTAGTGGTGGGATTGTTCTCTTATTTGTTTACACTTCAATAAAACATAAATTGGTGTACTCTGAATTTGTTTGGCTCACTGCTCTGACTCCGTATACGTTGGACAAAAGGTCCTGCTGAAGTTACCCTGCCTCTGGCTAGCCTTTGAGTCTGCTCCAGTTAATTTCCCCAATTTTGTGTTAATATTTGGTCATTTGGATGTCCTTCCCAGGACCCCCCGAGAAACAGGGTAACACACCACTTTGGCCATTTCCGCACTAGACTGTTATAGTGTTATGATTCCACTTTCAACATCCTATGGAATCCTGGGGTTTGCAGTTTCGGGAGGAGCCGGCAGGAAACTGCAAACCTCAGGACTCCATAGGATGTTGAAAATGGAATCATAGCGCTATAACAGTCTAGTGCGGAAATGGCTTTTGACTCAAAGGCAACATGCTCACCATACTTAATAGTCCTGGTAAAATGCCACTACTCAGAAGTTATGTTTTGGGCACATATTTCTTGGGTGTTCTCTCTGTTTATGTGAAGCAAACAGTGGATGCTAGAACTTATCCAAAAATCATAGGTACCACCAAAGAGTGAGGCTTGAGATGCCAATGTACTTCATCCCACTTCCCTTATTACCATACCCCTTCAATTATTTGAAGAGAATAACTTTTCATATAAAAAATAACTGAATCATAAAGTGGAAATTGAACAGAAGCTGCAGTCTTAACCATGCCTAATAGAAAGTGAACACCATTGAAATCAACAGGATTTACCTCAATGGAAAAATTGGAACGTTACAGCAAATATTACCGTTATTTAAAAGAATCTGTATTTCATGTTTCTTAAAATTAGCTCAAGGCTGCTAGTAACATCACTATTTTTAAATAATGGAAATACTTTTAAAATCCATTAGAAAGCTAAACAGTGTAAAGTGGAACAACATAATCTATAAAAGAAGCAATATGAAACAAACCTATAACCTCAATTAGTATCTTTTATCAGCAGCATAAAATAGTTATCAACCAAGGTTTTTTTAAAAAAAGATATTCAAGGCCAAAGCCACCTTCTTTTTAAGGTTTCTGTCAAATGATAAAATACGATAAAGTGCAAAAAAAAAATATCCTCCACAAGTGAGTTCGATCCTTGCTCTGACTATTTGGGAGGCCTTTTTCCTGCTTAAAACCAACACCTTCAGGGATACTTGGAACATATAAGCACCCATCTAGTGATATCCAAAATGTCAGAAGAGTGAACCATAGATAAAAAGGCAACTTTTCCGATTTGTTGATCCCCTTAAAGAGCCTGAAAAGTTATTCCCAGTACATAGATTTGAGATGGAAGTAAATTGGAACCCAGTGCAAGTGTTTCAAGAAGTACATCACATGCTCCCAGCAACAATGACCACTGTGTCTGACACATGGAGATTTCTGGAGACTTTTCAAAGTCTGTCAACATGAGATGCAACTAAGCCTCTCTCTCTGTCTATTTGGTTTAATGTGTATCCTATTTTTCCCATGAGAATAGGGCCAAGGTGGCAAAGAGCAACAAATAAAGAAGGTCAATCGTATTAAAATATATCAGCACATAAAAAGAGAGCAGATAAAAACAAGACAATGCAATTGCACCCAGTTAAAGCAGGGGTTTGACTACATTGCCCTTCCAAATAAAGATTCTGTCCCCACAATGAAATTTTCCTTCAGTCTGCAAACTGTGATTACCACTGTCACACTATTATACACTATTATACAAAAAGGAGGAGGAGGAGGATGTAGCAGTAGAAGCTAGAATTGTCCGACGTTGGAATCATTCTTCAGTAGCTTCATTCCTAAGGAAGGCCGATTCAGAAGCAATTTTGAACGCTTAGGGTGATTAAAGGATAAAATAAAACATTGCCTCAAAAGCACTGACTAATCAAAATATTAATCCTTAGTAACGTTATGAAATCGGCTATCTCAATCCCACGTTGCTTCCAATATACTAAACCCAAAGTGCTTCTAATGCCCCTCAAGCCACAACAAGCTCGGGAGAGCTCTGTAGTGATTGTAACAAATGTGTCAAGCTCCTACCTCGCAATTGATTCGCTTTCGGGAACATAAGTTAAGCTTTAAATCTATGTTTCATATATAATCAAGCAGCCCAATCACCCTTTTGATATAGAACCCAAAACAGCTGCTGTGTCTTTATCGGCAGAAAGCAGCAGGCCCAACAAAGCTCCCGCCAGAGAAGTGACAGTTCTTCTTTATTATCCTTCCTGGTAGTTGCCCATCTCCTCATCTCTCCTATCAAATTTCTGGGCCTTTTTGATAAAAAATAATTTAAGAGAAAGCTCAGCAGGAAGCGCATGGAGGTTACTGTTTGAGCAACCGCCCCGCCAACCTTTTTGTAAGAGGCGTGCTGCAGAGAGAGAGAGTGTGCGTGCCTGCGGGAGCAAACTGGGGGCGGAAGAGAGAAACAGAGTCCATATTTTAAGGCTTGCTTGTTCCACCCACATTCTAACATGAAACGGATTCTATCTGATTTTATTTTATTTTATTTTATTTTTAAAAAAGCCCATTCCAAAAGCCCATTTGCTATTAATGCAGTTCCAAACCAGGATTTTTCCTATGTCTGTTTAAATGGAGGATTTGTATTTTAGCCATTCAAACATACTTCAGCAGCTTCAAGGAAAATTTGGTTTGTGAGCCTCTGGCTTTCCAGGTGCCACACTAGGAGGTTTCTTAGAGTCCCTTGTGCTGAACCACCACAGGGCTAATTCTCACGGGCAAGCGCCTCACTTGGTGTGGATGTTCATGCAATGTCCCCTCACTTGTTGACTCACAGTCAGTTTGTGAACTGCCTCCAGTGGATCAGACTGTTCAGCGATGGCCATTTCACTCTGGAAGATCACATAAGAAACATGGGCTGTCCTGCTTACATATATGTGTACACAAAAATTCATATGTAAAACAATTTTAAAATAATCTGTTATACATAAAGGCTAATCCAGATGTTTCTTTTTTAAAAAAGAGATTTTTGCCCTACCTTTCAGCTGAAATGGCTCCCAGGTCAGGTTAAAGATCAACTAAAAAAAGAAAACTGTCCACATAACATACATACATTAATGGAGGGCATCCCTTCTGTTTCTATTTTGTTATGCTTTTAAAACTGTTTTTATCTTGTGCTTTTAAAACAGAACTCTGATTTGTGATTAACTTTTGTGGCTTTTTAAAGTTATACTGTGTTTTTAAATGGTTCTAAGCCACCTTGAATTCTGTGCTGGGAGAAAGGTGAGATATAAATTAAATGAATATATGAGAAGGAAGGAAGGAAGGAAGGAAGGAAGGAAGGAAGGAAGGAAGGAAGGAAGGAAGGAAGGAAGGAAAAGAAAGAGAGAGAGAGAGAGAAGTGAGCTACAGGGAAAGGAAAACAATCCAACTCCGCACCAGTAACTTTCTTAGGAACTGTGATCACTGCTTAATATTTCTACTTTCTGCCTTGTCTTTTGGATGAAACAGTAACTTCTCAAATAGCCAGAGAATAGGTTTTTAAGGCAATCTACAATCATATATGAAAAGGCTAACATAAATGCTCACTATGGCCTAGTAAACAAAACATTGGGTGAAACCTTGCCTGAGTAGGGTGGAAATCTCATTTTACTGATTCCAGGAAGGAAATTCACAATCGTTCTGTCACCGTTTGTCATTCACAACATGAGGAATAGACTTCAGTGAGTTGACCTGAAAAGCAGAGCTAGTTCTAACAAGACCTTTCTTGCACTCTGGTTTGACTATCCAAGTCTATACATGCAGCACATTAAATATGTGCTAGTTCATGAATACATGCAATAATTTGAAAGTGTGAATGAATAAGCACAGATCAAATACCACAGACCAAACATTATTTCCGTATCACTTCACATCACCTCAGATGTAGGAGTATTCAAAGACATAACCATGTTTGTTTCCGCATAAAAAGGTAAAAGGAATCCCATAGGATCTATGACAGTAAAAGAGAAAAATATCTAACATAACCTGTGGATACCAGTCCAATTCCTCAGGCAGATCTACATCAGATGTGGTGGACTGGAATCTCTAAGGCCCTTTCCACACGGGGTAAAAAAACGGCTTAGGGCGACCTCATCCAGAGGTCGTCCACACCGTGGGGTGCGCTAGGGCGGTTTGAAAAGTGGAGGTTCCACACCTCAAACCTCCCTAGCGTGGCCGCAAGGGGTGGCGCGGCGCATTTTTTAAAAACCACATTTCATGTGGTTTTTAAAAAATGCGAGTGCGCTAACCCGTTGCAGCGCCCCGTTTGAAACTGCAGGGACATGCTAGCGCGTCCCTGCAGAGCAGGCTTCTGGCTGGCGCACTGCCCTGATTGGCGGAGCGCAGCCGGAAGTCGCCGGCCGCCATTTTGGGCGCCGCCAAACGCCACCGAAATTCGCCAGCGTGTGGAGTGGCGAACGCACACTCCCTGCAGGGACGGAGCAACCCATTTTCAGGTAAGATCCGTCCCTGCGTGCGCTGCCCCGTTTCCCCGTCCCCCGTGTGGAAAGGGCCTAAGAAATCTTAAGCTAGAAATTTCTGTTAGTCTCAACTGTACTACCAGGCTCCTTTTTTACCTTTTCATGCTCAAATGTAGGGGTAACAGGCCAAGATAAAGCAAGCCATGTGTTGGTCTTTCTTGTATAAGCACACTCTGTGATGTAGAATGTATGTATTTTTAGAAGTATTTGCTCTTAAAATGCACCAGATACCTGACCAGTTGCCAGTTCCTGAAACATTGAGGTTATTTGGGTGCACCCCCACAATTTATACCCTTCTTGTTTGCACAGCAGACACAAGAAACCTTGGTCTCTGTATCAGCCACACTGGGGAGAGAAGAGTGTTGTTGGAGAACAAGACAGTATCTTTTGGAAGGAGACTGGGGAAGACACTTTGGCTGCACGATCTCATCTGACAAATAACGATGCTAAATACCAGGTTGCATTTAGCCTCAAGAAGAACAGGAAAAAAAGAAAAGGCTGTCTCTGCAGTAGTATAAAATGCACAAGAAGAAACCAAAAGTTACAAGTAGGAATAAATGAGAATTTTCTTCTCACTGCACTTACCT
The DNA here is from genome assembly GCA_948472985.1 of Iguana delicatissima. Taxonomy (NCBI): domain Eukaryota; kingdom Metazoa; phylum Chordata; class Lepidosauria; order Squamata; family Iguanidae; genus Iguana; species Iguana delicatissima. The sequence goes on along the minus strand of CAOKZL010000189.1, from coordinate 320,608 downwards.
GATTCATATCTCCCAAACTAATATGGGAACTGAAACATAGCCATAGTTTGATATTCAGTTTTCATAATTTTGTGATGCAATTCTTCCATGAAAATCCATGCCAAAAAGTATATTAGTGAATATAATGTACAAAAATACATTATATTTGGGCAAGGATCTTTTAAAAATACCTTATATTGGGCAGTGGGATGCAACTTACACCAGCCCCAGTCAGCATAGCCAATGGTGACGGATGCTGGAAGTTGCAGTCCAACAACATCTGGAGAGCCATCCTTGTATTAGCAGAAAGTGCCCACCAAAAATTTATGTATTAAGAGAAAGTGCCTACAAAAAGGCCAGTACTGGGAGATACATTGATATAAATGCATGCATGGACTTTTAAACATATTCTAGCAAGAATTGCTTTTGTTGTGTGCCTTGAAGTCATTTCCAACTTACGGTGATGCTAAGGTGAACCTATCACAGGGTTTTCTGGGGCTGAGAGTGTGTGATACACCCAACGCCATCCAGTAGTTTTCCATGGCCAAGCAGGAAATTAAACCGTCGTCTCCAGGGTCATAGTCCAATGTTCAAACCATTACACCACTCTGGCTAGCAAGAATAGTGAATGCTAATTAACCTTTTAGTGGCCATCTTAATTTTTTTAAAACAATAAACAGTTACTGCTGTAGCTTTGAGGACATGCATCTTGTACTGATTCTCCCCACATTGTCTATTGTTTCAGTCTAGAACAGAAAAATCACAAGTCCACAAAACAGTGATACCTTTATTGAAGCAACCAAAATGCGCAAAATACATCAAAAAATGCTGCTGCTGCTAATGAATCTGAAAATTTTATTGCTTTTGTTTCACTGCTCTTTGTTCCTGATCCCCACATGGCCAAGAAGAGGAGTGGCCTCTTCACACATTGATATCTCTCTAGACCATCTTAACTGATAACAAAAGTAACATCTGAGACAAAATGTAGACCTGTGACTCTAACGTCATCATTTTAATTCTCCTGCACGATTTTTTAATATCTTTGCCTGATGAGGAAACTAGTGAAGGCTGCATGATGTATTTTGTGCTTTAAAGCCGTGTTTCTCAACCTTTTTCTGACCATTTTGTTTTCTCAGTCACTTCTGTTTTTTTCACTTCTTGCTTCCCTCTGTGGCCCCCTAGTCTCGTGCCATGCCCCCCCATTTTACATGATTTTCACCTGTGGCTCCCTTGGGATATCCTGGGGGCCCACAGGGGCCATATGGCCCCCAATTGAGAAACACTGCTTTAAAGTACTGTAAGCTGCTTTGAATCCTTCCCAGAGAAAAAGTGTCATACAAATAAATATGATGATGGTGATGATGATGATAAATGGCCCAATAAACATATCACTGTTTTGTGGATTTTGGATTTTCAAATGGCCAACACGGCTACCCTTGAATATGTTTCCTCAATCTGGTACAGAAGAGCTCTTTGTGAACATGTCAGATGCACATGCCTATATGTACCATGATGGTAATGTGGGCCCCACTGAACTGGCTGGATGCCCTTTTTGATACAGGTCCATAGCACATATATCCGGCATCTATGAGCAACTATTTGCCCTTACCTGCTGCTGGACTGAGGCCTGTATGTCTAGGCTTTCATGGCATCTTTGAGTCAACTGATGATGACATTCCATATGCCCTCTTATGGAAGCCATGGACAATTCCAAAAAGCTCCTCTCCTGAGATTCAACCCCACTTGGAACTTGGAAGCTTATTTAAGAGCTACCAAGATTCACCACAGATTTTTATATTAACCCTTCTCTGATAAATAGCACATTTGAAATGGCATCCTTCATTCTGTTTGGAAATTCTGTCAGTGAGAAGTAGAACCAACAGATTCTGGATCACAAAAAATGGAAAAATCACAAATTAAGTCCCCCTTGCCCTCTCTCTCCCATTCCCTTGCCTTTTGCCCTGGCATGTGAGCCTTCCTTTTCCACGCCAGACAAAAGGCAAGGGAATGAGAGGGGAAGCTCTGGTAGGGAAAAGGAACCCATACATGTGCCTTCTCCTCCCATTCCCTTGCCTTTTGCCTCAGCATGCATTTTCCACAGCAGGGCCAAAGGCAAAGGAATGGGAAGGGGAGCACTGGAGGTGGAGAAGGAAGGTACTTGCATTCCTCCCCCTACAATTCCCTTGCATTTTACCTGGGCGTGCTTGCCTATCCTTCTCTGCCCCCAGCAAAACACAAGGGAATAGGAAGAAGAGAATGGGGTGGGAAAGGTGTATAATCAAATTTGTGAAGGTCAAATCTGAGAATGTGGAGAGAGGACTGTACATGCCACTGAATATCAGCTACTGGGACAGCAATACGAAGGGATAAATGTTGCCTTCAGGCTTTGCTTATGAATTTCCCAGGGGCATTCGATTATCCACTATAGGAAGGAAGTGGTTGGACTAGATGGCCCTTGTGTTTGGAGCTAGAGATGTACAATTTCCAGAAAAATTAAAGCAATTGGGGGAGGGTTTTTTTCCCCATTTTCTCTAGCCAAGCAACACAAGAACCGGAAAGGGGACAACTTAACTATATTCAATACTTATTTTAATATCAAATCTAAACTTATTGTATTGCTTTTGCCGAATAAAGAAAACTTCCTGACTTCACATATATAATATTGTACTGTTCAGTATATTTACTAAATGTAAAAATACAAAAGACTTTTTTGCATACCTGAAAGTGTGCGTATATCCTAAACTAAAGGGAGAGGGCTTCCAACTGCTGCACTCTGTGCTCCCTGAGCATACATATCTTAGTTTTTGCCATCAAAACGGTGATGAGGGGATGAAAACAGAATCCACAAATACTGTAATAAACAAAAGAATGTGCATTATTCAGACAGCAACAGACTTATAAAGTCACAATCTTAAGGATTTCGTTCGTGGCATATGCGGATATAATTTAGCACTAAAAATGCCAAACTCTACAACAGTGCAATGTTATCATACACATTATATGGCATACTAACCATGGACAAAATTTGTCACACTGGAACAATAAGCATATCCTTGAAAATGCCAACACCACAAGTCCCTAATCAAAATCAGCCCCTTAAAGTTTTCATCTATCTTGGATGTCAGTCTCGTGTATGTCTATGATATATGCAGAAATTACTGTCTTCTATTCTTATGTACAAATATTCATACTACATGTTCCTGGTATTTTGTGTGAATAAACTCTTCTCTTAAAAACATTTTACTCATACCAAAGAGAAAAATAGTTCAACAAAGTCTCCCCCCCCCACTTTGTCCAAAGCTTCCAATTTTTTCCTCTGGAATATTTGTCCTGGGGACAAAACACTTTTCTTAATTTTTTTCCAGTCTCCTCCCCCACCCGTTCTTCACATTTCTAGTCTGACCTAGCAGAGCTATTTATATGTGTTGACTTCCATAATATACTTTTTTTTAAGCCCCACGGTTACCTTCTACGTTCATACGGCTTTCATAATATATTGTCTTCCAATTGCTTGGAAGCTTTGGACATTTTAAAAGGGGCCAGGCGCTCCATATACAACCAGTACGTGTACATATCTGACAAAGGTATCGTAGTTAGCAATGTGTAAACAAACAAACAAAAAATCAGGGGGGCAAACTAACAAGTCACAGAGGCAGACAAACCATGCAGCTGTCTTGGCTGCAGCTTTCGGCTGAGCTTACCGTTAGGAGAGAAATCAGCTTTCATAAAATCATAGGATAATGCCTTCCTGAGTCAGACCACTGGCCCCTCTTGCCCAGTACTGTTACCATCAGCAACCCTTCAGGTTTTCACACAGGAATGTTTCCCCAACCCACCTGGAGATACTGAGGATTCAACCTTTACCTTCTTCCACATTACAGTTGTCCTGTAAAGATTGTGAAGAAGAAGGCTAGCAACACCTGCTGATATTGCCTCTTCTATACAACTATTAAAAGTACAGGAGCCCTGTCCTGTTTTCTGACTGGGAATCCTATTCTGCGCACAAAGTTCAATCAATAAACTTTATTGTTTATCAATAAACTCCTCATCTGCTGACCAGAATCATCCAAGAAAATGTGAATTCCACCTATAAAACCGTTCCAGTTTGTTTTGATCAAAATATTCAAATAGAAGCCTGGATTGCTATGGAGAAACCTGAGAAAATATTATCTGACATGCAATATATCCATTGCCCAACTATTTCCATTCAAGGACTCTCTCTAAAATACCTGGGTTGAGGAACACATTTGCTACCCATGTTATTTTTAATCCTGAAACTTGCTACAAATATATTTCCTATATAATTCTGGATTCTGTGCCACTTTAAGCAAGCCTGGCTTTTTAAAACAGGCAGGGGATGTAAACAAATGGCATTTGTTCAGGTTGTTTGAGATTGCTTGGCCTGAAAGGTTCAACCACTGGGCTAGCTTCTGCCCCATTAAGTGAAACTCCATTGATACTCTACTTCTATCAGCCATGGGAGGAGGGGTGGATAGGTTAAAAAAGCAATTGTTAATTCCCCCCCCCTTGTAATAGCATTGTAATATAGAATATACCAATGTACATTAAGTATGTGATAAAAGTAAAAAAAAAAAAAAAGGTAAAAAAATGATATTCTTTTGAAATGTTGCTTTGGAATATGAGAGATTACTAGGACACAAGATTATATCCATTCAAACTGAAATTAAATAGAATAAAACATTTGACGCAGTGGAGAAACTAACAGGGAAAAGAAGACTATGGCCACTTCCGCACTGGACTGTTATAGCGCTTTGATTCCACATTCAACATCCTATGGAATCCTGGGGTTTGCAGTTCCAGGAGGGGCCAGCCGCCCCCCCCCGGAACTGCAAACCCCAGGATTCCATAGGATGTTGAATGTGGAATCAAAGCGCTATAACAGTCCAGTGCGGAAATGGCCTATCAGTCCTAAAGTCAAGGACACAATTCAAAGTGCTGCTTACAGCCCATGAAGCCCTATACGGCTCAGGCACAGATTATCTGAAGGACCATCTCTCCGTATGAGCCTGCCTGGGTTTGAAAATTTGCAGGAAAGGCTCCTTTTCTTGTCCTCCCATCTTCAAAGGTACGTTTGATGAAGACACATGAGAAGGCCTTCTTGGTGCCCTCTCCTAGGTTATAGAATGCTCTTTCCAAGTAGATTGGGCTAGGATTTTTTGCTATTGTTCTATCAACAAATACCTTTTATTACTTAAAAAAAAGCTTTTAAGAATAAGCTGAGTCTAAATGGGCATACTGGACTTTGACTGTATTTATTAAGAGGATGTTTTAAAGTATTTTAATGCCTGTTTTGAATTAAAGTAAAATTTTATAGTTACAATGTTTTGGTCTGACTTACTGGTTAGACCAACCAGAGTAAACCAATTGGATTAATTGTTGAATGTTGAATCAACACAAAATCCCATTGATTCAGTGGGCTACTCTAGGTGGGTATAAACATAAATTTGTGGTCATTGTGTTTACAAACACCGTAATGTACAGTAAGCCATCTTGTGTACCAGCATTGGGAGAAAGGTCAGGAACATTTTTAAAAAAAATAAAGATAGAAAATCAGATTCTGTTGTGAGAGAGCCAGTGTCGTACAACAGTTTGAATGCTGGTCTAGAACTGCAGGAGGCCAGTGTTTAAATCCCCATTTGGACATGGAAATAAACTTTGTGACCTTGGGTAAGTTACACTCTCTCACCCTCAGAGGAAGGCAGTGGCAAACCCCATCTGAGCAAACCTTGCCAAGAAAATCTCATGACAGGGCCCATTTCCCCACTACACTGTTATGGTGCTACTATTCCACTTTCAACCTCCTATGAGATCTCGGGGTTTGCAGTTTAGAGAGGGGCCTTTAGAATTCTCAGCCAGAGAGCTCTTTGGCCGCAGTAAACTCCAAACCCCAGAATTCCACAGGATGCTGAAAGTGGAACAACAGCACTACAACAGCGTAACAATTACAGTCAGAGCTTTGCACTATTGGGGCAGGGGGAGAGTTTGAAGCAGGCTTTCTATGTTCCCACTGCTACAACCACCACACAGCTCCTATCATTTTCCTCCCCCTGCTTCATCTGTGACTGTGAATCATCGGTGCTCACTGCAAAAACCATCCCTCCTTTATCTCTCTCAGAACGTCTAGTGACATGCCAGCCACAGGCATGCAAACTCCCCTTACCTTGGCAATGCCTCTGTAACCTCTCTCTTCCATTATAGCAATTATAGCTGGGTGCTCCCCTATAATTCTGATCAGCTAAGTATTTAATACTTTTGCTGTGGGGTCTAATACAATCTTGCTCTAATTTTGCCAGAGGCCTTTGTATCAAAGGCTTGAGCTGTGTGAAAGGTGATTTAGCCAAGATGGTGTCAGCGATTACGTTCAAAGGAACTGCTGCAGCCCCACCACGAGGGACACTGCAGTTCCAAGATAGGGGGCTGTTATCATATTTTCTATTCTCAGATAAGATTATGTTTCCTTTTTCACCCACCTTCCTGAATCTTCCTGATAACAATTGGGGGCCAGTTTAATCATGGAGGTGGAAATAACGCATAGGTCAAGGGGGCGGCAGTTGGGGGCGAGCAAGGAGTTGGCGGGGGGAGCTGGCTGGTACAAAACTCTGGGCCAGAGCAAATCAAGTAGAAACACAGGCAAGCAGGACAAAGTTCTGTCAATGGGAACAACTGCTGAATGGCAACCAAACGAAAAGCACATGCGGCCCAGGATCCTGTGGTTGATTGTCAGATGCTACACAAATTGCTTGCACGCCCTGGCCATGATCTAAGAGGGAAAACAAGATCAACATGGAGGCCGCGAGGAAGGCAACAATGTTTTGGCTTGGAACAGCACAGCTTAGCTTTTTGAGAAAGGCCTTCTGCGAGAGACGAAGAGCTTCCCTCCCACTTCCATTTTCCTTCTTCTTTCAATGGCACTTTTGTATAGAATAAAGATGTTAAAAGTATTGCGAGCAATATTGCCATAGGCTTTACTTAGTTTGGACAAAACACCTGCAAGACCAGCTGTGTCAAAGAAGGATGGAGCAAATATAATAGATTTTTTTTAATTAATACTAATCCGAGCAATTGGTTGTTGGAGAGGGATGATTATGCTTATTCATGAATGTATACTTTACTTTTCTTCTAAAGAAGTAAGGGCAGCATACATGATGTTATTCCATTTTATCATCAAAAATCAACAATTCCATACCTTCTAGCTGTTCCAATTTGGCAAGGACAGCCCTATTAATCATTGCTCAGATAACTTGAAAGATTCCCAGTGTCTCTTTCCCCCTTTGTCCTCAGCTTACCTCATTTGCTGCAAAGTGCAAAAGAAGTCTGCACTCACCTCAGCAGTGGAGAGAGGAAGGAGGGGGCAGAATCTTGCCCTTCCCAGTAAGCTCAAGCAAAAGCAAGCTGCTGCAGCCTCTCGTGGAGTAACTTTTGCCATCTTGTCCACACTCTGATGTTGCTTGGCCATGCATGTCCTGATTTCCATCTGTGAAATATATACAGCCCTCTGAGACCTGTGGCGTGGAGAGAGGGTGGTTGGTCTAAGGTTTCTGAACCAGAGAGTGAAGCTTTGGCTGACAGTTTCTTGGTCTGTCTGAAGGACTCTCTGCTGTGCCTGGAGTGGGAAACAGGAGGGCCTCCAAAAATTATTGCACTGCTTTTACAATGTCCCAGTTTCTCTCTCCACCTCTCACTTACCCCCTTTGTCCTCAGCTAAAGGTCAATTGCTGCAAATTGAGTTCAAAGTGCAAAAGCAGTGCACTCAATTAACTAAAGGGGGTTGGGAAAGGAGGGGGGTGGAATCTGGCCCTTCTCAAGAGGCTCAGGCAAACTGTTGCAGCCTTTTCCAGCTTGTATACTCCTCATGAATAACTTCTGCCATCTTGACCACAGTGATGTTGCTTGGTTGCATGCGTTGCAGTTTTCATCTGTGAAATGTTGCTGGCTATGAAATCTGTCAATTTCATTTTTTTTTCCACTTGTTCAGATTTTCTTAATTTGCAGTGCTTCCTGCCAAATTTATTAAGAGCTTTGCCAGTGTTAGCAGTTTGCATCACCAACAACATAAACCAATGAGAAATGTGCTGTTAGCGTGTATGTTGGGAGAGCCTTGTGCTTAAGCCAAGCACACCTGCTGTGCTGACAAGTCCTCGGCCTCTAAAAAACTGGGCCGCTTGATGACTTTGCTCCGATGTCCAGTAAATTCCCTTGACAGGCCTTAGGACATATGAAGTGGCCTCTTCAAATCTGGCAAAGCAAGCAGACGGCCGCTTAGCACAGAGCTTTCGGTAATAAAGTCTATTTGAAGACTCACAGTGAAAAGTGTGTTCCTAATAAAGGATAACATTTCATGGTCATTATGCGATACACTTAACTTTAAAAGGAACAAAAATGCTGAGAAAGTCATTTTCTGAAAAGGGCTCTCAGATTTCATTACTATGGGTCAAGAGCCTGGGGAGAAGAATTAAAGAAAAACACGAACTTGTGCACAAATTAATTAAAGATATTTCCACTAATAAATTGTCCCTGTATCCCAAGGCAGAGCCTTCACTTTGCAAAATGTGGTAATGTTCAAGTTGTGGTTTTTCCACACAGCTAACAGATCAGCAATGTTTAAAATCAAATGGATGGAGTCACCATTCAGAAGTACTCCCTCCCACTTTGGCTTTTTTCCAAGCCTATAGAAAATGGACAGTATTTGAACATGGGGTGGAGGGGGGGAGATACCCGAATAATACCTCAGAGTAAAACGCTGTGGTGACCTTTCTATTATTTCCTTCTTCATTCCTCCAAACAAGCTTTCTTCCTCTAACTCCCAGCCAAAAACGTGAAGGATTTTGTTCCCCTTTGATAGAAGGATAGTACCAAACGCTGTAATCTGAGTCCGTTTGCACCATCAAGGGAGGGGGGATGAGGATAAAGAAAACAATTACCGAGAGCACCATTGCCAGCTCTGGGCCTGATACAGTTAGACAGTGAAGATCTCTGATCAGAGGAACGGAAGCAACCTTTAGACACGATGTCTTTAAATAGCTAGCAAATGGAAATCCTGGTAAGATCTAAGCCCTCCAATTAACTTCCAGCCTGACCCAAGGTGAGAACAGTTACCACCTCCCCATTTAAAAAAAAAATAAATCATAGAGAGACTTAGTTATGTTGCTCAACTCAAGAGTATCAGTCTCTTTCTTTCAGAAGCCATAACACCTGTCACCCAGTTACCCCCTGCCTTGCATGTTTTCGGAGAGAGCTGTAATTTGCAGGAGCCCGTAACAAGGCAGGCAACCTTGACCAAATGAGACTAAGGCTACTATCCTACACACACCTAACAGAATGGCCTTTCCCAATCTAGTGGCGCTTCAGATGCGTTGGGCTGCAACCAGTGGCAGCTGGTGACTCCCATGGGATGGTGAATCCAAAGACTTATTGAAGGGTGCGCCCATACCACAGATTTAGAGCAGCTGGATTCCTCTTTAAGTGCCATGCCTCCATCCTATGGAATCCTGGGATTATTAGTTTGTGGAAGTTCTTTGAATTAGAACTAGACTACATCAGGAGAGAATGCTAAGCACCCCTCCGCAAACTACACATCCCAGGATTCCATAGGATGAACCATGGCACTTGAAAGTGGGATCAGACTGCTATGGTTGCAGAGTTTGGATACCTGCCTCCAAAATGCTAGGATTATTTGGCAGGATAGGTTTTGTGATTTGGATAACTCTTTAAAATTTGGAATAAAAGCCAGAGTGGATTCATTGCCCCACTGACATGTGAGCCACCAACCACCACTGACTACAGCTCTCATCATTCTAGAATGGAATGGTAAGAACTGTAGCCCACCATGTCTAGAGGACTGCCAGGTTAGGGAGAGCAGTATTAAGCAGTAAGGGCTCAGTGGTACATATTTCAAGTTATGCACAGAATTGCTCTGTGCACTTCAGTCTGATGTGTGTTCATCCATTCTTGTTGTATGCCCTCAAGTTGTTTCTGACTTATGGTTACCCTAGCGTGAATCTAGGGCAAGACTTGCTCAGATGGCGTATGCCATTACCTTCCTCTGAGCTGAGACAATGTGACTTGCCCAAGGTCACCCTTGGTCGAGTGGGGGACTGAACCCTGATTTCCCCAAATTCTAGTCCAGCATTCAAACCTCGATAGCATATAGGCTCTCATTAATTCATCTAATGCATGGATGATCCTGATTGTGCTCGGCAAGGCTTTTGGGCTAAGTGTGCAAATCCTTGCAAGTGGAATGTACTAGTGAGTAACTGTGAAGGGACCGCATGTACCTATGAGTAGCTCTAGAGTGTATACCATGGAGTTTCTCTTATGCAGCAGTCTAAATTAGATAAATTTCTAAGGGCCTTGTTCTATAATCCTTTTCTGAATGCAACAAATTACCAGTTTTTTTTTTAAAAAAAATCCAAGACACTTTCCTCAAGGTTGCCCGTTTTGGGGGTGGGCTTGTTTGCTGGGTGGGATATCACATTTTTCCCTGAAATGAATTCATAATCACTTTTAAGGGGAAATGTAGTCAACTGCCCTTCTCTCATGAATATTGTTATTACGATGTGTGGAAAGCAGAGCCAGTGTAATTGATTGGTTTATCAATTGGACATATCTCCCACCTTTCTCCCAAAGATGGGATGTAAGTTGGATCACAGTTATGTTATATAAAATAAGAATATATTACAAGATCAACTGTTAAAAATAGAATTAAATTGAAAGCCCAATTCAATACAGTGGAAAGTACAATTTAAAAATATTTCCCTAAGGAAAGTACAGAACCAATCTCATTTTTAAAAAAAATCTTCCCCAGCAACTGGTCAATTCGTCAAAGATTTTACTTTTACGCCCTTTATGTGGGGCTCCAGAGCCTGGGAGAATTCACAGAGAAAGACAAATAGGTATTCTAGTTGTGCCCATACTTTAAATACTATTTGTATATACTCTGCCATTTCACAGATTAACTCAAAGGAACTTCTTTTTTTTTGCAGGTATCTTTAACTGGTCTAAATAGAATACAACACCACAAACTGATTCAGTACATATAAAATTTGTATAGGTTACAAGTGTGACAATTCTATCCCTCACTTTTCCCTGAATAATTGATAGGTCATTGACTCATATCTAATAATTTATTCATGTCTAGTCCCATTTTTTTTAAGTTAAACCATTCCAGAGTCCACTGTGAAACTAGTGGGAAAACTGTGCACTTAGACACTTTGCTTTGAGTAAAATAATAAATGTGTACCATTTTTCAGACCAAAGACGATGTAAGAAATTAAAATTTTGGGAATATAGATATAATTTAAAAACTTTAAGTAATATTAGTTAATAAGTAAGTAGATTAGAAAAGAATATTTCTGGACCATGGATGACAACGATATTATTAACAAGGTGTAACTTTGGGGAAATACATTTTAAATGGAAAGATGGGAGGGGGAAAGGGAAGTAATAATATTTGTACATAAATTGGAAGAAAATTGGTGTGTTTTAGATAATGCAAAATTAATTAAAAATATAATTTAAAAAATGTGTACCATTTTTCAGAAAATGTCTGTAGTCTGATTTTTTTTTTTTTTTTTAAAAATGGATTTTAAAAGAAAAGAAGAAAAGGAGGGAATACATACCAGGTGTTATAGGCTGTATTTCAGAGGGAGGAACTGATAAAGCCACTTCTGAGTATTCCTTGCCTAAGGAAATTCTGTCAAATTCACGGGGTCGCTATAAGTCAACAGGCAACTTGAAGACACATACATATACACATAGAATATGAACATGGGGTAGGTGAATACATAAATATGCGTTGCATTTGTTAGTGTGTTATGATGGTCAGGCCTGTTTAGTAAATTTTCACCTAATGCAAAAGACTAAATTTACTTTTTCCATTGTGTTACTGAGATTTTCAAAATCAGTTTTCCTTTTTGTTCCAATTTCCTTCCTTTTGCATGCCCACAAGAATGTAAGTATTTATTTTTATCACAATGAAACTTTGTAAATTGAGAGAAGACCTTCTGCTGGAGTCAATTCAGTTTTCTGTTCTGCAATTTGTTTTTGCTTTAGGGAACTCATCTGACCAGAATCATGTTGTTCTTATGATACATGGCCACCATATGAGTAAATCAGTAACTAATATATAGTTTTGTGTAGCATTTGATTTGGCAGTTTTGTAGATACAACTAACCTTCCTCAGTGTTACAATGCAACCTGCTCTGCAGATTTGAAGTGTCTTGTTTTATTTTAAGGGATCTGATTTAATGGGTACCTGTATCCCTTTTGCATTCCAATTCGCTATACACATCTTAGTCTGCCCCTAACCTCAGTTCCACTCCCAGGGCCTTTCCGCTCTACACTGTTATAGTACTGTTATTCCACTTTCAACATTCTGTGGAATTCTCAGGTTTGTAGTTTACCAAGGTAAGCTCTCTGGCTGAGAATTCTAAATGCCAGCAGATATTTTGACAGCAGATATTATTTATGATATTTGCTACCACTTTGGTACCATGTTGTTTTTTATTATATTGTTAAAAAGGGCTAACATGAGAGATATAAGTTCTGCCTCATAGTCTTTATTAATGTCAGTGCCTGGCTTGCAACTTTTGCAATGTCTATGGTCAGGGGAGCAATGTATGGCCTTCAGGCTGCATGTGGGCTTCCACCTGGACACCCCAATGCTCATTTTTGGCTCCTGTCAACGGAAGCATACTGCCAATGTGTGGCAACACTGGAAAACAGTAGCCTTTTCTTCCTTTTTTTTTTTTTTGGAAATGGTCTGCCCTTCCCAAACTTCAGAGACTTACGGTGTGTGAGGGTTCTCTGGTACTGTCGTCTCTACAGATAATCATTACCGAATCCACAAATTTTGGTACAAATTGCAATGGCAGCAGGAATCTCAGTACTGGCCATTGATTCTCAGCATCCATCACTGATTTTCAGTAGCAGATCAAGCATGTTGCTTCCTGTCTTGGTAACATTGGTAAGTTTATATGAAACTTGTATCACAATTCAATTTGTCTGCCCTCATTTAGTTTATTACTGATGACAAACACTGGTTTAGAACCAAGACAGCCTCCTTGGATGGGTGCGGAGGGAGGAATACAGCTGGGTATCATCCACATATTGATGGCACTGCACCCCAAACTCCAGACAACCTTTCCCAGTGTTTTCACGTATATGTTAAATAGCATGGGACACAAAACAGAACCTGAGGAACCTCACAGGCCAATGGCTGAGGGTCAAGAAGGAGTCACCCAGCCCTGCCTTCTGGGTTCACCCCTCTGGGAATGAATGGAGCCACTGTAAAACTGCCTCTAATTCTGGTCCCAGCAAGGTGGCCCAGAAAGCTATCATGACTGATAGTGTCATAACTTTCTGAGACGTCCAACAGAACCAACACGCTCCACTTGAATAGTACCCTATACAGGTTGTCCATCAAGATGACCAAAGCTATCTCCATCCCATAACCAGGTCTGAGGCCCTTTCCACAATGCACCTTTTCACAGAGCTGGGGTGTGGGGATCACACGAGCAGCCTCTAGCAAAAGGCTTTCGCATGCTAGTTCCTTCAGCTCCGCAGCTGCCGCCTGCTCGTGCGAGAGCCCCACCTCTTCCTTCCACAGTGCAGCCTGGGAGTTTCCCAGGCTGCGCTGGGGCAGGAAGTGCGAGCGCTGTGGCTCTGGAGCTCTGCACACACGGCAAGTGCACACGGGACCCCGGAGCGATGCATGATCACGCATCATTTTTGGCTCACAGCCAATAATGGAAAAGTGCATGGTCGGTGCCTGCCAGCCCCTGGAGCGTCGTGCGATTGTGAGTGCGTCATGTGGACTGCTCCTCACATTTGTGTGACACTCGAGGGGCCCTTTCACATGGCAAATGCTGTGCAAAAAGGGCCTGAAATAAGGTTGAAATGGATCTATAAACCCATCCAGAAACCCATGGAACTGGGAGGCCACCACACACCAAAATGGTATGTTGGACACTGGCCAATAATTATCTACTACAGAGGGATTTAGGGAACAAGACCTATAAAGCAGGCATTTTACAACACTGTCACTTAGAGAGTTTCAGCCACCTGCCAAGTAATTTTGTTTTCCCAAGACCCCCACCTCCAAAATCTGGGACAAAAATAATCCCAACAAATTTATTGCATTTCTGTTGGTTACATTTTTTTAAGCAATGAAGGTGGACATGTAGTCAAAACAAATATATCACTTCTCATGAACATGTATTTTTGGCTCTGGGTGTTTGGGTATTGTTGAATAAACTTGGTCTGCAGTCATAAATACCACTCTAAACTTCTGGTATTATATACTGCATAATACAGTATGCTCATAATGGTCAGAAAATATCCCAAGCTAAGGCATTCAATGGAACTTGTTAAAATTTTCCAGGGTAAGAGAAGAAATGATATTTTAAGCATGGGATATTCAGTGTCCTTTGGCTGCTTAAGTGCCTTTTCTCTGTCCTATATGCAAGTATATCATAAGTGTTTCTGACATTCAGGATATATGATGAAAATGTGAAAAAGCTTCAAGCAGAAAATATGAATCATTAATAGGTCATATTATAAGCAACCTGAACCTAAGTACATGTATTTAGAAGGCATCTCTCCTGAATTTGAAGAGACATAGGCCATTTCTGCACTAGCCTGTTATAGTGTTATAGCCTGTTATAGCACTGTAGCAGGCCAGTGTAGAAATCGCCATACTTCCTAAGAAGGGATTATATGCTAGTATAAGTAATAGATGTAATATAGGCAGTGGTAAAAATTACATATATATGGGTAGCCTAACGTATTTCTCATATTTTGGAGATTGCGGCTTAGATTGAGTTAACCCTAGTCCAGATATGGTGTAAAATAGTTTCTAGCATAAACAAAAATAAATGCCATGTCAGATACCAGCACAAAATCATGAGACAATAACAAACACATTGTTCTACCAAACATAGAGCTGTCTTTTTAGTCTATCAAAGGTTTAAAGTGCAATGCTATATAGGTTTACTCAAAGGTAAGCCCAATGGAATTCAGATAACAGGGTATATATAATACCAGGTGAGAATCGTGTGCCCCTTCACATGTTCATAGAATCACAGAATTGCACAAAGGCCATCGAGTCCAATTCCCTGCCATGCAGGAATACACAGTTGTAGCACTTCTGAATGATGCCCATCCAAACTCTGTTTAAGGACCCTCAAAGAAGCAGAGAGTCTACCATTCTCCAAGGCAGTCTATTCCACTGCCAAGCAGCTCTTACCATCAGAAAGTTCTTCCTAATGTTTAGATGGAATCTCATCATTTGAATCAATTTGTCATGAACTGAATTCACACACACAAATAGAACATGGACGACCATGGCTTCTTTTTCCCAGATAGGCCAGTCGTGTTGTGGGGCAGAGAATTTTTTGGAGATGAAGGCACATGGTTTGAGGTGGCTGTCTGTGTCCTGTTGTAGGAGAACAGCTCCCATGGCAAAGTCGGAGGCATCAGTCTGAATTATAAATTCCTTGTTAGTGTCAGGGAATAAGAGTAGCGGTTCGGAGGTAATTTTTTTCTTGAGGGCATCAAAGGCTGTTTGGCATTTTTCAGTCCAGAGAATGCTGTTGCATCAGTTAGTCTGGCCGCCGAGTGCTTTCTTTAAAAGGTCGGTGAGAGGGAGTGCAATTGTGGCAAAGCCTTCTATGAAGTTACGGTAAAAGTTTGCTAAACCAAAGAATTGTTGTAGTTGCTTTCTAGTTCTGCGGGCAGGCCAGTGCAAGATTGTAGAAATTTTGGAGGGGTCCATGTTTAGGGCATTATTACAAACTCGATACCCTAAATAATCAAAAGTTTGAGTGTGGAACTCGCATTTTGAAAGTTTAACAACAAGTTCATTGTCTATGAGTCTTTGTAATACAGTGCGTACAAGTTTGTTGTGTTGTTCAAGGTCCTCTGAGTAGATCAAAATGTCATCTAGGTAAACAAAAACACCCTCATAGAGGAGGTCTTGTAACACAGAGTTGAGGAACATTTGGAATGTGGCGGGACCAGCTTGTAATCCAAAAGAGAGAATAGTCCATTGGTAGTTACCCAGGGGGGTTGAGAAGGTGGTCAACCATTCACTTTCAGGGTCCATGTGTATTCTGTGGGCAGCTTCTTTGAGGTCCAATTTGGTGAAATATTTGCCTTTAACCAATTGGTTTAGGATATCTGTAGTCAAAGGAATCGGGTACGCATTAGGCAATACTGCCTGATTAATTAAATTATAGTTCACAATGAGCCTTGGCTCTCCTCTATCTTTTTTCTTACGGAAAAATATGGGATTGGCTGTGGGAGCTGATGAAGGCTTAATGAATCTATGTTGCAGGTTTTTGCTCAGGAATCTTTTCAAAGCCTCTAGTTCTTGGTTGTTCATAGGGTATATTTTGGGTTTGGGAATTTTAGCTCCATCTATCAATCTTAGTTCACAATCAAAGTCTCTGTGCGGAGGCAGTTTTTCTGCTTCGTGATCTTCAAAAGCTTTCTGCAGATCCCAGTACTCTAGCAGGATTTTTCTACAGTTCCTCAGGACTCTAAGTGACGTGTTGGGAGATTTTATTTCGGGCACTAGATTGACATCATGGGTATGCTTGAGTAAACCTTGGGTTCAGTCAATTTGGGGATTGTGCTTTTTCAGCCAGTCATACCCAAGAACTACTTGGAACCCAATTTTGGTGGGCACTAGGAAATGTAATCACCCCTGTAAGTTCCCCACTTGAACAGGTATGGGTTTGGTCCTTTCCTGTACAGGGCCCCCTGCCATCCATTTGAGATAAATCCATTTGAGATAAATTGACGGTTTTTTTTAGGGGTTCAAACTTTACTACAAATTCTTTGGCCACTGTGGGATTCAATAAACTAGTGGTGCAGCCTAAGTGAGCTAAGGCCTTGTACATTTGTAATTTCCCATCATTTCCTTATAAAGTTACTGTAACATATACATGACGAGTTTTAGTTGTACTTACATTTGCGGACTGGTTGGGATCCCACTTATCACTGTCTGAGTCAAAGGTGGCCAGCGGGCTGTCCTTGCTATCAGAAGCTCCAGCAGAGGTTCCGCCGGCAGGACGTTTGGTTGGCTGTTTCGGAGTATCAGCTTTGCGGGATGCAGGCCAGGTGGTGGGGGTGCTTGACTTCTTCAGGGGTTTTTTAGGTCGCTGGCATTCACTGGCGATGTGGCCTTTTCCCACATTGGAAACAGGTACCTTCTTGGAGTCGTTTTTTCTTTTCTTCGCTGCTTAGGAAAGTAGTTTTTCGGGGTGCCAGGGTTTGGCAACTGCTTTCTTGGGCTTGTCTCCGCTGGGCGAGCTGGACACTCTCCATGATGCTTTCCACTTCTCTGGCTAGTTTCATCCAGCCCAAGAAACTGGCAGGATCGCCTTGTGTAAGGCAGTGATCTAGTATGGTGGGGTTTAGTCTATCTCAGAAAAATTGCTTGAGGATGTCATCTTTCCATTCCAGTACTTTAGTGGCTAACTTTCTGAATTCATGGGCGTATTCCCCAATGGTTCCTTTTCCTTGGCGTAGCTTCTTGAGTTGGTATCTGGCATGTTCTTGGAATAAAGGATCTTCAAACCTTTCTCTGAGGCAATGCATGAACAGTTGCAGATCAGCTGTCTCTTCAGCTTGTGAGTTGAACAGGCTGGCGACCCACTCCACTGCTTCTCCTTTGAGGTGCTGGCTCAGGTGTCTGACTCTGGCAGCATCATCTGGGAAACTGTTCCCGCAGTCGACCATATAATTAGAGGCCATGTTGAGGAAGTATGTTAGGGTGGCGCCATCACCATCATAAGTAGTCTTCAATTCCCGAAACGGTTTTGGGCCCACTTGTAGGGCTGGTATCCTGGGAGGTGCGGGTGCCGCAGCTGCCGGAGCAGCTGCTGCTGCTGCCGGAATCTGCGGTGGCGCATGCCCAACCTGAGGCACCAGAAGTCTCCAGTCGTGTAGGTGAGCTCTCAGTTTAGAAATTTCTTCTCGTTGTTTTTCCACTTCTTCTTCTCCGGTTAGAAGTTGTTCCATCAAGCTGATCTCAACAATCGATGTGTCCGATCTTGTAGCCCAGTGACGCTGGCGCTGAGCAGTTTCTGGTCTTTCCCCCCAGGCCCAGGTTTGACCTCCGGTCAGGGTGGTTGAAGGAATTGATGGCCGTGTCTTGGGTTTCGCATCAGGAGGCCGGCTGGGGTTCATCCTGTCTCTTTCAGCGATTCCATTGCCTGGAGCTTCAGTGACGCCGCTAGATGCTCCTTCTTCTCCAGGCTCTTCTTCAATTTTTTGATACATATTGTAATATTTTTACAAAGAGTTCACTCACTCTTTCATGAACTGAATTCACACACACAAATAGAACAGAGCTTAAACACTATTTATTAGGAGCATGATACTTCGTACAGGACTTCAGTGTGTGAACTGGAGGCAATTAACAAGATTCAAAACCTAAAATACAAAGAGTACATCTTCCCGCCCACAAGAGACCTTGAAGTCTTGGTGCAGCTTGGCTATGCTTATCAGTGCATTCCTAGCTTTTGTTTATCTAATGGTCTCTGGTTCTCATACCTTGTTACAAGCACGCTGCTACTTAACTCCTACTACATATCCCATTACTAAAATATGGAGGGCTACCTGACACCATTAGTTCATCCTCTAGTCTCTGAAGCAGCAGGAAAGAAGCTTGCTCCATTTTCTACATGACATCCTTCTCCCAGCAGCTCTAGCAAGCATAATCAATGACAAGGATGCTACAGGTTGCAGTCCAACAGCATGTGGAGGGCTCCATGATGTCCATCCCACATGTACAGGACAATGCTGTAGTGTTCCAACACTATGCCCCACAAAATGGGAATCATCTGCCCCCCAAGTTGTTGGATTGCTACCTTACATTGAATATGGCCATTCCACACCAAACAAAAAGGTCCAAACACTTCCACAAGGGGACTTATATGCACACCTAAGAGACCAACAGGATTCCAGCCATTATTTTCAGCCTGTGCCAGTCATATGTTGCAGCTCTTGCAAAATCTGTTCTGTTCCTAAATCTGTGTTATTTCTGCATGAATCTGGGTTGTCTTTGTTCAATTCAGACAAAAATGTCATACATGTTTTACAGTAAAATATAAATATTGAAGCATTTAAAAACACAAACAGAAACTACAGAGCAAAATTTGCAAATGTGCCAAATCAGAAGACTGACTTTGTTCCGGTCTACACTTTAGACTGGATTCACCATGACTAACTTAAGTCCCATTTATTCCAATAGATATACTCTGAGCTAATCTATTTAGTCTGTGAGCAATGAATTAGGCACTGCTGTACTAGGGCAGGGGTGCAACTTATACAACCGTCCAGGTGTTGTTGGACTGTAAGTCTCATCACTCATAAGCAGCAGCACCAATAATAAGCAGACGTGGGAGGTGCAGTCTTTCAACATCTGGAAGGCCACCTGATTCGCACCTCTGCACCAGGGCATCCCTAATTCAGAATAAGCCTTTATGGGATATGTAGGGCTTCTGTAATTGATTTAGGCATGTTGGGCTCCTGTATTGACTTCAGACATGTTGAGGTCCTCAGACTGCTCATTGCTATGCCTTGCTTTCAGATGTGCTACACTGTAATAAAATTAAGCAGCCACCTTCACGTTCTGCTATTCAGCTGTACTGCAATGACACAGAGAAATCACCAGCACTGGATCGGGGTACCTAACAAAACCATCAAACCAAGATTCTGTGTTTGCCATCCTTTTATTTCCAGCCACAGCTTTCCAGAAGCTCCTCAGCAGGATGTCAAGGTCAGGAACATAAAAGGGCTCCGGTTGGATCAGACTAAGGAACCATCTCATCTAACATCCTGCTTCCAAGGATGGACAGCAAGATGCTCCCAGAGAGTTTGTAAGTTGGGCATAAAGACAGACACCCTCTCACTCTCTTAGTTTCCTAACACCTGATATTTTGAGGAATACTGCCACAAAACATGGCAGATCTATTCAGCATTCATAACCAATAGGCCTTGATAGATTTGTCCTCTGTGACCTTGACTCCCTCCTTTCAAAGCCATACTAGTTAGCGGCCATCCCCTGTTATTTGTCCTCAACATCTGGTGCTCAAAGGCCTTTATGTAAGAAACAAGAGAAATCCCTGTTTTGCTATGCATTGGCTGGGTCTCTGCTGGCCCTCCCTGCCTCTCACACTGATGAGAGCTGAAGCGGAAGGAAACAATGTTAAGTCCTGCTTTTCTTTCTCCCTCTCCCTCTCTGTCTCCTCCTTCACTTCCCAGCCCCCCAACTTAAATTTCACAGGCACCTGAATCTGATCACAGCTTCCTCCGTCCAGTGTAAAGTTTAGTCTGAGACAGAGTGCATACCACAATGAGTTGGGATAATATTAATGTATAGTATTCAAAGCCCCAGGGCCTGTATGTTTCATTAATTTCCTCCCCATTAAAGTAAAACGAGGATATCCTGTAGAGAATTGCAGTGAACCGTTCGGACTGCGAAACTCGTCCTGACCTTGCTAAGAAAAACACACAGACAGGGAGAGAGAGGGAGAGCAAGGGAGAGAAAGCAGCTGATGGCAATATACAGCCGCCCGAATGAAATACACTCTTTCCTCACTCGGCCCCTGTTTGCACTAGGACTACTGTGCAAATATTTAGCTTAACAGGATGGGAAGAACTGGGACAGCAAGCATGAAAGAAATACCCACTGATTTATTTGTTTAAATCGTGAAACATTTCCCATAAATTCTTCCCAGTGCATTCACCTCAGGCACAGCGGCTACCCCGGTGACCAAGCAGGCCAGGGAAAGGAGTTGAACAAGTGCAGAAAAGGTAACTCTTCTGACCAACTTTGTTCACTTTGTCCATCCACATGGAGCCAGCCATGGTCAGCCATACTGCTCAGGTACATCAGGCTCAGAGGTGAGCAAAAGCATTGCCATTTCCTTTTTCAACAGCAAGCCCGGCAATCAAATGTTAGTTGAGATGCTCTAGCTAAACAGACTGTAGCTCTTTTCTTTTCTTTTTTTCCTTGATGGCCTAGAGGTGCAGTGGAGGCCTGCCAACTCTAAAATTCTGTTTCCTTCTCTGGCTTGCAAGACCCCCAAAGGCTTTAAAGCATAATGCTGTGGCCTCTGTGAGATTTCCTTTGTGTCTCAATGGTTTGTCCACAACCTGACCTCCCACCGAGATTAAGGAAACCGCCTCACTCATTTAAATACAGGAAAACTTGCTGCTTCTGGTCCAAGAACCTCTGCTGCCAAACTGACTTTTCCAAGAGTGTTCCTGCCGTCATTGGAATTCTAAAGTAACGTAATGTGCCTTCAAGTTGCCTGGTTATTTAGGACAGCCCCATGAATGTCATAGGGCTTTCTTAGGCAAGAAATACTCCAAGGTGCCTTCCTATGAATATAGTTTACGGTATCTTGTATTCCCTGGAGGTCTCCCTTCCAAGTACTAAACAGGGCCGACCCTGCTTAACTTTCAAGATTAGACAAGATTTTGTGACTTCAGGGTATTTCACATGGGATTTACTAATCCAGAGTAAATGTCACCATCTGGTTTGTTTCTAATTGTGTACCTTAGATTCACCACCCCCATAACCTAGGGGGAAAAGAACAGGCAACACCAATCAAATGAAATCATGGATTCATGTTGAGTAAGCTGTTTGAAAATGCTAGAAGCAAGCTTTTGAATCACGAAAACTCAACTGCCCCCCTCCCTCAAACATGCAGCCTGATGCAGAATGTTGTGCGACTCTACAGTCTGCTGCTATTCTTGCTGTCCAAATAAAAGTATTAACTGCTTTTGATCTTTGCTGGTAGCATTGCAACCTGAGTTTCACCAAAGAGGCGTGAGGGCTGCCTGCAGAGTACTCCTGAACATTGAGAAATGGGCAGGATATTAGGCAAAACAAACAAACAACAAAGTTAGTGAGAAGCGCATTCCATAGAGGTCTCATGTGTTTAGGACATAGGTTGTAAGAATTCTGAGCAATGCCGAAGCTTGGCATGTTATTCTCCCAGGAGTTCCTTAGATGCAAGGTATAATCTTCTGACTGATACTGGATCCTTCCCCACCGTCTCTAAGTAGATGAGAGTTTCATGTTGATAATTATGACAGGCCAGAAACAAAAGCACAGAATGGAGGGAGAGGTACAATCCAGTAGTGACTTCTTCTGTGCTAGACCCATTGAAATTAATGGGAACCAGATAAGAGGGCCCCTCAGCAGCTGCTTCACTCTTCCCTGTTCTTTTCACCCTGCACTGTTATAGTGCTATTAGTCCACTTTCAACAGAGGAATTCTGGGGTTTGTAGTTAACTTTGGCCAAAGAACTCTCTGGCTGAGAATTCTAAATGCCCCTCCCCAAACTGCAAACCCCAGGATTCCATAGGATGTTGAAAGTGGAATAATAGCACTATATCAGTGTAGTGCAGAAAGGCCCCTATCGTACCCCAACTATCATACCCAGTGGCCACGGTAGATGAGTAATTGTGGTACTCATGATCCAAAAAGGTAACAGGAAATGAGGCTTGCTAGATCCCAGCAACTACTGAAGGATGCAATATAATGATCTTGTGTCTGCTTAGAGGTGCATTGTTTTGCCACTCTCTTCCAGTAAGGAATCAGAATGTATTCTGGCCTCTTAGCATTTGTGCCTGTCACATGCTTGGTGCTGTCCAGATAGAGTGAACACTCACTCTGCCCAGGTTTCTTTTATTGCTGCCACAAAGGACAAGCAGCAGGTGGTGCCATCTAAGCAGAACTTCCTAATGACATACATTTCCCTGTTCTGCTAGTGGTGCCAAGTTGGGAATCTTCTTCAGAACCTCTTCTGTCCTTTCCACTGTCCAGATCCTGACTTTTAGACCTTTTCTGTGCTTACCTGATTCCGGCATGGGCGCATGGGGATCACGTGAGCAGCCTCTTGCGAGAGGCACTCATGTCTCCTCTGCTCCATCTCTGCAGCAGCTGCCTGCTGGCCAGCAGGCAGTGTGAGGGCTCTGCTTCTTCCTTCCTTCCTTCCGCAGCGCAGCCAGGTACTTCCCCAGGCTGCGCTGGGGGAGGAAGCACGATGGCCGTGTCTCCGGAGGCTCTGCATGGACAGTAAGTGCATGTGGGGCCTCAGAGCGATGCACGATCGTGCATCATTTTTAGTAAGAAGCTGAAAATGATATATTGCACGATTGGCACCTGCTGGCCCTGGCAGAGTCACGCGATTGCGAGGACATCATGCAGAACGGTCCTCGCAGTTGCGCAACTCTCCGAAGATGGGAACTGGCATGCAAAAAAGGCCTTAGTTAGCCCTCACTTTCCTCAGGCTGTTTGAATTGTATTTAGATAGTTCCTACTCCAACCCTTGCCATTTGCTCTTGGAGACACTCAAGGGAGGACGGATAATAAAAGTGAAAAGAACAACCAAGATGTTTACAAGGCTTACTGTGGAACTAGGAGGGACTGTACAGCTTTCATCCCACCTATTTCTCCTGACCTGAACTTACTTGTGCGATGAATTCTTTAGACTGCATGCTGTACAGAACAAAGACAGAGTTGGGTCTGGCTTTAACTACTGGAGGGTTTGTTGCTGCTGCTGCTGCTGTTTTAGCTGCAGCCAGCAATTACGAGCAAATCCAAGAGTACCTTTAACAACTCCTTCCCAAGTAGAGCTCCCCATATCCAATCTACCCATGAATTCTATTCACAGGAAATGTGGAAGCACAATAGACCCAGCATTCCCTACTTCCCTGTAAAAGCTCCTTAGAGTTTAGACCATTACTTCTTAAAAAGTTAAATCATCTCCAGCAGTCATTCACATGTTAAGAAAGGAATGTGTTATGATTACTGATTATAATGTTGAAGCATTCCTGCTTGTATTCCTCATGACTCTTCTGTTTTCTGTTGCTTTTCTGTCACTTTTTTAAAGGAAGGGTGGGCTTTAGGATTGTTAAAAGGATGACATGAATCTTGAAAAATGTCAAAATGTCTCTAAAAAGCTTCAAAATGCCCCTAAGAAGTGACTATAAAAAGTAAACAGAAAATATTACCCTTCAAAAAACAACTTGTTCCTCTCGTTACTTTACTTCTGAGATGTGTCTTGTTACACCCTTGTTACATCATACACACAGCCTGCAACTCATTACAAATAACTGCATTACTTGTAATTTTTTACTTCTAAGTTTTGGTCTTATTTCTGATCATGCATACATGTGCCATTCAATCAACAGGAGCACTAGCTCTGTCAGTCTACTTTATAGAATTTAAAGGGTCAGTCCCAGTGAACCTTGAGAAGAGATGGGGAAGGGGGGTTGCAACTCTGTGCTGCTCACCATTGGGTATTCTGGCTAAGGATGCTGGGAGTTGCAGTTGCACAATTCCCACTTCTGTCCTAGCAAGAGAGAGTGAGAAAGAAAAAAAGACAGAAAGAAAGAGAAAAAAACAAATACAAGAACACACATATATCAATGAAGTTAAAAAATTCCACCAGAAATGACAAAAGGACTGGTGATTTCAGAGTGTGTGTGTGTGAACGTGCATGCACACATATGTGAAACTGAAAGACTGGTGACCATTCTGTTACTTCCGGTGGAAGTGTAACATCTCTCCACCTTAGCATGTATGTTTATACTCAGGTCTACACATGGTTTGCCCACACACAATACATGGGAATGAATCTCCACTGCAAGGAGCTTATAGTCTAATTGAATGCTAATCCATGGTGATTTTTTTTTTAAAAAAATCCTTTTTTCTTCCTGGTTTTCTTTTTCTTCTTTTTTTCTGGTTGTATCGATTTGTTGCTATTGTTTGCTGTAATCAATATTTATATATTTAAATCTAACTCTGTGCAGTACGTTCAAGCCAGTGGCAAGTGCTGCCAATAGCACACAGAACTGCCAGGCTAGAGTTTCTGCATATAATTCACTCACCACAGCACCAAGGCATTTTGAGATATGACATCTCTCACATGGGGCACCATCACAAGAACTGGGGAGGGAGATTTTCAGCATCCTTCATAAAATGTCTCTAATGGTTAAATTGGCCCTAAGCAATGAATTGAGAAGAGCCATGGAAATGAGGGTCAGCTAATCATAAAAACAGAATCTTTTCTCTAACAAGATTTGTAAAGATTTATAGCTATGTTTTTCTGGTTGCACAGCATCAGTGCCAGACATGTCTGCAACAGCTCCTTATGTCACTAATGCCTCTGTCTCCAAGTAGGCCAAAAAGGAAAACGTAATGCAATGTAAATTATTAGAGGCTGTGGTGATGATATGTGCAGGACTTCTTCCTAGAAGAAACTTTGTTTGGGAGATTATGAATCTGTATTATTACTGTTGACTAAGAACCAAGAGGGATGCTGGATGTTATAAGCACACTGACAAGAGATGCAAGCGTATCTGCTGGTGGTGCTGCTGCTTCAGAGACAGCTTCTGCTGTAACGTCCAGAGGGAATATTCAAGCTGCCCATGAATCTGAAGGAACGCGCTCAATTGTAAAGATCCCCTGGGGACATTTGTCATGAAAACACCAAAGCCAGTAGTGCAAGGCACAGCCTCATCTGCTTTGTGGCACCATTGACCACGTCCAAAGCATCCTGGAAACCAGTCTTGGAAGGAAGCCACCTTCTTGGCTTTTATTGCCACATTGATCTAAGCAGCATGGCCTTACTATGAAGATTTTGTGCTGCTTTCTTCATCGCTGTTTCATCAAGAATACAATTTTGAACACTGTTTTCCATGTTCAAGAGCTTTTTTCCCCCCCAGTCTGTTGCCCTCTGCAGTGTTGAAAACCTGTGAGAGACTGGATGTGGCCACATGAGTATGTGATGGCTAGTGGCTTCCATCTCAGTGGGGTTGTGGATCTGCTCTGGATTTTAGTCTGAACTTTAAAGGAGCTGTCCAAAGATCTGAACCCTATGCCCAAAATATCTTTAACCATTTAGACCGTGCCTTTAAAGTTCAGACTAAAATCCAGGATGGATTCACCCCCTCAATGAAATAGAAGCCACCAGGCCTCTTTGTGTGTATAGTATCATTTGTTGTTAACATGGCTCTCCTGTTCTCATTGGAGAAAAAGCAATGTAAAAGTCTAATGGATAAAGATAAAACCCATCACCACTCAGTTCCTGCTACAGATATAGGTTGGAAAAAGGGTTGGAAAATTTCTCTGTCCATTGTCATCCCTGCCCCACCAGCCACATGTTTAGGCCTGAGTACACAGGTGGATGATACCACTGAGGAAACATTTCTCCTAGCAAACCATGGTGATTGCAATGATATGTCGAGTTTTTCCAACCATTCCCCAGTTACATGTTCTCAGAGGACAACGCAACATCATGAGTCATGTAGGAAGCCCTGGTAAATATGGTAGGCAAGAAATGGATCACTCCCACTGCTTCTCATGGAGAGAGAGCCTTCCCCTACATGCCCCAGCTCTAAGTCTTCTGAATTTGGCATAAGATGGAATTTTCCTGGGCATCATTTGAAATCAAAATGCACCTACATCCATAGATGAGTTGGGCAAGCCATCACTGACAAGAACACAGTCTGAGACTCACCACATCTGAGGATCCATCATCTTCCTCTCTTAACTTTTTTTCTTTCTAATATTAAGACAAAGGTGGGATATTAATTAAAGTAAGTGTGTGTGTGTGTATTCTAGATGGAATATGATGTAGCATATCCCATGGCATTTAAGCTGTGGCATGCACAGCTCCATGGTGCCTAGGCCCAGCAGCTGAGGAGAGGCCTTCCCACTGCTGTGGCCTGGGAGGAAGTGAGGCAGAGAGAAGGCAAGACGGTATCTACTCGACTTAATCCTCATCCCCACTGTTGTCCTCTTTTCCTTGTGTGTCATGTCTCATGTAAAGTGTAAGCCTGAGGGCAGGGAACTGTCGAATTAATACTTTGTAAACCGCTGTGGGAGCCTGTGAGGCTGAAATGCAAGGTATAAAGAAAATAAAACAAGTAAATAAATAAGTCACCCTTCACATCCTGTGTGTTACATGTTTAAGCTCATACTTGCAAATCCAGAAGTAATCAAGCCCTTTGACTCTGCCTTATTTTGTGCTGGAAATTAATGTGATATAATGCAAAGATCTCCAAGTAATAAATAACCAAATACACACACAAATATATATAGCAGCCCACAATTCTTGACTGTAAAACAGGGGAGGGGGAAGAGAGGTGTGCGTGTGCGTGTGCTTGTGTGCACATTCACGTACGTGTGTGTGTGTGTGTGTGTGTGTGGTGAGAATTATCTTAATTAAAATTCTCCCTTTCATCCTCGTAATTACATTCAAACAGGCAACAGCAGCAGCATCGCTGCTTGTCACAGTGCCAATTTTTTTTTCTGATTTGATCACCGGGACATCGCACAAAATAAAATAAAATAAAATAAAATAAAATAAAATAAAATAAAATAAAATAAAATGGGAAAGGGGAGAAAACTGCCTGGATAAAAAAAAAAGTAATTAATTTTGGAAGGCTGCTAGAAACTCAGGGAGAGAAGAAGAGGAAAGAGAATGAAAGGGAGAGAAGGAAGAGGAAGAGAAGGGAAAGGGGGAGACACACTGGCAGATAAAGTGGCAGTGAGGATGGAAACACCTGTAAGCCAGTGGAAATCTAGCAGCTATCAGCTCTGGCTGCATTCCATATCCATTAGCTCCAGCAGTCTGCCTGGGCTCCAGGAAAGGAGGGTGTTAAGCTCTGACAGCCACTGAAAGCTGATGAAAATGGACCAAAGGGGCAGTCATGGGGCTGCCATTTGATAAAGAAGAAGGTGGGGAGTGGGGGGAGACTGCAAGCGGAAAGGAGTGGGGGAGGAGAGAAGAGGGAAAAGAGGAAAAGCCAAGAGTAAATCAGTCTAATTAATGCCTTTGCTCATTTATTGAGGGCAAATGCTAATTATTCTTTTTAATCACTTTCTGCCGCAGTTGCTCATTCTTCCTCGCTTTTTTTTTCTCCTTCTGCCTGGCTCTACCTAGTGCAAGAGGCTGTTGGGAAAGCATTCGGGACCCCAGGCCTATAAATAAAGGAACTGCAGCAGCAAATGAAAGATAAAGTGCTCCGCTGGGTTTGGTTAGCCACTGGGCATATCAACAGGAAGGTGAGATGGGAAGATTAGGCAGTTCCTTGATCTTTCTGCACTTAAGCTGTGTACACACAGTGGGCGTACCATGGCAGAATCATGCCACATGGTCCCATTCATGGTCCCATTCATGCACCCCTCCAAAATCCAATGATGGGAGCCTCTCTCTCGTCCTGCACCAAATGTCTTTTTCTCATGCTGCATGGTTGCCAAGTGGCCAAAGAACAGTAGAGGAGTGGCAAGAATCATGTGGCCCTCCAGATATTACAGGACTGCAGCTACCAATGTCCCTCATCCTTGGCTATGTTGGCTAGGCTGTTGCGAGCTGCAGTCCATTTGGGGAGCTGCATGATTTCTATCCCTGCAGTAGAGAAGGGCGACAAATGGACTAGATAGCATAATGCCAGGATGCAAAGCTCGCATGGCAGCTGAGCGTGTCGAAACCACGGCAGGCTCTCCAGCAACTAATAAGTGGAAACACTTGCACATACTGCTAGAAGGATGCATCTGGCTACCTCCGTTGAACTGAGTAGCAACAGTCCCAAGGCATACAACTGAACAATAGCACCTGTACCCTTCCAGCACTCACAACATCCTTCGTGTCCTGGGGTAAATCCACACTGTGCAACTATAGTAGTTTGACCGCACTGCAACTGCCATCACTCCATCCTATCCAGTCCTGGGATTTGCAGTTTGTTGAGGTACTGAGAATTCCCCACTGCACTCCTCTGCATTAAAACATCAGAGCTTTTTCTCAGTGGATTTTAAGCAATTTCCATCACACTACAGATTCCAGGATTCCATAGGATGGAGTCAAGTGGAATCAAACTGCTGTATTTGTGTAGTCTAGATGCTCCCTTGGGAAAAAGATCATGTTGCCATCATGGCTGTTTGGGAGAAACAGTCACTCTGCTTTCAGTACTGAAGTATTCAGTTTTACAGACACTCCTTACTTTCTGTTGCAAAGCGGGAAAGGCAGAAAGGACAGTGGATGGATAGAGAGGCTTTAAGCATCTATCTGCATGGCTCAGCTAATTTTAAAAAAGCCAAGCTGTTAATATTCCCTGGCCAAAGATAGGATGATGATGACTAATCTCGGAAATTGGAAGTGAACTACAGAAATGAGCCTCAATTCCCCCTTCCCACATGTGTTGCACAGTAACAAATAAATGTTACTTGTTACAAGGAAGGAGGGGGCTGAGAGCTTTACCTGTTGGTATGTTATTTCTTAAAAGTAACATCATTATGCCCTTGTTTTCCCCAAAAGTAGCATGCTATACATAATGAAGTTACTTTCAATGCATTAGTTCCACTCTGTGCTTCTTCATACCCTCAGGCTTTTCACAGATGAAAACCAGAACACATGTGTTCAAGTAGCATCAGTGTGTGGTCAAGATGGCAACAGTTATTAATGAGGAAGAGGAAATCTTTGGAGTTCATTCTCTGGAGAGAGTGAAGAAGGTGAGCTTGTGCTTTTGGGGTGAGCACTGTTGCTTGCATGCGCTGTTTGGAGGCTTGAGTGGGTGCTTTTGTTCAATGTTTTTGTCCCTGTGGTCACCCTGGGCACATGGTCAAGGGGGGAGCTTCCCCTGAGTCACTTATTTTTTTCGGGGTGGAGCTAGCAGTCACTAACTCTACAGTCAGCCTCCCAGATTTGCACAGAAGGCATTCACAAATTTGATTATTTGCAAATTCTTCACTCACTCATGCAGGCAGGCAGGGGAAGGCAAAGGTGAAGGGACAGAAGGAGGGAAGGTGCATGTGTTCACTAACTCATATGGACAGGAGGGAGGAAGGGGATGGTATGGAAGGAGGGTGGGTTGGTGGCTGCATTTCCTTACTCACATTGGTGGGAACGGGATGGGATGGATGTCCCCTTTCTCCTTCTTTTTTCTCCCCCATCCCCTTCCTCACTCCCACTAGTGCAAATGAGTGACCGAGTGAGGCACATGCAGCTGGGCCCAGCCACCCCACGTACAGATATTTTGTATGTGTGTGTTATATATGGTTTAGGGGGCTTATGATATTCATAGTTTTTCCACTTTTGCAGGTCTCCTGAGTCCCTAACCCTCATGAAAGTGGAGGGCTGACTGTATATTGCTGCTGCCATAGCCTTCAGAACTCAGCAAACAGGAAGAGAAAATCAGTAATTGGCGTGGGGGGGCATTTTGTGGAAGACACTGCCACTACATACACATGATGACAAACATGGATGGTGATGGAGTTGTTGCACTGACCTGCAGTGTCTGGACCATGTTTGTTTTCTTGCCAGAGAATCCTAGCTACGCTAAATTAATTAAAATCTGTATCCAAGAGTACTGAAGGAACCTGAAGATGTAATCTCAGAGCCACTATCAATAATCTTTGAAAACTCTTGGGGGCAGGAGAGGTCCCAGAAGACTGGAGGAAGGTAAATGTTGTCCCCATCCTCAAAAAGGGTTAAAAAGGGGGTGACCTGAGAAACTACTGACCAGTCAGCTTGACATCAATACCAGGAAAAATGCTAGAATAGAATTGTTAAAAAACAGTCTATGTATCCCTAGAGAGAAATGAAGTGATTACAAAGAGCCAGCATGGGTTTCTCGAAAACAAGTCATGCCAAACTAATCATACTTCTCTTTTTTTGAGAGTCACAAGTTTGATAGATCAGAGGAGTGCTGTGGATATAGTGTATCTTGATTTCAGTAGACATCCCTGATGCCATTCTTTAGGACAGTGGTTCTCAACCTGTGGGTCCCCAGATGTTTGTGGACTTCAGCTCCCAGAAACCCTAGCCACTATGGTCAATGCTCAGGGCTTCTGGGAGCTGAAGTCCACAAACATCTGGGGACCCACAGGTTGAGAACCACTGCTTTAGGACAAGCTGATAAACTGCAGTCTAGACAGTGTTACAGTCAGGTGAATCTGTAATTGGTTAACAGACTAAACCAAGAGGGTATTCACTAACAGTTGCTCTTCATCCTCGAGAGAAGTGACTAATGGGTTGCCTGAGGGTTCTATTCTGCGTCCAGTGTTGTTTAATATTTTTAAAAATGACTTAGATGATGGAATAGAAGGCATGCTTATCAAATTTTCAGATAACCTCAATTGTGGGGGATGGGGGTTAGCTAATACTCCCAAATTCAAGAAGACCTTGAGAGAATGGAGGACTGGGCCAAAACTAATAAAACAAATTTCAACAAGAGTAAGGTGCTACATCTAAACAGGAAAAATGAAGTGCACAAATATAGGATGAGCAACATCTGGCTTGAAAGCAATACATGCAAGAAGGATCTAGGGATTTTAGGAAATGAAAATGAAATGAAAAGCTAAACAGGAGTCAACTGCGTGATGCAGCAGCCAAAAAAGCCAATTCTTGGCCACATCAACAGGTTGATCAAAGGAAGTATTAGTACCACTCTATTCTGCTTTGGGTAGACCTCATCTGGAACATTGTATCTTGTTCTGGACACCACAGTTCAAGAAGGATATTGACAAGCTGTAACATGTCAAGAAAAGGGCAACCAAGATGACTGAAGGACTGGAAACTGAGCCTTATGAGGAATTATTTCAAAAGCTGGATATGTTCACCTTGGAGAAGAGAACACTGAGTAATGACGTGAGAGTCTTTAAATATCTGAAGGGATGTCATGTAGAAGATGGAGCAAGCTTGTTTTCTGCTGCTTCAGAGACTAGGACACAGAGCAATAGCTTCAAACTGCTGGAAAAGAGATTCCACCTACACATTAGGAAGAACTTCAAAAAAAAACTATAATAAAAAAACACCATAACAGCAGTTCAACAGCAGACTCTCCATCTTTGGAGGTCTTCAACAGACGCTGGATGGGAATTTTTCTGGAGTGCTTTGATAGTGTATTCCTACATAACGAGGGATTGGACTAGATGGCCCTCGTGGTTCCTTCCAAGTCTAAGATCCTTTGATTTTAAGCACACAAGCTAGGAGAGGTGGCAGCAGTTTGCTTTTGGCTACATCTTCCAAGAAGAGCCAGATTATGCACCCTCCTCTCTGCTCCTTCCTGCTGACTTAATTGAATGCAAACTACTTTTGCAACTTGAATTCAGTTTGCAGCAAGTGAAGTGTGCCGAGGACAAAGGGGGAAAGTGGGGGGGGGGAAGAAACTGGGACATTTAAAAGCAGCTGAAAAAGTGAGACAGCAGGGGATTAATCAGCACTGTTCCATCCAAATTGGGACTGTTGGCTGGTATGTCCCTTCTCCTATCCCTGTTATCCTAGATGATAGAGGGCACCAAAGAAAAGCCTGATGTGTTTGTCCATATTTTATGTTATTCACAAGAGACTTTATAGAAAAGACCTCTCTTTGCCCAAGAGACTGTTCTTCACAGAGACACTTCTTGTCATGTGTGGAGCAGCAGAGCCACTGGAATCTATTTTACATTTTTACATTTTCCTGTTTACTCTTTGAAAAAAATGTGGACAGGGAAGCTACCAGAAAATGGCCACAGGGACACGTATTTGCAATACCAAAAAGGTCAGATGGGAGTGTGACATGTAGGAACTGTGACAAAGAGCACAGAAGGTTTACAAGACATGCCTCTCAGAAAGGGCTCTTAGAGCAGGTTACATCTGTTCAAAGTATGGCCTGGTTCACAGATGTCTGCACATCGTCTGATTACTTAGACCTCAGTGACTCAAAGCTAAATATGTGAAATGGCTCCACCCTAAAGCATTATGATTTGAGGTGATGTAAAACTTTTATTTGTGATGTTAATCTGTAATGATGTATTTATACAAAGAAGCCATGGCTTGATGCTGCAGTCAAAGAGTGATGAACCTATGTGGAAGAACTGGTCCCTAATACAGCTATCTTGAAACATGGGTCTACAGGGCTATAGAAACTAGTAGAAAGAACCTGTTTGTGTGAGTATGATATAGACGTACCAAAATGTTTGTTTTTAGTCTGGGAAATGCCATATTATTTTAAATAAATGAAAAACAGATATAAAGCATGTTTCTATCCCTGATGATGGGAACCAAATCTAGAAACTATGATCACATTAACAGATTATGTAGATGATAAATTGCAGTGTGTCCCAACTGCATCTCACCTTAGGGCAATACATGTGCTTACTTGCTGCGCAGATAGCTTATTATCCAGATCAGTATGTCAGAAAGCTTGAGAAAAGGGTGACCCATGCTATATTTCTCACACTCGCTTTTAAAATGTAATGCTGTCCTTGTCAAGCACAAGAGAAGGAGAGGACACAGCAAAATAAGGCTAATATATAGCAACAGCCACACTAGTGTATAGTGGATTGAATCTGAGGAGCTATTGCTGTTGACAACACTGAGTTCCCAGCCAAAGCCCAAGAAGCAGGTTTTATTCCTCCTTCTCCTTCCTTGTGTTGGGAAGGGAAAGTAAGAATTACGCACTCTCAACTGGAACTTACAGGATCTGGCTGATTCCTGAGACCTGGCAGTTCACCCAGTGTTTGCAAATGCTAGCTGAAAACAGCCATGTCAGCTCCTCCTCCTCTTCCTCCTGCTCCTCCTCCTGCTCCTCCTCCTTTCTCACACACAGAAGTGAGGATGATCTAAGCACTCTCAGCCACTAGCTGTTATCCTGCATTATGAGAAAATGGGGCATAACGTTCTCCCCTCTTCCCTTAAAACCCATCTGTCTCTTACTATTCTCCCCTCAGAGGGGGCAGGAAACAGTGGAGCAAGGGCGGTGGCTGAGACACATCTGGTTATGCTTCCATAGTCAGATGCACAACAATGACATCACTGGTCAACAGAAGTCCTAGATGATGCATCATCATGCATCTGGCTATAGGGACATAGCCAGACACTTATCCCCTTGCTCACCTTGGCTGGCCACTTGCCACCATGGGGACATAGTAGAGAAGCAGCAAGAGACAAGTGAGTTTTGAGGGGATAGAGGTCACCGTATGAAGGAGGTGTTGAATTCCTCCCTCCACAATGAGCAAAAAGATACACACCCGATATGCTGGCTTGTGTCACTGATGCCAACCAGTACTCTCAGGAGTCAGATGAGTACTGACTGAAACTGCCACCTGTGCACGTGAAAGACAGTCCTTGCTATCTCCAACCAGGAATCAAAGAGTGTGAATCCTCCTTTTCTTCTCTCTTGGAGGAAAGGGGTTTGGGAATGGGCTCTCCATAATGAGCTGTGGGGTTTGGGGGCAGGCTTTACAAACATCAAGACTTCTCTCCTTCCCCTTTTTAAAGCAAGACACCTAGTTCTAGGTAAATACTCCTGTGGTGTCACTGTAAAACAAACAAACAATGAAAAGATACTTAAAGAGAATGGCACCACTGGGGAAAGAATTCATCACTTGTCATCATGGCCATTTCCTCACTAGACTGTTATAGTGCTATTATTCTACTTTCAACATCCTATGGAATCCTGGGGCCCCTCCCTAAACTGCAAACCCCAGGATTCCATAGGATGTTGAAAGTGGAATAATAGCACTATAACAGTCTAGTGCGAAAATGGTCATCATGTACATGCAGGCACTGTCCAACAGGCATGTATAACATAAAAGATGTTGTATCTAAAAGCCAAATGGGTACCAATTGTGCTATCTGATGGAAGAACTGCACATTTCTAGAAATTAAATATTGCAGGTTAATATACAAATCTCGTAACAAGTACTGACCAAGAGTAATACATCTGGATCCCATGCAACATAGCTGTACTATGCTTGTGTAAAAGGACAAAGTGGGGTTGTTTAAGAAGGAAGGTGTTTTGAAACTTTCAAAAAACCTCAACAATGGGTGTAAAAGTTTAGCAGTAGTTCTCTAGTAACTGGCAACATAATCCTTTGCCTGCCTATTCAAGAATGCCTATTCACACAGAAGTGTAAATAGGATTGCATTCCTATATCTATTGAAATAAGAGGAAAGGTCTGGACAAAAAGGAGAATGTGGCTACAGCTAAGAGTATCTAAAATACAGCTGTAGAACAGGTGAACCAAAGGTAGTGACAAACAACCTTTGAAACATTTAATCCTTTACACACTTTCTTGGAAGTAAATCCCATTAAACTGAATGAGAGGTGGAGGCTGGAATCTAGATTAAGCCTTTTTTTCCCCCCTAATGAATATGAATGCTGATGTTCTGCAAAAAAAAGCAAATTCCACATCTGGGAGGGATGAGGAATATCTATGAATTTATAAATCTGCTCACTTCTCCTCCTCAAACAAACAGTAATATAATTAATATTGGGCACAATTTCGAGATGGGTCAGAAGGTAAACAGGACAGTTCTGCGGAGCTGTGCATAATGTTCTACAACGCTTAATGGAATTGTAGGAATTCTAAAATACCTTGGCTATTATGTTTCATCTCACACATACACACACCACGAGAGATTCCTTAAAATAAGGAGAATGAGAGCTAGTATGGTATAGTAGCTTGAGCACTAAACTAGGACTCTGGAAACTCAGGTTCAAATCTCTGCTCACCCATGGAACCTTGGGCAAGTCACACTTTCCTAGCCTCAGAGGATGGCAAAGGCAACCCCTCCTTCTGAATAAATCTGGCCAAGAAACTCCCATGATAGGTTCAGCTTAGGGTTGCCATGAGTCTGAAATGATGTGAAGACACACAACAAGAAGAATTCCAAACCAAGCTGTTTGAAATAACAGAGGGATTAGAAGCCTGAGGAGCAGGGCCTGTGACTGGCAGAGGTGTTTATTTGAGAATGATGAATGGACTTGAAGAAGGAATGTACATCTCAAAAACTCAGGTAGGACAAAGCAAGAAAAGTTTCCTTTTTGGATGATAGCTCCCAGAATTCCCCATCCAGCACAAAGTAGTTTTCCCAAGTTCTGGAACACAGGAACTCTGTGGCCAGAGGCCTCCTCATAAGAGAGAATCTCCACCCCCAGGTTTCCCTTTATGTTCAAGCCATCCCAATGCCCCATATTCTATCACTCTTCTCCTTCACTTTCCTTGCTTGGCTAAGGCAATCAGCAGGAATCTGAAGACTTCAGGTGCCTCCTCCTGAGGTGATTATTTAGGTATATCTGTGAATTGTTGCTATGCTGCTGTGTCCAAGAAAGTCCATGAAATATTCTGCCCCTGTACTGAGGAGGATTTTATGGGGGATGGAGCTTCTGTTTGCAGAAGGTACAGCAAACATAGGAGACTGTTCCTGTTTGTGAACTCTTATGAAAATAATCTGGATATGCAACAAGCACCTGCCTCATAGGAAATAAGTATCCAGTCATGCACAGAGATTTAGGTATGATGCAACCTTACTGTATAGCCAGCATCTCACAATAGGCATGGGGGCAAAGCTCTGATATTGGAAATTTGAAATAAATACACCCCATCTAAGCTTACCACAACAGGCAAATCTTCATCACCAATGGATTTGGGCTGGACCCAAGATTCTGTCTTAACTGAGCTGGCAAATCTACCTCCCTGACCTTAGTGAGTCCATTGCTTGCTCCTATCAAAATTGCTTTACCCCCTTTGTCCATTTTTTGTAATATAAGTGTATGTCCTGAAGATAAGTGCACACCTTCATTAAATGTGGACACTCCTTTGTTCAGAATAAAGGTACATGCAGGCATGCTTTTTTTTTTTTTTTTGTTGCTTTAGCTTGATTCTAAAAACCAAGGTAATAACAAAGACCGAAGTATTAATAGCAGTGGTGGCAGTAGTAGTGGTGGTGGTGGTGGTAATGATCCTTAGAAAGCCCCAGGCTCTAGTACCCACTTGAGAGCCTTGTTATGTTTTTTCCAGAACACTCAAGCCATTTCCGCACTAGGCCGGCCCCTCCTGAAACTGCAAACCCCAGGATTCCATAGGATGCTGAAAGTGGAATCATAGCGCTATAACACTCTAGTGTGGAAATGGCCTCAGTTCTCACTGCTTGAGTACCTGCTTCTCCCAGATGGAAGACCTGCACCATGACCCACTCAAAGCTCTTTTCCTTGCACCTCAGCTTCATTTTCAGGTACTTTCCAAAAGGATTGCTAGAAAGTTCTGAAATCTGATCTGTTGTGGAGATCATTTCCCTGTTACGTCACAGCCTCCATGTCTTTTATCCACTTTATATGGCTTTGTTGTTGTGTGCCTTCAAGTCATTTCTGGCTTATGGTGACCCTCAGGCAAACCTATCACAGGGTTTTCTGGGGGCTGAGAGTGTGTGACATGCCCAAGGTCACCCAGTGGGTTTCCATGGCCAAGTAGGGAATCAGGCCCTGATCTAAAAGGGTCATAATCTAATGCTCAAACCACTACACCACACTGGCTTTTTTATATGGATCTACAGTCTGATAATTTAATGATGTATCTTATATTTTTACTGTGGATAGGATTGCCTTTGAGTTAATTAAATTCTCTTTTTGTGTCCATATGGTTTTATAACTGGTGCACCTTGCAACCAAACTCTTCCACAAAGAGTGATTATTCTGTGTATTTTGATTCTTGTGTATTAGATAAATACTCCATTGAGGATTAGAACTGGCATGACTGTGAGTTACTGAGACCAATCTACTAAGATGCACCACTGCCAAGTTTAAAAGATCTCCTATACGCATGTAACTCATCACATTACAAAATTTGTACATGTAAATGGACAAATGTTGTAATGTGATGAGTTACATGCATATGGAGAGGATACTCATGTACTCCATATTATTAAAAAACCATTACAGTTCTAATCTATAAATTATATTGGATCCAGACTACATTAGTTGAAATTAGGCCCCATTTAAATTAGTGGTGCTCCAATTAGGCCCCATTTAAATTTGGTCTGGATGTAACCTACTGTGTTCCAATATACACATCTAAAGAAAAAGGTAGATGTATTTCTTTCTTTGGGTTCAAGAGAAACTCAAGCCTGAAGACTTCTTAGAAGGCAAAATGACTAAACTGAAACTGTCATACTTTGGATATATCATGAGAGGGCAGGACTCATTAGCAAGGAGAGTGATACTTAATCAGAGGGAAGGCAATTTGAAAAGAGGAAGACTGCACTACAGGTAGATTGACTCAATCAAGGAAGCCAAAGGCCCTGTGTCTGGAGGACCTGAGAACACCAGTTGATGACCAGGGCTCTTGGAAGTTTCTCCTTCATAGAGTCACCGTAAGTCAAAGTTGACTTAACAGCAATTAACGACATTGCTTTCTTTCCTTCTTGTGTTCACATATTCAAAAACCTGCATTATAAAAAGATACCTGTAAGATTGTTTTTTTTTCATCCAAGAGAAGCAGGTACCAAACACAGAAAAAATATGTCAGAATCAGAAACACCTTCTCAAAAAAGTAACACAAGAATTTGATCATTTTTCATGTACTGCTTTTTCACAGATGCAAGAACAGTTGACTTAACTTGGCATTGCTGAAACATGATTCACTTTTATGACTGCTCCAAAGATCAATTCACACATGGCAGTAATTAGAACTTTGCCAAAGTAGTGATTAGCCCATAGATTGATTAAAATACTTTTTGCTTAGAATGACAGCATTAGAAGAGCCAATATCAAATTGCTTTTTTTGTTTGATGTTTTTAAATAGCTGTTTATACTAGAATTTATTCTTTAAAAAGAAGAAACCAAGGAGGAGGGACCTGATGTTTTCTAGTGACACAAAGTCACACTTCAGCATTAAACCAGAACTTGAGTGTAACTTTTGAAAACCTCTGTTGCATACTTAGTCACTTTTGGAAAAGCAAACATAGAAAAAAACACTATTAATATCTTCTCTGTCTAGACTGAAAGTTTCTGTTGCTGATCAATATAATAATTCAGAAGGTTTTGGTTACTGGTTGTTGGGGGAGATTATGCATTTGAGGCTTTATCACAGGGATGGGGGAACATGTGACCCTCCAGATGTTACACTGTAGTTTCTAGCATACATCACCACTGCTATATTGACTAATGGGACGTGGAGTCCAACTACATCTGGAGGGCCACATGTTCCCCACTCTTGCTTAATTCCATAGTAATCCTGCCTCAGTACATTTTTAATTCCTTCTGAAATTGGATGTTTCCTGTTACACAGCTATCAGTTAAACCAATTCATCTCATTAAGCTTGTGCAGTACCGACGTAAGGAAATGAGTCCTCCTATATCTATACATTCATTGAGTAGAGGAATCAGGTTTATTCAGAATGGAAGAAAGTGAAAAGCTGATTTAAACTTTTAAAGGATAGTAAACTGATAAGCCCATGTACCCAATTCAAACTACAGCTACCTGAGACTTTGTTAACCAAACGGATCATTTTCTTCTCCTTCTTCTGCCCCTGACACCAGCAACTGGGGTTAATCCAACACATTTTTAGTGTGAATTCAAACAATTCAGTGTACTGTCCCATCTGTTTTGAAAATTTAATTATTGCCACAGAAGTAAGCACTCTTCTCTTACTTGTGCAATTCATGTGCTTTTCAGGATTACAACTTTAATCTGGCTTTTTTTGGTAAAAATGGTTTTAGAGTTTCAGGATAGACATCCTTGCTGTTTAATTACAAATTGACTTGACTTCTTAATGTAATTTTAGATTAGATTAAGAAATTATTAGAAGAGCAGCCAAGTCAAATATTTAGGGGGGAAATGAAATAAACTAATCCTCTCTCTCTATATATATGTATATGTATCTAGGTTACAAGCTTGGTAGATCAGGGGAATGATGTAGATGTTGTGTATCTTGATTTCAGTATGATTTTTGATGATATTCTTGTAGACAAATTTAGACAAGTTTTCCTTAAGCTGTGCGAAGTGTGGGACTGGCAGTGTTTTTTCCCAATGTGCCAGGGATTGCCATTATATTTGTGCCTGTTAACTACACCTGTTTCTTTCTTTCCTTGAAATTTTCCAGGAACTAGCAGCAACACTGTTTTGAGTAGCACTGAATTAGACAATGCTAGTGTTAGATAGATACGTAACTGGTTGACCAAGCAAACCCAAAGAGTGCTCATCCATAATTGCTCTTCATACTGAACTGAAATGACAAATGGAGTGTCACAGTGTTCTGCCCTGGTAGAGAAAAATTATAGGATATCATGCAAAAGGTGGAGTAAGCTTGCTTTCTACTGTTTCAGAGACTAGAACCAAACCAAATTACATGAATCTTGATGAAAAGAAAAGAGATTCCATCGAAACATTATGAAGAACTTCCTGACAGTAAAGGCCATTCAGCAATGGGATGCAGTTCCTCAAAAGGTGGTGGATTTTCTTTCTTTGGAGGTTTCTGAATAGCGACTGGACAGCCGTCTCACAGGAATGCTTTATCTTGGAATCTTACATGGCAGGGGTTGGACTAGATAGCCCTTGTGGACCCTTTCAGCTTTATGATTCTATGGTCCAATGAATTAATTTTCTGCTTACCAATTTTTGATCACTGTACGATCTCTTATTCAAATATAGTTTGTTCACTCAGGCTTTTAGCCAGTACCATATACCTAGAATACAGAACAAAGTAGTCTGTCTGCAAACACATATAGACAACTATATGTGAATTGTGTCTTATGTTCTTTGTATTTATATACATATACTTTACTATGATCATAGGCTGGCCTCTGCAATTATGAACTAAATGATTACAAAGTAAGCAAGTGCAACCTGCAAATGCAGGAATATCCCACAGCAATGTATACATAGTGACAAAAGCATAACCTTCTTTGA
The DNA here is from genome assembly GCA_948472985.1 of Iguana delicatissima. Taxonomy (NCBI): domain Eukaryota; kingdom Metazoa; phylum Chordata; class Lepidosauria; order Squamata; family Iguanidae; genus Iguana; species Iguana delicatissima. The sequence continues at coordinate 279,909 of CAOKZL010000189.1, read as the reverse complement.
TGAGATTATCTTCTAGTGACTATTGGTACTGGTAAAAGAACCCACAACAAATGCTATTGCTGCAACCTGCCCTCCTCCCCTGCTAGTGATAGGGAAGCTCAAGCTGCCTGTGTGCTGCCTGTTGTCCACCTCTGTTAGGCTTTTGCTACAAGTATCAAAATCATGGTTAAAAGCTGCAACCATAACTCTGCATTTGATATGTCATTTAAGTTTCCAGATGTATATCCAGCTTCATAAACGCTGCATAAATTACACACCCTATTTCTTGAGGACACTGCCTTTACAATAACAAACCTTATTGCAACCCAGTAATTGAAAAATCATGTGCATATCCAGACTAGGGCCACCAGCTGTTGCAGCAGGTTGCAAACATGCAAAAGGAAGGCATATCCAGTCAAAGGTAATGGAACTTTTAATTAGGGAATCAAGGTAATCAGAAGAGGAAAACGTCAGAACCCTAGGCCATTTCCGCACTGGACTGTTATAGTGCGATTATTCTACTTTCAACATTCTATGGAATCCTGGGGTTTGCAGTTTCAAGAGGAGGCGTGGCCTCTCGCAAAACTGCAAACCCCAGGATTCCATAGGATGTTGAAAGTGGAATAATAGTGCTATAACAGTCTAGTGCGGAAATGGCTCTAGATAGACCATTGGGAGCACAGGACTTGTTCCAATGAAGCCCCATCTCCAGCAGAACCATGACAATCAATCCTGGGCCTGATTACTTCACCTGGGCTCTTCTCCTTCAATGAGGGATGGAGAGAAGCTGTTTTTGGACCTGAAGAGCAACCTTCCTAAATTCTCCATCAGTTCCTCTCTGTCAGTTCCTGAAGAGTAGGTAGTTTGAAAAGGCAAACAAGACGGGGAACCTAACACTCCCTAGTATGTATAAGGAAGATTTCTTGGGGAATCTGGCTCAGGGTATATTGCTTTTGGGAGTCTCAGTTTAACAGGTCTTTAGCTTTAAAGATTCCTGCCTGCCAGGCTCAGGTTTGGTTTCAGCACCTAGATCTAGCCCCTTTTCAACCTAACCGGTCCACTCTGATCACTCTTAGGGATTTCTGTACAACTGAATTTGTCTTTGAAATGTAATGTTACCTCTCTCCTTTTCTACCATATATTCCAATCATGGGAGTTATCACACCTAGTCTCCATTATGCCTATAAAATCACAATTACCTTCCTGCACTAGGATTTCAATCTGTGTTGGGGTATAGAAATTTGAAGCTTGCTTTGTTCTCACTTATTCATTTATTATCAGTTTTTCTGTGGATCTCATTTTCTCCCTCGGTTTCTCTTCTAAAATTCACATCTTTGTGTTTAGAGGTTGTTTTTGGGCTGATGTTTGAGCTACAATCTCCAACCCCCAAGGATTTAGTTTAGAGTCTCTTGATCAGAGTTGCAATGCTACTACCAAAGACATTGTTTCCAGTCTTCATGAGGTGCAGCCCATCTGTAGTCAGTAGTCCTCTGTCTAGGAAGTGACGACTGAGGTCCCAGAAGCCAAACCTGTCCCTTCTACACCATCTAGGTAGCCAGTCATTCACTTTTAGTATCTTCCTGTCCCTGTATCTATCCTACACTGGTAAAATTGATGAGAATACTACCTGTGTTTCAAACCTCTTCAGTTTCCTGCCCAAAGCTTCATAGTCAGAGGTGATCTGGTCAAAGGTGTTCCTGGTAATGTCTTTGGTTCCCATGTAAACGAGATCTGTGTTATTGATGAGTTTTGGCAAGTTGTCAGTGACATCCCAGACACAGGAAGGCAACACACTTCCCGATTCATTTTGTCAGGCTGTCACACAAGTGCCTGTATATTCCTGAGCGATGAGTCCCCAATCACCAGCATCTTTCTTTTGTTCTTGATGTGGTTGATGGTAACCTTGACTCCTTTTTTTTGGCATGCAGTATTGCTTGTAGCTGGTTTTGTGTTTGAGCATCTTCACTGCTGCTATCCTCAAGAAGATGTAGGAAGTGATTGCTTAGTTGGAGAGACTCTGAATCTTTTCTGTATGGCCTGCTTATGACAGTGAACATCCTCTGGGGTATTCCCTCACTGTTACAGTCCTCTTCATTTTCCTTGGCAGCTTATTCTTGTTGGTTTTGTAAGATCAATTGTCCCTGTGTTCTGTCCAGGAAGTTCTCATGTTCTCTAATGCATAGAAGGAAATCAGCACATATCTGTAGTACACTGGCCTTTTCTTCCAAGAATGCTACCAATTTGCACTTGATGCAAGTGTAGTTGGTGAGGTTTTCTGGCATAAAGACAAACATTGCACATACATTGCAGCAGACAACTATGGATCCTTCACTGTGCATCTCTGCAGCTAGTTCTCTCCCCTTCCTATATCTATATGAGATATAACATCTATATGGGATGTAATATCTGTATGAGAAATTCAAAGTTCACTCAAGTCCACTGCTACCTCGACTCTGTCCTGTAGACTGACCATTGGGTGGAAATCCCAACAGTGCTGGGACTTGAACAGAAGCAGTATAATAGATGGCAGCATTTGTCATCTTGGATGACATGTGATGAGAGATGTTATCTTGAATGAAGCCTCTTATTACAGGGCACATATGTTGCAAACACACAGAGAACCAAACATTTTATATACATATATTAACCTCCCCATATGCCCCTCAATGAAAGAGGGTTTTTTTTTGTTTTTGTTTTTTCAAAAACGTGAATTTTCCCTGATACAGTAGGCTTTCCTGCTCTCATCATTTTATTCTGCTTTATCTATCAAAAATATATTAACCCAAAAGCCTGTTTCCATCAAAGTCTCGATTCCATGAACATTTAAAGATAAGGCTTATCTTATTACTGGTGCATTAACAACAGAAATCTAAAGGGCTACTGCCAATCATCTGCTTGCCACAGGTCCTTTCCTTCTTCTCAGGAAAGCTTTGCAGACAGCACGGCACAGGCTTCACCAGTCTGGAGACAGTATTATATGCACGTAGAGTGTGCTACACAGACTCACAATGAGGGAACTAGTTCTTACAGACTAGGCTGGATTATCACTGGTGCAAATGGAACAAATGCTCCAGGCCTTCAGAGGCTATGGGCCCAATGCTGCTGCCAGCACCACAGGCAGACAGACAGACAAGTTTCTTACACTGTAAGATGTTTTCCAGACAGAGAATGAGCTGCAGATATCTTTTCCTTTGATCTCTTCAAGGTTTGGTAACATTTCTATTTTCCAGATATGGCGTAAGAGAAGAGGACTCCTCCTGGCACCACTAAGCCTGATCCATCAACAAAACCAGGCCTCCAACAGGAGAGCTCCCGTATGTACACCAAAGGGTGCTTCTTTTTGGAATGGCTCCATGGCCCCAGTTGCCCCAATCCAGCCGTGAACAGAGCTGCCAATAAAGTAGCTTCCCATGTCTCCTCTTCCTCCACCTCCCCATCATGACATGTAATCAATCAAGGTATGTGATGTCACCAATTGGCTGTCTATGTACCCTATCATGGGCTGCTGAATCTGGGAGGCAAGGAAACTAGGAGGGACAGACTACTGTGACATACATTTTGTGGTGCAGTGGTTAGATTCCTCAATGTGGACTGAGAAGAATGCCCTATTTACAACAATGAAACTAATTGGGGGACCAATCAGTCATTTTGTCTGCCCTCCTCCCTGTATAACCTATCTCACAAAGTTGTTGTATTTTAATTCTTCCTGTACAACATCCTGACCTGCCTAGACAAGGCAGAAAGTAAATTTTAACCAATAAAAGTTGACTTGGGTAAAAGTAAGAAAAATTTTGGTCATTAGACTAGATCCATTATAGAATAAGTGATAATGCTACTACAAGGCAAATGCTGGCAAACATACAAGTGCTTCAGGTAATATACAGCGCAGTGTTGTCATTATGTGCCTTCAATAGACTCCAACTTATGGTGACTCTATCCTACAGACTTATTCAGAGAAGATTTGCAATTACCTTCCTGAGGCTGAGAGAGTGTGGTTTGCCAAAGGTCACCCAATGGGTTTCCATGGCTGAGCAGGGACTTGAATCCTGGTAGCCCAGAGCCCTGGTTCAGCACTCAAATCACTACACTCTGGTGGCTCACTGGGTCAATGTTTGAATATCCTGAAAATGACTGGAAGATGATGTCCAGAACAATAGATTAATTTAAAATACATATTTTTAATGGAATCAGTACTCTAGTCTCATTGTTAAGATTTCTCAAAAAGAGGCAAGCAATGAGAAGAGAGAGGAGGAGGAGGAAACAAGGCCTTGAAATACTCATAAAGCCAAGGATTTATCATATCTAACAGCAAAGAGTCTTGTAGAACTTGAAAAATCTAACAAGTTATTTTTTGTTTGGCAGGACCTTCTGTGGGCTTGAAACGTATGAAGTACCAGTGGAACAAATGCAGCAGACATTGTGAGGGAGCAGGGAAGTTGACAGTGTGATCAGAGAGAAATACAATGTAAAAAGTACTAATGGTGAAATCCATACAAACTAAAACTTATCGGTGAGGAGTGGCACTCTAGGTTTTATAGCTGGTGCAAAGAGAACAGAAAGAACTAAACTATAGCCTTTGGGGAAAATATACCACACAGATGTGAAAGCAGTAAAAATTCTATTTAAGCATGGGTATGTCAGGAGTTTATTTTTCAATGGGATATTTATGTTGAGATAATGACAGAATGTTTGAACTGTGCATGTCAGGTCTTTGCTCACTGCTTACATTCACGTCACTCACTATCTAAAGAAAAATAGATAAATGGGAAATGAAGAAGAACCTCCATTTTACATTACTTTTAACTCTGTGTTTATTTGCTGCTGTTCTGAGAATTGCATCCACATAGGGAGCGGGGAATGAATGGATGGAGATGCTGAAAGCCATGGCAGGGGTTGGGGATTCAGTGGGGAAATAATAGGTACTGAGTACAATGAGAAACCCCCAAACAAGTCTTGGAAGTGGGACAATGAAAATTCCATCGTGGGATAGTTCATGCTGTTTTTCATAGCTTAAGAATGACAACCACACAAAGTAACTGAAGCTGCTTAGGCCAAAAAAGGACAGATGATCCACTTACCTGGCAGGCAACGTGCAGGAAGCATGCCAGAGAATTTTGAACTAAAGGGATTGCAGGGCCGCCAAATCCTTTCTAATGTTCTCATCATTGGACTTCCACTGCATAGACACCTCTGAAGACAGAAGCCAAGAGGTAACCAAGGGCCTGCAGAGAACAAGCAGGAAAAGACAATTGTTTCAGATGGGGATGACACCGAACAGGGAATTCTTGCATTAACCAGGAGGTTCTTATGAAGATTAAGAAACCAGGCCTATCCTTCCATGTCAGTTGCCAGCACTATAGCCCTGTTGAGACACTACGTAAATGACTGAGTGGAGAGAAGCCGGACTGCATGGGTCTGACCTGTGTTTGTTACAAAGTTGAAATGAGCCTTTTCCTCACATGGAGGGCTCTCCCTACATGATCAGCAACTCTCCTTTTCCAATTAAGTTGATCTCCCAGTAACATCTTCCAAAGTTAACAGAATCCCATTGGTTTTGCAATAAGAGAATTGATCACATTTTAATGTGTATTTTATGGGGCTTGGTGGGATTTGTTGTATATTTTGATATAAAGAATCCATATTAGCTTGTGGGAAATAGCAGATATGGTATTTATTTATCACATTTATACCCTGCCCTTCAGCCAAAAAAGCTCCCAGAGCAGCTTATGAACTGGTAATTTGCCTGTTCCCTGCCCTCAGGCTTACAACGTAAAAAGACACAGCGGTGCACAAGGAAAAAGGGATGGCAGGGGTGGTGGGGATGAAGTCTAACAGATGCTGGCTGCTGTTCTCTCCCTCAGAGGCCAAAGCAGCAGCAGTCCAAAAATGGAGGGAGGGCCTCTCACCAGTTGCTGGAATCAAGCCATGGTGATGTTCTAGTACCTGGCTACTGTCCTCTCCCTCAGAGGCCAGAGCAGTGACTATCAGATACAAGCATTCGTTTTTCTATAAGACCACCAAAATGAAGAGATACATTACCAAGACTTATTGTAGTCATAGATAGATATAGATATAGATAATCATATCTCTTCTGAGCTACTCACTTCTCTGGATCTCTTCATATCATATCTGTTCATGTCAAATCTCTACTTGCTTCTCTGGATTTCTCCATATGTTATGGAAATCTTGAGGTTCCCAATAAAACCTCATATCCTTTTAATAAAACTCCTGAAATATATAGAAGTGCCTAACCATTTACATCAGTACTGTGCAGAAAATGCTGCACTCAGTGTAGGTTTGTTTGTGTTATGAACCCTATGTAGAACCTAAACTTCACAGAACATTTTTGGTTAGCCAGCACAGAACTATGTCATGCATGAAACAGCTCTTAAATTTTCTCTTGGGATGTCTTTTGTTTGAAATCACTTAAACATGAAGGCTGTGGGTTGAAAGCTCATGGAGCAAAGTGGACTGTAAAGCTACGCTTCCCTCTCAGAATATGTTTTTCTCATGCAGCACTGTTACCCTGTGACTTGGGGGTCCCGGGAGGGCGCCCAAATAACCAAAACAAACACAACAAGATGGGGAAATTAGCTGGAGCACTCTCTTGGCTAACGAGAGGCAGGGTAACTTAGCGGGAATCTTTTGCCCAGTGTATACAGCGTCAGGTCAGTGAGCAGTCAGTTTTAAACTAGAAATAATATTTATTAAACAATTATTAAGAAAAACACAGCCTCACGACTAAATAAGAAATAGGCCCTTTTCGCATCTCAGCTGTTTGCATGACGGGGGAGGGCGGCTCGCGCAAGAAGCTTCAGCTGAAACGCCGCCGCTTCCCCACTCCTTCGTACCGCAGCTGGCTTCCCGGTGTCGCATCCGTCGCTCTTGAGCCCCGCCCCTTTCTTCCGCAGTGCAGTCTGGGAGCTGTAGGCTGCGCTGGGGGAGGAAGTGCGACCCACTCGCCTGGGACGATGCATCACATGGAGGTAAGTGCGTGAGGCTGCTGCAAGCATTGCGCGAGCGCACATTATTTTCGGCTTAAAGCCGAAAATAAAAAAATGCACGGCCGCCCCGCTTGAGCCTCATGAGTGCTGTGCGAGTGGGAGTGTGTCATTCAGAGCGACACTCCCACTCACACAAGGCTCAAGGGGCTCTCACGCAAAAAAAAAGCCATGCGAAAAGGGCCATAGAAAAGAGAGTTTTTGGGGAATGGGTGATACGCCATCTTTCTCATAGTCCTGAAGAAAGCCAATTGGAGAGAAGGAAACTCGGCATGGTGGCCAAGGGAAATTCGCTGAACAGAGCGGCAGCAAGGCTGGATAGAAGTCCGAAGCGATCCAGCGAAAGATCCGAGCATTCCGAAGAGCTCTCGAAACTGGGGATTTTTATGGGGGAAAGAATGACCGTGGGCTAGTCTGGTCTTGGGCGAAAACAATGAGTTTTGGGTGGGAGACAATGTCTCCGAAAGGTCAGAATTTACGTGATTGAGTTATGGTCCGAACTGACAATAGTATGGCCAGTATGTAGATGCGGCTAGCTCGGCAGTTAAGCACTCAGCTCGCCAGGGTGCACTCTCGGGGCAGAGGTCTCTTTGTTTTAATGAAGGTGTTTGTTTCGGGAGGTCCCCTAAAGCAGATCTGGCAGTCTCTAGCTTGCCTTAGTAAACAAATGTGACTCGGCAGAATAATAGCCATGCCTAGCTTCGCGCTTGTTCAGTGGCCTCACAAACACTTGGCTGGTGGCAGAGCAGGGCCGACTTGTGATATCAAAATGATATCTAAGGTTACCAAAGCCCAGGCCAGTTCACGGTGGTAATAGCACAATACAGTCTCAACGAGGCACGCTGAAACTAGAGCGAAGATCTTCCGTTTTATGGACCAGAGGCTAATGTGATGGCTGAGGAAAGATGCATGAAGAACAAATTGTCACCACAGCAGGAAACTCTAGTTGAGATCTTGTCATGACTGCTCAGGGTCTGCTACATGGTCTATTACATGGGCAGTGACACTCTCCATGCTTGCCAAGGTTGTAGCAGCAGCAGCAATCGAAACAATTGCAATAAGAGACAGCTGGTTCAACCCACTTAGTGCTTCAGTGTTTCAGTGGGGGTGAGGAAGGGGAGGTCTTCTGGGAGAGGTGGCTTAGATAATTGCCTATCCATGGCATAGGCTCTTGGTCAAGCCATCCTTCTCAGAGAATTTTGGCTTTAAGGACATCCCTCCTTGATCCTGACCCTGCAAAGCTGGCATCCAAGAAATAGGCTGCATGGGACCACTCTTTTCCTTCTTCCATGACTGCTACTTCTGTCTTTTCTGTGGGATTTTCTTCTTGCTGCCACAACCTTTGCTGTAACTAAACTGGTGGAGAGATAAGATCTTAGCCAGTAAAGCAGTAATCAATTTCTGAACATGCAGCTGTTTCAAAAAGGAAGGGAAAGATCCATTTTAACATTGTTGGACTGAAAACCAATAGCAACACCTGTGACTAAATATTTCATTGCCATTTGTATATTCATTTCAGGTCAAGTACTTTACTGTGTTTTTCATCACAAATTGTCTCCCCACAATACACTTTTTGAAATACGATTAAGATAGACAGTATATGGCTACATTAAAACTTAACCACATCTTTAAAAACACCTCATAAGACTGCTGGGGAAAACCAAGGAAAGGTGAGGCATCATGTTTTTAATTATATCCCTCTTGGAGCCCCAATATTGGGGAAATGATGGGATATAAATAAACATCATCACCACCACCACCACCTAGTTTGGAGAAAATGACCTCTCATTTTTTTTTAAAAAAAAAGTGGATACAGATTTTCTCAGAAGCTGTGACAATTGCAGGCCAATCATAGGATCATAGGATCATAGGATCTTAGAGCTGGGAAAGGTCACAAGAGCCACCTAGTCCAGCTCTCTAGTCATAGAAAGATCATCCAGCAAGAGTTTTATATCTATAAATCATAATCAATATGAACACCTGATTGACAAATGCTTGATTTTTGCTGGATAAGAGCGAGAATACAAAAGGCAAAACAACTGGAATCTGAGCAACAACTGGCTTTCACTGGGAGGATACAAAGGTCAGTGTCAGTGGAAAAGCTCACAGATCAAATATGAACATCCAGATATCAGTGAGGTACAGACAAATGATACAAGATTTGGGCCCTTTTCACATGGCATTTCTCATGTGAAAGGGCCTCTGGAGTGTCGCATGATTGTGAGGAGTGTTTCAGATGACATACTCACAATTGTGTGATGCTGCCAGGGCTGGCAGGCTCCGATCACGCACTATATCATTTTCGGCTTTTAGCCAAAAATTGTGCACGATTGCGCATCACTCCAGGGGCCCACGCACACTTACCTTGCGTGCAGAGCTCCAGAACTGTGGCCCTCGCGCTTCCTCGCCCAGCGCAGCCTGGGAAAATACTCGGCTGCACTGCAGAAGGAAGAGGTGGAGCCCTCAGGCTGCCTGCCGGCTGGCAGGCACCTCCTGCAGAGCCGAAGCAGTGGAGACGCAAGAGCCCACAGAAGAGGCTGCTCCCATGATCCCCACGCGACCGCGCCGGACAGAGGTAAGGTGCAAAGGGGCCTTAGTTCAAATTCATCTCATTTGAACAAAAGTTGACCCATTCTCTTCTAAACCACACCCCTCCTTATAGCACACATTTCTCTGTTATCCTTTTATCAACCTTTTAAGCCAAGTAATTAACAGATTAATAGCTCTTTATTAAGGTATTGTCTAATTCATTGTGTTACAGACTTTTGTGAAAACAGTAAAATAGAATGCAGTCTCTGTGAGGTTGATTAGACTAATCATGTTCATGCAAGTGAGCTTCATAGCGGGTATCATTTGAACTCAGGTCTTCCTGCTTCAACTCCAGTATAGTCTGTGTTGCACTTGCAACTAATTTACAGCACTGGCAGCATGAAAGAATGAATTACACTACCAATATGCATGACTGGAAAATCTGTCTGCCCTGCTTAACTAACTTATTATCTATGGGTCACATATGAAAAGCAAGGGCTTCTATTAAATAGAATATATTCTGTTATTATCTTCACAGGCATCTTCTACTAGATGTGTAATACAAATGGTACCAAATAAAGGATATAAGAGAAGAAACACCATACCTGCATGTCAGTATATAGACAGGAATGCAAGCAAGAGGATAGAGACTTCTATTCCTGCTGAAATCACATTTTACCTATTCACTTCCTTTATCATATATTACCCAGAGCTTAGGAGTGTGCATGGGAATATATATTTTTTGAACTAAAACTCCCTAAATCTTCAGGCAAATTCTGGAAAAGCTACAAAAAAAAAGGTAACTTTTCAAAACAGCATTCACTACTGAAGAATGGCCATGTTTTCTAACAATAAATGCAGAAGAATCCCATCACCAGGTTGACTGCTGTCAGCGTTTGCACACTGCTCCAGCACTAAGCAAGCTCACAGCCCCTTTCGTCACCAACGCGGCAGGTGCAGGATACCAAGCAGGCGCCCAAATTTCAAGGTTTTATTTTCTAGTCTCATCGTTTGCCTGTTGCGAGTTGTGGGGAGGAAGGGGGTCGGAGAGAGAAGATAAAGGCCATCAGTCTGTAGAACAGGCAAGCTCTGTTCACAAAGTGCCTCAGCAAATAGAGGCTACGGAGCTTTAATGGAATACTCAGGTTTCCACCGATGCCAGTTGTAGATAGAATAGCCCAGTGGCAAACAAACTCAAGTCCCCAGAGGCTGCTCAGATTCTCCCCTCATTTGTTAGTTTACGTGTAAAATACAGTCAGGCTAATTCCTGCTTGCATAACTGGAAAGATACATTTACCAGCTCTTTGGGTTCATAAAAACAATACAGATCCGAACAAGGGGCAGAAAGCAGAACTAATGGCCATTTTCCAGGGCCTACATAGCACGTTCTTCTGGTTTCATATGACGTTAAGGTGAGACTGTATGCAGAACATAAAACAGAAAATTGACAGATGTTTGAAATATTAACACAGTATGCATTAGATAATTGTTCAGTCATATGGGCTTAAAACATGCTATCTCTTTTATTTTACAATTAATATGTTGAGCAAGTTGTTCTCTAGTAACTGGGTTTTCTTTATGTAACTAAAAAAACAGGGACATTGCAAAAACAAAACAAGTAATCTTCCCCATTACTTTTCACAGCATGATGAACACTGTGGTAGGACAAATGTGTTAGGAAATATCTACTATATAAAAGTCAATGTTTGTCTGCGCATTTGTCTGTTTGTCTCTGTCAGGCAGGTGAAGACCTCATATGATTGGCTGTGTGAGATGAGAAGACCTCATATGATTGGCTGGCTGTGAAGACTCCATGGGATCCTGGGGTTGGCAGTTCAGGGAGAGGCCTTTCAAATTTGCAGCCGAGAGCTCTTGGGCCTCAGGCCAGTTGCTATGGCGATGAGGCCTACCATCAATAAAGATGCCAGAAAACTTTTGGGAGGCGTATGTAAGAAAAACTAAAGTGGCATACACAACATAGGACCTTTTTGCATGCAACTTCGAACGTGAAATGGCCACGGGAGTGACACGGAATCGCGAGGATGGTTCCGCATGATGCCCTTGCGATTGCGCAGTGCTCCCATAGTGATCCCGTAGCAATCGCGCATTATATCATTTTCGGAGGTTTTTCCCAAAAATGATGCACGATTGCGCATTCCTCCCCCATCCCTCTTGCACTTACCTGGTGTGCGGAACCTCAGGAAGCATGATGGCCGCACTTCCTCCTCCAGTGCAGCCTGGAAAAGTACCCGGCTGCACTGCAGAAGGAAGGGGCGGAGCTATCACGCTTCCTTCCATCCAGCAAAGAGCTGGTGCAGAGGGAACACGATACCCCCCCAGAGGAGGCTTTTTGTGCAATCTCCACGCGACGCCAGCGACACCAGGTAAGGTGTGAAAGGGGCCATAGTTACAAGGTCTTCTCGCCTCACACAATAGATTATATGGGTTCCATATGTGAGAAATCTTAAAGTTGAAATTCAAAACAAAAAATGCTTCCAGAAAATTGTAAAGCTATTGCACAAATTCAGCAGAAAGCAAAAAAATTGAAAGCCAGTACATCAACATCATCAGAGAACACAGATTGGATTGGGGAAAGTTACAGGTACTGGAACAGGTAGGTTGCTATGGAGATGATGCCTAGCAGCAAGGAGGAGGAGAGTGTATTTCCGCAGGAACCCAGCCTCTGTATGTTAACAATTACAAAAACAGAGTGGATTGAGGAATATGGGCATAAGATATAGGTTATGAATAGGCCTGTTGCTATGGAGACAAGGCCTAGCAGCAAGGATGAGGACAGCGTACTCCCTCAGGAATCCAAACTGTATGTAAATAACTCTGAATACAAATTGCATTGAGAAATATGGAGCAAAGTTACAGGAAATGGAGAAGGCAGTTTGGTGAGTTCTGAAGAGGAAAATAAAAACTCCAGGCAATGCTGGGTAAATACACTAGTTTTTAATAAATCACATTTCATAAATCTCTTCAGGAACCCAGGGAATCAAACTATCTAAGTGGAAGGTGGTTCTATCAAAACAAGTACAAGTATCAGCAAATGCATAACGTGAAGCCTACCACAGCCCTTCATGCCTGTCCAACCAAGTTTTTCTAGAGAGAAAGGTTAGATTCAAGTAAAACTTGGCTTAGAATTGCACCAGATTTTGGAATGCTGGAACCACTGGAAAATCATGGAGTGTATTTCTGAGTCTTATAAATTTACTCATTATGTATTAGCTGCCCAAATTCTTCTCTGAAAATATTTTTAATTCTTATGGTAACATGAAAGCAGCTTCCTGCATAAGGGGGAAAAGTCAGTAGTCTAAGCTGAAAAATACCATACTCATCAGAAAACAAGGGTAGTCAGGTTGTATACACTTGACCTTGCTATAACTCTACAAATAAAATTAAGTTTCTATCTATTTGTTACCCCATCATATGACAATGGCTGGCTGGATTTTTCCTAAATCAGAAGGAAATATTTGGGATGGTCTGCCTCAACACAGAAGGTACATGGCATACACAGAATTTACTTTGGTGGGACACCCCTGTTTTTTTCTTCATTCATACTGTGTCCTGTGTTTGGTGGCCAGTTGGGAGAGGCATGCGTTCTCAAGGGCAAGTGAGACAGATGGGCAACATGAGGAACATATGAGCACCTAACAAGATACACACTCATCCTCTAGAGTTGTTGAAACTGAAAAATAATTAACAACACTTAATGAATCTCTGGAGCAATGCTGGGTACTACTGATAGTTCGTAAATATAAATTTGATAATAACGAGTAGCGGGGTATTTCTTCCTAACAAATGACAGAAGCTTTATTGAATGCAATAATATATAATGAAGAATTAATTTTTATTAATTCCAGCACATTTTAAATCAGTACAACACACATATATTGCATTGTATGTGGCTTGTTAGGCTATGACCTAAAAGATGACTTATAAATACTATGAACTAACAAATGTGGGGTTGATGTGAGTTACGGTATGTTTCAATTGACAAAGCAGATGTGTTCCTGGACATTATGTCTTTAACAGAAAATTTGGTCCTACAGGCAGAAATTGTATGAAAAAAAGAAAAGGCATAGTTTCCTAGACCATGCAAAGAAGAGCAGTTCAACATGTTTCAGCAAACCTTTTATTCAAAACTAACAATATGAATATTTGAAATGAAACAATGAGGTCAAGTAAATTTTGACTAAGTTAACAAAATATTTTGAACTTTCTAGAGACCACTTAAAATCTGCTTCCAAATCTCATCTAGGGAGGATATCTTTAAAAATTTCATCAGCTTCCACTTTTTCTATGATTGTCATCTTGGTAACCAGACTTAGAGATCAATGGTTTTTAAAACATGCTGGGGGCAGCTGGTATGGTGAGTTAATGTGTTTTCCCCTTTCTCCTCTATTTTTCTTTTCACACATGCTCAGTACAGGACTACGGAGGCAGCTGCTATTTACCTTGTTTGTTGTAGCCGGGGCACTCTGCTACAGTAGGACTAGCTGGAGTAGAATCCCATTCCTTCCCAGACCAAGCTTTATTGCATTGTTTACTGTGGACACGCTGCTGCAACCTGGCACCAGAAGTATGGGTTTCTCCAGACTTTTTCACCATTCTCCCAGAGCTGATACTGTTTCTTAAAAAAAAAGCTTTCAGCTAGATGGAGGAAAAGGAGGGAAAAGGGGGCTGGGCAAGCATAAAAAGACTTTGTAAAAAGGACCTTTATTTTGTCAGAGACTTTGTTAATTAAGATATGTCTGTATAGACTCACAATGAAGTACTATACACATGAACTAGACAAGATACAAATCTGCCCAAACTGTCAATGCATGTACATTCTTCAACTTCTCTCTGAAACTCTGTGTGTCACTTGGCCAATGTAAAAAAACATCTCATGTATGCTGACCAATTGTTCAGTTCTCCCCTAACTTTACATGAACATGCACAATCACAGCTGCTTGTGAACAAATTCCATTTTGTGCACGTTAACTCTTGACACATATACACGCTTTTTCTGAAACAGAAACAAATGAAAATCCTGCTGTTTCCAACCCAAAACCAACAAGAGCTGATTAGACACATGTGTATTATTTGGGACAATACTGCTGATGATCTGGCAGAGGGAGTGAAAGATACCCGCAGGTAGAAGGGGGCACACCTAATCCCTGCCACGCAGCAGCCCAGGAGAGACAGATGATCCTTCTGCATGCTGAACCGCCGGCAACAGCTCCAACATCTTAATACACAGCATGTACTAATTAAAATTCCTAATTAAAGAAATAGAACTAGCCGGCACAACTAATGCTGCAAATTAACAAGCTTTATGTACTGACTGAAGAAGGTTTTGTTGCTTTTTCAAAGAGCATGCTGTGTTAGCATTTGAAGTAAATTATTCCAGACAAAGCCATGGTGCCTCCCATCCCTTGTACCCATTTTAGTAACATGAGTCAAATAGCACTTTTTGAACAAATCTCTTTTGTTAGAATGCAAGGTATCTCATAAAGTTCTGTCTCTCAGGCTCCTTAAGATAACTTCACTACTCATCAAATGAACAAAAATGGAACCAGGATACCAGGCATCCTCAGGACATCCTCCTCCTCCTTCTCTCTCTGGATGGATGCAGACAACCATTAGGACCTTAGCATGGTGGGTGTGTTAATTTCATGAGAAGCCAGTCATCTAAAAGATTCTGCCTTAGAGAATTGTACTACTCCCCTGTTTTCCTAGATTTCTGAATATTTGCCAGTACATGGCACCAGTTCCCAACACATTCACGGAAACAATTCTCCTCCACACTGACAACTAACTGTCAGTCTGTCATGTCTTTGTTCTTGAGTTATTAAATAAAAGTTACACACAACCTGCTTGATGTATGCGTGTTGATGTTGTATTGTTGTGCTGTTCTGCTGATGTTGATTCAATGAGATAATTCAAGCATTGTGAACACACGGATGGTTTCCAACCTCCCCCGTTTCTCAGACCATATTCTTTTCCTGGCCCACTTTGGGGCTTCAGTTGTTTTTGGGCGGGTGGGTGACAAACAGGTTCCTTACCTGTAACTGTGGTTCTTCCAGGGGTCTTCTGTGAAGTGGGGTGTTTCGTCCCTGCATGATACAACGTTTGGAACCTTCTGGAAGCCTAAAATCAGGCATTTTGGCAGTTGGCCCATCCCCACATCCCCAGGGTATATAAGGCCCCTCTGTTATCACCGTGAACTGGCCTGGCTTCGGAAGATATTAGATATCATTTTGGTATCACAATTCGGCCCCATTTTGCCACCCTCTGCCAAGTGTTTGTGAGGCCCCCAAACAAGCACAGAGTTAGGCATGGCCATTCACTGCCGAACATCCCTTTCTCCACCTAGATAAGCCACACTCAGCCAGATCTTGCTTTAGAAGACCTCCCTAGACAAACACCTCATTAAGACGCACGCTAATACAAAGAGCTTCCTGCCCCGAGCACGTAGCTTGACGATCTAGATGCTTAACTGTCAAGCGCGCCGCATCTGCATACTGGCCATTTCATTGTCGATTCGGACTTAATTCAATCATGCTAAATTCTGACCTTTCGGAGACATTGTCTCGCGCTCGAACCTCATTGTTCTCTCCCAAAGTACAGACTAGCCTACGGTCATACCTTCCCTATAAACTCCCATTCCGAGACCTTCCTCAGATCGCTCTGAACTTCCATCCCGCCTTGCTGCCACTTCATCTTCCGAGCTTTCCCTCAGTCTCCATCCGAGACTGCGCAATTACGGACCTCTGCTGTGATCTTCCCCGGGCTTCGGACAGGTGTAGTATCACCCAATTCAACAAACCCTAGAACTCCTCTATACCGCTAAAACCTTTATTTTCTATAGTTACTTGTGCGAGTGGGTTGCATACACTGTTTGCCTGTATTTAATAAAATCACAGTTAATTTCATATTTTGGTGTGCTTCTTGACTTAGCCTGACCCCGTAGACATTGGGTTGCAAGATCCTGCAAAGTTACCCTGCCTCTTGCTAGCTTAAGTGAGTGCTCCAGCTAATTTTCCCCAAAATTGTGTGTTGCTGTTTGGTTATTTAGGAGTCCCTCCCGGACCCCCAGTAAGCAGGGTAACACCTCCCTGAGTAACGGTCAGTTCCTTGGCCGCCAAGGTAGCAGCTATAGGAACTGATGAAAAAGACATCAAGTGGGGAGGCTAGGTGGGTTTGTGTGACTTCACAGAAGACCACTCGAAGAACCACAGTTACAGGTAAGCAATCTCTTCTTCTTCTTCGTGGTCTCTGTGAATCACACAATGGGGAGATTAGCGAGCTGTCAGAGATGGAGGTGGGAGATGTCAAATTGTCAATATACACCGGTAATAACAAACATCATCAGATTTTCCTTTTTTAAAACTGTAATAAATAATTCAATAAATATTATAAATATCATAAATATTATTAGAATAATAAATATATAAATATAAATAAATAAATATTTAGTTTACAGAACAATCATGTTGTGTTTCTTCAATTCATTCAGAAAGGTTTTTTTCTCCCCCCCCCCCTTTTTTTCAAGCGACTGCAGAAAACAAAACAGCCCTACCACAGGATGCATCACTCCTTTCCCTTGCATCTACCCTACAGTGGGAAATAAAGGTTAATGGCTGTGACCACGTAGTAGTCTTGCATATTTCCTCCAATTGTACACCATGCGTGAAAACAGCTGAAGCTGACATTGATCTCATGGAGTGCGCCCTTACATTTACTGGTAACTTTCTTTTAGCAATCTCATAACACAACTTTATTGCGAAAACAACCCATTTAGATATCCTTTGGGAAGAAACAGGTTCCCCTAGTTTCTGACTCGAATAACAGATAAATAACCACTTAGTTTTCCTTATAGCTGCAGTGCGTTGAACATAGAAAGCTAACAGTCTTCTGACATCAAGGCAATGCAACTTTTCTTCCAGATCAGTTTCTGGATTCTGCATGTAAGCTGGCAAAACAATGTCTTGGTTCAGATGAAAGAATGATACCACCTTTGGTAAGAAGGTGATATCTGGTCTTAGTATTACCTTCCCTTTATGAAACCTCAAAAAGGGTGCATCTACTCTTAAAACTGCCAACTCACTTGTCCTTCTTGCAGAAATTATGGCTACCAGGAATAGTGTTTTCCAGGATAACAACCTCAAATCACAGGTTGCCATTGGTTCATATGGCCTACGTGTGAGTTCCAACAACACAAAATGTAAATCCCAACCCAGTACCAGAGATTGAATTGGAGGATACACATGTTTATAGTTCCGTAAAAAATTTTTAACAGTCAGACTCGAGAAACAGGAAAGTCTTCCCTTACTCTGTAGATACCAAGAAATTGCAGCCAGATAACATTTAACTGAAGATAACGACAGTCCCTCGGTACTGAGGTGTGTCAAAAAGGAAAGTATGTCTGCGGTACTGCAGTTCCAAGGTTAGGTACCATGATCCCTTGGGGTACCTGCAAAATTTGTCCCATTTGTAGCTATATGACTTAACAGTCGATGGTTTATGAGCCACTCTTAATATGTGGCTAACTTCCTCCAGGAAAGCAGAATTTACAGTATCTTCCACACAGTTAGTCAAAGTTTCTGCACATCTGAGTGAAACACGGTACCGTTGTGCATCATCAACAAGTTTGGCATCGACAGTAACCTCTGGTACTGATGTTTCAACAAAGTGAGAAGAGGTGAGAACCATGGCTGTCTTGGCCATGTTATCAATATGACCCTCACGTGACCCTGTCTTATCTTCGAGATCAGCTTCGTTATGAGAGGGAACAGTGGAAATGCATAGAGGAGCGATCCAGTCCATCTGTAGAGGAAAGCATCTCCCAGGCTCGTTTGGTCTGACTTTCAAAGAGAGCAGCACATCTTGCATTTCTTGTCCTTGGATGCAAACAAGTCTATGGATGGTACCGCCCATAGATTGAACAAGCTTTCAGTTATGGCAGCATCCAGCTCCCAGTCCTGACAGGACATCGGAGCTCAACCTAAAGCATCTACCCATGTATTGTCTGCTCCTGGCACATGTATCGCTGATGGCGTTATCCCTCTGGAGAGGCACCAGTTCCAGAACTTGATTGTTAATTTCAGAAACACAGTGGAATGAGTTCCTCCTTATTTGTTGATATAATATGTTACAGTTGAATTGTCTGTCCTCACTTGCGCTGCGAGACCGCGCAGGTGCACTTGAAAAGCCCTGAATGTCTTGATGACAGCAAGAAACTCCAGGACATTCATGTGCTGACATTTTTCCAACAATGTCCAATGTCCTTTTACAGATATATTCTGCATATGTGCTCCTCAGCCATCCATGGAAGCATCTGTTGTGACAGGTATCACCGGTGGATCTGGTAAAAACGGCATGCCCCTTAGGACATTTTCTGCCTTCAGATGAGAGACAAGCGCACCTGCTTTGGAATCATTATGTACTTGTTTTGGTGATGCAGAAGTGGATTGAAATTCCTTATGAACCAGTGTTGTGTAGAGGTCTTATTCTCAGTCTTGTGTTTGAAGTCACCATACTGGTGGAAACCATCAGCCCTAGGGCCACCTGTATGGCTCTGGCTCTCACCCTCACCCGTCATGTTATTAACAACTGCCTTAGACCATGCTGCATTTTTTGCCACCCGTCGTCTGGCAGAGAAAAGCCAACTCTCTGGTTGAGTCCAGTACAGCTCCAATGAACTTCACTGTTGTTTGTGGTAAAAGATGAAACTTCTTGAAATTTTATCATCAATCCTAGTGCATTCAGTAGGTTTACTGTAGTCTTCAGGTGTTGCAAAGGCTTTTGTCAGAGCAGTTATAAGCCAGTCGTCTACGTACTGAAACAGAACGATACCTCTCTGCTGCAGATATGCCATCACCACGGACATACACTTCGTGAACACCCTCAGCCCTGTGCTTATGCCGAAAGGGGAGTACTCTGAATCGATAAGCTTGTGTCCCCAACACAAAGGCTAGGTATCTTCTGTGCTCTTTCCTTATCGATATGTAGAAGTAGACATCTTTTAAAGCCAGCGTCACAAACCAGTCCCCTTTCTTCAGCAATGGCATTATTGACGCCAGAGTTATCATTCGAAACCATTTTGTTGTTATATAGTAGTTGACATCTCTTAGGTCTAGAATGGGTCGAAGACCCCCATCTCTTTTCAGAACCAGGAAGTATTTGGAAGAGAAACTCCTTCTTAGTTGGGCATATGAGATCTTTTCAATTGACCCTTTCTCCAACAATGTTGCAATCTCCACTTCCAGCTCTGGGGACGAAGATGTGATACGAATTGGTCCTAGTAGTCGATGGAATTCTATCATATAGCCCAATCTCACTACATCCAACACCCATGAGTCTGTTGTTATCAAGGTCCATGTGTGGATGAAATTTGACAGTCTGTTTCCAAAGGGCTTTTTTTTTTTCTCTGTCCCACAACTTCCAACAGCTCCATCGGTACCGATATTGGCAGTGATGATGGTAGAGATGACAGTATCTAACGTCGCCATGCTGTCAACACCAGCGGAACAGATGGTATCGACGGCGGTACTGACATTTGAGGTTTGAACAAAGAGATTTGGATCTTCAACAGTAGAAATGACAGAAACATGTTGACAGTGTGCGAGTGAGGTATCGTTCAGTTGGTTGTCAAACTCGCCGTTTTTATTGGTCTTGCTGTTTCTTTTTATATTGAGGCTGTCTGAATTTGGACATCGGAAATTTCCTTGAAAGCTGTTGCTGTCCTGATGTTTGGCCTTGTTGCTGTGTGGGAATTGGACTTCTTGTTCTCGCTGTGTAAGGCTGGTAACGGCGACATCGATACCTGGAGAATGATGACAATGATACCAGGAACCCATACTTCTTGGCAGTAGTGCGCATTTTCTGTGTGTGTTCTAGTTTGGTATCTGTACCTTCATTGAAAAGACCTATGAAGTCAAAAGGGAGATCTTCAATCACACTCTTCACTTGTTGAGACATACCCAACAATCTCAACCAAGCATGTCTCCTCAAAGCTATCACTCCAGCGATTGCCTTCCCACTACAGTCAGTAATATGTTTCGAAGTTGTGACTTGTTGGGAAGACAAACGATAGGCCTCACCATACAGAGAAGTAGCAGTCTTTCTTCATCTTCAGGCAGCATATCTATGAACCTTTTCATTCTAGTCTACAGGAACTGCTGATAGGCACCCATACCCATAGTTCAAGATTTTAAACAACAAGGCAGAGCTTGAATATGCCTTTTTCCCCAAATTGTCTAACTTCTTTCCCTCTCTATCAATGGGTAACACGTGAAGCTTCTGGGATTGTCTGGATTGAGCTGTATCAACAACTATTGAGTTTGGCTTTGGATGTTGAGTCAACCATTCTTGATCACTCTCAATCAGACAATACAGTGCTTCTACTTTCTTCAATGTCAAAGGAATAGAAGACGGGGAATCCCATGCTTTTTTAACAGTCTTTAACAAATAAGGCAATGATAGCTGGTACAGGTGCTCTATCATGCAGATCCTGGAAAATAGGACCTTAGAGATCCTCTTTATCCATCTGAACTTGAAGATTTAATGATCTGGACATTCACAAAACAAGATCAGAGAAAGAATGGACATCATCAATAGGTGATATACGTTCTGTGTTGACACAAAATTTGTTTTAGACTGCACAGGTACATATGATACGTGAGATCTCTCAGACTCAGACACAGAAGGAGATCTCACCATACGGTACTGAGGAGAATGGTACCTTGATGTAGACAGCCGTTCAGGAGAGACCAGAGTATGAAGTGAGTGTTGCTGGACTCTCTCTATATCTTTGTGATGTCCAGATCCAGACACTGCAGGCAACACCCTGTGACAAAACGGATTTGGAGACGTAGTGGACGACCTCGGAACATGAAGATCGTCGACTAGTCCCTCTCTATACCAATGAGAAGCTGGTGAGTCTTCCTCTTGGTATCAAGAATGCCTGCGCACCCAATGAACATCATCAGTGCAAGGAGAGACATCCCTGGAGTCAATGGAAAACTCCTCTTCAGGATGCTGTCGATAATGGTACGGAAATGTTTCTCTCACATAACAGTACTGACGAGGCGATCTCATACATGAATGTGACCACCTAGAGGAGGATCTCAGAGGTGATGACGGAGTTCTATGTCAACGCCTCGGTGGTGACTCAACAAAATCACATTGTCTCGATCTCGAGTGTCCACCAACAGGAGATCTTGACTCCTGGCAACGTGATACAGACCCCACTGAAAGGATCGGAGATGAATCCATGATCTCCCCCTCAGAGGGAACACAAACTTCTTCAATCTCACTAGATGGTACCATATCTCATACACATCGTGAGCAATCACATGATGAATATCCTCCATTGATTTGTCAATGGAGGTGCTCGGTACCATCAGAGACAGAGATTGGATTGGAGCAGGCAGACTGGGCTGCTCAATCCTTTTAGATTTCTTTGAAGGCTTTTCTCATGATGAGTCCTTCAATTTTCTCTTCTTCATTTTGTCTTTCTCACCTCGAACCATTTTCTTTGACCGTGAGGTAGAGACATGCTTTTTTTGGATCACCTCTTTTCTTTGTTGATACCAAGGGCTGAACAGGTTGCTCTTGATCCCAAGATTCTCCTGAATGGTGTCAATCTGTGGAGGGTGTAGGCGATGTTTGAGCCATTTTAGTAGGCTGAACAGATTTTTCCAAAATTGTGGGTTCAGAAGCTGACAAAACCTGCACCACAAAAGTGTCTTCAAACAGGCTGCTCTATTCCTTCTCGTCTGAAAAGTAAATAATTGGCAATGTTCACAATT
This sequence comes from Iguana delicatissima, assembly GCA_948472985.1. Taxonomy (NCBI): domain Eukaryota; kingdom Metazoa; phylum Chordata; class Lepidosauria; order Squamata; family Iguanidae; genus Iguana; species Iguana delicatissima. The sequence goes on along the minus strand of CAOKZL010000189.1, from coordinate 257,597 downwards.
TGCTATCTTATGGCCCTCACCCAGACAAAGGAGACACTCAGAATGACCGTCTTTGTTGGTGTTTTCCCTCCACAGGTTTTGCAACATTTAAAAGTTGCCATACAAAAGTAGAGTCCAAATCGCAAAGACACACTCATAGTCCAAAAACGCACACTGTGTCTGACCAACTGCCAAAAAAATTGCCAAGAGATAATCAGAAACAAATTCAGTCCAAGATAAAAAAAACGTTAAATCTATCCTTCAGTATGAGAAAGGCTCCTTACTTGCTACTACAGCGGCAGAAGAAAAAGAACTGATCGTTACTCAGGAAGGGGCCTTATATACCCTGGGGATGTGGGGGATGGGCCAATTGCCAAGACTGTCAAAGTCAGAGACCTGGGTGGCAAGCCAGCCTGGAGAAGAGAGTGGGAGAGCCAGCAAAGTCCAGCCGGGAGGAGACAAGCAAGCACTTACTCAAGGAAGTTCATTTACCAGAGCACCAAGTAAAGCTGTAGTCAGAGTTCCAAAGCCAAGGGTCAAGAGTCCAGAGGTCAATTCAAGGTATCAGGAACCGGTGCTGGGAGCAAGGTACAGAAAGAGGACAGGGCTGGACAGGCCTACTGTCAGGTGGATTTGTAACTGATTGACTGACCGTACCCAAAGGGTGGTCACCAATGGCAGATTCTCATCCTGGAGAGAAGTGACTAGCGGGGTGCCACAGGGTTCTGTCCTGGGCCCGGTGCTGTTCAATATCTTCATTAATGACTTGGATGAAGGAATAGAGGGCATGCTGATCAAATTTGCAGATGACACCAAATTGGGAGGGGTTGCTAATATGCCAGATGACAGGATCAAAATTCAAAAGGACCTGGACAGATTGGAGAGCTGGGCCAAGGCTAACAAAATGAATTTCAACAGAGAGAAATGTAAGGTCCTACACTTAGGCAGAAAAAATGGTATGCAGAAATATAGGATGGGAGACACGTTGTTGGCTAACAGTACGTGTGAAAGGAATCTAGGAGTCTTAATAGACTACAGGCTGAACATGAGTCAGCAGTGTGACATGGCAGCCAAGAAAGCCAACGCCATTCTTGGTTGCATCAATAGGAGTACGGTGTCTAGATTGAGGGAGGTATTGGTACCACTTTATTCTGCTTTGGTTAGACCTCATCTGGAATACTGTGTCCAGTTCTGGGCACCCCAATTCAAGAAGGAGATGGATAAGCTGGAGCAGGTCCAGAGGAGGGCAACCAAAATGGTGAGGGGCCTGGAAGCCATGCCCTATGAGGACAGACTTAGAGAGCTGGGTATGTTTAGTCTGCAGAAGAGAAGGTTGAGAGGGGACATGATAGCCATGTTTAAATATTTGAAGGGATGTCATGTCAAGGAGGGAGTGGGCTTGTTTTCTCCTGCTCTTGAGACCAGGACAAGGAGCAATGGATACAAGCTGCAGGAGGGGATATTCCACCTGAACCTCAGGAAGAATTTCCTGATGGTCAGGGCTGTCCGGCAGTGGAATGTGCTGCCACGGAGTGTGGTGGAGTCTCCTTCTTTGGAGGTTTTTAAGCGGAGGCTGGATGGCCACTTGTCGGGAGTGCTTTGAGGGTTTTCCTGCATTGCAGGGGTTTGGACTGGATGGCCCTTGTGGTCTCTTCCAACTCTACATTTCTATGATTCTATGATTCTATGACAGCTTGTAAGAAGTTTGCCACAAGCAAAGGGAAGCTTCCAGGCAGGCAGTTATATAGCCCCAGGCACAGGTGTGTCTGGTCACCACTTCTTAAACTTAAAAGCCAAGGAAGCCCCCCTTTGCACAGTCCTCTTGAGTCTCCGCCTTGATTGGGGGCTTATTGAACCAGGCTCCAGAGCCTCTTCAGAATCGGATCCCTGTTTCTCCAAAGGAGCAGGCACAGAATCAGATCCCTGGGCTTTTCTGCACTTTGAGGGGGAAACGGGGCAGTCCGTTACTCACCGGACTGGCACGCTCCCCCCGACGATCCATGATGATCCAGAGCAGCACGCACCTGTGCTACACACTCTCCAGAGAAGAAAATGGAGGCTTCCGGATGACCAACCAGAGAAGCTTGCCAGCCAAAAGCCCGCCCCCATCTAAATGGGTTGTTTTCGCAATAAAGTTGTGTTATGAGATTGCTGGCGCGAGCCTACAAAACTACACTTAGGGCAGCAACGGACTGGGGTGTGCCGGGCTATTGAAAGTCCTCTTTTAATCGGTCTTTCAATAGCACAGGCAATCAGCAGTTCTGGGTGTTCCAGAGCGGGCTGAAGTCCGGACAAACATTAAGTAGTCCGGACCCAGTTTGCCCCCAAGTGTAAACGTCCTTGCTGGAGGACACGCCACCCTGTTTTAAATATAAAATGCGGAAAAGGCCCTGTTGCTCTAAAGGAGCAGGCAGAGGGACGTCCGCGCCTGCTTGGCCCATGGCAGCAGGGGGAGCTCTCGAGCTGCAGGACTCATCTCCATCCAGAGCCACAGGGACCGACAGCTGCTGCTCGTCATCAGCAGCTCTGACAGGGGCTTCAGTTATCACAAAAATACCTGATTTTAGGCTTCCAGAAGGTTCCTAATGCTGTATTGCGCGGGCGTGAAATACCTCATAGTGTGATTCACAGAGACCATGAAGACGAAACACAGTTTCCAAGGACTGTGGTAAAACTTAGGACTGACTGAATACGACCTTCTGACATGACTGCAAAGCTACCAACACTGGACATTCACTGTGCTCTGACTGCCTTATGAATATAGATGTTATGGCTGTAAATTTCAAAAATCTTCCTCAGGCTGGGACAACATGACCCTAAAACTTGCTGGAGAACTCACAAAAGTGATCACTTTACTATCATCCTCATCCTCATGCCTTTTCCCCATTATGAGACTAAAAACAGCTTACGGCAGCAATTAAAACAAACATAGCAGTTTGACACACCCTACAAAACAGCGTGGCAGTTTTGATTGCTTACCCGTAAGACCACCAAGTAAAAATGGTAAAGTAGCTTAGATGAGCTGAGACAAACAGCACAACTAACGGAATATTGATTTTGCCAGAAACTTTAATATACAACACTGGAGGACCAACTACATTGGGTCTCCAGAATTTACCTCAGCTGTCATTACACAGTCCCACAGCGGGGTGGGGCAACGCACACCCATAAAGGCTGCACTGGTGTCCCTCATTCCCCACCACTTCCCTGAACCACTCTTGTTCTGGCAAAAGATGGTGGACAGCCTCTCTTTGAAGCCTTTTGGGATAAGTGATTTCTATTTTAAACAGATTGCAGGGGTCCCCAGCAGCTCTGTTTAGCATAAGAAATACCGATTTTCACAAAACCAGAAGTGGACTTCTATCCATTTCCAGTTTTGAGGGGAAGCAGGGTAGACATTTAGGGGGTATGGCTTCTAGGGGGTCTGAGGGGCATAAAATTCACCCCCAGGCCCATCACTGTTGCCCATTATTGCCCTACAAGGATATTCCAGGAGCAATAGGCGGTGTGGTTAATACCATTCTGGCTAGGGGATTCTAGGAATTGTTAAGTCCAAAAAAGTAACTTTTCAAAGCTTTTGTTAATAACAAGCACATCTACCCATACCTGCCTTATGATTTTAAACATCCATTCTGCCTTGCATTCAAGGCATTTTATGCAAATTACACAGAACTCTAACACCTCGCCTTTGAGAGAGAGAGAGACTGTAACTACTAAAGTTTCCAGCACATTGAACTATTATTACCTAGGGAGTTTAATTATTTTCTCATTCTTTTAAAATAAATTCTTCACTGTTTTCTAATTGTACTGAGGGAGATAAAGAGGGAACCAAACAGAGAAATATTGACATGATGATGTAGGCTCCATTTCCCTCAAAGATGGATGGGTACATTACGCAGTCTAATCCCCAGGACGTGGCTTCTGATCAAATTAGACAAATATTAACTGTGCTCTCCATTCAGGATCTTCACATATATATTTCAAGCCTAAAGAATGGAAGCAGAGCCCAAATAAAACATCCCATTGACCTAGACTAGGAGCAAAACAGGGACAGTATAATTGTGTTTTAAAAGGAATAAAACATATTTTTAGAAATACAGACATATTTGACAGTAATAATGAAGGGGAGCCAGTGTAGTGTAGTGATTTGAGAGTTGGATTGCAACTCTGGAAAACAAGGTTCGAATCCCTAATCAGCCATGGAAACCCACTGGGTGACCTTGGGCAAGTCACACACTATCTCAGCCTCAGAGGAAGACAAATCTTGAACAAATCTTGCCAGCCTTGGGATAGGTTAGCCATATGTTGGAAACAAAGATACTCAATACCAACAAGCTGAAGGAATTCACATTTGTGTCTGAAAATCCTAAATCTTGGATTAATGAAATATTGGACTGCATTTTCTACATGCAAATTAAAGTTCATGGGGGACATAATTCCTTCCTCCTTGTGATCTTCTCAGTGGAGGAGCGTCACCTTTTCCTGACCACCAAACCAGTAAACTTGAGGCAGAGATGGGGAATTACATTTACGCTTTGGGGATATAAGCAAAAAGGGACGCGACTTCCATGTTCCCCTCCTGAAATTTCACAAATTATTTCCCTACCCCAGTGCTTGCACATGCAGATCCTTTGATCAGTTCAAAGGCCGTGCTTCCCTTGTGTACTAGAAGACGCATGTTATGCTTGGCTAAGTGCTGTGTCTTTACTCAGCTGAAGCACACCTTTATTGGTTTCAATGAATCCTGGTGAGATAATAACGCCACGTATGTGCTGGATAAATAGGGTGTGAAGCAAAGGTAGCTGTGTTCCATCACCTTAACGCCTCTCGCTTTTCAAATGCGGGTGTGTGTGTCTGTGTCTTCCTTTCCGTATCCACTCTGCTGGGCTATTTTTCTTAGAAAGCTCCCTATCAATTGATCCACTTACTAAAAATAATGGGTAAAGCATTGTCATTGGAAGAAATTCTGACAAAGCCATCTAATATTCAAGCGGGGTGCTTTCAAGAAGCACAGATTTGATTTTTTCCTAATTATATATAGATAGAGGGGGGCCCTTAAGACTCCAGAGGGTGTTGACTAGGTTTCAGCCCGCATGTTTTTCCCCCTCTCCTATAATTAAAGTGTTGGTATTTAATTTATATAAAGAAAAATATGGATGAGGGAATGGTTTAAGAATATCTTGGGAGCTTGACCTCAAAGGTTCAATTTCAGAAGCACAGTGGGCCATAATATGGACCATGCCGCCATACAAATCAATATCAGCCTCATTCAGGGAATGAATATTGAAGGCAATTCATAAATGGCATTTGAAATAAAAATTAAACTTCATAAAATAAACAATAACATTTCACAATATTGTTGGCAGGGTTGTGATACAATTAGGACAGTAGATCACATATGGTTGTATTGCCTGAAAGAGTAACTGATTCTTTTGGTGGTATGAATGTTGGCTTTAGGACTCTGGAAGACTAGGGTTTGGGTCTCCACTCAGCTACGGAAGGCCACTGGGTGACCTTGGGCAAGTCACACTGTTTCAAAGGAAGACAACAGCAAACTCCTTCTGAACCTTTGCAGAATAAAACTTGTTTGTAAGTTGACAGTGCTATAGAATCTTGGCTATCAGGAATGGCATTGCTAAATAATATAGCACGTTATGTGCTCATGTGGAACCTCCATTTTAATTTCCCTTCCTGCTGATCAGAGAGAAGCAATGCTTTAGCAGCACTAAACAACTTTAGTAAAGCAGCAACATGGATAAAGGTGCTAGTGTTAATAAATTTACACTTATGGAATGTGTCATAAATAAACCAAAATTAGGTAAGGCTTATATTTCCTTTCAGCGCCAGTGCTTAACTGATTTAACTTTAAGAAAATAGAGTGTTGCCATCTGTGTTATTAAGCTCCGGTTTCATTTACTGTGAGTCACTTTGAGTGTTGCAAACAGAAAAACAACTCAGATTTAAATTAATAATAATCATTATTGTCATCATGCTCAAGTGGCAACTGAGTTCCCGAGGATCAAAACAGTTAAGTTGAAATAAATTCCAGCAGAGTGGAGAAGCTGCTGAAAAGCTGTTCCCTCTTCAAAACAACTTTTTCTATATGGCTCCCCCACCGCACCTCATTTTCTGTTGAAACCTGCATATATCAGGCCTTCTGCATCAGTATCAGTCTGGCATTTCCTGGCTCTTCTCAGTCTCTCTTTCAAACCTTTTACTTTCGCAGTAATTATAGAGCATTGTCTCCTGCAACACATGCTATCAGTATGACACGTTCCACAACATTTAACTCCTTTTCCCTGCTGCCATTCCAGAGCTTCACGGCTTAATGATACAGAGTCAGTAGATCACAATATGACCCTGTTAATATTTTTAATGCCATTTTTACAAATTACACCATAATGCACCGATTACCAGGATGAAAGCAAAATCTCAGCTGCGTCTGTCTGGAGCCCAAATAAAAGAACGTTTGAACATCTGTTCATCCTACAAATGTCTTTAAAAGCTTTGATTTTCCTGTAATCATTTGGTTCCACCATTTCACTCGTTTTCTGAATGTGTATCCAACAGCCTCAGGACAGTAGCCAGAGATCAGTGGTAATAGTACATTATAATCAAAGTTCCTGGGTGCACTTCTGTTTTCCTTTCAGAATGAACTAGAAGGGTAGGTGGGGGAGCCATTCTTAGTTTTTTGTCCTTTATTAATGCTGAGCTCATAGTGACAGGCAAAATATATGTGGTAGAATAACCCGAGTCAGAAGTTTAACACAGAATTCTAAAGCACAGGGATATTTTTCAGACAAACAGAAGGTGCTAGGAATATAAAACTTTTTATATTGCTGATAGGTCACGTTTTTCAAAGGGGGAGAGGGAAAACATTAGTCTAAAATCTATTTGCTAGCTCAGGTAGAATAGACCCACTGAACAGTGGGATTTACACAACTGTCGACTTAACAATTCGATAATTTATTTGTTGGGTCTAGCTACAGCTAGCAGTTGAATTTAGGCCTGTAAGCTCAAGTCTACCTAGAAGGCCTGCTCTTTCTATAAATTTGCACGGTAGTACAAAAAATATACTCTGAATATGGTCAAGGCATTCCCTTCTTTATGATCATGTATGCAATACATGTTGTGGCTTCAAAATGTCTTCCAAAGGACCAAATTCCACAGCAATTAATTAGGAGCACAAATTGTCAAGAACAAGGAGATGCCATGAAAGCAAAGAATGAACTTGGGGAAACAGAATAAAATGTCAGGTGAAAGATAACCTAACATCCATTTCCCTTTACATAGTATCTACTGTATCACATTTTGCTGAAGAATGTCAAAGTATAGAGTGAGAAGAAGTAAATCTGGATTAACCAGTACAGGTTTGTGTCCACATGCACAGTTAACTCCATTAAATAAATTCTCAATATATTTGAACTCCTATTTATTGTAACTGAGCACTACTATGGATGTTCAACAACCTACTATACAACCTACATACTACCTACTATGTTCTTCCCCAGATTTGCACCACTGCAGAATACACATGGGAGAAGATGTAGCTCTGAATGCTCCCCTCTGTTAAAAACTGCATTTTCAAAGCTGATGTAACGTTAGGGAAAAGTTTAGACTTGCTTTAGTTTATCTCCTGGGTATTCTTGTGTTTCATGTTAAAGAGGTTATTGAGCTGGTACTAGCACTTCCTGTAGGTCTAAATAAAGCCACATCAAACAAATGTTTGGGAGAAGTCAGAAAGGTCTGTATTGTCCAAATTACATCTGTCCCTCATTTGTGTTCTGCTGTTGTTGTTTTTTAATCATTGAGGGACAAAAAAAGACAGATAAGAAGAATTCGTATCTTCTGCACTGATTGGTGAAGTTGGGGGAAATATCAGAAAACTTCCTAACTTTTCACAGACTGTTTCCTTCATGTTATTTTTTTTTCAGGGCCCAGTTTTACATAAGGAAGTATGATAGACTGGATATTGGATACAGAACACTGAATTTAATGAAACAGTGAGGATGAGTAGAGTTACTGTTTTGAGAATAAATTTAGTGCTCTGATTGCAAGCATTGACTTGATGTCCCAAATTCAAATTCAGTTGAATCATTTATTTATTTGTTAACTAATACATATTTCAACCTGTCTTTTCTCCAAGAATCTCAAAGTGGCATACACAGCTTATTCTCCCCAACCCATTTTCTTCTCACGTTATCACTGTGAAGTAGGCTGAGCTAAGAGCTAGAAACTGGCCTAATACAACTAAGCGGGCTGCTTGGCTGTGCAGGACTTTGAACCTGGGTCTCATTTGTCCCAATGTGACCCTGCGGCCATGAAGGAGTCTTTTAAATTTGTTTACCAGAGTTTTATTGCTGCCCACCGACATAAATTCTTTGTCCAGCTAATAAAATCATATTATATCTGCAATATGTAGACGAAGATACACAACCACCTCATAAGAGTTTCAGAGAAATACAAACACACACACATTTGTGTGTGTGTTGTAGGCATGTGCCTACACACACACAAGAAAAATGCAATACTAGTTATTAATGAACAAATTATCAGCAAAATGTGAAAGGAAAAAAACCCATGGTTTCAGAAGGCTCAGATAGTATTACGCCTGTACTCATCTCTCAGTTGTGTTAGCCATCAGAGGCCGTTCATAGAAGCATATAGCAAATATTGCTCTGAAAGATTCTGACAAGAGAAACTGCAATTTTTCCTCTAGAAAGATAACTTTCTTTTCCCTCACTGGGTCTGGTAGCACAAGTCATACAAAGTAATAACTGAATTCACCTGCCTAATTCCTCCCGAGTTACGCTGAAAGCATATCCCATAATCCTAAGGGATGTACTAAAGCTTTGCCTAGGACTCACTTACTCAGCAGAAATTGCTCAAGATCACTACACACAGCACTTTTCTCCTCTTTGATTTAAATGTGCATGGCCCAAACTAAGTTTGGCACCAGATTTGCCACAATGCAAGACTTGGAAAAAGTCTTACTAGTTTTTTTGTCCCCCTTCAGACTTCAACACAATTGCCAAAGGATATCATAACATTGCACATGACTTTGCTTTGCTAATGGAAAGGATCATAATGCTAAAAGTGAGAAAACACTGCCTTTGTCCTACATTATGATTGAAATAAACAGTCAAAAGATCAGTAAATCATGAAACTCTATTTTGAGGTTATTAACCATTAGTGAAGACCAGAGTCCTTTGAATCATGGTCAGATTTAAGAAATAAAAAGAGCCCTGCTGGATCAGATTAAAGGCCAATATAGTCCAACATTGCTTAAGTGTTCCACCTCTGTGAACACTACAAGCAAAAGTGCAAGAGAAGATCTCCAGCAACAGGTACTGACAACCACATTGCCTCTGATACTGGACCTATCCATTATGACTAGAAACTAATGATAGCAGCATCCTTCTTGAATTAGTCTGGTCCTGTTTTAAAACCATACAGATTTGCAGCCAGCACTGAAAAAAAGCTAATTCCATAGTTTTACAGTGCACTGCATAAAGATGTACTTTATCAATTCTGTATCTCCTGTCATTCAGCTTCTTTCTTTATAGGGGAGTTGCTCCAGACCCTTAGTCATTTAGGTTGCCCTATTCTGCACTCTTCCCAGCATTAAAATATCTTTTGGAGATGTGTTGGCCACTACTAGACATGGTATTCCAAGTGTGGTTGTACTATATGTTTGTAAAAAGCATTGTACAGTTTTATTCATCTTTCCTTTCCGGGTGTTCCGCAACATGGAACGGACCTTCTTCATAGCAGGTCAACCTGCTGGGTTAATCAGACTAGTCACCACTGCCCAAAGTTCCCTTTCCTGGTCATTCTCCATTAGCTCAGACATCCTATTTATGTGAAGTTAGAATCTGTATTGCCTCACTGAGCATCATTTTACACTTCCATTTTAATATTTATTTATTTGCCTTGGAGATATCCTTTCAGAGGTGTATAAAAAGTTAGCAGAAATAATTTAAAAACTGCTCGCAGTATTAAGCCACCAATTTCTCAAAAAAACATTACAATACTCCTTCCATATTTGCAGGTTTCACCTTCATGAATTTGATTATTCGCAAGGCACGTGCTCACCTCCTCCCCAATTTTCCTCCTTCCATTCTCTTGATTTTCCTCACCCTAGGCTTGGGAGTCTGGTGTTTAAAATGGACATTTTTTCCTTTGGGTGAGCAAATCCCCACCACTGTTGCAGTCGTGTTCTCTCTGCCATTCTGCTGTGTAATGGCTGCTGATTGGTCAAGTGCTCTTACTCCTCCCTGTACCCTTCCTTTTTCAAGAAGGCTGCTGGAAGTAATTGCAAGGCAAGAACTCTTGTTCTTCTCCGAGGGGAAAGTATCGGTAAGCCCTTTACCTTGTCTTTTTTCTTTCCCGCCCCCATCGTTGGGGCCAGAGGGGAATTGCAGGGGGACTTATTTGCAGTTTTTCCACTTTCGCAAGGGTTCTGTGTCCTGAACCCTCACGAATGTGGAGGGGCTACTGTAGTCTGTGTTAAGACTAACTGACATAGGTCTGTCTAATTGCACTACTCTTCCATACCTCCTTCTTTCTCTAGGTGCAGTGCCATATATGTTGACAGATCTAAACAACACACAAAAAAATCACCTTATTGAGCATTAGTGGTTTCTCTCTCTCTCTCTGCTACTGTACTTCAATAGGATAATAGAATCATAAAGCTCGAAAGGACCACAACGGCCATCTAGTCAAATTTGCTGACATGTTATTAACTAAAAGAATTCACCAAAATAAAATCTTTCTGTCCCTGGGCTGTTTTCGTCCTAAAAGTGAAAACCTTTTAAGATATTATTTCCAATGATCACAGCACAATCAGTAGAAGATCAATATCACTCACTACCTTGGAAAATCAGTGATATAGATACTTCAAAGTAGAATTGATCCTGAATATACTTGATCTAAGAAATTTGCTGAAGTTTCTTATGGCCCCAACAAATTGTCACTACGCTGATTTAGCCGCCCCACTTCATGCCTGTCATTTCTGTATGTTTCTGTCCACTGCCCCCATCACTGTCAGAATAACCAAGATGTACTAAAAATAAGTACCTGGAAATCCTAATTAAACTAGCTCCTTTTTTAGAAGAAATAATGCAAAAAATTGAGAAAAAATAAATAAGAGCTGCTATGGTTAGTGGACCATAAACACTGTACATACTATTCTTGAGATCAGACCTGTCCTTTGCCATCACACAGAGAGAGATTGTGCAAAGCACAAAGACTCTGGAAATAGGGAGAGCCATAGCTGAGAAAACTAACATGCCTGACACTCTGGACTTACTTTGGCTCTAGCCCTCACAGTGCTGGGTTTGTTTGCTGGCTTTGCTTGCTAAGGAAGGGAGAGGAGGACAAGAACCCAAATGGCAGAATAAAGGCCTAATTGAAAATGCATTATATTTAAACAAACCACTGGAATTCTCAAGTCATTTTCTTCTATTGTTTTAATTCTCGTAATTTGACAGTTTGATGATAACAATATGCTTTTAAAATATGTTGAGCAACATCCACTTTCAACAATACCCAATAGTAGCTCTGAATTGTTTATCTTATCAGCTTTCCTAGAGGAAAACATTTGCCAGCAGATCTGGAAAGCTTGTACAAAAGTATTACACAAAAGCAGCTCTGAACCCTGGAAACAGCAACGGTTTACAATACATACCATGAAATTATGTACATCACTAAAGATGTTCTGACACTGAAGCCAGTTATAAATGGTGCTCAAGATACAAACCTCATTTACAAAGTAATCCCTGCTTTACAAATACTGCATTTGGATTATTATATATAAAGGAATTTAAACATCTCATTTAATTTGATCATGCCATGTTTGCCTTTTTACTTTCCCATCTCTGACTATCATAACATATGAGAAAGTTCAGATATAGATAGAGCTGTGTGAGAGAGTGACAGAGTGTGAACATGAGAGAATGCATTTGAATTAGCTGTGAAAGACCAATTTCAACAGGTGCTATTTACCTGCAGCATAGCAGGTTAGAGCAGTAAACCCAGAAATATCTATGATATCTTCATGCTAGCAGTGACCAATAAGAATGTTCTTTAGTCCACGGCAAATGTCTTGAAAGTCATTTTGGTGTTCAGCCTTTAAAGGACACTTCAGATGTTTCTCAAGACTGAATCATTTTCTTCTGTGCATCAAAGACATATCTTTTAAAGAGAAGAGTGATATGAACAGGCTGGACTGAGTCAACCTTGTTGCTTTCATCCTCTTTTGCTGTATCTCCCTTCCCTGCCTTGGGCTTCTTCTTGGAGATGGCAGTCAGAAGTGCCTTTGTTTCTGGCCTCACCCCATCTGAAAAGAATAAAGATGCATATTTTCAAAAAGGAAAAACCTCTGGGCAAACATTTCAAAATTATTAGTATCAATCTCAAAGTGATTTGAACGTGAGCTCATCCCCACAGAATTCCAAAGTAAGAACAGCAGTCCAGAAATCCAGGAAAACTGGCAAGTCTACCATTTCAGTTCAGGGTTTCATTGAGTAACAGGATAAATAAGTACATAGCCTCAAAACAAGCTGGTTATTTTGCACACACTGATTCATTTTACACTCCAGCACCTTCTGGAATCATCTTCCTTACTTTTCAAAAACCTACATCCAATAAGCCAGCAAAGGAGGCAACTTACATCCTGGCTGTTACAAAAAAGTCTTGCACATAGGAATGAGGGTATCAGGGAGATGAATTCTAGCCCATGTTTCTCTCTGCTAATCTTCCACCCTCAGAAAGGTTTTGCTTTTGTTTGGCAGACAAGCACTTCATCATGTGAACTCCCAGCTTCAGTATTAAGTAGTAAAGTCTAGATATACATGAGCCTAGATCTCCTAATGCTTGGAAGAAAAAGCTATGGATATTAATGAACTTGACAATACTGATTAAAAATATTAACAGAATGACACTATCAGCTTTCTCTATAGGAGAAAAAAAGACCAAGGTACAAATAGGTATAGAAACTATAACTCAAAATGAAAATACAATTGCCATCAATTGTTCATAACAACACAGAAAAGATGATAACACCAATGGTGAATTTGTATCTGTGGTGTTGTATATGTACCCTTAGCTTAGTCAAAATGTATTAATTGTATAATCTAAGAGTTTATCTTGAAATATAGGTAGACTAAATATTATTGCTTCCAATTTATGCACCATTTTAAAGGTGTGGTATTGAAGAATATGAGTTTGTAAGTTCAAATTCTTTACAGGGGAATACTTGCTCAAGAACTACGTGCAAAAACATGAACACCTGTCCCTTTCTTCTTAAACTTCTGAAGTTTCATTTTAATTTGTCACATCAGAAACATTTAAAGAGAGAGATGGATAGTCAACTCCAAATGAAAGTTATAGAACAAGGGAGAATAAGTGCTGTCCAGGGGTTGCCTTTGAGGTCCTTTATTTCTTCAAGAGGATGAGAGAGATCTAAAAAGCATATTCAGTGCCACCTAGCTGAATATTCTGAAAATGTAATTCTTAGGCAACAGGCCAATTTCAGCTCAGGTATTTCTAACCTGTGGTGTCACATAACCTTATCTCAAACACTTAATCAGCTTCACTCCCCTCATACTGAAATTCGGAGACAGATTCTTATATTGTAGCCCGACAAAAAGATTGAGATGCTTATGATTTACTGGAGACAGGACGTCTACAAGCACAGGTGATCTGTTCCACTGCAGACAAACTAAATGGCCATTTACGGCTGATGGTGGTGAATCAGCACAGCCCCCCCCCCTCTACTTTTAGCCTTGTCAGGCAGCTATATCCACCGTGTGGTGGGTGGAACATGATGCAAAGGCCTAAATGGAGACACTGCTGTTAAAATGGCAGAAGTCTTTATCCACTTTTATCTTCAACACTGCTAGCCACTTTTCAGACATAGCACAATGCTGCCTCAAGGATCACCTGATCTCTGAAACAAAAGTCTGTGAGCCTAATCTCCCTCTTGTTGGTGAGCACACATAAATCCTCAAGCACTTCTAAGTTATATGGAAAAAGAAACAGTAGGAAATTTTTAAAGGCTATGATGTACACCTGAGATTTGCCTTGAGCACCTTAGAGGAAGCTTTGTTGCTGCTGCTGTCACAACAACAGCAACAAAATCTGAAACATCAAGTGTGAATGCAATAAACATTTAACATACAGCAGCAGTGGGCAAAATGCAATCCTGGAGCCATATGCAAACCCCCAACAGATTGTACTGGCATCTCCTGACCTGTCTGAAAGCAGCAATTTACCTTTTAAATAGGGGTCCTTTCACACCACACAATTATAGCAAGATGATTCAATTTAACCGCCATGCCTACATTCTATGAAATCCTTGGATTTGTAATGTGGTGAAGCCCTGGAGCTCTCTGGCTGAGAACTATAAACACTCCTTCCTAAACTGCAAATCCCAATATTCCATAGGATGGAACCCGTGCTCTTAAAATGGAATCATAGTGCTATAATTGTGTAGTGTAGAAGAGCCCTAGATTGCATGGACATACAAAGAAAACCCAGTAACAGGTTCACCTTAGGGTTGCAATAAGTCAAAAATGACTTGGAGGAACGCAACAACAACAACCCATGTTATGAAATACAGAAGGGTTAGGATTCTTTTCTAATTACCCAAAGCAGTTCACAACAACAGAAATCAGACAAAACAAGACAAAGAGAATAAAAAAAACAAACTAAATCATGACCAAAGGTTTAACTTAACTGAAAGATGTAACTGAAAGCAAAGACTTACAGCTGTTGTTAAAAAAAATCTATTTAAAAAAATTCTGCTTCAAAATCTCGGCAGCTTGGAGTGCTCACTGTGAAAACCCCACTCTGGCTTGCTGCAGTTCTTACTTGCTATGCAGGTAGCACAAATAATAATGACTACAGAGTTGACTTCAACAGGTAAAGGGGTAAAGATAGGGAAGGATAACTGTTATGGTGGAATTGAAATTGTGCAGCTTTCCAGAAATTACTGGACTGAAAAATCCCAGCATTCCTCACTATTGGCTCTCCTTGTTGGGTTACTGGGAGTTGTGAGCCTACAATATCTGGTAGGCCACAAAATTGCCATCCCTGCCTTAAAGTCCTTGGTTGCATAAACCTCTAAAAAAGATGTGGAAAAACTAGGTCTCTCTACATTTTGCTATACTCCAACTCCCATTAGTCCCAGCTAGCATGGCCAATAGTCAAGAATGATAAGATCTAGCTTTAGCACCATCTGGATCACCACAGTTCCACCAGTCTAGCTTTAATGGTTAAAACCAGAACCTTGAACTGGGCCCTGATGCAAAATGGGAGCCAATGCAACTCATAGAGCACAGGTTACACAAATAAAAATATCCAGTTAACACGGGGAAAGAGGAAAAATAGCAGAAGAGCAAAAATGGTAAATGAAATGCATAATAATCTTCACTTCACAAAGAAGAACACATTCCAAACTGTATTCTGAGGGAAACCAAGGTATATAGGAAAAGGGCACTTCATTGGCATGCCTCTGTTAAATTAGGGCATTATCTCCAAGGTTTTTTGGAGCAAGAAAGGTAGGAATAAATATGGTAGCTAGCTAGCTACTAGAGCAAGAGAAATCACAAGCTGCCAGCCAAAAGCAGCTCAGGTATTACTGCTATGTATCTAAATTACTTAATCAGATCCCACGGCCCTTATTCTGCAAACAGATTAGGTAGCTGCTGGCATCACACCCTGACAAAATGGCATGTGGCGGGTTTTTTTTCACCGTGGTGCCAGGAGGTCTATGGGCTGAAGAGGCTCTGTGACACCAAGCACACAAAGGGGGAAAGCACAAGCAGACAGGCAGAGAGGCACAATCTAGGTTTCATCTACCTTGGTGGATTTCTCACATTACACACAATGCATACTTTGAATTTTACAAGACCAAGGAAATGAAGGAAAATATATCTGTCACTGAATAAGACATCAGCTCCTTAACAGCTGAAATGACGGATATTTTTAGATGGAGGTCTAGTTTAACTTACTTACATTAAGGGTCTAATCTCTTTTGAACAATGGCTGTGTAAGTTTGAATACATAGTGAGAAATCTGTTCCATTAATTAAGTGCTGCCTGTACTACTCGGATTTGTAGCAAATGTTAATAGATTTCTCCTTTCCTCTGTTGGACAATTACCTTATTTTGCCAACTTGCTAATGGATTAAATTGAAAAGGTCTATGTGTTTAAAAAAAGAGAAACAGAAAAAAAAAAGGATTTAGCTTCAAAGTTCTAACAGGCGACTGGCCCACATTATACAGAAGAAATACTTACATATGTTAATATTATTAATGAACGGTCCTCTGAGGCATATTAGATATTAGGAAGCTTAGCAAATTCTTTCCCACCCATCACCTGCTTTTACCTCTAAATGTATTACGTTATATTTTAGTCTTATTGCTATGTATGATTTTATAGCAGGCTAACCCATAGTACAGCGATAGAAATACAAGTAGTCATAGCTCATAACCCATCATCATTCTGGACTATGGCCATTTCCGCACGAGCCTGTAATAGCGCGATGATTCCACTTTCAACCTCCTATGGAATCCGTCCGGCCCCTCCCGAAACTGCAAACCCCAGGATTCCATAGGAGGTTGAAAGTGGAATCATCGTGCTATAACAGGCTTGTGCGGAAATGGCCTCTGATAGTGCTGGCTTCTGCTTCACTGCTTTCCTTCAAGTAGGCTGAGTATCTGAGATACACAATAGTTGGTTTGGTGTGCCTGAAGGAATACTGCTGGTGCTTCCTGTAATGCACCATTCATGATTTATGAGGTACAAAGTACTTTCGTCAGTTCCTCTTGTTTCCTGCCATGTAGATGCAACTGAAGTAAGTGTGGTTGGCCTCTATGTGGTAAACACCACTTATGCTCCAAACAGCTGAATGTGGCAAAAAGGAGCCAACCCATGGTCTTGATTAGTATATATTTCGTAACCCATTAAGGTATCAGCTTTGCCTATATAAATGGGAAAAACAAACTCCACGGGAAAATTAATTCGATGCTACTCATGGGTTCAATGTTGAGAAAAGTTTCAGGACTCTTGTTATAATTGTACAACATTTTCCAAATGAACGCTTAGCTTTGGTTACTTTAACTCCCTTCTGAAAATAAATTGTAGCCCAGATTTTTATAATTGCAATGCAAATTTTCATCTCTAGCTTGAGTATGCAACTGAATATAAACATATGCAATCAGAGTAATTTGGTATTCAAATTACCCACAACAAAAACGTAGGCTTTTATTCCTTCAGGGAACAAACTGTAAGAAATGGCAAAGGTTGCTTTAATAATTCGTCTTCTCTTTCACCATCTAGTGCCTGATATTTCATATCCCTCTAATCAAAACTAGCCAGAAGAACCCAAAGCCTGCTAGAACTTGATGCTTCCTCACTGAGCAGGAAATTTTTTGTCCTCCAACACAATATCTGGCTGCAAGTCCCCCCTACATATACATATACTCACACTCACACACACACACACACACACACATTTCGTTTAGCTTAATTGGTCTCTGTGAGGGATCTGTATTCATAGATATTCACAGACTAACCAGACAATGTTGAGAAAAAAACCCAATGGCTGATCTCCCTTTCCTGTTGTCAGAAGCATTGCTATTTTGTACTGAGTTTCAATCACATCCCATTTTAGATGATGGCAAACTGCTGCTTATGTTCACATCTTAAAACCTAAGAAGTTTAAACCAGCAGTTAGTGGGCCCGACTTTCATTCTGCACTTCTTGCTGTTATATTTATTTGTATCCCTCCCTTCTCCCAAAATTGGAACTCAAGGCAGATTCCGATTTACAAAAAACAATACAACCATCCCTCCACATTTGCTAGGGTTAGGGGCACAGGACCCTTGTGAAAGTGGAAAAACCATGAATAAGTCTAGGCCCTCCCAAACCATATTTAACATACATAAGAAGTATGATCACCATACTCAACCCACCATGGATTCCTTTGAGGCATCAGGGTTCCTTCACAAGGCAGAAGTGGGTGGCTGGTGGGGCTTACTGCCACCCCGACTGCTGCCCTACACCATTTTTAATAGGGACTTAGAACCCTCATTTGCAGTTTCTCAGTCTCAGGAGGCTTGCAGTCCCTATTAAAAATGGCATAGGGAGTCAACAAAGGTGACAGCAAATAATCCATGAACAATCAAATCCGCAAAAGTGAAACCCGCAAATGAGGAGGGTTGACTGTACAGCTAAAATAGAGAGATAAAATCTCTCAGATAAGAGCCGACTTGGATGCCGGTGTTATAGCAGAAGTTACAAATGAAGTGTCCGGCGACTCCGTGAACAGGATTATACTTGATCAGTTTCAGTCAGTGAGTACCGAGGACGTAGACAAGCTCCTTGGAAATATAAGAAAGACAACTTGCCCTCTTGATCCCTGCCCTTCATGGCTGGTCGTCCAGGGAGGAGTTGCAATTAAGACTCAGTTAAGATACACTATTAATGCATCCCTAAGGGAGGGCAATTTTCCAGCTTGTTTAAAAGAAGTGATTATATAGCCGCTTCTAAAAAAGCCCTCCCTAGATCCCCTGGATATGAATAATTACAGACCAGTCTTCCATCTCCCATTTTTAAGCAAGGTGATCGAGAGGGCTGCTGGTCTTCAGCTCCAAGCTGCCTTGGATGAAACAGATTATCTAGACCCATTTCAAACTGGCTTCACGGCAGGATATGGAATTGAGACTGCCATGGTCGCCTTAGTGGATGATCTTCGCCTAGGTATTGACAGGGGAAGTGTGACCCTGCTGGTACTCTTGGACCTCTCAGCAGCTTTCGATACCATAGACCATGGTATCCTTCTGGAACGCCCGAGAAGGCTGGGGATCGGGGGCACCGCACTTAAGTGGTTCCGGTCCTTTCTCTCAGGTAGACACCAGATGGTGATGCTTGGGGACAGCTGCTCCTCGAAAAAGGAGCTTAAATCTGGCATCCCTCAGGGCGCTGTCCTGTCCCCAATGCTATTTAACATCTACATGAAACCGCTGGGAGGGATCATCAGGAGGCATGGAGCAAGGTGCTATCAGTATGCTGATGACACCCAGATATATCTCTCCATGCCTCGGATAATAGCATCAACTAAGGGTGGCATCTCGCCTCTGAACGAATGTCTTGAAGCAGTAATGGACTGGATGAGGAAAAACAGACTGAAGCTGAATCCACTTCCCCTGAAAGACTGTGTCCGCAGCTTAGGGGTGCTCCTGGACTCGCCACTTCAGATGACAGCTCAAATAGATGCGGCGGCCAGGAGTGCCTGTTATCAGCTTCGGCTGATACGCCAGCTGCATCCCTTCCTGGAGCTAGAACACCTAAAAACAGTGGTGCATGCACTGGTAACTTCACAGCTTGACTTCTGTAATGTGGTCTACATAGGGCTACCCATGTGCTTAGTCTGGAAACTTCAATTAGTTCAGAATACAGCAGCCAGGTTGGTCACTGGTAGACTTAAAACTGACCACATAACACCAATTCTGAAGTCTTTACATTGGCTGCCTATTAGTTTCTGGACACAGTACAAGGTGTTGGTTATTACCTTTAAAGCACTTTATGGCTTGGGCCCAGCCTACCTGCGGGATCGCCTTCTCTCATATAATCTGCCCCGCACACTAAGGTCCTCTGGGAGGAATTTACTGCAGCCAGTCAGAACTAGGTTGGCTGCAGTTACCCAGAGGACCTTCTCTTCTATCGCTCCCAAGTTATGGAATGGCCTGCCGGAGGAGACCCGGCATATTACCAGTCTTGACTGCTTTAAAAAGGCAGTCAAGACTGTCTCTTCCGACAGGCCTTCCAAAACTTCCGACAGGCCTTCCGACAGGCCTTCCCAAACTGCTCTCTTCCACCGCCTCCCACCAACTGTCTTGCTGTTCTTTTAATAGTCAGTTGATTGTTTTTAATTGTTAATTGTTGTGTGTTTTAGGGGGTTGGTTTTAGGTGGGTTGGTGGGTGGGGAGGATTGGGTATTTTTTTTAATGTTTTTTAATGTAATTAATGTATTATTGTTGTCCGCCGCCTCAATCCACTGGGAGAGGCGGAATAGAAATAATTTTTATTATTATTATTATTATTATTATTATTATTAGCATACAGAAAAGTTCAGGTCTACATCTGACATCTAAAATGCAATTAACAAGATAAAAAGCTATTAGAGACCAAACCTCACTTCATTTGTTTTCTACATGTATCATCCATTCCATTTAGCATTTCTCCATCTTATACCTAAAAGATCTTTACTTCACAATTTAGACTTTAGCTTGAAGGAGAAGTGGCAGCCATACTGGTAAGTGCTGTCTCTGAAAATTCTTTCTTAAAATATATGGGATAACATCTTACATTTATGTTCACAACTATGATGTGATTATTTGTGGAGATTTTATTTTGGGGACAGTGAAGGCAATTGGAGATTTAGAAATTGTGTGTTGTTGGAACTGGGGGCATTCTGGTGATTGCTGGGGGGAATTACTCTGGTTATGGTTAAGGTAAGTTATGGCATTAGGAGATTGACAGGCCAAGTAAGAAGAGGCTCAGTTAGACTCCTGATGTTTATTTCCTGTTCTGGTTTATCTGAGAACCAAAGGTTTCAATCCAACCTTAGCAATCTACTTTACAGCCTTCTGGTACTAGGTCAGCTTATAAGAGAATTCTCTCAATCATAGTTTGACTAAATATAAAGAAGCCAAACTGGTAAGCATAACAAGGATTTGTGTGGGAGAGTTGAGGATGGATCTCTCTTAACTATCTTTACTGGGTATTCTGTTAGGCACCACAATAAGCTCAAGGGCCAGGCAGGGGGCATCACTGTTGCCTATGATAATTTAATCTGCATTTTCAGGCTTCCAGTCTGTTGCTCAAGTCCTATTTGGGGGGATTTATGCCCCCAGGGATGCAGTCCTAGAAAGTTATGGAATGGAACAGAATGAAATTTGAGGTGTTCCATGAACAGCTTGACTGATTGTTTCATTTTGGAAAAGAAGGCAGAGATTTCACTCAACCACGATTTCCAGATTCTGGAATGGAGACATAAATGGTTGCTGGGACCAGATGTTATCCAGGCTACAAGGGTGAGTATAGAGAACCTACAATGCTATACACTTTTGGCACTGCTAGGCCCTGTGCATGCTCTGATAATACCCAGAATCACATTAGTTGTCTCATGATGAAGGGATTTGTTTTTCTTGGCATTAAAAAAAAGTATCTTAATGCACCCCCTCCCAATTTCCTATCTACAAATACAGAACTAAATTGTAGTTGTTACTATTAGTGTTACTTATATCCTATAATTCTCTCATAACTGAAAACCAAGGTAATTTATAACACAATTAAAAAAACCTGGCCCAGCTAAAAATACTGTAAGTTTTGCTATTAAGACAAAATTAAACAAACTACCATAGTAAAACAATCACCAAACTGAAACCATTTAAAAACCATTTAAAAATACACCAGAAAAAGAAACAAAAGAAAAAGTGCTGCATCCCCATTAAAATCCCCTTCTTCATCAGCCAGTCAGTCACCGAAAGCCTGTCTGAACAGCAAGGTCCCTTGGAATTACAATAGGGAAAGTGACAACCTACGTTCCCTTAGAAGGGTACAGCTCAATCTTGGAGCACCCACTAAGAAGGCCCTCTCTTGCATCTTCACTAAACATGGGCCATTTCTACACTAGACTGTTATAGTGCTATTATTCCACTTTCAAGATCCTATGAAACCCTGGGGTTGGCAGTTTAGGGAGGGTCCTCAAAGGCCCCTCCTGAAACTGCCAACTCTAGGATTCCATAGGTTACTGAAAGTGGAACAGCACTATGACAGTGAAGTGCAGAAATGGCCATGGCTATAAGAGAGGTGGGATCAAGAGATAGGCCTCTCTTAAAGGCTGGGCAGGCTCATATGTGGAGGTACATTCTTTCAAATAGTCTGGACTGAAATTATGAAGAAAACAAGGCCAATTGGAAGGAAGACATTCCCCAGCTTAAGAATACTGTGTATAGAAATACAAGAATCATTTTTGCGCTCAAAAATGAAACAGGTCAGAATGAGTGTGTCCTTTAAAATATGTGAATATTACAGAAAATGAAACACGCTCATCCATCCCTACTTCAGATGGCGGCTTTGAAAGGGGGATTTCTCAGTGGCAGAACATGCAACTGGGAAATTCTCTCCCTGAGAAAACCTGGCAGGACAAGAACTTTGTTTTCTTATTTATTCATTTATTTATTTATGATATATATTTTTGTCCTTTGTTTTTGGTATAGTTCCTATCTTTATTAGTTGTTTTAACTTTTGCAACATAAATGGCATTTTATGGCCCCAGTCTCTTCATTATTCATAAGAACAGGACTATACAATTTGTGATCCTGCTACTCCTCATTGAGTGATGTCCCATATCCTGTGAAGGGTTGGACAATACCTCTATTTTTGCAGTTTCAGACAGGTTGCAAAAACAGGGAGTATCAGAAGCTTCTGGCCTGTGATAATACATATTTCATAAGAAGTTGGGTGATGAAAAGGGATGGAAAGAAGAGTTTGAACACTGACTCTCAAAACAAGAATTCCTTCCCATTCATCAGGTTCATTATTATCAGCTGTCCACAGATTAGCTAGATTTTTCTACTTCTCTCTCATTCCTATCATCCTACTTTTAAAAAGCATTTTGTAACCTTCATGTTTTCTGTCCTTCCATCTCAAGGTGGCTTCTTCTAAGCTTTCTGGGAGATTACAAAAAGTTTTCTAACATGGTCACAATTCTCAAACAGACTGTAGTCTCATTCTTCACCTCTCTTTCCCTGCTTTGTTGTTTCCTCAGTCATGCTTTCTAAGAAAAGCTCCTTTTCTAATTTTTGAAAAAAGTGAACAAACAAAAATTAGCTAGGTAATGGAAAAATGATTTTTAAAATGACCTTAGCTTACTGGAGGAGAAGTAAGACAATCCGGTACCTTCTCAATGCCTGCCTAGGCTGAAAAGCGGAAAACAGCCAAGCCACAGACTAATCAGAATATTGTGAACAGGTGCCATAATATATGTAGGGGCTGAGCTTGCCAACAGAGCTGAGGGGGGAAGGTAAATTTATACAGCTGAGCTCTAAACCCACAAAGAGAAGTCTGTGCACAGAATGTATTAAGTATCAGAAAATTAAAAGTGCCAGTTTTGAATGTGATGACAGTTGCACTCAAACACAGATGCACTACCCATATCGAGAACCTATTTAATACTCAATGATCCCAAACAAATGTACAGGTTGAAAAACTCCTTGAACATTGGTTAGTGTTGGTACAACCCATATGGGTTTACCACAGCATACAGCCCCAACTAAACTGTAGTTAGCCACAGCAGGAAGAAATACAAGAAGCACAACTACCACAAGTGAAGTCGAGAAGGACTTGTGAAGCAAGAGAGGGAACTGAGGCAAGCTCATTTTATAGCAAAACTGTTCAAAACATCACCTGGTAAATCTTTCTCCTGAAAGCATTATGCAAAGTGCAAATATTAACCACAAAACACAAGATCTTGCTTTACCTACGAATCACACAATTAATCGAAACACCAACAGCCACCTAGTCCATTCTGCAGTAGGATCTTTCTGTAAGACAAGATGTTCAACCAGATTATCCTGGAAAACTTAAGGGAAGTCTATTACCCATTCACAGCCAGATTACTAAACTGATCTTCAGTATACTGCACAGAAACATCCTGCTCATCTAGTTGAGCATGCCTGTAAGAGCAAAAACAAACCCAAGACATGGAGAGCAAGATCCAAACTAAGAATATCCAAAGTTTCATTCAGATATAATGTAAAACCATTATTTCCTGTTATGTGAACAAGTCTTGGGTTTGCACCCTGGCCCCATCTCTTCTTTGGTATTTCAGAAAGAGGAGACCAGAAGCACTTGTTTCTGATTTTAGACTAATTACAGTTCCCTATGGTATCCAAACTGAAGAAATGAGATTTCTTTAAATAATGTTCAGTGTGAACAAGCTAAATCAAAGACAGGTTACAGGTACAGGCTTGTTCTCAAAGGCCTTTGTTCAAGCAAACCACTTTTCTGGAAATCACTGGAACTATGATGCTTTTGGATTCCTCCATTATATGAAAAAGAAGAGGAAGAGAGTATGCAGCTTATTCACACAGTAGGAAAATCTCACTCTTTCACATAGTGAAATCCCACTACATCTGAACCAGACCAGTGTGTGTGCAGATCACACAGGCGAATTTTAAAAATTAATGGAGATCTACATACCTACAGCTGGAACCTAATCTGTTATTACAATAGTAATATGCAACACCATCAACAATGTGCTGGGAGTTGTGCAGAATATAGCAACAGCAGTTACATTTCTATACCACTTACCAGTGCTAAGCACTCCCTAAGTGGTTTACAATGGCTTTAGCTAATTGCCCCCAACAAGCTGGGTACTCATTTTACTGACCTACGGAAGGCTGAGTCAACCTGGAGCCCTGCAGGATCAAACTTATAATGTTGTGGCTGCAGTCCCAGCATTTAACCACTGGACCACCAGGGCTCATTCATACTAGTTATTTAATATTTAGTCAGGAAGTCCTGTGTCCCTGCCCTTGCTAACAGAAACATGCACAAGACTTGTCGTCTGCTAGAGATAGTACACAGACCTTCATATTACACTGTGGAGGTATGCTGAACAGAAGAGCCCTCTTTACACTTCTTGCTTAGCAGCATTAGGACTAATTGTTGCTGTAATGTGGCCACAGCTCTCTCTAGTTCAGACATGTTCATTAGCATCAGGAAACTCTTAACACCTGTTCTTGATTTGCTGCCAGTATCTGCACATGCATTATCTGACCCTCTTCTAGAATTTAGAGCCGTATTAGTTATTGGGCGTTCAAGAGGAATCTCACCAACCCTCATGATTGTAAGCAGGATGTTCAATAAGGTTCTTTTGTACATTCTGGCTAGAAGAACTCTGAGCTTCTTGCTTCCCATCTGCATTTGTATGTGACAGGAAATGGGCTAGGAGGGAAAAGCTCATTAATAAAACAACTTTGCTACTGGAAGTAATAATTATAAGAGGCAAATGCATTTCTTTCAAATGGAAAAAGGACTTCCATGTCTTCCCCTACCTCCCCAAGGGCAGAAAAATGAATCAACTCTCCAAATGAAGTAAAGAGTTAGACAGAATCCACATGTACACTGGATTAATCACAGTTGTTTTTTCCTCAGTTACAGGGTTTCTTTAAAATACACCCTTAACCACTCACCTCATCACAAATGAGTAATTCAAACCTAGAAGACCTGAAATCATTACCTCTTTACATGGGGAGCTTCATCCTATTCTGATAAAGGGATGTGTGTGGAAGCTTACTTAAGTACCTGAAAAATTCCACTTATAATTACAGCTACAACGAAAGAGAGACCTTTCACTAGTATTATCTGAATTCCACAACACAAACCACTCACCATCACTATAGGTGAACGATGCGAAACCTATAACCCTGAGCCCCACCCAGCATTGACAATCATCAGGAATGATGGGACCTATAGTCCAAAATCTTGGAGGACCTTGAATTTCCCACCCATGCTTTCAGGTTCAGCCAGTTTGAGTGTTAACTTTCATAACCTTGCATACAGACTTCACTTACATGTTGCAGATATTCTGAGGAAAGAATTAAAAAGTTCAATGAATATTCTATTTTGATTCAGAGAATGGCTGAATTCAGACATCATATTTCCTGATCTCCAAATTAAATCCAGTTTTTAAACTTCCAACCATCGATGAATGAGTAAGCCCCAAGTATTGCTACATAATACAAAATTTTATCATCCCGGAAGAGTTTCCAAACTCATTCTAAGAAAGGCGTTGTCACTCACTTCAGAGTCAGGATTTAGCCTGAGCTAAGGGGAGATTTTTTTCCCATCTGCTTTCTTGTTAAGATTGTGAATACAGATAAAAATGCGAGCTATTCCTATCATTCCTAGCCTTAGAAATTCAGCATCAAATTTAAAAAACTGCTGCTCTGTGTACACAAGCTAGCTATCTCAACCCTCTTATTCACATGAAATCTACTCCTAATACCTTGATTTTTTTTTAAACCTCAGATTCATATCCTTTTTTCCTAAAAGTTTTCAAGGCACTTTCATTTTAGAGGCCAAGCACAAGGAATAAGTTGCTGCTATATATTAATGAAAAACACTTTCCTATGGCTAATAAATTTGAGACTATTCCAGGACTGATTATGAATCACCTATCTGTAGGAGCTGCTAAGTTGACTGGGTGAAAATTCTTGCAAGAAGGCCTTTGGCATTGAGGCTGAGTCTGCTAAGATCTCCTTGTGACTGATGGTTGCCATTTCCTGTCAGAATTGCCGTGAAAGCAGGGACAGACAACTTTAGAATGTTTTGCCCTTGTGACCCTCTAGGAGATGCAAGTACTCCGAAAAATGCCAGAAATGGGGGCAGAGGGTCCTGGGAGTGGCTGGAAGTCCGCTTCTGCTTTTGAAAAGGTTCTTGTTGTTATGTGCCTTCAGCTCAACTCCAACTTATAGAATATCTCATAGGATTCTTTTGGCAAGATTCTTTAGAGAAGGTCGTCACTGCCTTGGTTTTAGGCTGAGAGAGTGTGAGTAACCCGGGATCACCCAGTGGGTTACTGTGACAAGGTTCTGGGGGTATTGCCATCTGAAGTGCCAGAGTAGCCTGGAAGCAGGTTGCCACGCAGCCAGAATAGCTCCTCAGGGGAGAAACCTAGTCCAACAGTATGTGGGAGGGGCTGGTGGCTGAAAGGAAAAATTATATAAAGCCAAGTAGCTGTTGTCGGTTTTTAGTCCTACAGTGAGGTTCCTAACAAGTAGGCATGGAGTAGAATCCCTCAGTCAGCCAGGGAGGGTGACTGTGTGGGAAGGTTTAACTCACAGTGGAAGCCTAGCCAGAGGAAGAAGAGAAATTAAACCTAGATTGGGGATTGAGCCTTTGCTAGGAGTGTAGCCCATGATACTTCTTCCCCTTTATACTTGAGCCTAAATATAGAAGTGAACTGACTAAGAAGTACACTGAAGAAATATATCAACCTTGAACTGCAGTTGGAATCTGAAATGCTACTTTATTCTGAATGTTATCTTAATAAATGTTACAGTTTATTTTTATAAATACTGACTTAACTGAGTTGTATACAGTATAAGGTACCACAGGAAATACACTCATAAAACTATTAAGTGGTTCTAAACAAAAATCTGAAATTCTTATCCTTTTACACAAAGATGGTGTTAAGAAACAGGAGAGGCAGTGCTGTGTGATATAAAGACACACAGGAACTGCCACACCAACCTGGGGGAAGTAAGGGCCTGTCACAGTTTCTATGGCTTGGTGGGGATTCAAACCCCAGTACTAGCCCAACACACAAACCACTATGCCATGTTGGCTCTCAACACTCAACCAGTGCATTTTAATGTTAAATGGGGGAGGGGCTCGCAACCTATTCCAAGGGTAAAACACATCCCCTAGAGGAGAAGCAATTCACACTTTTGCCAGAAAAAGGGACCACTGGGAGAGTCAGCGAGGGTTTGGAGCCACAAAGACAGTCCTGAGGGGCTATGTGAAACCTCAGGGCTGTATTTTGCCCATCCTTGCCATGAGGAAAGGGTAGGAAACATTGCAGTGCTCTTGCTCTTCTGAGATTCAATTGATGGAGCATTACTATGAAATTGCTAAAAGCAGAGGCAGTGTTTATTTACTCTAGGAGTGAATCACGGTGCATGTGTGTGTGAATTCATCAACCCCCAGAAGCCCCATGAGTTCCATCATATGCCAGCAATAAATTCATTGTCATCTTCACTTCCTCTCACAACTTCCCAAAACACCCTCTCTCATAGCTCAAACTTCGCTCCCTGCTAATAGGGTGAACTGAACTTCAGCACCTTAATTCTCTACCTAAGCACACATGAGTAAAATCATCCAGAGAAGAAATCATGACAGTCTTAGACAAGAAGGCTTATCATACAACTGAGAAAGGAGTATAAGAGAAAATGGAGGTAAATATTTTGGCTTAGCCGTATCTAACATAAATTAGTTTGGAGAAAGGTGATGGTAAATCTAGGTAGTCAGTTTTCCTAAATGATTCTTTTACACGCATTCATCACATACTCCTACAACCTCTGCATTTGTCATATATTTACATTAAGCAGTCTGAGAAAAATGCCATGCTGGTGTGGATGTGTGGATGACTGGTGGATGACTTCCTCTTAGCAAACACACTTTAGAAAAGCATGGACTGAAATGCTAACATTCATTCTGATGTCTCAACTGAGTTTCTTTTTAGATTTTTCTTGGAGACAGAAAGAGAGAGGAGACAGAGAGAGTATGTCTGTGTGCAATTTATTCCTCTGTTGCAGCAGGTTGTCCTGAAAATGCATGCTGACTTTCATTTCAGTGCTGTTCCAACTTGAAATGCAGAACTGTGTCCTAAATATGTGAATATCAAATTTCATTCTGATAACGCCATCTACACTGTTATTGCATAGCAAACTGTCAAATGGAATGCTGAATGGGGAGTAGGTCTGGGCCTCGTTTTGTTTTGCCAGATATGGTTGCAAATGTTAGTGGTAAAATTGATAAGTAAGGTAGCATGCATTTTCGTAAATTCACAAATCAACTATATTTTTAAAAAAGGAACTTTTCAAAATGGCATCACAAATACAGTACTAAGGTCCACAGTGTTTTTTCAGAGCCTGATCCAGGAGAACGATATGGAAAGCTGGAAGGTGATGAAAATTGGAGGATGAAAACATCTAATTACCTACCAAGTTATAGATTTGTGGTGCGTAATCACATCGATAATCATTTACTTGACACATTTCACATTTTCAGTACTTTATAGAATCACAAAAGCATAGAGTTGGAAGAGACCACCAGGGCCATTGAGTCCAACCTCATTCTGCCATGCAGGAAAACACCATCAAATCACTCCTGAAAGATGGCCATCCAGCCTCTATTTAAAAACCTCCAAAGGAGGAGACTCCACTCCTGGGGCAGCATACTCCACTGTCAAACAGTTATTACCATAAGGTAAGCACCAGCTTCCGAAATATCAAATCTTGTTGTACCAATTGTTAACTTCAACAGTACTGCAAGAAGAGAACGTGTTCTGTGCTTCTGATTTTTAGGGAAAGAATCTCCTTTCTTGAAGAGAAAGACAGAGGTGGTTTAAGAGTCGGGGAATAGCGTAGGTAACTTCTGGCCAAAGCTGGGTTTGGAAAATCCTCACATCAAGAAGAGATACAACTCTTTCATGCATAGTGCCAATTCTACACAATAGAACTCTCCAGTAGTCCTTAAAGGCACATTTGTATCTTGGCTTTCACAGTGCTAGCAATCAAGAAAGAATGCAAGAAAACAAAACTGTTTCCCAAGCACTGTTTGCTGGTGCCATAATTAATGTAATCAAACAATTCCACAAATTGCTTCCAATTGCTGGCGTCACTTTCATGTGCAGAGCCAGACTTTCAAAGAAGGGCCCTTCTTTCCCTAAACTCTTACAGTGGGAACAAGGCTTTGCTAAACAATTTAGGATAATTTGTACTGTAACAGGTCCCCAGGCACTCTTGACACAATTTCAATTGCCAACTAATGTTCCTGAGTAATTGAAAGGCAGCTACTATATTTAAATAATTACAATCACAAACAGTTCACAGAGGTTGATCCAGAAGTTCCCACAACTGATGTGGAAGCCTTTGGGAAGAATAGCTTTTAGGGGACTCAACATTCCTTAATACTGTATGCCCTCATTCAACTAAAGACTGTGAACTAGGTTCATTACATTACTTTCATATATTGCACATCAATAGAGTTTAGGTTTCAAGGTTGAGAGCCACCCAGAGACCACAAAGGTATACAAGGTATACAAATTTCTTCTAATGTTCAGAGATGGCACTCCGTTCTTCCTCACACCAAATGGCAGGTCAGGAACAAAGTTGACTCTTTCTCCCTGATATGCTAGCTTTCTATACGGAAAGAGTTCTCTTTTGCCATCAGGAAGCTTTTGTTCAAGCTTGAGTCCAGGAAACTCTTTCTTCCTAATCCTGCTGAATATATTCACTGGGACTAACACCACAGCATACACACTCAGAAAACCATCCCACAACATCTACTATGCTATAGTAATATGAGAGTGCTGTTGGCAGCGATACAGCTGGATGGTCTTGATGTATCACAGGGTTTAGTAACTTTGGTAACTGTCTGTCTCGCAAAGCCTCAAAATCTCATCTCAGTACTTCCAAGAAATATAATGTTTTATCAACCATAACTAACCACATATTATCTCTAGAAAGGGCTGTAATTCCAACAGGCCCCCATACAATGCATCTCCTGCACCTCACCTGCCTAACAGCTGTTTATGTACATGTGTGAGTATACACTTGGGGTGCATCCAAAAATTATTCTGTATTGGCTAATCCTCCACTAAATACAGAGCCACTGTGTTTTAAAAACTCTTGAAAAAGTAAGATAGAAATATGATTGCAGCCTGAATAGCACAGGGCAGATACCCAAATTATTTGGGTACTTTTACAAGGCTCTGTGCATGCTATAACTGCTCTACAATATAGATAGCAATCACGCACAGCTGTATAAATGTAAAAGTGATAGAGTTAATGTTTCTTCATCACTTGTATCCAGTTAAGAATAAAAACACACGAGAGAAAAAAAGAACCAGTTACTTTTTTTTATAATGTAGGACGTCATCTTTCAGTAAAATAGATGATACAAGCTGCCTGCCAAAACAAAGTTTTTGAACAGTATTGTGTAACTTTTATTTCTTCATTATGCAAGCAATGCACAATGCTCAACTGCAAAATGAGAATTCCGATCCAGCCCATCAGCTGATTCTGAGGTAAAAAAAGGATTATGTGTCTGACATACAGCATGTTAGGACAAAATATGAGTCTCACCAGAATTACAAAAGATGGGCCTCAACAAAATTATCTGTTTGCCCATGCTTAGCACAGCGGTGGGAATTATGTGGCCCTCTAGATGTTGGACTGTAAGTCCCAGCATTCATCATCACTGATGTTGGCTAAGACGATTGGGACTTGTAACCCAACCTCTGGAGGGCTGCATGATTCCTATCCCTGCCTTAGCATCTCAAAGTCTTCAGAGCACAGACCCTGCATGGTTAGAAGAAATTCAGGGTACAGAACAAGTGGTATAGGAAGCCCTTCCAAAGAACAGAACAGTATGAGAACTGCAGCCCCTCAGTTTTCATGTTCATTAAGAGTCCGGCACTAGATAAATTAGGGTCTCCTGCTTACTGTTAACTGAAACATTAGGACACATCCCAAGTGTTTCACCTAATCCTGATGGGGAACAACAATGGAAAGTTTTTAAAGAGGTTTGGCTTTATCAGACATAATTAGTTTCCATTATCTCAGGGATGATGTGCATTTGTTGCCACTCTCCAGTGCCTGCTTTCTGATCAGAGGGCTGCAGTTAAAGCAAGGGTGACCTTGTGTTGGCTTTACTTGTTCTTTTTCTCTTTTTAAGATCAAAGATCACCTCTGTCTCTAACATATTTCTATCCAAAAAGATTTAATTAGCAAGATAAATATTGACAGTAAAACAATAATGGGAGTTCAAAGCTTTAGTATTTGTTTTCTATCCAGGATAATGCTTTTACATTTTTTAAAAAAAAACAAACAAAAAATATTTTTAGCAATAAATATGATTCTGGAGTTGCTTACTAACATATGAAAATTAAATTGTTGAAGGAGTTACAGTGCAGCTATTTGGTATATCTATTGATAGCATTTGTTCAATGGTTGTATTCCAAACCAAATTGAAAGGGATAACTTTTAAGGGGAAAAATGTTGGCTGAATTAGATACTTAATAGGTAACATAATCATGATCTATTTAATACTAAATATACTATACAAATATGTAAGATTATTAAATCTTTCCATCACTGCTATAACTTACAATCCAGTGATGGAGATCTGTGTTTTGCCGTGTTTGGATGATGTCAGAATGGAACTAAACATTACTTAAAAACCAACCAACCAGGGAGCTGAAAATGAAAAGAACAGACTATGTCAAATCTCACCACCACTGCTTGCCTCTTAATGTGTGGTCCAATTTAGCCCATATCCTGGCACTGTTGCACTTAGGATGCTTTGTTCCATTTCCTGCAAGTAGCAAACAAGGATGTGGAAAGGAAAATAGAAAAACACACATATAGTGGCACAACATAAGTTGCATTACTGGTTACAAAAAGGGCAATGAAAGTTGACATAGGCCTGCTGTTTTCAGTGAGAGCTTTCTATTTCCCATAATACGCACCCTTATTTTCTTTTCTAGCTACCATACCTGTTGGTATCGAGCACAGAACAAGAGATTACACACATGTATACTCAAAGGGTATACACAAACTTCAGTACAGAACAGCAATGAAAACTCCCAAATCTTCTCTATTGAATGGGGAAAGCAAAAGGAATGTAATAATACTTTGAAGAAGATCCTTAGGACAGGAAGACTATGCAGTAAGCAATGTCATATATTAAGCTTTCACACTACTGGTCTACTGTTGCTTACATTTTTGACTCTTCAAATAAAAAAGAAACAACAGCAGCAACAACTCACTTTATCAACTGGGCAGTCTCCGTTTATATTAAGAATAAATTTGATCCAATGAGGGGGACATGTGTGTAAGTATACATAGAAACAACTCCCAGTTGCACACATCTGAGAATATATCTTTATCCCTTACCAGGGTATTTTCATACCAAAACTTTATCCCAAAGAGGTACCAGCAGATGCACTGATTTAAAAGTGGACCCAGTATAATACAGATAACAAATAAAGTTTTCCTCTATTTTGCATGAAGGTAAGAACTGGTTCAACAGTACGAGACACTACCACGCCATCAGGGAAGTGTAATGAAAGTACGGAGGGAGCAGCACAAAAGCTCAGTGCCTCATGAAACAAGCTTTCAAGAAATGCACACAATGCGGGGAAAAGTTCAGAATCAAAAGGCAACTTGTTACAAAGGAGCTCCCAATCAAAGGGCTACATTTGTGGGCTGGTAATCCTACCATCTTACTTGAAACTGTGGACGCAGAGTAGGCACCACGGAAGCCCGTTAAGCTGGCCCAACTCCGCCAACTTATCTGGAGGCATCTGGTGCTTGGAGCTGGTTCAGGGTTTAAGTTGGATGATATTCATCTTCCCCTGGGCTGCCTTTTTAAAGCAATCCTGAACAATGGAACTTTGGAATAAAGAACATTTTTTAAAAAAATAAAATAAAAATTAACACTTCTATGCAAGGGCCTTTAATGCGATTAGGGGGGAAGGGGGAGGAGGCTGGATAGCAGG
Source organism: Iguana delicatissima (assembly GCA_948472985.1). NCBI lineage: Eukaryota > Metazoa > Chordata > Lepidosauria > Squamata > Iguanidae > Iguana > Iguana delicatissima. Next base: position 224,251 of record CAOKZL010000189.1, on the reverse strand, counting down.
CTTTTCTTTTTTAATGTTATGTATATTGTGTGTAAACAAATATGCAATTTGCTTTAAAAAGATAAGGTGATTAAATTTTTATCAGACTTGTACTCTGTTGTCACCACAACAAAGAGAATTAGGAAGAGGAAAGAAAGGCCTTTTTATTTGAATTGTGCTCTTACCAGAGGTTCTCCACAACACAGCTGTAAAGCCACTCAATGTTCTCCAAACAGCCTCTTTGATTGCATTTTATTCAACTTGTTTGCATTTGGAGCAATCGAAAGGGGTGAAAAAAAACGCTGCACATTTTGATGTCTTAATGTTTCTTAATACCTTCTTTAATTTATATTAAGCTTCTTAACTGGGGTGAGGAATTCTTCAAAAACAATAAAGACCTAGTGCAGAAATCTTTCACACACCATGAAAATTGAAATTATAATATATTCATGGCTTTTTGCTTTTTTTAAAAAAAAAAACCCACAGTATTTTGAAAAAAGATTGAAAGCAAAATAAAAAAAAAATCCTGAAGTTGTATGAAAATGACTTGATCCCCAGAAGTAGATGAAACTTTCAACTAATTATTATATGGCAGCAAAAGTGCTGGGAAAGGATGAATGAAATCTGTGCAAGTACACATTTACTACTACAGTTTCAGTCTTAATGCCCTACTTTTTTTTTCATAACCTTCTACTATAAAGATATTGGGCATTTTCTGTTATATATTAAAGGAGCCAGCCCATTACCTAATGTTTTTCTCCAGCATAAGTCCTATCGCTCTCTGTCTCTATTCCTAAAATGGACTTTTAGAACCTCTGAAGTCTCTGTAACATAGTGCCCTATTTATATCTCATGGAGTGAGCCAAACCCAACAATATGCATTCAGTTTCTGAAATTCTTACTGATGCATTCAACTTCCTCCTTCCATATTCAGCAGTATAATAAGGTATCAGACTGCTTTTAACCGCCCCTCCTTCTCTCTCGTACTCCAATAAAACTCTTGTTGCAGGAAGGAGGAGCAGCTAGGGAGAGATACAGAAGAAGAAACTGCCAGCATGGAAAGGTTTAAGCATAACCATAGCCCAGGCTGCTTGTCCACTCCCAATCACATGTAAGGTTATTTTTCTTTACAAAACGTAGCTGTTGGGATACTGCCACACATTTACATGTAAAATATATGTAATTCTTCAAAGCATTTTGTGGTGGCATCCACAACACTCTCAAAATCTGTAGTGTCTACTGTTCATTTAACAGTCCTTCTTTTATTTCCCAAATCAATCTAAAACTTTTCTAACAAAATACACAGAATGTCTGAACTTTATATATCTTCTCTCTTCCTCCTAGTTTTGTAGATGTTGAAAGCAGAATTCACCAAGTGTAACTTCCACTCCTGAAACTATGCAGCAATTCTGCCGGCTGCTACTTAACTACTACACAAGGCAAAAATGGCTACAAACTAATCTAGCCCATTTTCCTCTTTTTCTGAGAATTTGAGTTTTAAAGGAAGGCCAGGGAAGCAATAGTACAATCCCAACTGACAGAACCTAAGAGTCGCCTTATTGAACCAAATCTACTTATACAGAGACAGTAATTAGGAAAAATGGCAAGGAAGGTAGTGTACCTTCAGAAGTAAAACAGACTATGATAAGACATCTATAGGGCAGGAAATATATAAGAAGCATCCCAATGTCTGCACATGCGCAGAGCGGTGCACTGTACATTAAGATGGCATTGCCTCTAACGTAAGTACATTCTGATAGAGGACACCAGACATTTCAAACTCAAAAATAAATCTAATATAAATTCTGTCTGACTGACACCACACACTACTTAAGCCACAGTGCTTAGGCTTATGATGGTACATTCTTCAATAGACAGTCAGTGTGAAATAGTGATTTGGATGTTGGACTAGAAATCCAGGAGACTAGGGACTGAATCCCCAATCACCATGAAAACACACTGGGTGGCCCTGGAAAGTCATACTTTCTCAGCCTAACAGGAAAGTACTGGCAAACCTCCACTGAATAAATTTTGCCAGGAAAACCCTAGAACAGCACCATCATATGTTGGAGCAGACCTGAAGACACGTAATAACAGCAACGTGGTCCACAATGTTAACCGTTTAGTGGAGCGCATAGGTGTAGCATGATGCTTATATGTTTGATCATGCGACATAAACAGTAGCATGTCTGCTCCAAAGAATGTATAGTTGGAAAACCAAAAATCTGACCACTGGCCTGCTAACAACATTGAGTTCCAAAGAGTAGAAATCTCTGTAGCAGCGCCTCAACTATGGGACTGTCTATTCAAGGAAGTAAGGCTGGCCCTCTATCTCTTTTAAGCTTCCAGCAAATAACCAAAACAGTGCTGTTTCACAAGGCATTCATATTTGAAACCACTGTTTTAACTGTGTTAAATCTGGATTCTAGGACCGTTGTTAGAATGCTTTTAGGGGTTTTTAAGGCATATTTTAATGTTCTTTAAAATGTTTTTATTTGTTCATTGCCTCTGGACCCCTTGTAGACTACAGAAATAGAAATATAGAAATATTGTTAAGTAAGTAAGTAAACAAATAAATAAATGTTGTCTCAAATCTCTGGATATGGAAGGACTAGGACTAGGAATATTCTCCCTCTCTTTGCACATAGCAGTGTGAACAGCGCTAAATCTGTACTCCAGGGAATTGGAAGTTGCTTTGGTTGATCAAACAAACATTCCAGAAAGGATCACACTAGATTGCTTTTTTCTTAGGTCTGTTTTGAACATATGAAAGCACATTATGGGTGCATTCTACCAAGCACTGCTGGAGTGCAAGTCCCACTAGAATGCATGGAAATTGTACAGAACAATGTTTAACTAACCAGCCGGAGTAAGAACATAGGAACCTGCTTTTTACCAAGTTAAACCATCTCCCAAGCCTATCTCACTTACTACTGACTGTGGCTCTCCAGGGTTGCAGATGGGAATCTTTCCCTGTCTTACCCAGAGATTCTATGGACTGATGGTGGGCATTTTATTTATGTATTTATACCATACCCATTAGCCAACAGTCTGGGGTGGGGAAGTTACAAGTCAGTAATTTGAGAGTTCTTTTTCCTCAGTCTTACAATCTAAATAAGAAAAGAGACACAAAGAAAAGGTGATGACAGTGGGGAGAGCATTAAATCTAGCAGGGGATGTTGGCTGCTCCTCTCTCCCTCAGAGGCCAAAGCAAAGACACTGGGGAAATGGGGAGAGGGTCTCTCACCAGCTGCACAATGCAGCTGTGTCTGGCTGATTTCCTCTCCCTTAGAAGCCAGAGCAATGACAACTGGAACATGGAGGGAAGGCATCCCGACGCCTGAGTTCCACCCCACCCCTCCACCCCAGAATCTGTGCACACTAGAGCAGTCAGCAAGAAGACCTGCTTGACTTGGGATAATTTAGGACGGATCAGAAAAGGAATGAAATTCTTTCTAAGCAACCCTTAATCACATGCTGTTTGCCTACTGGATCTGTTCAATGGGCTGCCACGTGCTTATAGCTGACAAAATACAATATTAAGAATTTTATATATGTCTTTAAAAGCAGTTTCTGCATATAGGATATTAAGCAAATGTAACAAGGGATAGCTTTTGGACAGATTTGCTGTAAGCTTCATGCCTTTCTTACAACATTTATTTAACACACCAGAGTTGCTGGTGAGAAACTATACTTTTAGTTAATTTCATCAGTGAAAAAACCTTGTAATCATGGAACCTTAAGATCAGCTCGCTGAGTTCCAATGAAGGGGAGTGTGCTTAGCAATTTAAAATTAGAATAGACAGGCTACCCTATTCTCACCCTTTATTGAGGCCTATTTTAATATTTTAAATATATACTACCCAAATTTGTATACTCTTTAACAGTAGTTAATCTTCAATTAAAATACCTAGAGCAGAAACTAAGATAACTGGTTTAAAAGGTAAAAGCTTATTGACAAGGAAAAAAAGTATTCTTCATATTGCCTTTTTTAATTCTGCATATTAAAAATTTCATTTTTATGACTTAAAAAAGTCTTCAGGAATAATGAAGGCTAACAAAAGAGTGAAGAGCAGTAATTTAAAAAGCTCCATATGTAGCATCCTGATTACTGTATCAGTCCCATTACCATAACGAAGGGAGAAGTCACTGAACTGCCACTCGTCCTTTCTAGTGACAAGAAAAGGGCAAAAAGGACAGGGTGTTTTCAAAGTGTCACTTCTCAAGCTCTGGCAAAAGGAGTCCTTGTCATCTCCTGCACAATTACTAGTATGTGGGTGTTGATGTCTGGCACTTTCCTGAAACCGAGTAAGCCCCCAGCTCCGGTGGTCCCTGCACATGCACTTAATTTGGAAGCAGCCGGGTTCAAAAGTTTATCCTCACTTTTTGACCTGAAAATGTTTAGGATGTGGATGTGCACTTGAAAGTACACAACATGCCACACAAGCTGAGGAAACACAGTCCCAGAATGGGAAGTCTGTGTGCAAGGGAAGTCTGTATGCCGGGGAAGCATATAGGATATACTTTTACATTTACAAGAGCTATAATATGCATGTGGTTCAAGATATATCTGACACACACAAGACCATGTGGCTGGCAAGTATGCATAATTAACCAGTTAAAAACTGAAAGGCTGTGTTGCAAAACTGAACAAGATGCTGGACTTGTATTCATTTCTGCATGCCACCTCCAAAAAGCCCAAATAATAATTTGTACTGTCTCCAACAACAGAACCCTTAATCTCTAAATAGGCCTGTGTCTCTCTGCTGCTAACAAAATCTACAATCTTTTTTTAAAATATTTTCTTCAAGTGCCACTGTCTTTGATGATCAAGTAGATACTCTCTCCTCTCATAACGGATTGAACTTCACTAGCAAGTGAAAAAGACTGCAGAAAGAATAACAGTATTAAAGCAACCTCTTTTTAAATTAGGACATACATTTCCAAAACCGATATTAGAGCAGTGGATTTGCATCATAATCACAATTCAACATGGCTATGTATCTCATAGGGCATTGTTAATGGAAATGCAACTGACAAGGGATTCATATAAACTGTTGTTATATCACTACCACAATGCTTTCAGCTACCATCAATAGTGGTCCATTTTTGTAACTCCTAAATATTCTGATTCCCCAAAGCTCCCTCTTCACTGCTCCTTTTTTCAAAAATCCAAGTGGGAAAAAAAATCCTCAAAACAAAAGAGTACAATTCCCAGAGATCTCCTAGATTTATGCCACGAACATCCTCAAAGGTCGCAACAAACAAAAAAAATGTATTCCAAATACAATTATTGCCTGCAGTGGGAACAGAGGAGTAAACACTGGTCGCTGTCACAGTTGTCCACCTCTATATCATACAGCAGGGGTAGAAAATTGTGGCAAATCTTACCCCTTTCAGCAGACCAAAGTATTCTACAAAATCCAACTTCCAAATTTCCATTTCCAGGGTTTCTGGAGCTTATTTGGAGGAGGGGAGGTCCAGGAGCAGTGGTCAAACTAATTTTTCCTCCCTACTGGAGGGGTCAATTCTTTGTGGTGTTGAGACAAAAAAGGGGGTTTATTATGCATGTGGCCTACACATCCCCACCCTTGCTACAAAGCACAAAAATGATGTGGTTCCAGCCTTTGCTATGATCATTCTTTAAAGAGTCAGTTAAAAGGCTGAAGAGGTGAAAAGGCCAATGGAAAAAAAATGAAATATAAATAGTATGTTATAAAGTAGGATTCAGATGGGAATAGGGAAACTTCCATGAAGTACCTAGAAATTTTCTGAAGAATGGGCTCTTGAGAAGGGACTTAAAGATCGATACCTACAAAGCAAGGATTTTCAAATTCTGTTGCAACTTAATATACATCTACAAGTATTTTAAAACAACAGCCTCAGGTTTATTGCATTCACCATCAAGGAAGTTAGTGGTTAATACACTTGTGGGGTTAAGTGGATTCTGGACTATCAGAAAACCCTGAATTCACAGCTGTATTTCTCCTTTCAAATGGATTATTCTTAATACCGTATGTATGTATGTACATACATACTCCAACAAGACCTGTATGGATCAATGTCTTGCAATTCTATCACTTTCCCAACTCCTTTCCCTATTAATAAATTGGTTTCTTGATTTAATTTCTCCTGACTTTTACAAAAAGGCTATTGAAGAAGGAGGATAATATCATGTGCATGTGGAAAAAAAATGACGGTGAACATGCCCAGAGTTACTGCTCATTTACCTACAGCAAAGCACTTCTTATCTTGTTTTTACATACTAGTCACACCATAAACTATTAGAAGCACAGAAATTCAAATCTGAGCACTACAGAGAGAGCATGCAAGTTGGAAAAGACAGAACAATTAACAAAGCAGAAATTACTGCCTTGTAATTGTATATGTTGAAAATTTGTATACCACTGAATTAACAGTTATTTGCGGGGAAAAGAAAAGAAAAGGGGTTGCAATAAAATTAATGGTCGGAATTCTGTTGGGACCTTACATCTGTAGGAAACAGAACTGAAGACTTTTGCAGTGTCCATATTCAGCACAGGGAGTCAGCAAAGTGACCCACTGCATGTTGAGACACAGGCTAGGGAATGCCAATGCCCATCAGTAGAGCTTGATGCACGTAGGGCCGCTCTTGGCAATGCCCCATTATGCATCTGTGCAATTTACTAACAAGTTCCTTATCACTTCTACTACATAACTAAGTTATGGAATGAAAACTGCAATAAAGAATCCAGCCAATATAAATAAGCTTTACCTAAAAATAGCAAAAAGGAACTGAAGACTTGCTTCTTCCTATATATATCTACCCAGATGCTGAGGTATTCCTGGAAGACAAATATCCAGGTCAAGATTCTGTTAACTTTTGGAGACTAATCTCAAGAGATTGGCCAAATGATTGATGACAAATGGAAGATGTTATTCCAGAGAAGGTTTCAGAAACATTTCCATTCTTTATATGCAAATAGACAATCTTTGGCCTTGACCCATACTGGTTCAGAATACTCCCTGGTAGCGTTAGCTGAAGTCTGTAAGCTTATTTTGAATCTTGAGCAGGGTAAAGCTCCAGGTGAAGATTATATTCTGACAAAGTTATTTTTGGCCAACACTGATTGACAGGCTCCAGTGTTAGTAGTCCTATTTACTGGTATTGATCATTCTGGAATCACTTCTGATGACCTGGGACCAGTAATCATTACATTAGTATACAAGAAAAGGAAAAGATTTGACCCATGAAAGTATAGATCTATTAGTCTTTTTAAGGGTTCTCAGTAAATTATATATACCCATTACATAAACTAGTAGATTAGTTGAATTGGAAAAACAGTTTAGCTGAAGCACAAATAAGATTTAGGGCTGAGCAGTGAAGGATGAAACTTCAAAATTTTGTGGAAAACATACATTAATAAAGGAGAAGGTCCTTTTACGCAATGTTTATAGATTTTAAATCTTTGATCTTATCCTGTGAGATATACTATGGGAAAAATTAAGTGCCACAAACCTAGACAGATGCCTTCTGACTCTTATTAGTAAACTGTACAAGAAAACATGGCTTTGAATTAGATGTGACCATCAGGCCATTTAGTGGAGCAAATAGAGACCTACAATGGAGTAAAGCAAGGTTGTGTACTTGTGTCTGTTTTAATTTTTATATTAACTCTTTATTTGAAAGCTTAGAGGAAATGTGTCCTCATCCACCAAAAATGACAAATATGCATCTCCCTGCAGTTTTGTATGCCAATAATGCAAACTTATTCTCTTCATCCTGCTTTGGATTAAGATGTCTTTTAAGAAACCTAGAGTTTTACCGTAAAACTGAATTCATAATTAACAATTGCAAGTCTATACTGATGGTTCCTTCTACAAAAAAAATTTATAGCAGAAATGGCAGATTGATAATCAACTGTTGAGCAGGTAACATTTTTCAAACATATTTCAAATCTTCCTTGTAAGAGGTATGTGGGACACTCAAATTTAAAACGTAACTGCAAATGGTCAGATGAATATTGAAGTAATCATACTTTTCTTTTATGGGGGAAGAGGACAATTTATTCCAGCAGCTACTCAAGTATTCACAGCAAGGGTTATTTCTCAGCTTTACATGGCTCCCAGATGTATACTTACATTTGGCTCCCTCTGAACTTCTGCAAATTAAATTTCTTTACACATTCTTGGGAGCCCCATCAAGTGTCTCTCTGTAGCAGTCCAACTGGAGGTGGGCCAAATTGTGACTGACACCTGGATATGGATCCTTAAGATTAACTACTAGGTCCTTTCCACATTAGATTGTTATAGCGCTATCATTCCACTTTCAACATTCTATGGAATCCAGCGCAGTCCAGTCCAGTGCAGAAATGGCCCTAGTTAAAAATGTTTTTTTTTCCTCCAGTAGATAAGGCTCCTTTAACACTAAGAGACATCTGTCAGACAAGATATTACTTATGTTACTGAGAATGTATGTTCTAGTCTGTGACCGAAATAAATCTACTCATTTATTCATCTCTAGGTGCTCTTACCTGGTGCAGGGTGGCAAGTACTGACTAATCAAAGGCTATTTCAGTGGTGGCATTCTAATTATGAAATCCTCTCCCAAAAGACTCATCTGGCACCAACAATGTCTTTTTACTACAAAGCAAAAGACTTTTTAAAATTTCTACAGACTTTTGAAGTCTATTTGAGTTTTTAATCTTGATTTAATATTACCATTTTATTCTTTAAAATGTTACATTTTACTTATTGTTTATGCTACTGTTAATAAATTTTTCATTTTGTGTTGCAAGCCTCCATCAGAACCTTTTGTTATACAGCAGTTCTAAAGAAATAAAATATAGTAAGGCCATACTATTGCCATTTTTTTAAAAAAAAAAATCAAAACTTTAAATAAATACATGTTTTCTTTGCAGGTCAGAAACATTTCAGTCATGCTCACAGTGCATTTTAGTGTCTCTGATATAAAATTAAAGAGAAAATTACTTAGGATGTAGAATATACACTGAACAAAATAAACAGACATTATATACACACAGACAAAATGGTACACAAAGGAAAGTTGTTTAACAAAACATCCCATACATCAGTAGCTGAAGAAATGGGAATTAACACACTAGCTAGTGCCCCAGGGAGAGTATTCAGCACAAAGGCACTACAGAAAGCAAGTCTATGAAGACCAGACTATTTTGCTGATGTCAATAAATGCAAGTCTCATACTTCAGAAGTCCCAACTATATAAAAGGAAGTTACCAATCACAATGGTTGTGAATATATTAGCTCAGTGCAAGAAATTTCTAAATGAATACATTTTACTTTACACTTTTCTTTGTACTACAAATGAGTTCTAAAAGGTTTTGTTGTTGCTCTATTGCCATCTGCAAACTGAGAAATTACAGTGTATGAAATTAAGGAATCGGACACAGTTGAAATAGTCCTACTTGAAGGAAATAGCTGGGCAACCAGAACCTCTGCACCAGGGGTGGGGAAAATATTGCCCACCAAGTCAAACTTTGAGGCCCTCAGGAGCTCCTGAGCACCCTTCAAAATGTTTTGGCAATTTTTAAAACTCAAAATGGCACCCATATCTCCAGGTAAATACCTAAATCAAGGAATCAACCCGTCTAAATTGCAGGAGGAAACTCAGATGGGTCTGCTTTAACAAATGTTTGACTCAGCAAATATAAAGCCTCTTCTGGAAATCAGCAACAACTTTTCGCAAAAACAAAAACAAAAAAGGCTTATTAAGGCAGCCAGTTTGAGATACAATATAGTCAATCTTAAGAAGGGAGTCTTGAAAAATATTTGGAGCCACCCACATTCCTGAGCAACTGTAGATGGGGCAGATACAACTGCTGTTATCTGCCTAGAGGAGAGTGCAGGAGAGTAAATGTCATAACAGCAGCACTTTAACTCCATTATTTTTACAGAATTCAAGAAACACTACAAGATAGTGGACCATCAGATTATCCACAAGCTCACTAGTTATCTGTGGACAGTGCTCCACCTCCTACCATCCATAAAACTGGGAATACTAGCAAAATCTTAGACTGCTGTAAATACAGTTGCATCCCACAGATGGCAAGTGCATCTTTCTATGGCCCTGATATGCCTGACAAAGCTTTTGGACACCATCGATCAATGTGTGGCCCTCTAGATGTTGTTGACCTGCAACTCTCACGATCCCTCGGTGTTGGATAGAGCGATGTGAGTTACAAGCCAACCACATTTGGAGAGCTAACATTTGAAGACCCATGATTTAAGACATTGTTACTCCAAAACGTAGGTGCCACAAGGGCCACCCTGTAATGCCAAATACCTCCTTGAAAAAGTGGGGAATTAATTAGCTCAAAATCAGGAGGCTGGAGAAGGAGGCAGCGAGATCTTTCCTACCAGTGTTTATGGGCACACGCAGGAAAAGAACAAGCCAGAGATTCAGAAGTAAGCTAAAAATGTGTTTTATTGAGGGGAATTCATTCATGCATGTACACAAGATACACACAATCACACAGTCACACAAGAGCTAACTGAAAGAGAAAGGGAAGAAAAATCATAGAGAGGCTGAGGGGTTTGGGGGATTTATAATTACCAGTCCAGAAGAGTAGTGAAGAACAGAAATGTATTTTGGCTTAGGCAGGACCTAAGGACAGCTCTCTTTCAGGAGGCAGATGGACAGAGTGAAGGGTAGACCTTCGAGAAACTGCACTTGGCATCCTCAAATCAGGGGTATTTGTACCCTGAAAATAGCCTGTGGCAGTGAAGTTTCCAGATGCAAGACAAAGGGCACCTGTTGCTGAAAATGGGTCTTTCGCCTGTTGATGGGCTTAGTGCTTTGATTAACAAAGACATGATGGGTGTTGTAATAGCTGTCTATTGTGGGTGCTGTGAGAACAGAGGAAAGAATCCAGGTGTACAAGGGATGGATATCTGTCAATCAGTGTCCTGGTGGGCTCCTCACAGTTGGGTTCCCTGGAAAATTCCAGCTTCTATTTAAGCCTATTATCCACAGGAATGGTGTGTGTTTGCCTGACAAATGACTGTTTTACCTGGAGGAAGTTTGGAATTGACCTATGCTTCTCACATTTACAGTCAAATTCCTCTCCGTCACGAATTTGATATCAGAGCCAATAAAATGTACTGCCAATTATATATGATGCCTATTAGGTATGGTGCCCATCCAAACCATACTGACACTGGGGACCCCCAAAGCGGGGCCTTACAACATCACACAAATAGATATTCACTAATTATGCCTATGTACTATTTGTACACTAACAGCACAACTGTTAAAACCTTACAATTTTCCAGAGAAGTTGCACAGCTGCTGCTGCTGCTGAGTCGCTTCAACATCACAGTTCAGCTGCTGCCACCAGCATGGGCCTGCTGCTCTCAATACCCTCCTGCTGTACTAAAAGATGTGCTTGGTCATAAACTGTTTATTTGAGGATCAGTAGGTCTAAGCGTTGAACTATGACCCTGAAGACCAGGGTTCAACTGCCCGCTCAGACAAGGAAACCCACTGAGTCACCATGGGTGTAACACACACTCTCAGCCCCAGAAAACCCCATGATAGGGTTGCCTTAGGGTTGCCGTAAGTCTGAAACGACCTGAAGGCACACAACAATGATAACAGTCTTCTTTCCTGCATAACAAAACTCGTCTGTAGAGCACATTTCATGGAACCTTTTACTCTTACGAGGCATGCTGCTTTCACTGTAGAGAAAAATCAAACTATCAGAAAAGCAAATTTTTCCTTCTGATGCTTTTTTTGATGTTGCTGCTGTTTAAAATTAAGATGGGTCATGTTCCTGGTGACAGTGCTTAATTTTTAGATTTGATAGAATTTTATAGAAACATTTTCTTCATTTTCTTGGCAGAGGATTTGAAAAGTTTAATGTTACATCAAATATGCTTTTGTTAAGTGCTGTCAAACATGAACATAGCTTAAGGTCATAACAAACTTTTAAGTCAAATCCCAGGCAACTTCTGCAGCTCCTGCCCTCTTTGTGAGGCCTCCATCCCTTCTACAGAAGACCAATTATGTCAGAACAAGATGTGAAGAACATTCTCTCCCCTAAAGCCATTCTTGTTCATTGATTTCCTTCTGTTTGGATGAAGGCTCAAATTGTGCTTCCAGAGCATGAATTCCTTTCTATAGTTCCTATATTCCCACAACAAAATGGCGCATGATTAGCATCAACTCCAGCACCCAAAATCTACCACACCAAAAGACCTATAATTACAGTCTCAGGCTCAAATATTAGTTTACAACCACAGTCCAACTTTAGGTACAGATCATTAGTATTCAGTTTACAGCCATTCTTCAGTTTTAGAGAACTACACCTTGCAGAATTACTGAACATTCAGTTTAAAAATTCATGACCATTTGTTAAATCTAGGAGTTTTATACTACCTTGGAAAACAATACTAACTGCAGATCTTGGTTTTTATTCAAAGTGAAATAATGATACATAGACTTAAGCTATTTTGGGAACTTGGACAAGCAAATTTACCTATCAGTACTTCCCTTTATATGTTAACAAATTAAAACCTATTGCCCTTCTTGAAATTTGTAATTACTGGCATTTTGGTATAAACATGCACATAAAAATCTGCATTCTTGTGATCATCTATGTGCAAAACACAATTTTAGTTAATATTGAAAGTACAGTGATTACAACTACTGTTGAATGTGTTTCTTATTGACAATTCCAAACAGTAAATTGTTAACAGGAAATACACAGTTAAAATTATTGACGGAATAGAAGGCTTTGATTAAAAATGATTGATTGAATGGATCGGTGCATTGTTATAGATCATTACCAAAACCTGGAGTAAATTGGCATAAACATTTTGAAAGGAGAAGCAAACTGTGCAGATAAGTCTTAAACATAATTTTAACAATGGACAAGTGATAAGTAGAGATTTTAATATTCCTTAAAACTAGCAAACTTTTGATGCTCCACCATCATCACAGTTCAGATCCAATAAATGGAGCTTCTTTTGAAGTTCTGATCAAGTTACCTACGCCACCTGCATATTAAAGTATCTTCCAACACTGGACTTGGATGAAGGCTCAAATCATTCTCAAACATGAAAGACACCAAATGACTCCGGACCAACTACCAGCCCAACATATGTGGGTTTGCGTGTATGTTACTTCAAGTTGCCTGGGGTTTTCTTAAGGCAAGCAATACTCAGAGATGACTTTGCCTGCCCCTTCCATTGAAATATAGTCTACAGCACCAGGTATTCATTTGCAAGCGCCTGTCCAAGTACTAACCAGAGCTGACTCTGCTTAGCTTCCAAAATCAGATGAGATCTGGTGCTTGTAGGGTATTTAGGTCCTAAATAACATACTTCACATAATTGTCAGAAGCTAAAATACTACTCTGAGTTCCTTGGAAGCACAGGATACAACCACAACAAGTCAACCAGGACTGAGTAAAAACAGCCACCCAATATTTTCTCACTCTATTTGTAGACACCAAAATGTGTGGGGAAGGGCATATGTAAAGCCATTCTTTCCTTCAACAAAACTAAAAAAAAAAAAAAAATGCCAGTTGGATCCACAGTTTCACTCAAAATTGTCTACTGTGTTCAAGGCAGCGATTTTGGGTGTGGGGATTTGTCCTATTGGTGAGGCTGTGTGTGCAAAATTCCCTTGACAGTTTGGAGTACCCTAAAACATAAAATTCTGACAAAATTGCTCAAAGAGGAGCAAAAGTAAAGAAACTCTAAAATGATCAGCATAATTTGCCAAGTGAGATGCTATTTAGGAAATTTCTCTTTCTCCCTTTCTCTCACACACATACACGGGGCTTTAACCCATGGAGAAAAGTAGTAATGAGTGTGAATATCCAAGAATAATATTTCCTATCAAACAACATAGGATCTGTAGTTTCCTGTGCCTCTTGGGCACCTGAGGTACGCTTACTAGCATTATATCTGCTGAAAAAGTAGCCGGGAAGTCTTCACAGTCTACCAAACCCTGACAGGTGGAGTTTGCCTAAGATGAAAGGAGCCAGACAGAATGACAATCATTTCTTCAAGAAATAGTCTGGAAAAGATTTTGTTGGAAATTTTTGAAAAGATTAGAATGCTTTGGTATTGTTACCATTCTCCCAAAAAACCTGGGGAAGTAGTAGTGGGTTCAAGTTGAACTAAGAAAAGTCTACTTTCAGTCAAGAACACAAGCCTTTCCAAGTCTTTGACAATTAAGCCATTGCAATCTGATCAATCAAATGAAGATTATTTACTACTGTAATGAAGATTATTTACTAATTTAACATTTCTCTTTGAAAATAAATCTATTTAACATAATAAATAAATAATAAAGCTACTTCATGTGATATTAAGAGCTGCAGTTCTGGCATGCAATTTAGTTCTTTGAAAAGATGGGATGTGCACATGTTTACATAAATGAAGAATGTACAAGAAGATCCACTGAAATGGAGTTAATTCCTAACGTAATGGAAAATATTTTATGACTATATTTAGGGACTTAAGACCCACTTATACTAGTAGGACTTAGTTGTTTTTTCCCTTTCATTATACTCATTGTCATCAATAGTAAAGACTGTGATTAATCTTAAGTGCTGAAATCCTTTGTGCAACCTTGTCCCAATACTTGCACTGCAGACAAATGAAGATTCTTATTTTATTTGATTTTGGCATTTGCAAGAGAATGTTTGAGCCCAATATAGGAATTGTTACCACCTACCTAAACTAGAAGAGATGCCTACATCAGGGTTGTTGGGGGAAATTACTTGGAATCAGTATCAGTCTGTTTAAATATTCGTATGACAAAGGGGAATGGGTAAAAAGGAACAGATCTGAAAATTAAAAGAAATTCAGCTGCCATGTGAAATATATTTTGGTAAAGTTAACATAAAATAAGAAAAAAAGAGCAAAAACAGCAAAATAGCCATTAAATTCCAAATCCTAAAAGAAACCCATAAAGTCAGAAATATTTATCTGGAAGGGTGGAAGCCTAATAAAACTTTTATGAATCTTTTACAGTTCTCCTGTCAAGGAGCTAACCACTTAGGCTCTTCCCTCTCTCCTAAAATCAACATGGGCAAAAATCTTCTGTGTATCAAGCTCTGAAGCAGAATTTAGAAAAAATGGAAGCACCCTCCCCAAGTCTCTCATAAAAGCCAAAAGAAAATGCACTCCTCTGCCTCTCACTACATTTTAAGAAGGTCATTCTTAGCAGTGGCTATGTCGTTTTTTCATCTTTTGAATAAGCCTGCTTTTCCTACAATGTACTTGTTCTAACTTCTTTTAAAAAATGGTCCACCTTCACCAATTAAGCATTCTCCCCTGTTATGAACATAACCTATATTAAACATCTCTGGCTGAAAGATGCAGCCGTGTCAGTCTCTTGCAACACTAAAGAGAAAGGGAGGGGGACAGAGGAAAAGGAATGTAGCAGCACCTTTAAGGCTAATTCATTTTTATTTTGGTACAAGTTTTCATGGATACAAACCCACTTCTTTGGATGTAGTACAGAGCTCTGTACTACATCTGAAGAAAACAGAGCTCTGTGCTACATCTGAAGAAGTGGGTTTACATCCATGAAAGCTCATGCAGAAATAAAAATCTTTGGGCTTAAAAGTGCTGCTACATTCCTTCCCCCTCTCTCTCCCTTCTTCCTTTTTATATCTGGCTCAGTCTCACATGCCTTTATCCCAGATGTTGCACATAAACAGCATAAGCCAGCATAGTCTGCAGTTTTGCACACTGTTCCCTCTCCTCTTTTATTATCTGGCATTGACACTGGAGTGCCCATGGTCTTTGTTCTATGTCAGCTAGTCCATGTTGCTGAAATTTGGGCTGCTATGGACTTTACTTGGCTGGAGGTTGAAAGTTTTTGAATGTGGGCAAAAGGAAGAGAAAGGCTTTAATGTTGAATATTTTTGTATTCAGTTTAGTTTCATTAAACTAGTTTCATCATAATTTTTTAAACACATGTTGTTAGCTGTCTTAACCAAGCACAGAAAGTTAAGGCACACAGTGGTCCTTGCCATTCTTCTCCTGCTGCTGCTGCTCTAACTGGGCAGCCTGGCTCTCTCTTCTTTCCCCACTCTGTGCTGCTCCCTCATCCACCTGGAGACCTGTGCCCCACCCACTCTCCCTGCCATGCCATGCCATGCCATGCCATGCCATGCCATGCCATCCCCCTCCCCCTCCCACTTGAGGGAGTGAGGGAGCACACATGTACACCCTCCTTCCTCCCACCCCATCATCTTCCCCCTGCCTACCCGCATGAGGGAACACATGAGGGAATGCATGTGCCTTCCCTTCTCATGCTCCCCCGTCACATACCTGTCCCCACCCAACTGCCCACCCATGCAAGCAAGGGAACATATGTATGCACCCTCCTTCCTCCCACTCCATCTCAGCCCCTTCTGTCTCACTCACATGAGTGAATGAGTTAGCAAGGGAACAAACGAACACACACACACACACCCTCCTCCTGCTTCCCCTTCCCCACCCCCACTCAAGTGAGTGTGGGAGGCAACACATATGTCCGCCCCCTCTCCTCCTGCTCTCCTATCCCCCCCTCTGCAAAGGTTAAACCTACAAATGTGGAGGGATGACTGTACTATGATTATCAAGCCAATTAAGACTTTAGATTCCCATTAGTCATTCTTCCATACTACTTCCAACAATACACTCTCAGATCTCATTTTAACCTGATGGCCAACAGATTTCCATCATGTGCCACGTAGGTTTTCTCCAACTAAGAAAACAGGGTCAGTTTGTTATTGATGATGGATAGTATCCAAACACTGTTCAACCTAGATCAACCCCCTTCTCTCAAAAAGAACCCCCCGCTTGTAGAATTTTAGTTTACTATGTAGTCATGTAGCCCAGCAGGAACACAATTCCTTTTTCCTTGAAAGAAAGGAAAGAGCTTTCCAGGGCAGAGCTATGGCAAGAACCATTCACAGCGGTCTGCAGACAAGACAGATGCTTTCCATCAATGAAGCCATGTTTGCATTAAACAACAGATATTTTTAACATATTGTGTTACACCATCCATCTCTGTGAACTGCCCATCTTGTAAAATTATTTTAATTAGGTTATTTTCTCTTTGTTATCTCCACCATCTACAATTATTTATAGTATTATTGTCTTAGTTTCTCTCTAGACTTAGCTATTAACATTGTTGCAACAGTTCCTAGACGGGAAGGTTTATTTGATTTACTGTTTAATAACTAGCCTGAAATACTTCAATGGGAATTGTTTCTTTCATATACATTCCTCCCTTCACATTCCCCCCAATATTCGGGGCACTGCTTTGTCTAGAAAACAAGACCGACTTCTCTATTCAATGGCAAATCTTGCCCTGACACTGCCACTTATTTCCGGGGAAGCACAGTAGTATAACCTCTGAGCACTGCTGGATTAAATTTCAACATAATGTTCTCAATAAGAATCAGAGCAACATCGCTAAAGTGCATCAGGAGGGTAAAACGCCAGCCACCAAGATGGATGGTTTGTTTTTATTTTTATAGAGATTTTCTAAACTTCCATCTTCTACCCTACACTCTCTCCTTCATCTCATTCTTTCCTCCTCCCTTCTTCGGCCACTTCCAAATGCCCATCTGTCAGTTTCATTTAATAGAAACCTGTAATTCCTGGCTAATGGATGCACTTGGCTAAGGAAAGATAATCTCCTTGAGCTCGCTTCAGTTGTTTCATCCCTGTTATCATATTAATATTGATTAAATGCAAAGCACAACATTTAAGTGAGACCGCACATGTTATTTAGGAGGGACAAAAGCATACCATGTTGTGCCTGAGCACTAATCTACATGAGCAAAACTGTCTCCTTCAAAACTGACTGAGTCTGACTTGAGAACTACATGCACCAAGCAGCTGCGTAACCCAGCTGGACACTGCAGTCAGCCACAGCATTCCTGCTGTATTGCTTCAAGGAGACTTGGAGTTAAGAGGAGATACTGGCGTGCCAAAGGGGTTTATGTGATGCTGCTGAAGTCATGTGGCCTAGCCCCTGAAAACTGGCTCCAGATGGCATGTGTTTTAGCTGAAGCTATTCATGACAATTTTTTTCAGAGGACTCTCTCACATTACTATGACCTCAGGGTGCATGCAACCAAACGAATCACTTGGATTTAAGAAATCATAATAGGGCTTTCTGAAATAAAACTCCAGGAGAGTTTCTCATAATCCTGTTTGGGGTGATCAACATCTACATAAATGAATATTTATGTACATAATGTGAATTTATGGAGTGTAGCAAACACTTTAGTGAGCCGGTGTGTGTAGTGGTTGCACGCTGGACTACGACTTTGGAGAACAGGGTTTGAATCCCTGCTCAGCCATAAAAACCTACCAGGTGATCTTGAGCACATCACATTCTCTCAACCTCAAAACAAGGCAAAACAAAACCCACTCTGAACAAATCATGCCAAGAAAACCTTGTGATAGGTTCACCATAAGGGTCATCATAAGTCAGAAAGAACTTGAAGACGCATAACAAGAAGGAGGAGGAGGAGGAGGAGGAGATAAAGATGCAGCAAAAACTTTGAAAGGAAAGTGCTACTACCAACTAGAGTGAAAGGCACAACATGAGGCATGTTTCTGAACCACTACTCGTAAGTAAGTAACATGCTGCACATTTTAAAGAAACACATGAAACAATAAATGAATTGACATGTTAAGGAGCATAACAGAACATTTCCCACTGAAAAGTATCTTAAGGGCATGCCTGCATCAGGTTTCAGTCCACATTTCATACGTGATTGTAGTGGAAGACTGTGGAAAGAACAGCCAAGTGCTGGGGACAGAACAGGCTCAGCTTGGAAGCCAGTGGGAAGAAAGGATGACATCACATAAGACTATCACAGATTGATACTCCCAGTCCTAAATACAAAAGGTGAACTGTACTTATCCTTAGCTGTCAGGAAAATTTATACATTCAGAATGCCTGAAGTGCCTTAAAAAGGCCCGAAAGAGATGTTGCACAGACTCTGCATCTCCTCAGTCATAAGTACACTTCCTTGCCTGAAGGTAATGGATTTCCTCCTATTGACTATCACCAGATTCTAGGAATAATAAATTTTACTCTTCTCCCATATCATCTTGAAGATAATCCTTTTACTTTCTCTTGAAGTTTTTTTTTCCTACCCCAATACTGAATTTGTGCACTGGCACCCATACGCTCATATACTTACAGTCACCTTAATAAAACTTGATGACATGTGCTCCCAAAAAATTTGAGATCTGATTGTACATTAGTCAGGCTTTTAGCTCCTATTAGTGGGCAAATGTATATTTTATATGTGTTTGTTTGTTTTTAAGAAAAAGGGCTCTATTATTTGATAAAAGGGACACAACTCAAATTTTGAATGAGATCCACCACGCACCAAACTTTACATGATTGAGGGGGAAAAAACAAGATCAAATACGAACAGCAACAACCATGGGTTGCAATTTTCACTGTCCTTTCTTGGCAAACAACATCAGCGATAGATCATATGGAGCACTGACAGTCTGGGTATTTACAGAACAAACACTTTCTTACAAATCTATGCTGTTGAAAACCTAGATATGTGTGTGTGCATCCATGTGTATGTGCCTTCAAGTTGCTTGTCAACTTATGGCAACCTCATGATTTTCACAGGGATTTGGTGGGCAAGGAATACTTGAGAAGTGGTTTTGCCAGTTTCTTCTTCTGAAATATAGACTATAGCTCCTGGTATTTGCTGGCAATCTCCCATCCAAGCACCAACTAGATACCAACTGAGACAGAAACTGAGAAACAACATTCAAACAATGTCCAGCAGTGTGGAGAATATGTGGTCAACGTGCCCTTTTTGTGTACACACACACACAACTATATTTTATATTTTGTAAATATAATATGTTTATAATACTCTCTTGCTCTGTATTACATATTACCACACACTTTCTCTCTCTAAATAGAGAAATATGTACAAGATCACTACTACAAAACAAAATTGCTACTAATAAACATACATTGCTATTTACTTTATACTTTGTGTAATGAGAAAAAGCAGCTTTGTTAACACATTTATGATGTAATATCTACAGAAACAAAATAACAGCTAATGAAGAGAAGGTGGAATCTACTATGACTGTGCAGAACAGTGTTCAAATCCTTGTTTGGTCATGGAAACCCACTGGGTGACTTTAGGCAATTTACACTAAGAGGCAAAAGCAAACCCCTTCTGAACAAATCTTGCCAAGAAAACCCCATGGTAGGTTCACCTTAGGGTCACTATAAGTCAGAAATGACTTGAAGTCACACAACACAAGAATATGGAGATCCATAGTGAAGCAAAATATAGTTGTCATAGTCATCATTTCCAGAAGAAATCCGAAGATCTACACACTGCTGCATTGAACAGTAGACAGTACCTAAAACATATTAAAGAGAAAAATATAAAAATGATGGAGAATGTAAGGTGATAGTTTTGCTGTCGTAGGCCACTTTCCCAAACTATATGAGTATTGAGCACAGATGTAACAAGCCATCTTTGCTATCATGTTATATGTAATACATATACATATAATATATCTGCACCATGAAGACTGATACTGCTGTTTCATTGCTTGGAAATATCTTTCTTCATAACATAAGCCTTGCCTTCCAGTATGGTTTCTGGAATTCACAGCATAACTACATGGAGGAAATTACTTGGAATAGCTCCTAGGCTGCAGTGCTGTCAAGGCCACTGAACACAGCGGGAGATTTACTTCCAACAAAACGCAGTGAATCAGTGAGCGAAAGTTCAGATTCTAATGTGTAAAGATACATTTTTAAATGAGCACTTCTACATCCTTATCTTCGGTGCCTGATCACTAGTCAGAAAACACACTTCAGTTTGTGTGGTACCTTGCCTAAAGAGAAATCCTAGGAGTTGGGAGTTATGCCATGACTAAGAAGGCCCCCCTGAGATGTCAGGAAGGCTAACCTAACCTTTTGAGATCCATATAAACAAGCAACTGAACATGTAGAGCATTGAACCAAGGGCCTGTTGTTTATTTAACCTCTGCACTACAAGAGACATCAATCCCTGCCTTATTACAGAAATACACACAATACCAGCCCAGCATGCCTGCTCAAACAGCTCTCTCATACTCACAGTTTCTCAGAGGTCGAAGGAAGTTCTGGAGAGGCTTGTTCCATAAATAAAATCTTTGTGCTTGCCGATAATTGTATTAAGGTTGACTCAGAAAGCTCCAATTAGGATCCTTTGGTGGGGAAAGACTAGAAAGCTCTATCCTAAATTGCTGACAGATAAGAGCTTTCTCTTTATCCCATTCTGAGTCACCTCTACTCTGCTGGTAGATGAAAAGTAGTCGCAGATCCACAACACGTGCCCAAAATGTCATTAATAATGGCAAGGTTCGCATTATTCCCACAAAACTGGTCTACAAATTGTGACAGAGGAGACACAGGTCAATATGAAATCAGATAGGATTCCACCCTATTCCCCACAAGTCAGGTCTACCATCAGATTTGTGGGGCTCTAGCTTTCCCAAAGTACAGTACTTAACCTTTGGAGTAAGAAAGGCCAGTATATAAAGGTAATCAATAGAAACAGTGGTAGTTACAAAATATGATTTACAGCATATTGAGAGCTATCTACATCATGGCTTCAACTGAATATTACATTTTTTAAAATTCCCACCTCCTAAATAGTAACTTTACATTTTTCTGTCAATTGTTTATCCCACGATATAAATTCTGCTCTATAGCTAGTAGCACAATTTTAGGGAACAGCTGGACACTATTTTGGCTCACATAACGAAAGGGTATAATGTGTGAAGTAAGATTCACAGGTATGTATAGAGTCAAAGGTACCTATATACCTACAGAGTACTATGTCTTAGCCAATGCGCCAAGAGGAAGAAACTTCTTCATTAGCTATTGAATTCATGTTCGCTTTCAGACACTTAAGGATTTCTAACTCTTTCCTGATAGCCTTATGCAGGCAACTCAGCCATGTTATGTGGGTAAAGAAATTCACTGAGCTGTTAACTACAGAAACCTGAAAAATGGAAAAAGGCTGTGAACAAAAAACTTGCTTTATTAATTTGTATGCTTCATTATCTTGCATTTGTTCATGAGGGCTTTCCTTTAAGATAAGACAGGTTGGCTTGGTACTGGGGAAAAATGTATTCATAGCAGCTGGGGACAGCATGTGATGTCCCTACAAGCATATGGGGCTTCAATCAGTGAAATCCCACTGCCTACAAAGACAAGGCAGAAATTAAAACTCCAATAAATCTATACAAGAAATACATTTTTCAGTGAAGTTCAAAAATGCAGCACACTAGAATAAGGCACTGGAAGTACAGCAAAAACTTAATTGGGAATCAACGACAATTCAAAAGGGCAAGATCAGTGTCATGATCTAAGATCAACTAGGTCAGAAATACAGGAAGTTCCAGTAACTACCTGGCTAGGAGGACTTTCTCAGCGGCTGCTTACAGGTTATGGAACTCCCTTCCAAGAAGGTTAGGCTACTGCCTTCTCTGTTGTCTTTCTGCTGGCAATCAACATTTATTCAAGCAACCTTTCAACAACTGACTAGCTGTTGAGTAAAAAGCTTTTAACATTTCGATGCAGTCTTTTTTACTGCTATTATTTTAACTCTTCTTAAGCAAATTACATTTTAGCATTACCACTTATTTAACTGTGTTTTAATATTGCAATTTCTGTGTGATATGGTATTTTGTGTTTTTATCTCTTTAGTTAAACTTACTGAGAACTGCCTTGACTTCTATTACTGGTAGAAAAGTGGGATATAAATCAATCAGTCAATCAAATAAACAAAGAAATAGGTTGAAGGAGTCACGGCAACAGGAAAAAAAACACTGAGCACAGGTGAGGTAAAGAATATTTTTTAGTTGGTAAATTGCATATCCCAGGTTAAATTTCCAAAACAAAAATGATGGTATGTTATACATCAGTGCTCCTATCCTAAATAAATAATCTTTGAATCAAATCCCACTGATTTTGATGAAGTTTGCTTAAACTAAGGATGGAAATAATGCAGCCCTCCATATATTTCTATTGGTTATGTTGGCTACAGTTGATGGAATGGGCAGTCCAACAACATCTGGAAGGCCACATTAATTCCCACCTCCTTATTTTAGATGACATAATTTATTATTTTTAGTAAGTGTTAACTAATTCAAATTACAATGAGGGAAAATGTTTCAAGCAAGGTTGGTACACCATTTGGGAGACAGAATCCTGTGCTGCTGCAGTTGTCCACAACTATTCCACTGCCACCATCCATTTTTGTAGACGGTTCATCTGTGATAAAATGTTGTTTCAAACTGTTATGGTTTTCTCTCAATTCCTGTACCTCTTACAAGAAAAGGTCCTTTCCCCACTACTGGGAACTTTTCCAGTAAGCCACCAACCAGCAAGCAAAACACAGCATTTCCCATCTAATTATATGCAGGATTGAAATGCTGTCACGATTTTGTATATTTTGGAAAACCTTTAGCACTGGCTGCATTGACTCTCTGCTTTTGGACTAGGCAAGACACCTCTGAGGGTCCTCACTGGGGCAAAAATATTGTATAAAAATGCTTTCAGAAATAGATAAGTAGGCGTGTACTCAGTGGCCTGAATCCTGCTGGTTAGTCCCAATTCAAATAGATCCTTTGAAATAATTGCTGAATAATGAATCAATAATAAAACCTTTGTTTCAGTGGGTCTACTCTAGCTTGGACTTTCAAGAGGAGTCAGGTCTACAACTCCCAAATATTAAGCCACACATTTTTTTCCCAAAGAAAATGCAAGAATGTATCAGGTAAACACAATATTTAGTTGCCTTCACCCCTTAGATGCCTCCACCCCCTTGCTCTGACATAAACTCAATCCAGGATGCTTATTAGATTGAGTCCAATCTGTCCCATACTCCTCATTTGTAGAACCAAGGACCTATAAAAAGTGTCTATTTAAGAAAAAAAATCAGTGTCTGAAATGGGCAAGAGAGAGTGGAATGAGTGAAAGGGAGAGAAAGAGAGGGGGGCAAGAAAATGACTTAATATGTCAAAGCAAGTAGGCCATAGGGACAATATGGAGGAAGAAATTAAAGACAGCAGAAGACAGGATGGATCACAGGTTAAAACTAGGACACAGTGACTTTATTCAGTTGTCATACTAAAGTATTCATTAATAAACCCAGAGTAAATTCACCATCTCACCAATAACACAAAATCACCACCACTCCACCACCAATGTACATTTTGTACATCATAGGGTCAACTCAGGTACACCAAAACAGAAAAACGCTCTAATTCATACTTGTCAATGAAGTACACAATGTACTTCACAATGTACAAATTTCAGTTTTAACCCCACTGGAAGCTGAGTCAATAGATCACTCTATTTGATATGAAGTTTCAAAAGCCACCAACAGTGCACTTAGAGAGCAGACAAGATTTTCTTCCGGTCAATGCTATTCTAATCAATAAAATCCAGCTTTTCCACCTCCTGTATGTGGTCAGCAAGACTTCTATACTACCACAGTTTAATCCTCTCAAGAAGAGATCATAAAGGGAAGTGATGCCTCTCTGGCAACCAGCCTCTGCCAGCCTCTGTGTCCGTGTCACAGCAGCCAAGTTTTACAAAGCAGGAAGAAGGAGATTTATGCTTGAAGTACCCCCTTAAGGATTTTCATTTTTTGTTTATTTTAGAGGGCTGGGGAAGAGAGACTATGAAAGAACAAGCAGAGCTAATCTCCAGCTTTTAAATAAAATGTAACTTACACAGTTGTCGTCCTCGTCCCTGTTTGCCCTTGGGCTTTTGTATTCACCTCAGCTGAAATCCTCCTGCCTAACTTCATCTGATATGCTAAGAGAAGGCAAGCCAGAAAGCCTTCTGGCTACTGTATCTCTTTTTCTTCTAATAAATAGGAATCCAAAGAAACCCACCTAAATTCAATATTGCCACAAGACTACAACTACATTGTTTCAATCCAACACAACCAAAGGTTTGCAAACAGTAGGATCTCCCATAAAAAGTAAGCAAAAAACATTCTGTGTTAGCTTGGCATGTCACCCCATTTGTGGAGAACCAAGCTGTCTTATTTCTATTTGTATCAATGAAAACTTCACAGTCTCACTGAATTCCGATGCAACTATGTGTATAAAAATTATTTGTCTATCACCATCCACTTGGCAAGATAAAAATCTCCTTCATCCAAACGTACTGAAATATGACATATTTTCTTCCCCTATCACTGTCCCTATATTTCTTCTCTATCCTCAAAGGTATGGCGCTGGCATAGCAAAGTATACGAAATACCGTAAGTTTATTCTATAGAAACACTGGGCAATGAGAAAATGGAAAACTAAAAACTACACTTACAGTCACTGCCACCTCTTGCTGTTTTATCTACCGTTCCTCACCCCTATTAAGATACTGTCCCTATTTTGCTCCTACCTTCGTCATTTAGGGAACGGCTGAGGTTACTGTTTAAAAAGTTTCTGCTACTGAGCACGTGTATGGCCAAGAGTTCTTCATAAGCTGCTTCTTCCTAAATATCTAAGTGAGAGACAGGGTGCATCTCTTGACTTCAGTGCACATGCATGCAAATGGAGCACATGGGCTCAAAATGTCAGTGCACTGCTTTCCTTTCATCCCCCAATAACTGCCTTTCCAGATAGTAAGTGTTACTAAATATGTTTGAGCTGCATTCTTCCCATAACCAGATCCATCCTGAGATTACACATTCCAGTTAGTGTTCTTAAGGCAAGGAAGGAAGGAAGGAAGGAAGGAAGGAAGGAAGGAAGGAAGGAAGGAAGAAAGAAAGAAAGAAAGAAAGAAAGAAAGAAAGAAAGAAAGAAAGAAGGAAGGAAGGAAGGAAGGAAGGAAGGAAGGAAGGAAGGAAGGAAGGAAGGAAGGAAGGAAGGCAACCCAGGGAAAGAATTATCATTCAATCTGGAAATCGATCAAGCTTTTGACAAGTTCTTATTCAATGCACTAAAAGCAAGGGAAGATGCACTGAACATTCCAAAGACATATTTGGCAGGCCAAACAGATGCCAGCCTTCAACCATATGTGACCACTTCTACCTCTTCCAAGGGGCATAAAATGTTACTTTCAAGAAGAGAGACGAGGGAGACGATGTTGTAGGAAATGGCATGCTTAGCATCTTTTAATGCAAGCATCATGATTCTTGGTGAGAAATGATACTCAGAGTGTCTTTTCCTACCATAGGAGCAGCATGTTGGACGCACACTTGAGTGCCCCTACTTCAAGGTCTCATCCCATCCCAAATAAATCTGCTAATATGGAAGTCAAAGAAGAACAGGCTATTGTAGACTAAATGAATGCAATACGTATTTCTTTTTCAAGCTACACATTCTTTCTAAATCTCAGAAAAAAAGAGCTAAAGATGGAACATTTTAATAAAACAAAAGATGAAGGGATATTCCACTTGAACGCTGCATTTATAAAACTGGATTTACTCTTAGGAGTAATTCATATTTATTTAGGAGACAAGTCCAAACAGAACCAAGGTGTGGATGATGCAAATTTTCCATACAGCTTTCTGATAAAAAGGCTTCACTGAAGGCTTTGAGAATACTATCCTATAAAAATACATTTCATCATCTTCCTAAAAGTTCAATTTATATTCTCTTTAATTTTCAGTGGGAATTTTGGCTGGAACATCTCTAGGATGTTTTAGCACTTGTTGATTTATAATTTTTACTCAAAATTGAATTAGGATTGTTTTAGCATTTAAAAGACATTTTTTCAAAATATACCAACATCTCAGTAGTATACAAATGAGGAATTTCAATTTGCATGTTAAGTCAATAATTTGCAAATAACAGTGGGATTTTATCCTCACTGAGAGTAAGGACAGCATTTTCTTTTGGATTAAAGAAGAGAAAACATTCTAGTATTTTAAAGACACAGTAAACTAATAGCACTGTAACCTAGTGAGGGAAAGCAAAACCGCAGACAGAACACAGTAACAGAAACATCAAAGACAATACATCATGAAAAATAACCATTCTTACAAGTAGGTTTGTCTATCAACCTTCAGAAAGTGTCTTAGACTACTGAAATTAATAAAGAAGGAAAAATAGCTGATACTTCAGCTTGGCTCATTTGTCCTTTCTTATTAAAAGCACGATGTTTTACATTTAAAGTCAAACTAAATCAGAAGCATTCACTGAATGGTTATGAATACGTTGGATATGCACGGCTTCTTCTGAATGAAAAACACTGCTGCTTTTAAACAACACATTCGTATAGCAATCTCTCATTATTCAGCTCATGAAGAGTAGGGGGTGAAACCCTGCAGGCAAAAAGTGCCACAGAGCAACAGGAAGAACAAATCTTTTCCTAACAGCTACCTGATTAGGTCCAAGTCAGGACAATGAAAACCAGCCTGAATGCCTGGGAATTATCTGGTGAACCCAAACAAAAAAAGAGGGAGACAGAAGAAAGACAAAAAAAATGTATCAACTTAAAAGAAATGTAATGCAGTAACAACAAATTGAATCCTAGCACAGCAGCATTCTGTTATACTGTGGTAAATATTAATAACAATTGATAGAGTATCAGAAGTGAAGCAGGATTGATTATGGCACCAGTTTCTCTATTTCACTTAGACACAATTCTTAAACTTACTGGTGGAGGTGTAAGAGCTACTTTCCATGACTACTTTCTCTTCTTCTTCGATGCCTTATGCAAGAAAGAAACGTGTGCCTGTGAGAAAGACCAGTAAGAGCAGGTTGCAGGCTGTATCTTTGACTCTTTGAGTAACCATTTATGAACTCAGATATATGGACATTCTCTGAGCCAACAGAGAACATTTGGCACACTTAAGAAGTAAACCAGCATCTTTTGGCAGAAGCACCGCTCTCCCTGCAGCACATGTCATTATCTTTTCCTTATTTCTCCTCAGTTCCAAGTCTGTTGCTGTTTCACAATAATGCAGCCCTGGGATATCAAGGTGGGAAGGCAGTGCGAGTTCAGAAATGGCTACAGCTGCAAGTTAGTAATCTCTTCTATTTCTTCTTCATGGTCTTCTTTAACTCAAGCATATGGAAGAGTGTAGAAGGCACAGAAAGGAGGAGGACAGAAAGATGACACCAAATTGAGAGGGGTGCTAATACGCCAGAGGACAGGATCAAAATTCAAAATGACCTGGACAGATTGGAGAGCTGGGCCAAGGCTAACAAAATGAAATTCAACAGACAGAAGTGTAAGGTCCTACACTTAAGTAGAAAAAATGGAATACAGAAATATAGGATGGGGGACACGTGGCTGGATAGCAGTACGTGTGAAAGGGATCTAGGAGTCTTAATAGACCACAGGCTGAACATGAGTCAACAGTGTGATGCGGCAGCCAAGAAAGCCAATGCAATTCTCGGCTGCATCAATAGGAGTATGGTGTCTAGATTGAGGGAGGTATTGGTACCACTCTACTCTGCTTTGGTTAGACCTCATCTGGAATACTGTGTCCAGTTCTGGGCACCCCAATTCAAGAAGGACATGGTCAAGCTGGAGCAAGTCCAGAGGAGGGTGACCAAAATGGTGAGAGGCCTGGAAGCCGTGCCCTATGAAGACAGACTTAGAGAGCTGGGTATGTTTAGTCTGCAGAAGAGAAGGTTAAGAGGGGACATGATAGCCATGTTTAAATATTTGAAGGAATGCCATAAAGAGGAAAGAGAGGGCTTGTTTTCTGCTGCTCCAGAGACCAGGACAAGGAGCAATGGATTCAAGCTGCAGGAAAGGAGATTCCACCTGAACCTCAGGAAGAACTTCCTGACAGTCAGGGCTGTCCGGCAGTGGAATATGCTGCCTCGGAGTGTAGTGGAGTCTCCTTCCTTGGAGGTTTTTAAGCAGAGGCTGGATGGCCATCTGTCGGGAGTGCTTTGAGGGTGTTCCTACATGGCAGGGGGTTGGACTGGATGGCCCCTGGGGTCTCTTCCAACTCTACATTTCTATGATTCTATGATTCTGTGTCACGTAAGAAAAGAAGACAATGCCACTCCACCCAACGACTGGTGCTCACAGCCAGTTGTTAATGACATACAAAATAGATGGTGTGGACCTCACAGTGGCTTTGTATACATCTGGGATGCACACTTCCTTTCAGAGTCATTATGAATGTGGTTGTGATTCTGAGTACTCTTTAATTATTTCTGTTAAGGGTAACTTGGCAACTTAACTTAGTTGCCCTTAACAGAAATAATTAAAGGGTCTATTGGTTGCAATCAACAAAACTGCTAAGCACAATGAGGAGACAGAGAATTTGTCTTTTTTTATTTGCAACAGCACAAAAATAAAAAGGAGATTTGTAAAGTGACATAATTGGTGAATATAATGTTAGACCCTTGTGAACATCTGACGAATATAACACAATGACAGATTTTAAATAAAGGCAGGTAGAATTACATCTCAACGTACGTGAAAAGACACGACAACGTCAGGCAGAAAAGAGATATCTAGTCAGAGGGTCATTTTATCTCTATGAATAACCAAAAAGGGAAGGTAGGGCTGACCAAAGAGAACACAACTCACTTACTGTCACGGTGATGCTGTGTTGACTACAAAAGCCACTTTTGTGGATAAGAGATATATATCTGTCAAAGCCAGGAGTTCAAACAGTTTCCTTCCTTGTTGTTAGAGAAAAGGAAATGTTCCAAAGGAGATGTGGGCTGAGACATAGCAGGGCATAGATTACATAGGCCCTACAGAAACCTCTTAAGCTCAGGAACAGAGAATCAAGAGGAAGCTGAGGGCAGACTAGAGTATGCAGATAGTGTCATGACACAGACTCACCAGGAAGAGTGTGAAAGCCTCTCTCTTTTAGAGACAGTATGAAAAGAGGCACAAAAGAGACTGTGAACTTGACTGTATCTACTGAGACGGGTAAAAGGAACTTCCTAACCACAGGACTTTTTTGATCAGATAGACAGGTGGATACACATAATGTAGTGTACTACTCCAGTCATGTAAGAAGGCATCCCATAGAGAATTCAGTCCTGGGGGTCCTCTTGAGCAAAACTGTGTGCTGTGGCTATTGGCAGGAATGGATAACAGATCCACATTTCTGTGCTCCAGGGCTGAAACAGGGCTCCAAATACTTCTGGAGCCAAACACCATTTGTGAGATGGGGCTCATTCTCAGCTGAGAATATCTGCTGCTATATTGTCTCCTCT
Source organism: Iguana delicatissima (assembly GCA_948472985.1). Lineage (NCBI taxonomy): Eukaryota > Metazoa > Chordata > Lepidosauria > Squamata > Iguanidae > Iguana > Iguana delicatissima. Next base: position 194,077 of record CAOKZL010000189.1, on the reverse strand, counting down.
TGGAACATGTATTGCTACTACCCAAAACTCATCTGATACGACACCAAACCCAGAACTGCAAAATCAAGGAAAGTAGAATACCTGACCAGATGTCACCTTGCTCTCTGGGTGAAACGTTATCAGTTTCCAAATGGAGTATGACTAGGTTTCAACACTCTGAATGCCAAAAGGTTCCAGAGCATTCATATGGTGTTTTTCTCTATACAAGAAAAAAAGGTGCTCAATGGTAAGATGGTTACAATGAACTCTAAGTGGAGGTATACATGGTGATCACACCAGATAGCCTATGTTGCTGGAAAGACACACTTTCTAAAATGTTGCACCAAAGTAACAACCACCAAAATAAATCCCAAACCTAGGAAATGAAGCAGAATTTTAAAGCAGGGATGATCTTTTTCTGGATGAAATATTCTGATGAACCAATTCTGAAGAAGTCATACGAGTTTCATTCACGGAGTAACAACTACCATGAAAGGTCTGCAGCTCAGCAACACTTGGATGCATTTGCAAACACCCCTTCTGCAAACAGGATTTTGTTGGCTGCAGTCACTAAGGCATTTACTGTGTTTTCAGGAAAACAACCTTTGCTCATGTAAGAGTCAAGCTGGACCTACATATGGATCAGAATTGATTTCTGAAAGTAAAGTACTTGCCTTCAGCTCACCTGCTGACATATGGCAACCTCATGAATTTCAGAGTTTTCTTAAGCAATGATTACTCATTGGTAGTTTGCCACTGCTTTCTTCTGAATATAGCCTATATCACCTGGTACTTCCCGGCAGTCTTCAGGCCCGATCCTGCTTTGTTTCCAAGATCAGACAGGACCTGGTGTCTTCAGGGTATTTAGGCAACTTGTTTATTTTTAACCCAGGAGTAAACAGAGAAAAAGAATAACATGAAGACTTTGATAGAGAGCCAACCACAAGCTTGCAACCAACAACCAATCATCTATCTACATATGGATAAGCAGTCACAACTGTTCTAAATTTTGTAAATACTAGTTGTGCCTTTGATACAGCAAACAGAAGAGATCTGTGAACAGAAACTGATGATGAATGTGTCAAATACTAATATGAAAACATGCATCTAAGACAGTGGTTCTCAACTGTGGGTCCCCAGATGTTCATGACTTCAGCTCCCAGAAGCCCTGAGCATTGACCATAGTGGTTGGGGCTTCTGGGAGCTGAAGTCCACAAACATCTGGGGACTCACAGGTTGAGAACCACTGATCTAAGATGATGGTCATGAACTGGTATCTACACCGAAGAAAAGAAATAATGAACATAATGATGGTGATAACAAAAAGGAGCCTCAGACATAGTATCTTTCTTTCTTTAGAAACCAAAGTATTCAGAGTAGAAGCCCCTGGTCATCTGAGAGCATGAAGCAGATTCTACTGCAGATCTGCCAAAAAGGGAGGCAATCTCAGAACAGAGTTCCAGTGCAATATAGTTCATTTGGTATACATCCAATGATGGTAAAGTGTCAAATATGATGGCATGCCTGCTTTGGACTATGGATCAAATCAATTTGGCTTATGTAATCACAGACCAGTAATGGGAAAAATGGTCAGAGCTATGATGAAGAGAATGTAAGTTGGACAGATGAGATGGGTGCAAGAATGAGGATAGCTAAAGCCTCCATTTGAGTATGAAGCCTTACATTTAAATGACTTATATTTCCCCATGGTTACTCAATCAGTGAGCCTCAACAATGTTTGAGAACACAGTTGAATTTCTTGTCTCACTATGAGCACTGAGGGTCACAATAGTTATTTTCAACTACTGTTTTAAGTGTCTAGAAGACACTAGTTTCACACAGCATCTCTGTTATTTGGATGGCAATGTAGTATGACCTATGAGTACACAGCCAAAACAATCTGCCAGTACTTATCTCAGCTCAACTTCTTCAACAGTGTCAGGAAGGGCTGTGAAAAGGCCAGATTACTTACATGTAAAATCAGTAACTCCAGAGAGAGCAGTAGATGGTGACAAATAAAGATAAGCTGCTGATGTCTAGGAAAGGTCTTGGGTGAAAAAGCTGAATTCTCCCCATGGAAAAGCATCAAGGAAAGCTGTTCAGTTTTTATGGTTTCGCAGAGTAAATATAAGGTAGTGCTTACAGACCTCAACACTGCACTTCCTTCCAAGGCAAAGAAGGAGTTGTGACTGTCTCTCTGTCCATGGGAGAGATTCCTTCCCACAAGACAAGCACTTCTTGAAAACAGAGTTTGGCCACACAGGCTACTAAAGTAGGTATGCAGCCAATGCAACAGAAAGAATTTTAAAACTCCAACTGTGAAAAGATTATTTTCAAACCATTCTTTTTTTAAAAGATGATGGAAAGGAACTAGAAAAGTACAAAGTGAAGAGAAAAAAGCTCAGGAGTGAGCAAATGAGGAACAACTGGTAGAGAACATTCCAAATGCTGCCCGCTGAGTGGTGGATGAAAAGGAACGGAGGTGAAATGGAGAGAAAAGGCACTGATGTGCTCTAGAGAGGGTGGGATTCCTGCCCAAAGATGATAGCTCAACACTAGACGGTTCCTAATGTTTTGTGCAGGCACAGGGAAAACTGATATGATTGAGTTACTCAGAGACCAGACAGGAAAAATGAAACTTCTTCACATTTATTCCTTCCAAACTGGGTGGATGCCTGCATGGTAAGGAACCTCATCCTTGATCCTGCTTGCATAATTATTTTATGAACATCTCATGAGAGCAGGAAAGGAAGAAGCTGTTGGCAAATATAAATCTATCCAAACATTAAATTAGTATTTGTTCTTGTTACCATTTGTAGAACAAAGTGTTATTCTTCTTCACATTCATCCTTCTAAAGATACAGTACATTCACTTGGGAGAAAGCCAGTGCTACACCCTTCCAGATAAATATATATAAATTTGTGTTGTGTGTTTCTCTTCTGTTCAGCATGATGCACCAGCATCTTCCACATCTGCAATAATCCCTAATTATCACACTTGTAAACATCATCATTAGGTATCATAATGATACCTACTTCCTTCACACTGCCCTCCAGGTGTTGTCGAACTACAACTCCTAGCTTTCTTCACCACAAGTAGGGCTAGGGCTGCTGAAATGTGCATTCCAATATTATCTGCAGGGCCACATTATTTGAAGCCCTACCATAACACAACACAATGTCCTTTAGTCATTTAATGTCTTCATTGTATCTCTTGAAGCTCTTTGTACTTTTTAAGTCAGAACTAGATGGATATTGCATGTTGAAAGGAAACCAGGGTCAGAAGAACAAGAAATAGCAGAGATAAAAATCAGGATACCACTGTGTTGTTGTGTGCCTTCAAGTTGTTTCCAATTTATGGTGACACTAAAGTGAACCTATTGTGGGGTTTCCAAGGGCTGAGAGGATGTGATGCACCCAAAGTCACCCAGTAGATTTCCATGGCAGGGATGTAGTCCAATGCCCAAACTACTACACCACATTGGCTTTCACATGCCAAAACTGCCCAAATCCATGCTCAGCATTCCTATGAATTTTAAGGTGTCACCAGACCTTGGCCACACACAAAAACAATGCTTCTTTTTTCAATGTTGAGATTAAGATCTTGCTTTTATTTTACTGATTGCAAATTAAAATATTAAACAGATACATACATACTGATACAGTGTAGTCATATGCATGTTTACTCACAACTCCATTAGGTTTAATGGGATTTAATTAAGTGTACACAGGATTACAGCCTTAAGATGACATATCCAGCACTTGAACATGAAGCATGACCATTATCTGTTCTTTAACTGATTATTATCCAATACAATAAAATTGTTCGCAGATTAGAACAGATCTTCTCACTGTGTGTTCACATATGTAGAACGCTCTACACAGATTCCTTTTTTCTATAATGGTTTCAGTGGGGTTCAAGAAGTACATTATGTGTATCTAAAAATACCTCCTAAGTTTCTCAGCTTCCAGTCATCCCTCAACAATGTAAACATCTCATTTGTATTCATAAGGAGTGGGAGAGGTTTGTATGCACCCATGTTTAACGAATCTTCAAGGAATTAATTCAATTATTTTTATAAAGTTAATATGAGTAAGCCTCTATGAAAGGAACTTTATGAGAAAGAACAAGAGCCCTAACAGTGTGTATGAGGAGAGGAACAGAAGGAGGGGATGGAACCAGCTAAACTTAATAAAAAAAAAAACCTTAAAAAAACCCCCACAAACAGGATACAGACATATTAAAAAAGCAACACTGACCTAACAATGGAATGTGAACTGTATTTGACTTAAACTACGTCACATCCATTACCCCTCTCCCCACTAAAATGCTGGTAACTCTTATAGAAAAAGAGAGACATCTTGCAATTTCCTAATCATGCTATTATTTTCCAGAGACCATGCTGTTTTGATTCTACAAAACTGTCTTGTTTAAGTCTCTGTCCCTGCATAATGGGTGGCAAAGCCTGAAGCTCCAGGCTAGAAGGTGGGTGGGAAGAACCCTTTGCTAAAATATTTTGTTAAGTACTGGAAAAACCTAGCATGATCTATACGATGACAATTTAGTGAATGGAGAAAAGAAACAGGCAAATCTAGATTTTATTTGTTTCACTGTGCAACACTGAACAAAGTCATCGAAATGACATACAAACAGTGAAGAGCATGGATTCTCCCTCTCTGATTTTGTTCAGAACTGAGCATGCAATAGTATTATAGAATTCAGAGGTTTAAAAAAAGTCTTGGTATAAGTAGAGACATCACAACTCATTCTGCATGTTCTCTAGATTAGTGCTGCTCAAAGTGGTGTTCCCTGGAACAGTACCAGTCCCCAAGCCATTGGCTGTAGGTCCCTGGGAAACTGGCACAAATATGTTGCACACCTCTGGCACTCTAGGAAAAATAATTGCCACATCTCTGTATCAGATAGTCTGCTTTAGATGGATGCAAGGAGACATTTGGAATGAAAATATACGAGCTGCCAGATAGCAAATTCTAAATAAAATATGAATCTTTCTCTTTCTTGAAAACTATTCTCTACAGCTAATAATTCTAAACCAACAACGTCTGCCAAAATAATCTAAATGTTTCTTCACCTATATTAGGATACTTTTTGCCTTAACATTAAGAAGCCACATATAAAAATGTAGTACAACATTTTTCAGTGATGATAATGTTAAACTGCCATATCACTTTATGTGAGAATCTACTAAATGCGCACCTTCTCTAAAGTTTGTCAGGAAAAGCATCCACAGTTTATTTTGTTTCTTAATATAAAACAATGTATCTCTGGATACTTATCGGTTGCCGTTCATGTTCTTTACATACATGCTAAAAATAAGATAAGTAAACTACAAAGGAAAGTTTGAAAGAAAGAGGTCCTCTATAGGGAAATTATGTGAAATAGGATGAGTGTGGACAAAATGCCAGATTTGGTTCCAACGTTAGGACATGTCACTCAGAATGAGGTCCAATGAGATACTGTCAGCTCACTTGAGAGGAAAAAGTGCTTATGCAAGCAGTGAAATTTGGTGCTACAACCTCACACCATCTTGTGGCTTCCTTTTTATGAAAATCAAAACTAGAGGTTTGCATTTTTGTATAAATGGAAGGGAAATTATCTATCACGGTTCACATCTATCATATCACACTGGTCACGCAGATTGGCCTGTTACGTAAACAGTTTTCTCCCATAAGTCAAGCACTCCACACTGTTGGCCAGAACCGACTGTGAGTCTCATCCTCCCACCTATAAAACGGGAAAACTATTCTGATATATTAAAGAGATCAAGAGTAAAAGGTGGCCATGGCTATTGTACACGGCATGCTAATCCAAGTACCAAGCAGTGTTGATAAAAATCAATGTTGTTGTTGTTGTTGTTGATGTTATTATTATTATTATGTTGCTGTTGTTGTTTTGTTGTAGTAGTAATAATAATAGTAGTAGTAATAGTAATAATAATGCAATACAGTGGATTTTTAAATGTGTTTTATTCAGACTCAATCTCAGACTAATTAGTAAAAAAAGGAGCCCAGATCAAATATATCATCACACTAATTATACAGCTTCTAATTATATTCTATGACTATGTCAACAGAGATTTATGGAGATTGAATATAACTTGATCATTCCTCTTCTGCTGATCTGAGAAGCACTTGATATTCTGATACACATATTTGGGGTGATGGAACAGGTCTGAGCAAGGACAAGGTGTCTGGGTAGAAATGTAAGGGATCTTATTTTTAGTAAATTGAAAGGGAAACTGAAAACAATGCATTATAATTAGTTAATATGTACCTACCTTCTAATGAAATCTACATTAAGGTTATATTAAACAATAAGGTAAAATAATTAAATAGAATTAAATTCTTCACTAGTCACTAGTTCACTACTTCTTCACTGTGATCACTGTAATTTTAAATCATTAAAACTGAGTACTTCAGAGAAGCAATTTAAATCCATTTGATTTCAATCAAAACAACCCTGACACTAGGAGGCCCTATGATGGCAATGTAGCCAGATGTGCTTTCTGTTGCTCCGTTCTATTTTATTTTCGTTGTTTAGTTTTAGTTCTTTGTTTCAATTCTACTTTTGTTCTCTTTTGTCTACTTTTTTCCTTTTGTGTTTGACTATCTACTTGATCTTCTTTGTTATAACTGCTTTATCTTTGTGGTGGATTGCTTGTTAAACAAGATGGTCATGTGGAACTCAGCTGAGCATTCCCAACTTTGTTTTCTCAGTGAGCCGCAAGCTGTAAAGCTTTGCAACTCAGTATCTTTTTCTTTCCTACCTGGTTTTTACCCATATCTCCTACCAACTGTAGCCCTTCCCAAAACTGCTACGAAGCAACAGCATTGCATGATATGTGGCATAGAGAGTTACAGTGGAAGATGTGTTGAATGAACATTATGGTTCTGTCCTGTGCAAGCAGAAGTGTTTTTATTTGTATGCTAACACCTTTAGATCCAAAGTACTGTCTGCATGCAAAATTTCTGGAAGCCTCATGGACCAGCCTATTGGATTCTTCTTTAAACCCAATAAAGGAATTATCTACAAGAGCACATTAGAACAGTATCTTTCGTGAATATTCTGCCTCAGTTTAAAACAACAGTAGGATTTAATTTTCACAAGCCCTTAGAATTTTAGGTTTAGAAAGCTAAATAACATGATAGATTCCATCTCAAAATTAGTATGTCAAATGCATATTATACTGTAATGATTCAGAATAATTAGAATACCATGATCCATGAAATAAGCTAACAAAACCCTTCTCTTTCCAACCCCCCCCCCAAAAAAACAACTGTTTCTTACTTCTTCAGGAAAAAAAACAGTTAGATGGTGAGTAAGGCATTAATAAACGCTATTTTAAAATTGCTCTGTCCATAAAGGTAATGTCAAGAACATGTTACAGCTAGTTCAAGTTTACTTTCATAATTTAAATTGCAATGTATGATCTAAGAGATTCAAAAATTAAACTTGTCAATAAGAATGTAAAATCCCAGCAAAAATACTAAAACACATGCATGTTTAGGTGCATATGTTAACCTAATTGTGAAGTTACGTGTTCATCTGCATTCAGGAATGTATAAAACAAGGATTAACGTGTCTTTCACTGTATGAACAAAGTGCAAACTGTCCCTTGGTAATGCAGAACTAACATCTATGCTGTCACCATCAGAATTTAATTCTACTGGTTGCATATACTTATCATGATGCGATTGGTAATTTTTGATTTCCTGTACCTTTGTGCTCACTTTCTTTCTTCTATTTCTAGAACAAAGGGATGCTTTTTACATCTCTTCTGTATTTTTATTCCCATTTTCTCTTACAAATTTCAGTTTTTGTTTTGTAATTTTGAATAGGTCCTACATTTAAACAGCTTGCAAAGTCCTGATTGTTCTAGGCTATTTTTAACCAATTTTTATATTTTACAGTGTTGTTACTATTACATTGCTGCAGTTATTTTAAATTTATTTAACTATATAATGTTGTTTGAAGTATTTGAAGTTTCTATGAACCACCTTGAAGAGGATTTCCCTAGAAAGGCAGTATGAAAATATTTTAAAAATATACATAAATGTATAAGGTTTTGGGGGTTTTTTTGGAAAAAGCAAAACAAAGTGCCAATGCTCATTACTAACTATATAAATTAATATTTCTTCTTCAGGAATTTTACATTTTACTTGCTGAAAGCAGAAGATAGATACCCAACAGATATCATAAGTACATGCAGTGATAAGGTAATTTTCCCTGTATATATATAAGTTAATAAAACATCATTAAACATCAATTTGGATATAATGGGAAACAGTGGTTAAAGAAATTGGGCTCATAACTCCAAAGCTTGTGCACAGAAGGAAGCGATAGGGGAATGAGAGGAATTTACCAGAGTGACTGTTATTCTTGGCTATATAAACTGGTTTATTCAGTCAGGAACATTATGTGTGAATTGAATCAGAAAAGCCAATTTGTTTAGCTTCAACAGAAAATGAAGCTTAATTTCAAAATTTGGGAATTCTCCTTCTTTCTTTGCCTAGCTAACATGTATAACTAAACAAATAATTCACGATCTCTTAAATTAATCTGCAACTTCTGTTTTAAACAGCCAAGTGAAAAGCATATATATTCAGGCTAAGGCTCCCTTTTTGTTTTAACTTTAAAGGAGGAGACTATATTCCCAAACAGGAGTGGAGTAGGGGAGTAACCAGTAACGTTCAACAGAATATTAACTCCCTTCATCCATCTATCAGCTAGGAAATATTGTCCTTCACTGGTGAATATTTGAGGAAAAACTACAGTTAAAATTAACTGTTATAATATCTCTCTTGAAAATTAAACCAGTTAATATAGGGTGATTAAATCAACTAAAAGGATAGCATCTCCCCTCTGTCCCAGAGAAAGCTAAACTAGTATAACAATTTTCCCTCATTTTACTTGTTAAAAACTAGCATTAAAGGATCATTAAGGAATGTTTGACTGGAATAGCCTCAATATACTTAACACATTAAAAAATATCAACAAGAGTAGCTAGATTACTTAGGGGGATCTCACATATGTTCACTTCCGCTGGTAACTATTATCAGTAAAAAGTGGGAATGTGGGAAGCAGGTTTGTCTGAATCTTAACTTTGGCAAGTTCACATTGAGGCCACAGAGATGTCAACAAAATGGTACTGAAAGTCCCTCAGGTGGACTCTCAGTTCCAAACTAGTGATATATTACTGTGTCAACAGGAATATGAAAATCACTAATCATCCAGACTATACACAATAAATTTCAATTTAGCCTTCTATTTTTCCTGAAACACTTAGGAAAAGTCTTCATATTATATATAATTCTGAACTTGCATATTCTTTTCCTGCCCTATTCTCTGCTGGACCCTTTAAGAAACATTTACTGAGCTCATACAAATACTCTAGACTGGTATAAATCATTAAACAGACCCAGTATTACATCTTAGCGTTATACTCACTGTAACACTACTGGCACTGGAAATTAATCTAAGACAATAACTCTTAACTGGGAATGGTGAAGATGACCCTACATTATAAAACTATGGTTAGCATCTTCTGCTCATGACAAATCCTTGAAAAAAATTGGGGGAGGGGAATTGAAAAATTGTTCTTGTCTGTGAAAAATTGTTCCAGAGTGCTGTTCTTCTACATTAAATTGGATGTAGTGACCTACTTGAAGTAAGTTTTCTATGATAAAGCAGAAAAGAGCTTTGTGACACCTATTTACTCTGCCTCTTACAATGGTAGGCTGTTATGAATGAGGAAATGTCCTTATACTGCAAGAACAAAGACTGTCAAAGGCAAAGACTGTCTCCTGTTTTCTTGTTCTTTGAAATGCCATATGTTCTCAATAAACAAACATAGTTTTAGGGATGTAATACATCAATGTTTATGAATATTTCAAGCCTAAATACAGCAATGAAAATTTAAAAACCAAGGACAACTCTTTCTCCTTTACACTCTCAGCCATTTAACTATTCTCATTCTGAGTGACTCAGTAAGCTCTAACAACAATTGTTAGCCCTAAGCAGAGCAGACTCATTGAACCAAGAAAACTTGGTAAGTTCCTATTGATTCAGTAAGTCAACTTTATTTGGGTCTTTCAGTTTGTTTCAAACCTAAGCATGATTTTGCTATAATCATCTGAATACAACTTGGAGTGAGGGCAATGCTTTCTTCACCTCAATCATCTCACAAGTTAATCAAGAGGGACGAGCACGGTTACGGTGCTTTCCACACCTTACCTGCATCCCACAACATGCCAGAGTCATGCCGGCAGTGCCTTCCCAAGATAGCATGTCTCGCATGCTCCCCTCTCCACCCAGCCTGCTGCTGGTGGATGGTGGCACTGGGGACATGCTCCTTCCTTCTGCAGTGCAGCTGGCCTCTTCCTGTGCTGCACTGAGGAAGCATGAGCCTAATTAGCACTTCCACCCTTTCCACACAGCCCCACCCAGCGCGGTTGTTGTGGGAAAGGGATTTCTTCTGGTAACAGCATAATGCACAATGGCAATGGCTGGGGACGCAACAGGAGCGGGACTACAACGATGTTGTGCAGTAGCACGCATCATGGACCAGCTTCAATGTGTCCCCATGCTGGAATAGGGCTGTAGTGCAGAAATGACCTATGTTGCAAACCTTCTGCTCTGGTCACAGTACTCCCTTCCTGAAAAATTACCAAAAAAGGACACATTTCACATAGACTGTAAATACTGAGTGAAGTATCACCCTTTCAGCCCTAAAAAAGCCCTCCCACACAAGCCAAGTTGTTGTTGTTAATATTGTGTGCCTTCAAGTCATTTCCAAGTTATGGCAATTCTAAGGCAAACCTATCATGGGGTTTTCTGGGGCTGAGAATAAATGATGCATCCAAGGTCACCCAGTAGATTTCCATGGTCAAGCAGGGAAATGAACTCTGTCTCCAGAGTCATAATCCAATGCTCAAACCACTACACCACACCGGTTCTAACATTATAACGCTTACCTATTTATGTGGTACAAATGATTCTGAATGCATATTATAATTGGATCCTCTGGGTTTTTAAGGTTACTAGAATAAGTGTGTTTGAATGAATGTCAACAGTAAAGATAAACAGTTACCTGGAATGCGAATTTTAAACTTCCCACTCTGTCCAAAACCACCTTCTATTATGCCTTCTTCTCCTGTAGAAAGCTTGACTTTCAGCCCCACAAAAATCTGGATGTTGGTTTCTTTCTTAAACAGTGAACGACCAATCACACTGTAATCATCACAGAGCTAGAAATAAAAGGAAAAACATCTCAAATTTATTGATTTTTGAAAAGCTTTATTATATCTTGCCCACAGTGATAGAGCCTCTACCCTCATTTCTGGCTGAGCGTGGTTGCTCAGGAGTGTTTCAACTGCTTAGGAAACAAAGGTATTATAAAATATTACAATCCAATATCTATGAGAAAAGGAAAAGTTGTCAGTTTCACTGCTGTTAAAATCCATCAATGGCTTTAAAGACAGGAGCAACTTTACTGCACAGTCTGAGGGCTAAGTATAAATAAGCCAAGGGTCAAAGACTCTAGATTCTACCAACAAATGTAACTAATGGGAAGGTACAGAATCTGAGGATGAGAAATCTGCGTGAATTACTGGGGAAGAGAAGGAGGTTTAAGGAAAAGGGCAGGAGGAGCTAAAGAAGTAATGCAGAACAGGTGAATGCAGCAGGTGTTCTGAAGAAGCTACAACCATTCAAAGTCAGAAGAGGCCATATGGCATATAAAGACAATAATAGATAGGCTGGTCATGAGACAGAAGTTTAAAGGCAATGGGATAAAACAGACAGTAGATAAATGAAAAGCAAGAACATAAGGAAATAATGGTTGGTGGGACCTGAAGCTGAAGAAAGATAAAGCCAAAGAGAAAAGGGAATGGTACAAAATTTTAGAAAAAGTTTTAAAGAAAGTTTGGGGCTCTAGGCCATGCATGCCTGATTAGAAGAAGAAATAAAGGAGATGTAGGGAGCTAAAATCTATAGGCCATACATCTTAAAGCCACAGGGACAAAATATTAGAAGTCTAGATATATAAAGGGACTGGTACACTTTTATAAATTGCACAGAAAAGAAATGCTGCCAAATTTTGACATCTATTGTTACTGTGGTAATGTGATATAACAATCTTAAGCAGACAATAAGAGTCAAAAGTCAGGAGTGAGGAGATGCTAAGCTCTATATTTCAGTTTGAGGTGACCATTAAATTCTACAGCTACTAAGTTCTCAGACACTTGCCATTGTCAGCACAGCTACAGCCACCTTAATCACCTTTCACCTCTGCACTGCTTTCATTTCAGTAGATCCTTGTACCTGCCTGGATAAGGAAAACTGCTTCCAACACAGCTTTTAAAAATTCAGCTTTAAAAGGAGTTTGTCATCGTGTTGATTTGTTCAACCTCATGTCTTTAACCACCTGTATTGAATTTTAATTTAAAAATTATTAAACCAGTGGGAGTCACCATTCCAAATTTGGATTCATAATTAAGCAATCAGGTACAAGAGGCAGCAAGCTTCTTGCACGGGGAAAGATAAAGGACCCTCCCCCAGGCATTGGCAAGGCAAAGAAGCAACCAAGTGAGCCTAATCCCCAAGGTGTGAATATCTTTGCATGCTACTAACCCCTGAAGTCACTGTGCCTCTGTGTCATAACAAGAGTCTGGACGTGCAAAGAAATAAGAAAATGTTGCCTTATTGAAGGGAAAGCTATTATTAGATTCTTCATTAACACCAACATTGCAGTTCCATTTCACAACGATAACCCAGCATAAGAAACAAAGAACAAAATAGGTGGATCCTTTCAAGAGTAGCATTTAAAATCCAAGTCGCAAGTTTAGGAACTCCACAGAATTCTTCTTGTACTTAATCTGAACAGTTGGTAAAATAACCAATTTCTTCAAATATTTGGTAGACTTAATCATAAGACAACGCCATGGTGTTCATGGAACAGTGCTAGATGTGGAACTGCAAGGCCTGTTTCAAAGGCCAAGTGAGCAGTTGTCACTAGTGGTGGTAGTCCTGAAATACTTTATATAATGCAGCTTAGGAGCCAATCCTTCTGGTCCCTTAGGCAAACACTGCCGTCCTATGAGCACTGCCTTCAAGCCACAGGAAAGCTAGCAAAATGGGGGGAGGGGAGAGGAGTGTGTGTGTGAAAGAATACTAGATGTGTCATAATTGTTCCTTCCATTTATATTCCACTTTGCCAGCAATGATCCCCAAGGCAACCAGCAATAATTAAAAAAAAAAACCCACAATAATACAATTCAGTCGGTTCAACGGCAGTAACGTACGTAAACAGCAAGCAGCTTCCAGCGGCTTTTAAAAAATTGGCAAAATAGAAAGAAACTCACTATCTCTAAGGCAAAGCTCTGCTTTTATAAAACTGGAGTATCAGCAATAATAACCTTATTTTATGCCGAAACTAAATACATGAATAAACAGTGACCACACTTCCATTTGCCTATCCATTAGTTCTAGTGAAATGACAAACCGTAACAATTCTTATTTTTGCTCTACAATTTACACCAACTGTGAAATATAAACCAGCATACTTTTACAGATTATTTTTGATATGAGGGAAAAAAGAACATTCTCTCTGTTTGCTTACCTACTTTAGGTCCATGATCATTAACTAGTTATTAGGGGGGGGGGGCAATAGCATCTTTTTTTTAAAAAAAATACTTGATCAGAAATGTCATATTTTTCTTAGTGTGAACAACTGCTGTCTTCAAAATGTCTTTATTTTTACACAGTCCTCTCCTGCTTTTGATAAGTTTTACAAAAGCTTATTATTAGCTTCCACTGAAACTCAACTCTTATTATTGTACCAGCAATTTAACTCCAATCACTAGATTCTGCCTTAATCCCCTTTGAGTTCTCAGAACATCTACTACAGCAATCGCTTTGCCCATTAACTGAGCAGCCTTTTGGGCTTTGGTTCTCTCTCTCAGACTCTCCTCCAGTTTCTTCTGGTTATAAAATATGAAGTTTAAAAACGAAATGCTGCAAAGACAACAATGGGTACATACTCTTCTTTTGAGGCAGCAGACAGGGGCCTCCTCGTGAGGGCAGACTAATTTTATTAACTTCAGGGAAACTTCAAAAAGCTTAAGGGCTTTAATGCCAGACAGAGACGACCCCAAAAGTCAGTTTAAGTGCTGCATAAACAAAGGATTAGGTCAAGAAAAAGCTGAAGGCTCCTTGCATTTCTTGTTTATATTGTCATATGACCTAGTGGGAGTGGAAGAGGGTTGCCTTTCTAACTTTAATCCTCCGTGGTGTACAGTGGCGCTTCAGTTCACTGACCTACATTACAATAATATTTTTTTTAAATTTAAGGGAAGAGGTGCAGCATCAAACTCACTTAGGGAGTTTTAAAAAAAGGGAAAATGAAAAGCGGGGGGGAAGAACAAATGTTTCTGACTAGTAAATTCTCCCTCTCTTGCTTAGGTTAGATCAGCAGCTTAGAAAGGGATTTCAAGTTCAAAGGGACTGTTTCTGTTGCTCTTGTTTTATGGCTTAGACCAGAGGACACAATAGCATTGATTTTTATGAAATATTCCCTCCCCCTTGGCTTTTGTGTTTGCAGAAAAAAAAACAAATAGTACTGTATTAACATAGGTGAAGAGTCAGTCACTCTCCCTCTCCCTTACACACACAAACTTTAATACAGAGTACACAGTTTTAAAATCCTTTGATTTAAATATTATTTGCATTGCAGTATTATGTTTGCAATGCTGTAGCTACGTTTTGCGTGATGACATCCAGTACAAACTCAGGTTTTTAATTCCACACACACACAAATACTTAAACAGAACCTCCTTCTCCTCCTAAGAGATTCTAAAAGTCAATTCTAATTTTAGAATAATGTAAACTGCAGTCATTTTGTCAGTCTCACTGCTCATATTTGAAAGGTAAAGGTCACCCATGTACTTTTCTTCTACCTATCAGAGGCAAGGGGAGAATGAGCACAGAGGATAGGGAATGAGAAACAGAGCAAGGAATTGAAGGAAAGAATTAGAGAAGACAAAGGCGGGGTGAGGGAAGAAAGGCAACTCAAGAATTAATCTAAAACTAACATATTCAAATAGTACATGTCAGGTCTATACAGACAGGTTGCTTACCCGTAACTGGAGTTCTTCGAGTGGTCATCTGTGAACTCATACAAATGGGTCATCAATGCCTGCACAGTGTGCCTTTCGGAACATTCTATGGCCTCAGAACTAGCGTTTTGGCTGTAACCCCATCTCCTGCTGCTGAGGCTATAGAAAGTGGTTTCCTGCCCAAGTCCTCAGTTCCATGGCCACCAAAGGCAGCAGCCAAAGGACCAAAGGACAAAGCAGGGCATGACGAGGGGAGGCAGAGCAGGGTTGTGTGAGTTCACAGATGATCACTTGAAGAACTCCAGTCACAGGTAAGCAACTTGTTCTCCTTCCCATACAAATGGGAGACGAGTGAGTTATGCACCCTAGGAGGTGAGAGTGTCATGCTACAAAAGAAAACAAATCTGCTCTCCCAAATGCAGCGTCACTGGTAGCTCTATTGTCCACCCTGTAGTATAAGATGAAAGTAGATGGCTGAGATCAAGTTGCAACCCTGCAAATTTCATGCAGGGGTACTCCTCATAGAAAGGCATCTGAGGCTGCTATTGCCCTCGTAGTGTGACTTCTCAATTGCACAGGGGGGTTGCTTGCCAGCCAATTCATAGGGAAGTCTGATGGTGGAGGCTACCCATTTAGAAAGTCTCTGGGCTGAGACAGGAAGCCCCTTCTTGGTGGAGGAACAGCAGAGGAAAAGTCTTTGAGAGTTTCTAAATTCAGCTGTGTGCTGCACATAGAATGCAAGAGCACGGCGGATGTCCAGGCAGTGGAGGTCAAGTTCCAGTTCTGATGAAGGATTCTGCATGAAAGCAGGGAGGACTATGTCTTGGTTGAGATGAAACACTGGCACAACCTTAAGGAGGAAGGAGATGTCAGGTCTCCACCTGCACCACCTTTTCCTTATGGAAGCACAAGTAGGGTGGATCTACACGAAGGGCACAAGGCCTGCCTGCTCTTCTAGCTGAGGTGATGGCCACCAGAAAGGCAGTTTCCCAGGACAGGAGCCAGATGTCACATGTGGCCATAGGCTTGAAGGACCCATTTTAAAAGGGAGAGGACAAGCTGTAGACTCCAACCAGGGGTAAGGGGCAGAACTGGTGGGCGTAAATTCTTATAGCATCTGAGGATGCTTTTCACCAAAGGGTCCAGGAAGCAAGATGGCCTACTGAGCCTTTGGACATCCCATACCACTGAAAGGTAGCAATGGATGGAAGATAGGGAGAGGCTCCTATCTGCTAGTGAAGTCAGGAATTCCAGCACGTGCTCTGTACGGAAGGAGTCTATGGCAAGACGCTTTTCTTGTAAGAACTGTAGAAACTTGATCCATTTCTTACAAGAAAAGCATCTTACCACAGATTTACCAATGTTGGGACCATGCCAATGATATCAACCTTGATGCAGAGTGAGATGGGGATGTCCTATGGTGTCAGGGTTGAGGTGGCAGTATAGAACGGGCTTCTACTCAAAGTTCAGAGGCAGTAGCCACATCTACTTGTGATCCTGACTTCAAGTGAGATACCAAGCAGCTACTCTGGAGGGAAGCCCATCACAAGGGTGCTGAGTCAATGATTTCACCATTGAACGCAGCCTTAGACTCAGTCAAGCCCAGAGGGGGAATAGGCTCCTGATCCAAGAGTGATGCCTCATCCTGACTAGCAATAGAAGTCTCCCTGCCTGAGCCACCAGTCAGGAAGGACCACAATCTCCAAAGAAGGCAAAGTTTGATACTCAAGTCTCTCAGTTGGAGAGCATGAAAAAGGGACATCCCTTTCCTCTCCTCCTCCTCCTCCTTCAACAATTCATGAGACATTGAGCAGCCAGGCATAGATGGTACTGCTCTAGGGGAGGGACAGCCAGTGTCTCCTGAGGTCATGGGAGGGGTAATCACTGGTGCAGTAGTCAGTGTCAAAGAAGGAACGTCTCAACGAGACTCTCCTGAACCTGAGTGTTTACAAGGAGGCCTGGCAGAAGAAGATGCAATGGACATTGGTTTCAATACCATCCTGCTTCCAGGTTTAGAAGTTGAAGCCAAGGCCTGTGATTTTGATTTTGATGCCATCTTGGTCATGTTAAGAGCTCTCTCCCAAAGCAAGGCCTTAAGCCTCACTGTTCTGTCTCATCTATGGTGTAAATAGTTGACAATGGGAGTGGGAACCCATGTTATGGGCTTTGCCCAGGCACAAGAGGTACTTAGAATGGCTGTCCCTGTCGGGGATTTTTCCACTGCAGATACAGCAGTGTTTGAAGAATGCTGATGAGGCCATAAACCAGAGGAACAAAGCCAATGGACAAAGACAAGCGAGATGTCGAGGAAAGTGAGGGACTGAGAACAAGAGAGAAAAATACCTATGCCAAAACACTAAGACAAACTGTAAGCCAAAAATCGGACTGCTAAGATCATAGACTGAGGAAAACTCCGAAAAAGGCCCCTAATGGTGCTGCTGCAGAGGACAAAAAGGAACTGGGGACTTTGGCAGGAAGGCACCTCATACAGTCTCTGGGGAACAGGGCGGGGTTACCATCAAAATGCTGGTTTTAGGATTCTAGAATGTACTGTAGGCGTACTGAGCAAGCGCAAATGACCCACTTGTGTGAGTTCACAGATGATCACAGAGAAGAATAAAGAAACTTTAACTTGATTTACTAAAAAAAAAACCCTTCAAATTGTGGTTTATGACACTGCCCCTTTTCAATAAACAATAGTGAAGATTAATCACTGTTTAAATTTCAGGCATGCTGTTTCAACTATTGTTAATTGAAAATTCAAGACAAAGTTTTCTCCTTGTGGCCATGCTGATGGGAGGAAGAAGCACAATAGTTCAGACTTGTGCCCCTATAGAACCAGCATGTATAGTGATTTGAGTACAGTGGGCTCTCCACGCTCACAACCTCCATGTTCATGGTTTCCAGGTCACAAGAAGGTTGCATCCATATACCTAAAATAGCAGTCACATGCACACAGACACACTGAAGCGTCCAAGTGTGCATTGATAACATTAAATACAGTGGATTTTGCTATTTGTGTCAATGTCAGGATGGCGGCTAAGCAGACACAGAGGCAGGAGCTGAGTTTTATGGCTTTAAAGTAAATAAATCAAGTCGTTACTTCACCCAAACAAACAACCAAGTCCCAGAGGCAGCAAACTCAGGCAGCAGGGTCAGCCTGGAACAGAGAGCAAAGGACGCAGTTTCATGGTTGGAAGACGGTTGTTGCCCCATGCCCAACCCCAACAGCGTCTGACTTAAATACTCAGTCTTTAGCCCAGCCGAAGCTGATCAACTGTCCATTGGCCCAGCTCACAGCTGGAGCCTCTCAAGACTTCAGGGCCGATTCATCAGGCGCTTTTCCCGCAAGCCGCTGAGACCTCCGGACCGCCCCTTCTCCAGTCACCTCTGGAGAAACGTGGGGGGAGGGTCTGCTGCAAACTCTGGACCGGAGTCAGAAACACCAGCCTCTGTCGAGTCAGAAGCATTAGCCTCCGCCTCTGGAGCACAAACATCTGCTGCAGGTACTGGCTCGGGATCCGTGTCAGGGACAGCTGTGGGGTCGCTGGCAGACTCCTCCCTGGACTCTGAAGGCCCCTCCACGAGACCCTCCCCCGGCTGGGAATCCAAGTCTGAATCGGAGTCCAAGTCTGAATCAGCAGCATGCTCAGCCTGGCTCATGACAATTTGTAGGGGTTTCTGTAACAGAACCACCACGTATATGGAGGGCCCACTGTATTGGCCTTGGTTGCCAGGAGACTAGGGTTCAAATCCCTGCTCAGCCATGGAAACCCACTAGGTGACTTTGGGCATGTCACACTCTCTCAGCCAAAGAGGAAGGCATTGGAAAACCTCCTCTGAATAAATCTTGTGAAGAAAGCCCTTTAATGGGGTTTCAATAAGTTGGAGCTGACTGGCAGGCACATAACAATAACAACCATCAAGTAAAAGCTGGCCACTCTTTTGGAATCTAAGATGGACCATACTCCATCTCACAAGAGAAATATGAAGACTACTAAAATAAGAATGGAGGAGGTGCTATACTAAGGTTAGAAGCAATAATAAACTGTCAAGGGAAGACAGCAATGTAATAAAGACACAGGATGGAATATAGTTACTTCAAGATTACAGAACCTGAAAGCGTTCTAAACATCTGGAACCAACAAATCATACCTAGAACATTTCCACCTTAAATGGCTCTGATAATTCTGGCAGATGGTTGCTGCTACAACCTATGCTAGAAAGATTCAACTTCAAGAATAGAGATGACTTTATGACTACCTGCAGGAAGAAAAGGAAAACAACTATGGCGATTGGGGATTTCCTACTGAGAAGTATAAAAGCAGTTGTATGCTGACTGGGTTGTTAATGTGTGAAGTATGTTGGGAAAAACCTGACTGGCAGCAGCATGATAACCCTTGCATAGAGGGCTTTAAACTGAACTCTGTGGGGAAACAAGACAATAGCCCAAAGGGAAGTACTAAAGTAAACACTGGGGAAAAAAAGGACTTGGGCGCTAGAAAAGAAACCAGAGGACTTGAGGGGGACACTAATCAAACCCAACAATAAAATATGAAGAAAAATGCTGGAGCAGAATATCCAACATTTTAATACATATACACTAATGTGCAAAACAAACAAAATGATCTTGACCTCTTGTACAAACAGACAGAGGCTGAAAAATATATGAGACTTGGTGGAATGATTCTTGAAATGAGAATAAAACAAGTGAAGGATACAACTAGCTCAAAAAGAATAGATAAAACCGGAAGGGAGGTGTTAACAGTATGCATAAAAAATATGTGTACCTGGACAGAAAGGAAAAGACAGCAAATGCAATAGATGTGCAGAGAGCAACTGAGTAAAAATAAATGGTGAAAGTATAGTTATAAAAACAACATTGTGCTTGCACTCTACCAAAAACTACTAATCCAAGGGGAGGACATGGATAATATTTTCCTCAAATGAATCTACATGTACTTCAAGGAAGCAAGAATTAATAGCAACAAAGAACTTCAG
This sequence comes from Iguana delicatissima, assembly GCA_948472985.1. Taxonomy (NCBI): domain Eukaryota; kingdom Metazoa; phylum Chordata; class Lepidosauria; order Squamata; family Iguanidae; genus Iguana; species Iguana delicatissima. The sequence continues at coordinate 173,962 of CAOKZL010000189.1, read as the reverse complement.
CTATGCAGATATCTGCTCAACATCACCAAGCATGGAATATCCAAGAAACTGCTGACATGTGATGCGGTTTACTTTCTCTTTCAAAAGGTGAACACCTTAGTTTTAATAAAAATGGACACAACAGTCACTGAGATTACAGTTGTGAGAATTCTGGGGAGAGGTGACCATAATTTATGGAAAGTCCAAGTATGTCCAGTGAATTGTGGAAGCTCAAAATGGGAGGAACTTCCTGAAGGAGGAGTTATTAAATCACAATATATTCCAATGAAAGAGAACAATGTGGGACAGGTAAAAAGTCAATGTGACTTCACAAAAGCTTAATAAGGACCTTTTTTTTTCTAAAAAATTATTTACATTCAAAAGGGATCTCAGTTACATATAATGTCCAAGTATAACAAATGCAGGAAAATAAAAACATGAAAGGAAGAAAAGTAATCACATTAGTTGTAAATTTCTATAAAAGCTGACCAAATATCCAAATATAATTCCATTTGTAAATTTCTTCTACATATTATTCTTTCAAATGTTGCAAGCAGTTTGAGAAAAATGATCTTTCCAGTAATGAAGAATTAATCTTTTAGCAGTCAAAAGGGTATGAAAAACCCACTTCCATTGGCCATTTGTTAATTTCCAAGAATCAGGTAACTCATTCAAAAGAACATGCACATTCCTGAATATCAAGGAACCTTCCAACCAAATTTACTTGTGTGATTACTTTCTTCCAAAATGTAGCTACTATGGAACAACTCCAAAAAACATGTATTAAGAAAGCATTAGTAGTATTACTCCACCAATAATCTGGTGATTTAGAAAGCTCTTTGTTGAATAGATATTGCAGTGAACAATATACCTGAAAGAACCATTTCTGCTGCATAAGAGGTAGTTGGAGATCTACAGCCATACTAGTTATAGATACTAATGCCGACGGCAACTAATCAGTCAGGACTGGATATTCCAATTCTCTATTCCATTCTTCCTGTAATCCTCACATGTTATATTTATATATGGATAACAGAAGTATTTATACCACACACATACACACATATAGATATAGATATATAAATTGGATACTTGGTTGGCCTCAATATTCCCTCAATATTTCTAGTATTAAAGGAACCTAATTAATATTTCAGTTGCAAATATTTTCATCTGACAGAGGTAGTTTAAAACTATTACTGCAAATTTGAAAATTTTAGTCATTTTGGCTTCTAGAATGTGTTCAGACTTCATTTGCTCTTGGAGCCATTTAATTGACTTTTTGGCAGTCCAAGCCATTCATAGAACTCTTACCCAATACCACATTTCAAGTAAGTTTTTTCCCCTCACTACCACCATTTTTTGCTATCCAGCTTTCATATCCACATAAAGAAATCAGAAATACTATGGCATGAATAATCCTGACTTTGGATCCTGATTAACATGGCAATATTCTTCAACTAACTAAAGGGCTACCACAGAAAAGAATGCAAAGGATTGTTCTTTGCTACTTCAGGGTGCAAGACTAGATCTTATGTTCCAGGAAGGTAGATTTCAACGAAACATTAAGAGAAACCTCAACTCAACAGCAGTTCAACAATGCAACCAATTCCCTAAAACAATGAGTTCTCTCTCATCAGAAATCTTCAAGTAGAGGCTGCACTCTATTATTGTCCGCTGGCGATTCTTTAGGCTTCCACTTCTATGAAATCTCAGTTTACTGTCACATCTGAGCCAAAGCACTATGAATAAAGATTAATCTTGAAGAAGCCACAAGAAGCTTCAGCTAGTGGAGAAAGGCACTGTGCTCTACAACAGAGGTGAGTGGAGGTGCTGAATATTGCACCTCCATTCATTAGCATTCCAGTGAAAAGCAAACTTAACTAAAAGGTATGTGCATATCTTGTAGAATCAAAGGTATTCAAAGAACACTGGGTTCAAAAGCACTACTCAAAGTAGGAAGACAGAGTGATGTGTGCACACAGTACGAGAGGGTAGGCTGATGCTCCAAATGGGGTGGGTGTTCACTAGGTTGAAGGGAAGGAAGTGTCAGCTATATTTTTCTTCTTTCACCAAGACCCTAATGAAGGAAAGGAGTTTGCAACGGAAGACAGGCAGGCCTCCAAAGGGAGAGCATTCCACATTCGGGGTGGCAGAGCTGAAAATGCCTTCTCCTCTGTTCTGCACAGTTTATTGACCTCACTGATGGGACATGGAGGAAGCCACACAGAGGAAGGCTCTTCCCAGCAGATTTTAATTCTCAGGCACGCACATATGAGAGAAGTGCTCCTTCAAGTATCAAGGTCCCAAGCCATTTAGGGCTTGAAATGTCATCATGAGAATCTTGAATTCAAACTGGAAAGGTACTGGTAGCCAGTGCAATTCTTTTAAGACTGGCATTAGATGATGTCTATATGATATCCTAGTCAGCAGTTGAGTTGTTGCATTTTGCACTAGCTGCAGCTTCCAACTCTTCAAGAGCGGCCCCACAGAGAATACAATAACTAAGTACACTAGTTTGGTTGGGAAGTTATCAGTCCATGGACGACTCTGGCTAGGTTTTCTCTATCCAAGAAAGGCTGCAGTTGGCGCACCAGTTGAAGCTGGTGTCAAACACTCTGAGCCACAGAATACACTGGGGCCTCCAGTGACAAAGACAGATTTAAGAGCACTTCCAAGCTACATACCTGCTCCTTCAGGGGGAATGCAATCCCATCCCAAACAGGCGGTTTATCCAGTTCCTAGACCCAAGGACCACCAATTTGCAGTCTTCATCTTATCAGGATTCAGCTTCAATTTACTGGCCCTCATTCAGCTCATTAAGCATGCAGGTAATGTTCCAGCACCTCTACAGCCCCAGCTGATTCCAATGACAAGGAGAAACCAGATCCAGTGTACACCCTGCCTCATGTGTTAGACCAACAACATGCTGAGACAGGGTTAATATGCATCCTTGACCCACAAGTCCAGGATCATTGATGCTATAAAGGCCTCTCTGTCTTTCACACTCGAGTGCTCAGTTTGGCCGTGAACATTCAGCAACGGCCTGTACTACTAAAGGAAAATCTGGAGCAACCAACCTCAAATGTGAATAGTATACACCACTTTATAGTGCTGAGCTTTACAGCTAATAATGAATCTTGGACAGAACCTGCATGTAGTGTAAAACCTAAGACCTGCAGTTTGAGAAAATCTCAGAGGGAAGTACTGAAAGTCTAGTGCTATGTGGACTGAGGTTAGTTGCACAGCAATTCCTAAGAACAAGCAGTACAACTAACATGCTTTTGCTTAGGAGTGCTTTAAAGTGCTACAGTACTGAGAGTCAGGATGGGCATGGGGGAGAACTCTAGTTTGGTTTGATTTGTGGACTAGAATGTAATTATCCCTTGAGTCTGAGCAGAAAAATGGGCATTTTTGGTTAAAATTCACATAAAAATTGGTATTTTTAGGTATGACATTTTGCACAATGGTTTGAATTGCTAGGAAAATCAAACGTTCACTCTTGTCCATGAATAATTCAGCATAAACTCACACATATTGCTGCATCAAAATCCCAGGGAATATGCATAGATATGCACATTGTCTTGACTCTAGTCTCTAATAAACAACAGATTCTGTTTCAAATCTTAGAATACAAACTTGCTCTTGGTCTCATGCAATTATGTACAATTCCCCATAATGGCTATATTCTTGCTATAACCAGGTTCATTGTAAATGACTTTTATGCAACTTCAGAGAAGTAAATGACAGGTGTCCAAACAGCTTTGCAAGCCAAAAGTTGTTAGTATATTTAACAGTGACAAGAGCAATGCTGACTGACAATTTCTGTTAGCAAGCACTGCCAAATTAAAGCAAGTAATTTTATTGTTATGTTAAAAATAAAATATTAATTATTTCCTTGGAACTGCCTTCACTGGAAAATTGTGTAACCAATTAACCAAAGCTGTGCAATGACTCATATTTTGTACATGTTTTTCACCTTCTACCACTACAGTTTCTATTTTTCTTCATCTTCTACACTTTGAAACACAAATGGTATTTCAAATGAGAATGCCATTATCTCCACATTCCTAAGCTTTACAAAATTGCTCAATCGCAAACAGAACAGCAGCCAAAAAATAAATACATCTCTTATGCTCCTATTTTACTGTGGATTTTAACCTGCAAAAGCATTGTGCATTTTCATTCACTGAGTGCCCTCATTGCTGTGTTATTATCACATTTAGCATGCCATCAGCAGCCAAGCACAACCAAGCAAACCCATGTTCAGACTTCAAAGCAGCTGAGACATTAATTGTGGTAAAAACAGGTTCTGCTAGGCAGTTCAGTTTACTGCCAAATGTTGACATCATGCGACATCAGATTTATACAACAGAGCTTAAATGGAAAAATTAAAGAAGATCTAATTCACCAATTCCACTTCCAATGGGCAGTGGCTGATGCAGGATATCAGCCATAAGAAGCTCTAGAGAGATATCTGTGATGCCAACAGACGTTGTTAAATCTCAGCGACTACAGAGATGCATGATAGCACTGTGTATCAAAAAAGCAAGTATAAGGAAGACTTGTACAGAACTGCGGCTCCTGTTTCATTGTGTAAACATAGAATAAGACGTGTCAGCACTTATCACACATGATGATCTTCATAGCACTGGCCACCTAAAAGGTTTTTCAAAAAGAAAATCCAGAAACCTAGCAAAGCATACAATTACTACTGCAAACAAATACACTATGCTACATTATTTAAATATGTGCAAATGAAGCCTTGCTGGTCAGTGACCTTCTAGTGTATCTGCACATGCCACAGGACTTCTGTGTATCATTTCAGCGAAGAACAATTCTCTCTGAGGTATGTGTTTTATTTTCACTAAACAAGACCAGAACAATGATAAGCAGTGCAGTCTATGCTTTGCAAATAAAGTAAAGGGCTTTAATTCCCCGTTCTCTTCCTATTCCAAAAAGTTACTCATTGACAAGTATTCCCTACAATAGGCAAAGCAACAATATTTCAGGATCTAAGCTTGCTTATACAAACATTTGCAGAACAGAGGTATGCAAGAGGTCATAGTATCAATCAATGTTTCACCTTTCACTTTTTGAACTCATTGCAGATGGCCCTGTAAAGGCTTATGACAGACAAGATATAAAGGAGTTTTTTCATATAATTACAAGACCACTAATACTTTTCAATTTCTGGATAAAACTAGACATGTCATGTTTTCAACAAACTGGAATGTCAGATGGAGTAGTGAATCTTTCTACCAGATAAGAGTTTTTCAGTCAGTAACTATGAAGACATGAAACATACATAAATTGATAGAACAAAAGTACTAGTAATAATGAAGTAGTAATGGGAGATTTCAACTATCCTGATATTTGTTTGAAGTCAAACTCTGCCAAAAATATCAGGTCCAACAAATTCCTCACTTGCCTTTCAGACAAATTCATTGTCCAGAAGGTGAAAGAGGCAACAAGGGAATAGCTGTTTTAGATCTGATCCTAACCAACAATGACGATCTAGTTAATGGGGTGGTGGGATCCTTAGACGGAAGTGACCATGGTCTCCTGGAGTTTATTATACTGTGGAAAGGGGAAGCCAAGCATGGTCAAACAGGCATTCTAGATTTTAAGAAAGCTGATTTTAGGAAGCTTCAGGAAACTTTGGGAAATACAGAGTGTGATCCCATGGTCAGGAGTACTAAAAGAGAAGTTAGTTCATGGTGGATGGGGGTTTTTCAAAAGTGAGATATTGAAGGCACAATTTCAAACAATTCGAATGAGAAGGAAAAAAGTCTTAAAAAAGAGGTGTCCCAAGAACTTTCAATGGAGCTAAAATTTGAAAGGGACATGTACAAGAAATGGAAAAACGAGAAATCATCAAAGAAGAATTCAAACAAATAGCCAGCAAGTGTAGGGAAAAAGTCTGAAAAGCTAAAGTGCAGAATGAGCTCAGGCTTCCTAGAGAGATTTTGTTTTGTCTATTTTTGTTGTTTTTGTTTCATTTTGTTATATCCATAGTAAAAGGAAGAACAAGGAAACGGCAAGACCTCTGCAGGGAGAAGATGGTGAAATGCTAATAGGCAACAGAGGAAAGTAGAACTACTCAACACTTTCTTTGCCTCAGTCTTCCCCCAAAAGGAAAATCGTAATGAACCTGGGGGAAAGGGCCCCCATGACATTCTTGCAAACAAGCTAGTAAAATCTGGGATAGGCAATGCTACTCATAGGTGGATTTGTAATTGGTTGACTGACTGAATCCTAAGGGTACTCACCAATAGCATCTTCTCATCCTGGACAGTAGTGACTTGTGGGGTGCCACAGCATTCTGTCCTGGGCACAGTGATATTCAACATCTTTATCAATGACTTAGATGATGGCACAGAAGGCATTCTTATCAAATTTGCAGGTGACACCAAATTAGGAGGGGTAGCTGACACCCCAAAGGACATCATCAGAATTCAGAACTATCTTAACAGATTAGAGAGCTGGGGCAAAACTAACAAAATTAATTTCAACAGGGAGAAAAGTAAAGTACTACAAAAATGAAATGCACAGATGCAGGATGAGTGACACTTGGCTTGACCACAGTACATGTGGAAGGGATCTAGAAGTCTTAGTAAACTACAAGCTGAACATGAGTTAGCTGTGTGATGCAGCTGCTAAAAAAGGCAATGCAATTCTAGGCTGCATCAATGTATAGTGTCTAGATCGAGCAAAGTAATAGTATCACTCCATTCTGCTTTGGTCAATGCCCATCTGAAAGTGTGTCCAGTTCTGGGCACCACAGTTCAGGAAGGATATTGACAAGACGAAATGTGTGCACAGGAGGGTGACTAACATAGTAAAAGGCTGGGAAACCCTGACCTATGGGAGTGGCTTAGGGAGCTGGGCATGTTTAGCCAGGAGAAGAGAAGGTTAAGAAGTGACATTATTTGAAGAGATGTCACACAGAAGATGGAGCAAGCTTGTTTTCTGCTGCCTCAGAGATTAGGACACAGAGCAATGGCTTTGAACTTCAAAAAATGGGATTCCATCTAAACATTAGGAAGAACTTCCTGACAATAAAAGCAGTTCAACCATAGGATATGCTGTCTCAGAGGGTGATGGAGTCTCCTTCTTTGGAGTTTTTTAAGCAGAGGCTGGATGGCCATCTGTTGGGAATGCTTTGATTGTATATTCCTCCATGGCAGGAGATTGGTCTCAATTGCCCTTGCGGTCTCTTCCAGCTCTGTGATTCTATGAAAAGGTAAACTGCATTACTACTATCCCCACTGCATAGATGCTTCAGAAACAGAAGAGAATGGCTTACCTAAGGCCAAATGGTTTGTGGCTGAGATAAATATGACATACAGGTCACAGTGGCCTCTTGATACACTAACACTTGGGGGAGACATGAACACACAGATGGTGTGAAGATACCTTTCCTGTGTGTGGTTCCACAGCACTGGGCTACTAGGGTGTGTGTGTATGTACATGTACATATCTGCACTGGTGGGAAAAGCAGTGACTCTTATCATTGTGTCATACCATACCTAATGAGAAAAACAGGGAGTTTGTAATCATGTTCCCAGGGCCCATCCCCTGTGATTGTTAGATCTCTAAGGGTGTGCGTTATGGAGATGGAATAGTCACAATGAACATTTTTCAACTACCATGTACTTTCTAAGTAGGATCAACTAGAGAGATCTGATAACGTCCACAGCTTTGTGAAAAGTAGGGGATCTGCTGAAACATGACAGCTGGACAACTAGGTAAGACGTGGCTAGTGGCACCAGATGTAGTAAAGACTTGGTGCTAAATCTTTACTACCATGTAATCCAATCTAGTAAACCCATTATGCTTCTGACTGAAAGAAAACAGCTGAAGAATTATTTGGTGACTGTTAGAATGATCTCTTGTGGATTCTCTTTGCTTGTTTACAAGGTAGAACAGAACCAAATCCTTAGAGTGACCAATGCTAATAAAATATTACTCAAAACTATTAAAAGCAATATAAGTGCCTAATTTGAATTTCTGCAAAATAAACTATAAATGGACGGAATGATATGAATTCTAGCATCAGGAATGAAGAACATGGTCAATCAAAACTGAATTTCACTGGTATGTTTAATCTGTGAATATCATAAATATCTGTAAAATCTGATTTTTACAAAGAGACTTCCATGAAACTGGCATGCTACAGTGTCAACCTCTCCTTCAATCCCAGTTGTCTCAGAAGTTACAAAGCTAGTTTGTCCCCTGCAGTATTTTTAAAGGGGTTTTTAATTCCTCATTGATGTAAAGCATTATATTACCATTATTATTGAGTGCCTCCCTAGAGCACTGAGCAGGGGAGGGGAGCCTCCCACTTCCTTTCTTGACAAAGAGAATGCAGTTTTCCTCCATCAATGCCAAGAATAGTCACCGTAAATTCAGTTATTCTAATCTCCAGTCATCCATCGGCAGCAGGGTGCGACCATCTGAATCAGTATTTCTATTGAACCAGAGTCTGGTCTTTTCTTAAGGCACTCAGTAATTTCATCACCCCATTTGTTCATATTTTCCTGCACTGAGACCAAACATTTCACTGCAACTTTCTCCAAAAGTCATTCCAAGATAAGCAAGCCTCAAACCAAATAAAAGTAAAAATAAAACAATCCAGTATCACTACAACTTTGAGCTGGGAAAGCTGTGTCCCTATGTCTCCACGACCCCTCTAAATACTGAAAACTTATATTAAGGAAACACCCCAGAGGAAAGAAATCAGAGAGAATGGTATCTTCCCTGCTATCCTGAATTATCCAGAACACCATGAATTTCCAAAAAATTTGCCAGCCCTGTTTGATATGTCCCCAGGCTTCAAATAAAGACACTGGACTGGATCCAGATTTATGCTTGTTGAAAGAACAGCAACCTTTTTCCATTCCCCCTTCCCCTGAGAGCACCATCTTCCATGCTGTTGTAGAAGGGGACTTCCCCAAGAACAAAATGGGAGGTGGCACAGCGGGCTGAAGGGCCTGCCTCATTCCTTTACTTCAGCAGGAAGTTATCAATGGGCCATGGTTCCCTCTGCAAATGGAAGAATCCTTTATCTTCATGGAATAAGAAGTCTAGGTCCCAATTTTTTGACTCTGTCAACTTAGTTCCATTTCCCCTATTACTACACCACTGACTAAAACATAGCTATCTTCAGCGTTGCATGCTATCCTTCCCTTATGTTCTCTTCGCCTTACTGAGGTTTTTGCACACAATCTAATGGCTTTAGGGGACCCTCAGACTAGATTATACAAACTTACCCGTTCCACTTGTCCTTCTTTATGTTTCTGCTTGTAAACTTTGAGCTTTGGAAGAAATGTCTCTGTGTAATTTTTGTCTTCCATTCCTTGTAGGAGTACACCATGAAACGCTAGCCTACAAGTATTTGCATGAATATCTGTATCCAGCTTTGAGCCAATCACAAGACACAATTTAGGACAAGTAACTGGTTTCTCAAATTCAAGTAAAGCCCATTGTTGTTTCGGGATCTGTCTTTCAAAAGCCTGGTCATTCTCCTTGTTTTCTTCTGAAGACTTTGAATCTTTCCAAAGATATTCTTCTTGATAAAGATATTCCCTGTCAAAATCAAAACAATTCTCCATGGGTTCATTGTTGAAGTCATCAGGAGCTGGGCTGAAAAACATTACTCTTCCCATAACAGTTTCATGGCCCACTGTGATATGAAACTTAGCCTTAGTCTGAAGGGTGCCCCGGAAATATGGAATTTTCTTTAAAGAGATGATAGCGGCGTGAATTGTCTGAAGAGATTCAGGTGTACAGATCAAACCTCGTTCCAACAGCTTTGGATCAAACTGGGTTACACAGATTCCTACTCTGTCGCCCTGCATGGCATAGTTGACTGGAGTATGAAACATCTGCATGGACTTGACTTTCTTTGTCACCTATTATTGGGGGAAAGAAAAAGAAAGTCATATTCTTACTATTTATGGGTTATGTATTAAATCATTTATTAATTAAAAATTGATATTCCACCATCTAAAACAAACAATAATTGCAATCAGGGATTATTTCTAGGCCTTCAGACATGGATCTTTGGTAGAGAGCCACACTATGCAAGCAATTACTTAGAAACTTATCTGTGAATGCCTTTGCCTAAGGATTCCTGTGCTGACTTTTGCCTACCCTTTGTATCAGAAAATAATAACAGGAATTATTCTTTTGAATTTGTTGTTATTTTTAGTATCCAAAACAAGCCACCAGATCAGTATTTGTCTCCACAAACACTAGCTGATTTTTTTTAAAGTGCAACAAATTTAATGGTAGCAGCCTTAGATTTAAAAAAAAAAAACCCTGTTGCTTTTAACTTTCCACCTTTCTCTTAAGCATATGCTGCAGTCTCTTAGCATTAGGCTATTCTATTGTATTGCAATGGTCCATGGCTGAAAGCAATAAAACAATTGGGCTTAGTTTGGTTTAAATTAGGCTAGGCTTTTTCCTGACAGATAAGAACAGTCTCTCTTACATTATTTTAGAACTAAGTTTTGAGAATACAAGTATTCTCCTGCATTGTGTTTAAATAATACAGTAATGATATATCTGTGTATGGTTAATGATATATTTGTGCATCAAAAATGCCTACTCAAATTCTGACTTAACATACAGTTAACATTCTAAGATACAGAAAGTAAGCAAAGACCTTTTTTTTACCATCGCCTGGACAATAATGTCAACTTACTCAGGATCTATGAACTTCTGATCCTCATAATATCTCATTCCTTTTTAATATATTCTTCTACTAAATGAATGCCACACAACTGTGACATTTATGAAAAGTAAGATCTAATTCAGCTTGCAAATAATAAGCACAAAACCAGTCTGGCATGTCTTGGACTACACCCACTACCTATTAATACAGTCAATTTATCCATCTCCATTTTGACAGAAAAAATTCAAACAGTACTAAAGGCTCTGGGATTATTAGTCTGATGCCTATAGCTTAGGGTTACATCAGTTATTTTACTTCAAATACATCTAAGCATAGGAAAAGAAAGAAGAAAATAAGACTCTGAAAAAGATTACCACTGGTTCAACTTGATTAGAACCCTGTAATTCATTTCAATATGATTTCATTTATCCTTTATTTATTTCTTTTGTGGCATTTTATTTTTATATATAGCAATTAAGAATTGTACCCAGTTGTGATCATTCTACTGACACAAGGCATAGACTGGTGGAATAAGAAGGGATACAATTTTGGCACTAGACCCCTGTGACTTTCAAGCCACCAAATCTGTTCTGGATGTACTCTCAACTCTAACCATTTGGAAAGAATTTGGAAGGATAATGGTGGCCAACGTGAGGTAGAAGAATCAACAAAAAATCACCTTCCTTCCTTTTCTATTGGTAGATGAATTCTATCAGCAGAGTGATAAAGTGGACACAACAGTAAGAAGATAGCATTCTGGTTCATTCATTAGCCATGTGTTTCTGCAGTATCTCTCTCACTCAGCTAATCAGGTCTGAGAGAGGTGTCTTAATGTTTTACACAAACTGCATACATTCAGCATGTACAAAGAATATGGAACGAAGATACTCTTCAAACACAGCACAGTAGAACACTCCTCCTTCTCTGAAAAGCTTGCAAGTTGTCAATTGTGTTGCCTTGGACAGGTAATGCACTCAAGTATTCTGCATTTAAAATACAGCTTTCATACACCTCATAATTTCACATCTGAAGCACTTTCACTGTACCACTTAATGTGTAAACCATAAACTTCAAATTAATTAAGCCATACACTTTAAAACTTCAAATATAAATATTGTAAACAGTAACAAAACCACACTTATAAAAACTATCTGAAAATACTATAAATATACACAGTACCTACAAAACTGAACAATTGGTTACAAAGAAAAATCAACAAAATCATATCTTGCAGCTATAAATGAAGCATTGTAGTAAGCTGTATAGATGCAAGTGGAATAACACACTGGAAGAACACAAAGTACAACCTTCAGGTAGAAGAATTTTATTTTAACGCTGTTCTACATAAACGATCAATCCTGAAAGCTGGCAAATAGTACATAAAAGAGAAAAAATGTTCTAGACCAGTTCCCTTTTTCTCTTTCCTGCCAAGCATCTCATCTTAGCTTTCAGTGCAGGGATTCCTTTAGTGGAACAGAGCATGCAATTTCCTTACGGGCTGGGTTGACAGACAACAACCCAGAACTGGGCCTAAGGAGACCAAAGTGAACTATCACTAAGAAAAATTTGACTCCAGACCTCCCCAATGTGCAAACTACATTAACCACTACAACAAACCCAACTCCCAAAAGGACTGTACAGTAATAATCTTTTATATTTTTGTAATTTTATTTTCACATCAACATTTTTAAAATATTCTGTACGACATTCCCCTCCTCGGGCAATCGCTCTCTAAATAAAGGGAGCAATGGTGGAAGGGGAACAGGCATAGGTTGCCCCACTTCCTATGTGTTCAAGTTAATGTTATCTGGAACACCAGAATAAGGCCTATGTTGAAGAAGGTTATGAGGCAACATGATAGCCATGTTTAAATATTTGAAGGGATGTCATATGGAGGGTGAAACAATCCTGTTTTCTGCTTCTCCAGACACTAGGACATGGAGCAATGGCTTCAAACTTCAGGAAAAGCGATTCCACCTAAACATCAGGAATTTAAAAAGAGGCTGGATGGCCATCTTTTGGAGTGCTTTGATGGTGTATTCTTGCATGGCAGGGGGTTGGACCTGATGGCCTTGTGGTCTTTTCCAACTCTATGATTCTATGAATCCAATGTATGATGTTCAAGAGGATGCTCAGTTACTTCTTTCATTTTTTTAAAAATGGAGCGACTGTGCTTTTAAAAAAATGCAAAAGTAACTCAAGACCCTCCTAAAACCAAACCTGAATGTTAGGCATTCAAGTAAGGTTAACCAGACCAAACTCCTACCTCCCCAATTCCTCCCTTTATTTGGAGAATGATTGTTTGAACAGGACAGTGTCCTCTTCATATAAAGTCCTTCTCCATGTGACTGCAAACCATGATTTTTCATGTGTAGTGGAGCGTCTCCTTTTCAGACTGCCATTCTTAAATATATGAAGAGCAGTGAGGGACAGAGAAAGGGTAACCTGTTACCTCTTGCCACCTGTTTAGGTTAATCCTACTCAACATCCAAATAGAGCCATAGTTCCCACCTTTCTCTTTCAGACTTACCATTTACACTTGGTAGAGTCAGGATTCCATCCAAAGTTGTGCATTGTTGTTGCTTTAATGGCACATCTTTTCTATCTATTTTGGGCAGTTTACACCAAAAGAAATTAGTGTGTCTGACCAAGACTAATCACATAGCAACTTGAGGGTCATAATGACTTATCCAGTAACACCTTCATATTCCTCAAGAAATAAGTGCACTATAGAATCTGCTCAGAACAGATTCATATTTAACAGGGGATGGGGTGGGGGTGGCATCTTATAATGCCTGAAAATAAATCACAAAATAATGCTCAATATTTTTATCTGGACGATCACATTAATATTTCTAAAAATGATGTCGAAGCTTTGTGGATAAGAAGGACTAGGGAAGTCCATGTGTTCATATGCAGATAAAAAAAAATACAGAAAGGAGAGATAAATTAAAAGCACCCAAACTGTTCAGGCCCTTAAGATAAACAAATGTGTTCAATATAAGAAAAGAACCTGTTATTTGAAGACCAAAGGAAAGGCCCACTAAGATTTTCAAAGCAGTTTAACTAATAGAAAACAGCATACAAAAACTGCACTAATGGCTTTTTCTCCAGATACAATGAAGCTTCTTTTCCTTTATTTATCCAACTTTCATTAAGTTATCGGTACTCCATATGCCATAGCTCTCAGCCTTTTCAGATAAGAGCCCAAGCATCCTCCTACCTCCAGTGCTGTCACTGCATCTTACTGATACAAGAGATAAAGGCAACCTAGCCTTTCTGGTAAGTGGAATCACAGCAAATTCACCTAACTAGCAGATTATTATAAAATGGAAAAAAATTTAAAAATAAATAAAAAGCAGATTGCAACGCATAGTTAAGGTACTGGGTAATCAAGCCATTTAAAATATGTTAGGCTACTTTAATTAAGGCATAAACATAATGTGTAGTCCCCCTCCAATAAAATGAGTCTACTGGCATATATTTAAGTGAGAGGTAAATTATATTCATGAGACAGGACATGGTATCGGCAAACAGGGGAAGCTGAAATACAGCCTAATTTTGGTCGTTTCCTAGGAAAGAGAACTCCAGCTACCTTATTCAGCAGTAGGGACTAGAGAAACAAACAAGGAACAAAGTTCTGGTTGCATATGTGGTTTTTCACATGTGCATATTACTTCAGCCACGGAATTTGCACAAGTGATATATGTAACTCAGAATATTAATATCTATTGATCAGGAAACAAAAAAAAATCTGGATTGTTTATTCGCTCTCGTTGGGATATAGCATGAACATTGTGCTATAAAGCTCTTCTGAAAGCCATCTTTTAAAAATATCTCCACCAGAGGTATCAACTCTCCTGACAAAATTCAGCCAAAATGTGACCTTCTATTTCAAAATAAATTCTTGTTCTCACAGACATAAATAAAAGATATTAAATGTGACAAGAGGATTACTGGCATGGTATTATCTTCTTGGCTCTGGTGACAACACAGGCCATTAGCTCTGAGGGATGTATCAAGTGTGCCATACATCTCAGTCGGATGCTACACCCTCAACATGACCACAGAACTCTGAGGGATCTTGGGAAAACGCAATCACTGTGAAAAAACTTCGGCAGAGAAATGGTAAAAAAAACACAAGACATTCCAGATGTCTAGATCTGTGTATACTCTCTTCTTAGCTCTGCTCCATTCCTTGAGCAGGAGGATAGAAAACAGCTTTAGGAGGCTCACTGGAAAATGGGAACTTGTTCACACTGAAGGCTTTGATCAGATGACATCACAACAAGGAGGAAAATAATTAATTTTAAATCATGTTCACAAAGATGCCAGGGGTGAAGAATGTCCCCAACTCAGAATCAAATGGATTTATGTGCACCTGTATGTTACATATCACACATAACTATTCCTCAAAGAACCTATGGTAGTACAAGGTATGAAAAATAAACACAACAAATGCTCTTAAGATACAATGGGGGTTTTGGTAATTCATGAATGTATACCAAACCAGGCCTCTCAATCCAATGAAGAGAGGAATATTGTAAACTGGTGATTGTATCTCTGTATCTATAGTACCCACTGTACAGTTGACAACACATTTCTTTCATACTGTACAGTACAAAAACACTCAGTCTTGGGGCGACAGGTTTCTCCTAGTATCTGTTAGGCTTACACTAATCATTTCCATGGACCATTTGGTACCTAGGAAAGTGAGCACTTGGAAAATGTGGGCAGTTATATTGAAAGGAAGGGTGGTTATAAATGTAAATATATCCCTCTAACACTGCCCTACAACAGGAACTCAAGGTGATGGTTAAATCAGATAAAACAATAAAACTGCTGAAGAATGGATAGGCATTAGGGAATGTATGTGATCCAGGGAACTGTTAACATACTATTTGTACATCCTTAGAAGCTCTTTTAAAGGATTCCCCTTTGACAGTTCTCAGCACTAAACACTCCAGTAGCAAAAGATGTTGATTTGACACAATAGCAGTCTCTTGCTTAGAAAGAAACTTCCTTCCAGCAAGCACCTTTTGGTCAAAAGATCCTTTTAAACAGCTCTCTCATCAAACCCCTAAAGTTACCCTCCTCAACTCCCTAACTCTGATGAACCATCTTGAATCCTGAATAAAGAGAAAGGTGGGATATAAATTGAATGAATGAATGAATGAATGAATGAATGAATGAATGAATGAATAAATAAAATACGTATGGCTTCTCCTTCCCGGGATGTTTTCAAAAAGAGGCCAGACAGCTGTTTGCTCCAGATGCTCTAGATGGAGATCATGCATTGAGCAGTGAATTGGAGCTGATGGCCTGTAAGGTCCTTTCCAACTCTATGATTTAATGTTTTTATGATTCTATGGCCCTTTCCACACATTCCGTGGAATTCGCGCTGCAACGTTTCCAGTTGTTGTTGTTTTTTGTCTGTGCTACCACAGACATATTTTACAATGGTCTACTGCCATTTCCAGACGTTCAGTGGTATTCGCGCAGCGAATGTGATTGGCAGCTCTTTTTTTAAAAAAATGGCCCCGTGCGTCATGACGTGCATGCTCACGTCATGCCCCGCAGTTCCTCCCATGATGACTCCCTCCTCCCATTCCTCCTGCTAGCCATAAAATAAACCCTGTCGATTTTTTATTTTCATGCCCTATCTTGGGGGAATGGTTTTCCGCGCCATAGCTGGGTGGAGTGCAGCTTTTCTCCCTATCTCTGGTGGGTTCTTGCGCCCATTTTCTGCTTTTATCTTTCCCTGTGAGCGATGGAGGAAGAGGTGTTTCCTGAAGTTGAATGGCCCATTTTAGCTGTATTCTGGCTTCTTGGAGTTGTGCTGGCTGAACTGGAACATCAATGGGCTAAAGACCGCACGAGGAGGCGCCGGCGATTGGCCTTTTACTGGTAATGCTGCGGAGGATTTAAGCTTTTCTGTGACGCTGCTTGGAGGCTTCTCGCAGCGCGTTCCAACTGCTGAAGCTGTCCACGCCCACAGCCCGCCCTCTGATTACATCATGCACGAATCAGCACGGTATGAGGGGAAAAAACCACCTTTTCCCCGTTTTTCAAAAAGCCCGCGTGCTGACTGTTGGTGACTTAACCGGGCGGATTAACGTCTGGAGCTTGCCAATTATGTACAAGCTAGCGCACTCGAACATGTGGGCGATGTCCGTCAGAGTCCATGCTGCCCCATTTTATTTACCCCGTGTGGAAAAGGCCAATGTTTCATCTTAGCATAAAAGATCATTTGAAAGCAACATGGTGCTGGTGGTAGCAAGCCATATTAACTAAAAGTCACCAAATAAATCACATCAGCATGTAGACAGCACATGTCTGAATTGTATTTATGGTCAGAGAAATACTCAGTGTTGTCAAGATTCACCCACTACAGGACTCATTCATTAGCTAAATTTACAGAAGCAGGGAATTCCTGAGAGGTATGCTTTAATTGTACCTTTATTGACTCTACCAAGGGACTCTCATATTGCAGCTATTGTGAGTCTGCTGTGCTTTCCATTCCATAATAGAAATAAAGAGTGAATGTTAGTGATTATATCAACCTGTGTCCAGAATGAGGCAAGCTCAACTGGAAGTTCTTTTCTTCTCTTGCACCTTGCAATAGACTGGCCTCAAGACTCTGAGTAGATTTATCAACATAGTATAAACAAGCATAAGATGAACAACTAATCTGCATTAAAGAGGGCTGCTTTTTTTTGTAAAACTTCTTCTGCTGTTTATTTCTAGATCATTAGTCATTAATTTGGAATTTCCTACATTTAGTCTAGCAACATGGAATTCCCCACATTTCCCAATAACTAGACTTGAATTTTTTTTCAAGAAATAATTACAAAACAGCCATAGGAAATAATGCTCTCTGTAACAAAATCTGATGAAACACTGTAACAATATGCAACTTAAAAAATCCATAATAAAAATAAAATATTTGTGTCTAATTCCAGTGAGACACATTTGCCGACAGAACTGCTTCTATTACCAGAATCAGGAAGCAGGATTTGCTTTCACTCCTACTTCAGTGCCCCATACACCTTAAAAACCTATTCCAGAAGACTAGGAAATCCAGTTTTTTTAGTGGAAAGTACAAAAGAGAAGAAGAAAGTTCTGTCATACTAGTGCTACAACACAAGCATGATGCTAGATTGAAGTCTTTAATTTATAAAACAATTTAAAAAAAAACCAAGAGAAGTAGTACCTCAACAAAACTGGTAAACACTGAATCCCCTACAAAAAAAAAGAAGAAGAAGAAGTTTCAACCAATAATCGTAATTTCCATTCACTGTGAACCCAGAAGCATCTGCCTTTGCAATGTTCTGGGCAGAAAATAAAATTTAAAAAAACTTAAGTTGAAGGGTTTTGATATATTGTAGTGAACCCTACATGGCTTTTATTATAAGTATTCCTATCATATAGCTGATGAGGGAGTTCTTTGAATGTGCCCTTGATGTCCTCAGGAGCATCAGCAGTGAGATAACTGGTAGACCACACAGCAAAACAGGTTGTTTCATGTTTTACACCAGGCATATATTTTTATATACAGTTATATACAAGGAAAATGGTCAACTGTTGTAAATGACAACAATTTAAAGTTAAAATGGAAACCTTTCTTAAGAGCCACAATATAAATAAAATATTTTTTTCTTAGAATTTTCTGGCTAAACCAACTGAAGTATCAGATGACTCAGGTACATTTACATCTAAATCACTGTATATACTGCCATCTTAACATTTAACCAGACTGATGCAGATTAAGGGGATATCAGCCTGTTCTTCCACAATGTGCGCACTATAAATACGTTTAACTTTTAATGCCAGTTTAACCTCAAGTTATCAAAACTGCTTTCAAGCCACATAGTTTTCTTTCTTCCCAATTCCCTCAACCAATACGCAAGGGAACAGCCAGGTAATAAAAGTTAAATGCTGGGAAATTCATTTTTCCAGTGAAATAAATGATTTTTTTTTTCTGTTTTAACTCTAGACTTAGGTTTAGAACAATAGCGACACTTTCATCCAAAGACTTCAAAGTGTGCCAGAAAACACTGCATCGCAGTAAACAGAGGGCTGACGGGTTTATAGAAGAACTTCCACAGGGATGGATTCCCCTCCCCCTCTTTTAACAGGATATTTTTGTTTGTTACTGGTCTTTGAAAAGCATAAAAGAAGGGAAACTATAGGCTAGAGAAGTAAAACTTTTTATGTGTAAGCAACATTTGGAGCTTTGTCAGGCAGCTGGTTTTGGTAGAATGTGTGACATGTAGCCCAATGTGAGTAATATTATATCTCAAATAAAAATCAGCCCATGAATATACATAATCCAAAAGGTAATTCTCCCAATCTCTGAAATGTAATGGAGCTACTCTAGATCAGTGAGGCATGAATATTTACCGTATTCAGGCTTTACTGCTCTCGATCTGGGTTCAATTTTGCAAATTAAAATGAGAGCTGTGTGGATAGAGAGATTAAAGAGCATCCCAACGCTTGCCTGTTTCCTTGGTGTGGTAGCAGTGATCCGGTTACCCTTCTGTTAGGTTATTTCTTTTTTACTTAACGGAGCAGGTCAGAAGCAATTAAGAATGAAGAGTAGAGGTCACAATTAGTTCATAACCCTGTACTTAAAAAACAAAACAATAACACTCACAATCCTACCATCATCACCACAACCACACACAGAGGCCTGGGGGAAAGTATTTAAAATACTCTCAATAATGGCAAATATGATCACTTTTACTAGGGAACTATTGTGCGGGGGGGGGAGAGTTGCTTTTTTATTCTAACTTCTTTCGAATGAGAAAAAATTCTCCTTTTCCACACTTATAACTTCATCTTGTTATTAAATGTGCTAACATGCTGAATTTAAATGGGCCATGGAAAAAAGGAACAAATACAAGTAATTCCAAAACAACTTTGTCTTCATTAGTCATGATAAATATTTATATTTTTCAGTGGTAGTTGTTTGAAATAAAAGTAAAAAAACTGGAACCTATGACATAAAGTATAAAAATGATGCCAAATTGAGACAGATACACAAAGATACTGAAAATGTCCAAATTATAAAAATAATATGATTTCATACATGTATTTTTCTGATATATAATGAATGAAAAAAACCATCCAGAAGCTTTTGTGGATTTACATATATATATATTTGGCCACATAAGGGCATGTTGATTGTTAGATTATATAATTGTAAAATAAGCACACACACCCCAAACACCTATTCATCTTGTCCCCGAAATATGAAAGCAAAACATTCACTTTGCCAAGAAAATAAATATGCAGTAATGGCACAATCAGAGATTTCAGAATCCCAAAATGCTTGTAAATTTTCCACTTTAAAATTCTAGAATACAAAAATAGAAAAGTTTTTATTCTCCAATACCTTAACAAATAGTAAAAAATAAATAAACAAAACAGTATTGTGCCTTTGTAGCACCTTTACAAGGTACTAATGATACAAATCAAATAATCCTTGGCTAACTAAATTACTAACATACAGAAACACATATTTGGGTTCATCATGGGTAACTTTGTGAAAATATACTCACCTGGAGAAAAAAATGAAAGAAGGTTTGGAACCACAAACAAAAGGTTAAGAAAAGGCATCCAAACAGCCAACAGAAGTGACAGATAAGCCAAAACAAAACATTCATTCAATAATAAAATTAACAAACAAACACCATGATTAAACAGTATACGATAGTTTGTGAAATATAACAATTCACCATTTTTCAGCCTTCAAGCAGCATTCTGGTATCAAAGGGTTACTGTTATTTGAAAACCCTCACCAGAAGTCTTAATAAACGTTTAATATTTTTTTCTACTTTCTTAAAGGCCCCAGATGTGTTCTTGCAGATCAAAAGAGACTAACTTATAAAGTTAAACTAAATCAAGAGCTTTTGTTCCAAGGCATCGTTGCTGAACTAATTATTCCTGGATGTTGTTTAATGAAACAGTGGTGCCATATATTAAAACATTTAGCAGGATGAGTTGTATGAGTTATAGGGAAGGACTGATCTTGGCTTATAAATTTAACCTTTTCTTCAAAAGAGATTAAACAAACTACTCAGAACTCCCTTGCACTAGGACTAGGAGAAGTAAAGTCAAGGCACTAATCTATATCAAAGCTGAAGTATATTGCTATTTATTTACCTCTTTCATGGCAATGAAGATGGGGGAGTGGACAGGCTCCCTAGACTGCTTCCTCTCCACCTCAAAATAAAAGCTTTACTAGAGTTTCTCATCATATTGCTAATTAAATTTCTCTCCAAACATTCAGTTTTGAACCCAGCCCAAAATAACAGGACTCCAATGAAGCTATTATTTTGCATTGATATACTGTAAACACCAATAAACCATTCCTGACAAATTCACAAGATTTTTTTTTCTGCTGATGGATGTCTTCCTTTTAATGCTACTGCGACAAAAGGGAAGACACCTTTTAACCAATTGAATAGCATTTCTCAATCTGTCTCATAATTAAAACTTGTTGAGTCATTGATTGTAATCAATGTTGATAAAGCTTTTAATAAGAAAATGAAAGCCAATATAGGACTTGAAGAGAATAGGCTAGTAATGGTTTCCAACAGTATGAGAAAATATTTATCTTCCTAATTCCCCCCCCCTTTCTATATTATATACTAGTGTATTACCTGGCATTGCCTGGGGTTTATATTTTTCTCTTAAGAACTCACCAAACAGTCTTCTCCGTTTCCTGTAGCTTTGCTCCATATTTCCCAATGCAATCTGTGTTCAGAGTTATTTACACACACAGTTAGGGTTCCTGTGGGAGTACATTGTCCTCCTCCGTGCTGCTAGGCATCATCTCCATAGCAACCCACCTATTCCAGTACCTGTAACTTTTCCCCATAGTTCCGAATCCAATCTGCGTTCTCTGGCGACGTTGATGTACCAGCTTTTGATTTTTTTTTCTTTCTGCTGAATTTGTGCAATGGTTTTACGTTTTTCTGGAAGCGCTTTTTGTTTTGAATTTCAACTTTAAGATTCCTCACATATGGAACCCATACAATCTACTGTGTGAGGTGAGAAGACCTTGTAACTATGTACACTTTAGTTTTTCTCACATATGCCTCTCAAAAGTATTCTGGCATCCTTACTGATGGGAGGCCTCATCTGCATAGCAACCAGCCTGAGGCCCAAGAGCTCTCTGCCTGAGAATTCTAAAGGCCCTTCCCTGAACTGCCAACCTCAGGATTCCATGGAATCTTCACAGCCAGCCAATCATATGAGGTCTTCTGGCCTCACACAGCCAATCATCTGAGGTCTTTGCCTGCCTGATGCAGACAGACAGACAAATGTGCAGACAAACATTGACTTTTATATAGTAGATTGGCAACATTCAGATATAGTCTGCGCCGTAGCAGTCCTCTTCAGACTAGTTCGGGGTGTCAAACTCATCAGTTTCACCTTGGGCCGTATCAGCATCATGGTTGTCCTCAAAGAACCAGCTCTATCTGTAAGACTATATAAATGTAGTTAGTCTTTGATCATATTAAATGATTGCCTCTGCATTCGATTATTACTGGTATTTAAATCGCCTTCCCTCTGCATCAACTTTTCTTTTCTTGGACATTTTGGGGCTATCTGATCATAGTTTATGGTCTCTATACCTCCATAAAGTGACATATATATATATATATATCAGTATATCCAAAGTGTGCCACTTTCTGCTCCTCTATGTGCCTCTTTCTGCCACAGATGCAGGAGAGATGCGAGGCCCTCATGAAATGGCCTAGCGGACCAGATTCAACCCATGGGCCTTGTGTTTGACACATGTGGACTAGTTCAAGTGCTTTCCAAAGTGAAGTGGACTTCCTTAGGAAGCTTACAGAGCTGAATCTGTCACAACTTCAGTTTTGAGAAGGCAGACAGTTCAGCATCAACAGTAGTGACATTTTAGAGACAACACCCAGAGCAGGAGAAAAGGAGAAAGAAAAGAACGAGGTCCAGCAAATGACAGATGTAGGCAATGGGCATGTTTTACAAGGGACTCTCCAATCACTATCTTTTGGAGGAGTAATTATAATTTTTGACAGTTGATTTCTCTTGCAAATACCACTGCACTTCACTATTTAAAAAGCCTTAAACTGGTTTTCAAGACCATAATTCCCTAACCCTCAAAACCTAATCTTCTGAAACTTTGCAATTTTTCAGTTTCCAGATACTTCCACGATGTGCACCATTTTCATAGAAACGTCCCCCAAAATAAGGAGGAGGGAAGCAAATTACTGTCCATCTCCCAATTTTTAGGATTTCCTTTTCACATGAACTACTGTACTTGTTCTTCTGGAATTTTGCAGGTCTGTTACTTAGTATCACCAGGATGGTTCTCTGTGAATTTAATAGCAATGATCCAAAAGGAGATTAAGAGCATCCTTTTCTGAATAACCTCAAAACAGAAAAGTTACTGTTGCACAAACCCCACTGCATCTATTGGTCAGCATTTTGGCAAGCCTAATTCCTTCCAAAGGAGCTACTAAGCCTGCAGACCTATTCTAATTCTGCCAAGAAACAACAACAACAACAACAACAACAACAACAACAACAACAATCTCACTGGCCATTAAAGTTTTGATACAAGTTAAAAAGTCAAAGATGTGTAACAGAAAACTTATTTGTCTTCAATTTGGCAGATGCGCCCACCCCAAGGCTACTAAAACTCAACTTTCACCAAGTTATGACAGAGAGAACAAACGCTGCAGAGATTTCTGCTCTGCTCTGATAGTAAACTGGAGACATGCATCTTTGCATTTCTGAGATGATTATACAGAAAACTCAGTTTTGAGACCCAAGTTGAAACAGACCACCTCTACATCAGGCCAAGGGGAAAAGAACCATTTTCAAAGTGCTAAATGAGGGTCCAAACTAAATCAATGGGTCCATATATTTGTCTACTGTTTATCACAACCTGACTAAGGAAGATTTGTTGCCACTGGTGGCCTAGACACAAAACAGAAATCTAAACCTAAAAACAGCATCACAGAGAGGTCAAAACTGAAGCGCATCTCCCTGATCTAAGATGAAATTCTTACACAGTTACCAGGGTTCCATCCAACACTGATCGACCAGAATTCTCTGCACATCCTAAGACTTGCTCCTCTTATACCCACCATGTTCCCCAAACCTGCTCTTGAGAGGACTCTTAACTCTCTAGAGCAGATCTGGTGTACAACTATAAGAGAAGCAGAATCTACTGACAGATTAACACAGTGGGATAGAACCCTATAACCAAACCACGTAAGTCAACAAAGCAGTACCCAAACATTTCAATTTCAGCCTATCCCACTGACATGGTCTGACCCAGTATTTGTAGCCTAATTAAGAGATGTAAAACTTGGGAGCTCCATTTATTGATAACAGTAACTAGTATTAACTCTAAATATAAAAGTTCACAAGGTCTTGACCGAACTATACCACAACAAGTGTGACAGCTGCTATGAATTTGCACACCTAGCCCTCCGCACCTATGTTGAGAGAAGTCCCCTCCCCCATATGCAATACAGCCTCTGAATCATAAAAGTTCACTTAACAATGTCAAACTGTGTGGTTCTATAAAATCCCCACTTGTTTGCATAAGTCTTTACTGACTCAGTGAAGTAGACCCCTTATGATAGCTTGCCTTGAAACAGCATTGAGGTTTCTTTGTATGTAAGAATGCATATATATATATAATAAGCATGAAGACTCATTAAACTTGCAGGAGGAAAGCTGTCCAAGTTTAAAATTAGCCTGCGCAGTAAAATAAACAGTTCAGTTTGCTTATTACATTCTGTCCCATTTACTACAGCCGCATTTAAATGCTAGATGCTTAGCTCCCAACTATTATCTTTTAATACATCACCTACGTGTCTAAACCTTTAAGCTATCATCTGGAAAAAAATATTCTTCTATTTACATTTATGTAGCTTTGGCAAATTTAAGCTTCATTCTAAATAAGATATCAGCTAACAACACGGGGAGAAACAATAGTTTACCTGGGTCCAAACACCAAAGAGGCCCCAGACCCAGGCCACAAGTTCACTTGTGAGAAAAAGAAGAAGAAAGAGCAGATCATGACTTAGGATGTCTTTCGCAACTGGTTATTCCTTGCAGCCTAAATAGATCATCCAGCTCCTGTGATATTTTCTGAAGCCAATCAAAAGCAATCTCAGAACAGAACGACCAACATTCTGGCCCAAACCCTCATCCAGAACAGAGAAAATAGTTGTACAGGAAACTCTGGGCCTCCATGTTTGAAAGATAATGGCCAGAGGCAGACATAATGCTAAATCCACCTGTTAAAGTATAATGAGCTGGAGTAAGCCCCAGTGAGACTCACATGCACATGTTTTGCCCCTCTTCTAGCACTGGTTGGAGGACTTCAACAAGATTTAGTTGTTTTCACAGAATGTTGGCTTGTTGTATGAGAAACAGATCACGGTTTATAACATTATACAACTTAAGTTAACTAAATATGCCTAATTCCTCCTCATAGTGTAAAGATGCCCAAAACTGATCAGAGGCAGCTGGTGGCTCCCCGTTTGTGCAACAGTATACTTTGGATGTCTCTTGTGAAACCCAGAGTAGTTCCCTTAAAAGCTTGTGAGGATTCATTGTCTTGAACTAACTGAGCCAACAGCTGCCTCTGAAACTGACCCAAATTCAATGACCTGATTCATATATATATATATATCTGGAAATGAAAAAAGGCCACCTAAGTTCTCTTCCCAGCTCTAGAGGAAAGGAGTGGGAAGACAGCTAGCCCCTGAGACTTGCTAAGGCTCATTCAAGTTCATATACACAGCATTAAGTGGTGGCTTGAAAGAAAGAACCATATATCTCAGAAATCTTCATTCTTGCTGGCTTTCCTATGTACAAACAGGAGGAAATTAACAAATTATGACTACTGATTGAGAGCAAGGAAGAGCACCAAAAACCATGATGATCTGAGGTCACAAGAAAACACTGAGGTCACAAGAAAAATGAGAGACTATCAGGCAGCATTCCATTTATCAGTAAATCAGTTAAGCCTTTGGGCTCTGGAGTGCCTAAGAGAAGCAACACTAGATCTCAAGGACAGAGAACAGTGTTAAAATAATTTTTCATTCAAGGATAAAACAATAACACACACACATACAATACTACCATATCTAAGTATAAATACAAAGAATGTATCCAGAAATAAAAGGAGCTTCAACAAGGGATACCGAAAAAAGATAAAAACCAATCTTACACTTTTTCAAAGTATACAAGTTTAGGACAAGGAGGCGCTGTGTTACAAGTTTATACAAGGCCTGGACAACTGATGCTTGGCCACTCCATGCCAATTTGTTTTTAGCAATTTATCATTGTGTGAAGCACAATAGGTCGCTAGTACTGAAATGCAATAATCAATGCCATATTTCAAACATTCCCATTTTAAAACACCCTGTCTTCTTCTACTTCTTCTTCTAATTCTAATTCTATGGCATGAAAGCATTTCAGAAGGATTAAAGCTAGGAATATGTAGCAAATCTGAAGAATAAAATTACTACCTTTAAGTTTTATGTAAACAATTCCATATAACCCCAAATTAGACCACATTAGTAACAGTACCCTTAGCAAATAAATTCATCCTCAACTAAGTGTCTAAGATATACATCCATAACTAAGAGATATTCTTCGGAGTGGGGGAACCTCTTTATTTTTATGAAATAATTTATTATTGCTCATAGAACTCACATTCATTTCCAGCAAAGATTCTGCTCATTGCTATTTGAGGCCACTCAAGTTTCCCCAAAAGATCAAGAGTCCCACATGACAGAAATGAAATGTGACAAAGCAATACACAATTTATACAGCTATATGAAAGCATTAAGCAGCCTCTAAAATTTCTCCTAAAATTAAGACTCCAGGCAGCTTACAATTAAAAAAAAAAAAACCACTTGAAAACACAAAAAAGTGAACTATTTAAACTATTAAAATAATTTAAAATTAAACTTTAAGAAAGAGAAAATACTATTAAATAGATTTAACAAAACATCATTAAAACAATTTAATCGAAAACAGTGAAGCAATCTCAACCCATTTTTCAAAAACTTATTCAAAAAGCCTGCTGGAATAAAAAGGTCTTTCCTTGGTGATGGAAAGACGGGGCGGGGGGCGACATTCTAGACTCCTTGGGAAGGGAGCTTCAGAGTCTATGGAGAGCCACAGAGTATTTCTCTCTCACATCCCCACCAGTCATGTTTGTGATGGTGGCGGGACAGAGATACGGGCCCCTCCTAATTATCTCAGAGCCTGGGCTGGCTCATACAGGAAGATACAACCTGCTAAATAGCCTGGACTTGAACCTTATAGGGCTTTATAGATCATAACCAACGCTTTCAAATTGTGTCTGGAAACTAACTGGTAGCCAATGGAGCTTTTTCAACAGGGCCGTAGTATGGTCTCTGCAATCTGCCCCAGTTAATAGTCTGGCTGCAGCTCTTTTGACCAGATGAAAATTCCAAAGGCAGCCCCAAGTACAGTGTGTTACAGTAGTCCAAACAGGAGGTAACTAAGGCATGTACTAATGTGGTCAGACCTTACATTTCAAGGAACGCATGTCCTATTGTCAACTTCAAACAAGATTCAGGGTTCAAGTCAAAAGCTGTGGAAGCAAGAGGTATCCAATGTCAGTATAATCCAGAATCAAGAAAACTGTAAATCAGAGATAGGCTTCCAGGAAGTCAAGGTAGCCGAGTTATTAAACAATTCAAAAATGTAAATCTGTTGGACACTCTTGCGCAAGCCAAGCTATTGAGAAGAAGACTGAACTCATCAAGGAGGTTGGCGAATGTAACCTCCTTATAGAAGCAGCACATTCAGCCAATGTCCTGATCCCCAGCAGTACTTAGAGAGACTGTTCCTCAGCTGTGCTCTTCTCAATGCCTTGATGACAGCCTTTCACTCTGTGGGAGATGGTTTGAGCCAGACACCTGAGCCTCTTTCTTTCTTGGGGACCCGGGGGTGGGGGTCCTCATCCAGTTCCTCTTCCTGCTCTGAACCAGAACTGGCCCGCTGAACCAAAGGAGGACTTGGCTGGCTATGAGGTGCTCCTCCCAAGGTTAGTTTGGTTCAGTGGGAGATAAATTCTCAGAGGAGGGCAGGATAATTGGCTCAGTTGGTACACAAGCTTTAAATGTGTAAAATGGCACCCCTGGTTGAATTCAGGAGTTCAGGAGTACTTTAAACTGCAAACTTGCATCTTTAGGGGGAATTTAACCCCATGTATAACACAGGCTAAATCTCTGTTTCCTAACCTGACTCTGAATAGGCATGCTGCAAGATCTGTATGCTACACAAATACAGGTGGAAAGAACTGTGCTATAAAGCAAGGAGCATTCCAAGGTACTACCTTCCCAGAACAGTGTTCTGGGGAAAAGGAGGCTACAGGAAAGAACAGAAACTGTCATCCTGTTCACTTATTCTAGTACAAGTTAATGTTTACTGAGTGTAAGTCTGGATCCAATCCACTGTTTAAAACCAAATAATATAAGCTCCTTTTTTGGGAAAAAAAATACAACGTCAATCACTTTTTTGTTTAACTTTATTCCCCCACACTTTTCTAATCTGCCAAAGATGGGACTACAGCACAGCAGTAGACCTGCTGTAGCAGCACTAGAAAAGATCTATCTGGGATGGTTGTGCTCTTCCACCAAGCATATAAATTTAGGAGGGACACACATGGAGCAGTGAGGGAAGAAGGAGACACCTGTCTATCCAGCCAGCCAAACTGAATCAACTCTGGAAACCAATGGGGGGACAGAAGTCACAGCCAGATTGCCCCCACATACACTGAGGTGCTTTCATTTCCTGCAGTATGGAATTACAACAAAGAATTAGCTCATTCTACATCTGAAGATGCAGAAGTCAAACCAAGGCAAGGAACAGATAGTATGGCAGCATGAATTCAGATGGCCTCTTCATATACTCGAACTGGATTGGGCAGAAAGGCTATTTCCAGCAGCAGCCAGGAGCACCTTTGCAGAATGCAAGTTTCATATCTATGTTTAACAGTTATTATTGTATATTCCCAAGTCATTAAAAGAAGGTGGGCTAAAAAAAAAATCTCCATTTTAAAACATCAGTTACAACAAGCCACTTCTCAATTTCATTGTCTTTTCTTATGGTAAAACAGAGCTGTTTATGTTACTGAACCGTGTTCAGTCCATGCAGTGTAAAATCAAAGAGAATGCCAAAAACAACACTGATTATTTTTCATTCCAAAACCTGCAAAAGTCTAATATATAAAGATTTATGAGTCTAATTGCTTCTTAACTACTTTACTTGTTACTACTTATCCACTACAGTAGATGTAAAAGCACTGGAACAACTAACAAAGCATGTTCAAGTCACTTTTCACATATTAGATATAGAGAAAGAAGTTTTCATCAATTGATATCTATGACACTATTAACAGTTGTTAAATGATAATCCATTTCTATTGGATTCTACAGTGAGAAAGTCAGATTGTTTCCTAATTTCTAGGTAAAGCTATCACTTTCCCTTCACTTTGATGGGGGGTGGTCTTTAAACATTTGAAAGTACTGTGTTCACAGCTCTGAGAAAATAAGTATTAGAAAAGAGAGAAAAACAGTCAAACTCCAAATTGTGAACTGACTATATAATGACAAGCGCTGGAGTTCTCAAGAAGCTTTTAGCTGATAACTTATGAAGAATGATATATAAAACTACAGGGAATTTTAAATCTAAGTGTAAAATTTGTGTCTCTGTTTTATCATTAATAGGATTAAAATTTTTAACCCATGGGGGAAGAATAAATAAACAGAACTTTAGATGCATTTTTATTTTTTCATATTTGCTAGGACCTCCATAGACTCAGTGGTACAATTGCACTCTGTATGTATACAATAGTAAGGGTTAAGGGTGTTTGGAAGGGTTTCTGAGATAAATTTTCATCTTTCAACTCTTAAAGAGTTGTTGCACTGGCACTTAGCAAACAGAAAAGTACTTTGTTAAATTGCAAACATTCAGCAGCAGTAATTTTTCCTACAAGTCTTTGGCTCCATCTACTGACTTTTAATACTAAAAATAATTGACAAGGTTTGGAAACATAAGCAGCTTAATTTTTCAAGTAATTTCATTTAGTGGTTTAACCAACAACAACAAAAGCTCAACTTAAACCATCAGAATAGAATTATTTGGAATGGCTGAAGTCAGTATTTCTTGCAGGAACAATATTCAAAAACGTACTGAGAGGAAGAAGTTTGGGTGAGAAAACTATACTCACAAAATATCTTTCTGTTGCTGAACCAAGTTTAGCTTAAACAGCAAGGTTAAACCAATCTACTTATGTGACATCTAGAAATACTGGCCACTTTAGGATAGATGGTGGTGGTGACAAATGGTACAAAATCCCTATGCAATACTTACAGTTCTGCCTACTTAATCACCTCCTCACATTTTTTGTTGCTGTTGTTTTTTCAAGTAGCAGAAGGTCTCAGTACATGAGCTCTGTGACTGCCCTGTCACCTCCTTACCTGATTAAAGGCTTCAGTTCAGCAAACAGAGATAAAGCTTTCCCTTGACATAACATGAACTGTCCTGATTTTAGACCCCAGGCACACAAAGCACGTTGTACCTGGTTTTGTCATATTGTTTGTCTACTTATTAAAGCAGTGGTTTTCAAACTATGGAGTGTAACCCAAAGAGGAGGCACAACAGTTATTCAGGGGTGTGTGCAAGAAAAGTCAGTTTACAGGTACAGCAGATGTTAAAAAGGACAAGCCTCTCTCCTTCTCTGTGTATTTGTGTGTGTGTGGGCGCGCGTGTGCATCACTGAGGATTTACTGGTCTTTGCAAAAGAGTGACAGAAAATGTTCTCCCCCGTTATGCCTTCCTCCAACCTCAGACATAGCAAAAATCAGCTCCTCTTTTAATGCTTTTATCGCACGCAGCTTTGCCAAACGTTTCTTCATTGTCGAAGCAGGCACGTGGCCTTAGTGACCATGAGGCAGTTTCTCAGATGCAGGTGCAGGGAAGTGAAGAGAGGAGGCAGAGAGCGCAAGAGCTCAGTATTAAGACGGAGGGTGTGTATGGCACCAGGGCTTGTGATAGACAGAGAGAAATAAGAGAGGACAGGGGGCACGATGTCAAGCCGAGGGGGGCACAACATCCACATGTAGACCTAAAGGGGATCACAGGGTAAAAAGTTTGAGAACCAGTAGATGAAAGCACTTTTACACAGCCCTGTATCTGAGGGTCTCAAAGTGACATACCATGAAATGAGTTTAAAACAGTAACAACAATTCAAATAGACTATAGCATAAGAAAAAATCTGATGTATTAAAACATTTTACAACCAATTTAAAAAATTTAAAACCAAGCACACATTCAAATTTGGATTAAATCAGCTACCAGTACCTCCAAAGCTTTAGTGAAAGGCTATACTTTTTTCTTGGTGCCTGAGTGACACCAGTGTCAC
This sequence comes from Iguana delicatissima, assembly GCA_948472985.1. Lineage (NCBI taxonomy): Eukaryota > Metazoa > Chordata > Lepidosauria > Squamata > Iguanidae > Iguana > Iguana delicatissima. The sequence continues at coordinate 142,823 of CAOKZL010000189.1, read as the reverse complement.
TCAGCGATGCTACAGCAGGGATAGCTTTCTCTCACATCCCCTCATGGTCCACTGCCCCCACTGATGGGATCCTTAACCTGACCAAAGTTCTTGGGCAAGTGCTACTTTAATTACTGACAATCCTAGGAAGTGCTTGTAGTTTATCTAACCACATGCTTGAGCCACATCATATTCAAGGCAGTGACCTACATGATTTCAGATCAAAACCTATAAACTTGACCAGAGATCAGAAACTTGTGGCCATTCAGATAACTGCAGTTACCAACATCCTTCACTATTAGTTGTACTGGCTAGGGCTGATGGGAAATGCAGTCCAACAAAATCTAGAGGGCAAAATGTTTCCTGTCTCAAGAGTTTTAAAATACTTTTTTTAGCCAGTACCAGTATTTCACACTTCCATTTTGCTGAAAGACTCTGATTTCCAATAAATACTTTCAAAAGTACATCATAAATTCTGAACGGAAATTTAGAATCATAGAATCATACAGTTGGATGAGACCCCGGGGGCCATCCAGCCTAACCTCCTTCTATGCAGGAACACCCATCAAAGCATTCCCAACAGATGGTCATCTAGCCTCTGATTAAAAACATCCAAAGGAGAAGACTCAACCACACTCCGAGGCAGCATATTTCACTGTCAGACAGCTCTGACTGTCAGGAAGTTCTTCCTGAGGTTCAAGTGGAATCTCCTTTCCTCCAGCTTGAATCCACTGCTCCTTGTCCTTGTGTCTGGAGCAGTAGAGAACAAGCCTGCTCCCTCCTCAACATGACATCCCTTCAAATATTTAAACATGGCTATCATGTCCCCTCTTAACCTTCTCCTCTGCAGACTAAACATACCCAGCACCCTAAGCCGTTCCTCATAGGGCATGGCTTCTAGACCCTTCACCATTTTGGTCGCCCTCCTCTGGACACGTTCCAGCTTGTCAATATCCTTCTTGAACTGAGGTGCCCAGAACTGGACACAGTATTCCAAATGAGACCTAACCAATGCAAAATACAGTGGTACCATTACCTCCCTCGATCTAGACACCATACTCCTATTGATGCAACCAAGAATCACGTTGGCTTTCTTGGCTGCCTCATCACAATGCTGACTCATGTTCAGCCTGTGATCTACCAAGACTCCTAGATCCCTTTCACATGTACTGCTATCGCAAAGTGTCTTTTTCAGTCTTACATGGCAGTTTGTTTTAGTTCAATTTCAAAACTATACTTGAGCACAACCACTACGAAATTCACACTTGGATGTCACCCTGGCTATACCCTTTAGACAAAGAAGATAACTGTACAGGACACTGCCCTGTTAACTCTGAAGACACTGGCCAATGATATAGTCTGGCAAGAATTTGCAAGAAAGTTTCTATGAGAGGTATGAAATCTTCCCAACATGTTTCAAATCAATTGTTGTTATGTGCCTTCAAGTTGTTACTGACTTATGGCAACCCTGAGTCAACCCTATCATGCAGTTTTCTTGGAAAGATTTGTTCAAAGAGAGTTTGCCTTTGACTTCCTCTGAGAGAGTGCGACTTATCCAAGGTCACCCAGTGGGGTTCCACGGCTGAGCAGGGATTCAAACCCTGGTCTCCGAAATCATAGTTTGACACTGAAACCACTACACCATGCTGATTCAATGCCATTTGAAAAAATTAAGATGACTTGTTTAGATGGGGGTTTCAGTTGTTACTCACCAATAGCAGGAAGAGATATTCCATCTAACAAAAGTCTGTTGTCAGCTCCATCACCACATTTTGTGTGGTATCAGGAATGACTAGAGGACTTCCTCCCAACTCCACTATTTTTTTTCAAGGAGTTATGTAGACCTTGAAAATGCCATAGGAACTTACCATGAGGAATGAACAAAGCAGGTCTTACGGCCTTCTATAGGATTCATTTTTGACTCACTTACTTGAGTAATTTGGTACTATCTGAACTATGGGCACTTCATTCACTTATCTGCTGATAGCCCACTATTCTCATTTTAATGCAGACTTATATGTGGCAATGTGATATATAGCTGATTGTGAAAGGGTTTCTTCCAGGTTTATATTTATAAAATTCTCTTGAAGACTGTTACACTTGGGGGAAAATTCTCGTCCTCTCTGAGTAGCAAGATGAAAAAGATTTAAATATTGTGTGAAATGTTATGATGTAGTAATGACATTGTAACATAAAGCTATTTCTCTTCCCACTTCACTTTAGTGCTCCTTTCCAACATAAAAAATATCACAATACAACACAAAAGCAGACATGTTTTATGATACAAGCATAAAAGTTATTATTTCAGTAGTATCAGTGCATCTCGCCAATATTAAAATGCTTAAATCACATACTAACTTGTCAAGCAGAATCTGTTCACATTTTACAATGAGAATACTATAAGACAAGAAATAAAAGACTAATCCTAAATTGAATTAGGAAACTTCAGAGTCAACACAGCTGGCAAATAAAAATGGAGATCTACTGAGGGCAGAACCACGTAAAACAAAACATTATTTTATTGCTTCTATTAATGATTCTGCCTCCTCCTTTTCCCCCTCCTATTGGTGGTCCCAGAATCTTGTTGGCTCCCCCTTCCCCAATTTGTTACTTTCATGTCTATTATTTTATGCTGCAAATATATCTTACAATCTTCCCAGGATTGTTTTTTTTCTTAATATCTTCCAATCTCAAACTGTCTCTTTTTGAAGGCCTTCATATAAAATTTAAATATGAGCTTTTCATGTATATCCTAGACCGCCTTCTCTCCTTCATGATATTTTCTCCCCCCCCCTTTTTTTTTGGCATCTGTATCTCCTTCCTAAGTAATTGGCAGTATGGGTGCTCCCCTTTTACTGACCTCCTCTTATTACCACCTGTTGAAGATCTCTTTTGTTCCCATTCTCTTCTTCTGATAAGTGTTGTTTAGACTAACTAGATCAGGGCTTTCCAAACAGTGTGTTGCGACTAGTGTGTTGCTTGTAGTATGTGAGTGTGTCGCCTCACTAGCCGAGAAGGTCCCCTCACAAGCCTGGCCTGCTGCCATCACTCTTGCTGGGGCCTTTCCCTGCCAGGAGCGATGGCAGTGGGCAAGGATTGGGTGGGAGGGGGCTGCCAAGGACCGGGTGGGAGGGAGCTGCCTTTCCCCCTGCCGTTGCTCTCACTGGGGCCTTTCCCCAGCAAGAACAACAGCAACGGGCAAGGACCAGGTGGGAGGGGGCTGCCTTTCCCCCTGTCATTGCTCTTCCTGGAGCCTTTCCTGGTGAGGGAGATGGCAGCGGGCCAGAATTGGGGGCACTACCTTTCCCCACCCTAGATACACTTCTGGGAACCTCCAGTTTGCTAATGAAGCTGAATTACTGTGTTGTGAAATGATGCATACTGAAAAAATGTGTTGCCAACATGAAAAGTTTGGAAAGCTCTGAACCAGACGATCATCATGCTTTTTTATCTAGTCTTCCTAACTAGTTTCTCTTCTCGATTCTGAGCTAATCTGATTTTTCTTGCTTGTAGTCTTACCCATGGTTCTTCTTGTAGTTTTCTACTAAATTGCCTTCTACCTTGCTACAGTTTGTCAAACTTTTGTTGCTAGTTTATGTAAGCTTTCATTCTCCTACTCTATCTTTCTCCTCTCTTATATAATTATATCCCTCTTAGTATTTAAAAAAAACATTTAGTGATTCACTGGATGTCTCTAAATAATCCCCTTAATTTTAAAAAAAACCAAGAGACTGAAGAGATTTAATAGATGGGTATCTCAGAACAACTACTTGTGTAAATAAGCTATGAATTAATGAAGCTATGATGAAGTGACTCAGGTGAGTAGACAAATTTCATAAAATAATTATGGCTTTCTGAAATGACTATGTGAAATCCACAATACGTATTATTTCTAAAGCAGTTTCAAAGCAAACCTCTCTAAAGGCTGTATCTGCACACTTGTAATCAAGTAGACCACTTGTTTTCAATTAGGTGGACCAAGACCCACAAGTGGGCATATCCTGACCCTACCTGGGTTGCATTAGTAACACCACTGTCACTTTCTTTTGATCATTATCTTTTTAAAAAAAAATGAGCAAGGGAGGATCATCAGACAAAAAGAAAGAGAAGGGGACTGTGCCTCTTAATGATTGTGCAACAGAGGAGATTTCAGGAGCTGCAGCTTTTCTAATTATTTCATGGTAAGCTGCATCAACTGAAATTCCATAGAATCATAGAGTCGGAAGGGACCACAAGAGCCATCTAGTTCAACTCTCTGCTATGTGGGATGACACAAGTACTCCTAAAAAATGCCCAACCAACTTCTGCTCCTAAATCTCCAAAGAAGGAGATTCCATAACCCACCAAGGCAATCTATTCCATCGTCAAAGACACAATAAAAATGTTCTTCTTAATGTTTAGGTGGAACTTCTTTTCTTGCAATTTGGATCCAATGGTTCTTGTTCTAGTCTCTGAAGCGGCAGAAAACAAGCTTGCTCCATCTTTGAAATGATATCAGATGGCTATCGTACCACCTTTCAATCTTCTCTTCTCCAAGCTAAATTGTTCCTCATAAGACTTGGTTTCCAGATGTTTGATCACCTTGGTCACACTTTCCAGCTTGTCAATATCCCTCTTGAACTTTGACCCCTAGGACTGGACACTGTTCCAGGGGAGGTCTGATCAAAACAGAACAGACTGGCACTACTACTTCTCTTGATCAGGACACTATACTCCTATTGATGTACTGTACCTGCCGGTGTATTAGATGCACCGGCGCACAAGATGCACCTCACTTTCAATGGGTGTTTTTCAGGAAAAAAAAAATTTCATTCCCTGGTGAGGCAAATGAAAGGAGTGCTGCACCAGGAGAGGAGGGGAATGAAAAGAGTGCTGCATCAGTTTTTCTTGGGCCCTAGGAGAGTCAAAATGCACAGGAGAGGAGGAGAAGGTAAGGAGTGCTTCACTTGGATTCCACTACTCCTTCCCCTCTTGTTTGCTTGGGCAAGGAGAACTTTAGCTCCTGGTTCATTCCCTATGTTTTTACCATTACCATATTTGCTTGTGTATAAGACGCACCCCATTTTCAAAGGGTATGTTTTAAAGAAAAAAGCGCATCTTATATGCCAGCAAATACAGTAACTTAGAATTGCATTAGTTTTTTTGGCCTCCATGCCACACTTCTGACTCATATTTAGGTTGTGATCTACTAAGACACCTAGATTCTTTTCACATGTGCTGCTTTCAAGCCAGGTGTCACCCCTCCTATGTTTGTGCATTTTACTTTTCCTGCCTAGATGTAGTATCTTACCTTTATCCTTGATGAAGTTCATTTTATTTTTGGACCAGTTCTCCAATCTGTCACAGTCATTTTGAATTCTGATCCTGTTCTTGGGGGTATTAGCTACCCCTTAACTTGGGGTCATCCATAAATTTGATAAGCATGTTTTCTATTATTATTATTGTTTTTTTTATTTGCATCCTGCTTTTTGCCCAACATCGGGCCTCATCATCTATTTCAGTGGTTCTCAACCTGTGGGTCCCCAGATGTTTGTGGACTTCAGCTCCCAGAAACCCCAGCCGCTATGGTCAATGCTCAGGGCTTCTGGGAGCTGAAGTCCACAAACATCTGGGGACCCACAGGCTGAGAACCACTGATCTATTTCATCATCCAAGCCATTTATAAAGATACAGAATAACAGCAGAAAATCATTTAAATTAGGCTGACCAGATTGGATTTAAAGAGTGCAACCAGTGTGGACAAGACTGAATAATATCAGAACAGATGAAGCAGAATAAGGAAACTGAATTTATCATAATACAAATAATGACATAACAATTGCACAATTATCTTCAATGTACAAAAGTGAAAAGAATTCAGGATGTATTGTTGTTATAACAAAATAAGAATGATTTAAGATCCAAAGTAACAGTGTGCAACTCAAATCCCTCTAGCTATATTGAACTAATTTTCCCATGCAAAGGTCTATGTTCACTGAACGCTATGGCATTTCTGGGCATAGCTCAGAACAAGAGAGCATGTAATCCCCTTGTTAAATCAGCTTAAAACAGCTTCACTGGCTACCAGTTCACTTCCAGGCACAATTCAAGCTGCTGGTTGTGATCTATAAACTCCTCTATGATTTATGGCCAGACTATCTGAAAGACTATATCGCTACAAACTCTGCAGAATCTTAAGATCTACAGGGAAGGGGTTTCTCTTGGTCCCACCACCACCACAGACTCACTTGGTGAGAACATGAGAGACAGCCTTCTCAGCGGCTATTCTCACTCTCTGAAATTCCCTTCTGTGGGAGGCTAGGATGGTCCCCTGCCTGCTCACATTTTCCCGGCAGGCAAAGACTTTTTTAATTTTTTTCATTAAAGATTAATATATAGTTATTTGCAAAGGAACTTCTTGGAGATGTGTACTTTATTTTTAAAAAACTTCTGTGTGCTTTTGAAATAATTGTATACTGTTTTAATATGGTGACTTTTAATTGCTTTTAAAATTATATTGCCAAGCTTTAATTAATTCTCTTTGTGAGCCGTCTTGGGTCTCACTCCAGGAGAAAAGTGGCATATGAATAAAATAAATAAAAATAACTTGCTAATATCAATGCATCATGTTTCCAACTTTGACAGCATTTCATGTCACTTACACTCTATCACCTGCAGGACTGCAGCAGCTTGACAAAGACTGTTCAAAATCCTACACCCATTTCCTGAAGCAACACCTCAGAGCATGAGACCATTTGGAAGAGAGATGTTCAAGTTACTTAGAAACACTATGGATATGCCATTGTCACAAAGTAATGAGGTCTATGTTTTGAAGGTGCAAAAATATTATTCCCTTTCTTGTCTTACACTCTACAGAACTAAAGCTACAAAGCAAAGACAAAGCTGCATTCCAGAGTTTCTCCCTTCTGCATACTTTGCAGTCTGCAGTTATCTGTCTATCTACCTTTAAAGAATCAGTACGGTTAGAATGCAGAGGTGGATTCTTATGTGCTCACCTGGCAATAATTCTTATTCATCAGAGGCATTTTGGTGATCACAGAACTGCAAATCTTCATTTGTCAACATTCTTGTTATTTGAGAACACTGTAATTGTTCTCCTAAATCAGATCAGGACTTGGTCAGCATGTAGAGTTCTACAGTGTGCACCAACTGCATATCCATAAACAAGGAATGAAGCTAAGAGACATGCCTCAGTATAGTGTTCATACTCCTAGAAACCAGTACTCAGAAACACAGTCTCCCTAAATTCTGGGAGTCTAATTTAGCCAGTAACTTGTAGCCACTGATGAGGCTGCCAGTAGGCTTAGGAAACCCTTGAACACATGGAGCCCTTAATGGATCCCACTCTTCATTAGGCTGTTGCCAGTCATCAGATCATCAAGGCCACTGCCAAGCATGTCACTAAAGAGGGATCTCACACTGCTACTTGAGTTTGTGCCCCATCCCATCCCATGGTCATCACACGACAACGAAGACACAACAGCTATCTTGTACTGGGCTTCCTTCAATACAGAGTACAGGGACTCCGAGGACCGAAGGAAGTATCAGCAGATTCTGTTTCACTGGGAACTCCACAGTATGGGATACAATTGTTCATTGGCAGGAGGAAAACACTAGACCTTGGCACATGCAGCACCCTCTTGCATCTGTACTCTTGAAGGCTGACTGCCCTCTCTCCATGGTTACATTTTATGGGTAGATGGGTGTGATGTTTGTTTGTCAGGATTTGGGATTGGTTTTTATCTCTTCTCCTCTCCCTTTACCTGGATTATTTTTTAAAAGTTTTCCTGGAAGTCTTCAATGATTGGCATTGTTCATTTTTAATGGATTCTTTATCTGTCATTTAGCTTTTTTCATTGTGGTTTATAAGTCCTGTTACTGCAGTTTAGGCCTCCTTGGAGATAGCATAAAGATATCATTTTGATATCAATAATTTGGCTTTCTTCCACCATCCCTCTCCATGTGTCTGAAAGGCCCCCGGACAAGCCCAGAACTAGGCTCGGCCATCAAACGCTGCAATATCCCAAGACAATACAGGCAGGCCAGAAACAGCCAGATCACCGCTTTAGGAGACCTCCCTGCAAACACCCACATTATGTATGCACACTGTTTACAAAAGGCTCCCTGCCCCGAGCAGGCAACTTGGCAAGCTAGAAGCTTAAAGGCCACGCACTGAGCATTTGCATGCAGTCTACCTCTTTGTCAATTCGGACTTAACTCAATCATGCTAAATTGTGACCTTTCTGAGACATTGTCTCGCACCCAAAACTCATTGTTGTCCCCGAGTAAGGCACAGCCTGCAGTCACGCTTCTCCCTAGAAAAACCCCTGATTCCGAGACCCTCCTTGGATCGCTCCTGAGTTCCAGATCGCCTTGCTGCCGCTTCGCTTGGCGAGCTTTCCCTCAGCTCCACGTGCTGAGTCACACTGAACCCCAGCATCGCTCTCTAGCTTCTTCCAGACTTCTTCCAAGCCTCTTCCAGGCTTCAGGAACACCCAAATCAACTATCCCTCTGAAAATCCCACTATCTTACTCACACCTTTATTTTCCTTAGTTATCTGTGTGCATGTGTTGCTTACATTGTGTGCCTGTATTTAATAAAAGATCATTCATTATTTTCAAACCGGTCTGCTTCTTGACTTGGCCTGACCCCGTAAACATTGGGTTACAAGATCCTGCTAAGTTACCCTGCCTCTTGTAACGCTAAGCAGTGCTCTGAGCTAATTTTCCCCACCTATAGTTGAGCACATTTTGGCGTCCCTCCCGGGACCCCCAGTAAACAGGGTAACAGTCCCCTTAGAGGCCCTTCAGGTTTGAAATGACATAAACATTTTAATTAATACAAAAATAACTTGAGAGTTAGTTTTGCCTTCCTGTTAGGAAAAAAAATGTTGATCCAAACTTATATTTTTGTTTTCTACAAAAGAGTATTTTTGGTTTCAACTGTCCTTTCATTTTTATATCATTTTTTTAAGTGAGGACAGGTAGCAGGACCCTGGCTCAATGTGCTGTAGCTGCAGTCCAAAAATGCAACTTTCAATAGTAAACAATATGAGGATGATAATATAAAAACATTTTTGCTCAGAGACAGAAAAATTAGTAGAACAGGGCCTATGTGTTCTGTTAATCATTATTATGCTAACAAATCTACTTCAATTACATTGACAGTGGAAGAAGGGGATTTAATATTAGGGTTATGTTCAATTTCCATTTAAATTTCAAGTTAAATGCCAGCACTAAAAAAATTATCAGAAGGAAGATGGGAAATGATTTGATTCCTCATTCCTGTTTTGATGTCTGGAGAAGAGGAAATAGCTACACACATTTTGGAAAGCGTCAATACTGAGGAACTAACAAAAAGCAAGAATTAGCTTTGCAAAGGTCCAAGCAAACTAGGTTTTGGATGAAGAATCATTTTAAAAAGGCCTCTTTACCACTGATTCTCCGTTTAGTTAATTAGTAGAATTAAGTTAATGCTGAAACTCCACCATAAATTAAAGTAACGTTTAATCAAGTTACTGTATTCCTTTTCATTACAAAATTTCCAACTTGATCTTAACTTCTACTTTTAAACTGTGCAATTATTTTAATATGTTTTTGAATGTTTTAATTATTTTATTGTTTTAAATTTTATTGTGTTACAGTTCTACACTGCAGACACTAAAACAAATGATGTTTGTTTCGGTATTTCAAATATTACATGGGATATCTGACAGTATTTGATATCTTGCATACAGTGCTACATAGTATTTTGCAGCATTTGATAAAGCATGATCTGACAAACGGCCACCTATACTATGTCATATTTGAAGTCTGTCAAAAACAAAGAGGTGTTACCAAATTAAAACACTCACATTCTAATTCTAAGGTAAATATTTCACATTCAAAGTGCAAATTTAAATTTCAGATTCAGAACAACTCAAACTTTCAGTAGCAAGCACTGTATTGCTACTGTGCTACTTGTATTAATAACACAATTACAGTAGTAATACTGTTTTCCCAGTTATCACATTTATTTTGCATTAATGAACAGTTAAATATGACCTTTCCACCACAATGAATACTGGTAGCTTCAGATGAATTACAGCACCCGTACTTCTCAGAACTATGTAGGATTTGAGGAATTACGTGACAATCTACCTGTATTCAAGGGGGCTTCCAATGTTTTTTACAGCCATTCTCACATTTTTATAGACATTCTCACATATGACACATAAAACTGCTGTTAAAATGTTGTTGTATGCCATCAAGTCATTTCCAACTTATGGTGAACCTAAGGCAAATCTATTATCGAGCTTCTCTGACAAGATTTTTTTCGGGGGGGGGGGTGCCTTTGGCTTCCTCTGAGGTTGAGAATGTGATTACCCAGGTTCACTCAGTGGGTTTCCATGGCCAAGCAGAGAATACAATCCTGGTCTCCTGGAGTCCTAATTCAGCACTCAAATCACCACACAAGGTTGGCTCTTCAGATGACAAGCACCCTCTTAAAACAGGCAATCTGTCATATATGACAGAATTCCTCTTGTAAGATGAGGCTGCTGTATCAACTGTATAGCATATATAAAAACCAACTGGTTTCAATGTTTGCCTCCTGTGCACAGAAAGACTCCTTCTGTTTGTGGAATGTTAGCTGGCAAAATGGAGGAGGAGGCAGTTTTTTAAATGTACCTTCTCATGGTCCATTCCCCAGTATCTCTGCTGAAGGACTGGGAGCCTCTTCAAATATTTGGAAAGGTGGCACTGGGGCGGCAGGTGGGGAGAGAATCAACAAAGGCTTCCCCTTCCTTTCGACAGACAGGTACAATCTATCGGGAACTCCACACAGTAGAAGGAAACAATGGATCTAACTCAGACAATGTTTTATGGTTTAGAAGTACTGCTATTACACATATGCAAATTTAAATTAATAATTTGTGCATTAACTTGATTTAACAGACCTTTCAGTAGAAAAAAAATCATAAAATCTATTGATCAGTTAAAATTATTCTCTGATTATTATAAATTGGTTTGGAGATGGTACCTAACACCAGTAGGGTTAAACCACATAGACAAAAATCATTCAAGGTTATGTTGGAGGGGTTGCCAAGAGATTGGCACATATATCCATATGTGGTAGAATGGTGAAGGTGTACAGAAATTTTTTCAAATGGTGTTTAAAGAGATAAAAGAGATAACAAGAACTGATTTACAAATACGTCCGAATACAGTGTTATTATCTATATTTGATAAAGTTAATTGTACCCAGACAATGAAGGAGTTAATTACAAATTTATTAACTGCAGCAAGGCATATTGAGAAAATGGAAAATTCAAAAAGATTTTCAAATAAAGGATTGGTATAAAGAAGTGTGGAAAACTGCGATCAATGATAAGTTAACATGTCGAATCAAGGTTAAAAAAGGGATAATGAAAAGGAATGACTTTGAAGCAATATGGAAAATATTTGCGGAAAACGCTTTAGTAAAAGAGGGAAGTATCACACCTCCACAAGAAGAATTACAATTTTGGAAAGCAGAGTAAGCTGAAATATAATTGGCTCTGGGAATAGATTCACATTTAGGGTTAGAGTTTATGTTTAATAGAAGGATCATATATAGCATTAGCAATAGGTCAAATATAGTTGAAAAGAATAGATTTAAGAATGAAATTATTATAGCAATAATAAGTACAAGGATAATGAGATTTAGATACATGAAAAAAATATGATCAATATGATATATAACATGTTGAATAAGTATACAATGACAAAGGATCTGGAGAGAAATAGTAATGTAAGCTATTTGTGTTGTCATTTTTCTCTTTTTCACATTTATGTTATTCACGTGGTGGTTTTGTTTTATTCTGTTATTAATCAGGAGCGCCTCTGAATATGAGCTCAGTCATCATTACAGATAAGAATGAAGAAAATATTTGTGCTTGAGCCTCAGCAATTATTACAGAAACATCAACTTCTTTTTCTTTTGCCTAAGTTTTTAAACAGAAGTACTGGAGTTCAATTCCAAACATCTTTCTATCTGCCTCTTAAACGTATTTCAGAAGTGTCTTTGTTCTGTGAACAAGTTTGAAGCCTAGTGCTAGAAGCTCCTATGCCAAACTATGACCACCATTCTGAAAAAATGTACTGCCTCATGTCAGACCAATGTCAAACTGTTGTGGTTTACTGGAGTATATAAGCAAAGTTCAACTGCATCCCAGTTAATCTTCTCTACCTGCATTGGGATGAGAGAAGTTTGGCCTTGAGATCCTCCAGGCTCACAACGCCATTTTTCTACTCCCACCAAACATCCAGGAGAGGCAATTCAACTTTTCAGTAGGCTATAGCCTCCCCTCTCCTTAGGACTGCTTAATAACATAACATGTTATATTATGCAGCTTGTAACCAAAATAAAAAGAAAAAAGGGGTGGCATTATATATAAATAACAGATTTCAATCTAAACTAGTTTATAAAGATACCAAGGGTCAATTTTTTAGCTGTTGAGATTAACTGGAATATGGAAAAAATACTATTAATCGGTTTGTATGCTCCCTAAGAGAATAAGCATCGTTTCTATGAGATGGTTTTAGAATTCATTGTACAAACTGATTACCAAAAAATAATTTGTATGGGGGATTGGAATGCGGTGATTGAGGAAATACTGGATAGAAAGCAAAAATCATCAAAAAAAATTAGGGGAAAACATGGAAAATTACCTAATATTGTTAAAGAAGGGTTTCAAATATTGAATTTAGTTGATGTTTGGAGACTGAAATACAGTGATCAACAAGACTATACATGCTATTCAGCACCTCACCAGAGTTGGTCCCGAATTGATATGATTTGGGCATCTAAAAGCTTGGCGAATTTAGTACACAGTATACAGATAATCCCCAGATTAATCTCAGACCACTCACCGCTATTGCTGAGCTTTAACCAAAAGAAGAGAACTAATAATTGGAAACTTAATGAAGCTCTATTAAGAGATGGTAAAGTTATACAAGATATTAAGGAGGATATTAAAAGTTTTTTTCAAAATAACTCATATAAAGGAACTAAAATAGGTATGGTCTGGGATGCTATGAAAGCATATATTAGAGGGATTTTGATGAAAAAAGAGTATATACATAAAAAGCAAAAAAGGATTAAAGAAGATAAACTACAGAGACTGCTTAAAGAGAAAGAGGATGAGTTGAAGATGGATCCGTTGAATAAAAAAATTCAAACTGAAATTCAGGCAATGACCCAATTAAAAGTATATCTAAATTATTTAAGATCCTAGAAGAATTTGGAGAAATTGCAGGACTTAAAGTGAATAGAAATAAATCAGTGATATTAACTAAGAATATGGAGAATAGGGCACAAAAGAAATTGGAATTAATTTCAAATATTAAGATAGGGCATGAAGTTAAATATTTAGGTATTATTATTACAAGTAAAAATTTAGATTTGTTGAATAATAATTATATTCCAATATGGAAGAATATCGAAAATAAATTAAGTAAATGGTCAAAATTGAGACTTTCTCTATTAGGGCATATTGCAGTAATTAAGATGAGTGTTCTACCTAAGTTATTATATTTATACCAGAACATACCAATACTGAAGGATGAGAAAATTCTTGAAGATTGGTCTAAGAAAATTAAAAAGTTTTTATGGTTAGGAAAGAAACCGAGAATTAAAGAGAAAGTTTTAATGGATAGTAAGGATAGAGGAGGCTTGGCGCTACCCAATTTTAAATTATATTATACATCTTGTGCATTGAAAAGGATGTTGGATTAGATTAGTACGGAAAATACAAGGTTATTAACACTGGAGGGTGCATCTAATAGGTTGATTTGAAATTTAGCCCAGAGTTATATCTTTTGAACATGTTTGTGGGAGCTAATCTAAAGTTTCAAAAGCAGTACGGAAGAATTCTTTTGTATATGGTGACAGCTGCGAGAATTGTCTACGCTTCTAATTGGAAAAGTCATGCGATACCTTCTCAAGATCAATGGACATTGAAATTATATGAGATGTTTCAAATGGATTTGTTAACTGCACTAATGGATGAAAAGAGTGACAAAGACAAAGTCGAAAAAGAATGGTCATTAGTGGTCAAAATTTGGAAAAGGGAATGGAAAGAGGTTTATATAGGATAAGAAGTTTATATTAATATTAATGTATGTTACCGCTGCATGTGTAATTTGTTCACTGTAGGGTTGTTTTTTCTGTTATTTTACTTGTTTAATAAAGTGATTATTTCTTTAAAAAAAAAGGACTGCTTAATAATACTTCTTTTTCCATAATCAAAACATATTTCCAGCTACTCCTATTGGTTGTTGGTTTTCAAGTTTTTTGCCATCTGTGCAGCCTCTAGAGCAGGGCTTTCCAAATGGTGTGCCACAACACAGTGTATTGTCTGAAGTGTGTAGGTGTGTCGCTTACAATCTTGCAAATGTATGTTATTATTTGTAAACATATCTTTTTGAAAATATATGAAAGGTTTTCATGAGATATGTTGTGTCCCTATGCATTTTGTTATTACAATTTATGCATGTATCTGTATCTCTTATAAGGGGTTACTTACTTCTGGGTTGCTAGTAAAACTGAATTACTGTGTCACGAAATGACACATGTCTAAAAAAGTATGTCACCAACACGAAGAGTTTGGAAAGCTCTGTCCTAGAGATTTCCAGGGGCATAAAACTGATCCCTGCACCAACCAGAGAAGCCGAAGCTCAGTTGAATCACTCTACCTTTGCCTTTCCTGGGCAAGGGAGGTCACCTTCAGACAGTACTTCCAGGAGCTGACAGAGTCCTGACCTTGGGACTCAGCAAGTTCTTGTCATACTGGCTGGATGCTCTTTTCTTTGTTTTTCTTGGATGGGGAAGATAAGCTGGAAGAAAGGCTGGCTGCTTGGCAGAGGCACAAACTTGAGAAGCTTCAGCCAAGAATCAGATTATGTCAGGAGGATGGATGGTCATGTTCCTGAAATGATCTGCTTCCCTCATCCCCCAAAAGGCTGTGCACCCCTGCTTTAAGCAATCTAAAAGATTTAATTCAGACAGGAGAGGGGTTGAAATGAGAAACTACATGAGCACTAGCAAACTAGTCAGGCTTAAATAGGAAGCACCATGTGCAATTCGGTCAATTCACATCACAGCCCCAGAGCTGTCTATCTTTTTATTTCAGTTGACAGAATGAGCACCCATGCTGCCCTTAGAAGAACCTAAAAAGATCTTTGCATCTTTAATTTAATGTCAAAATTCATGCACTAGAAGCTGAACTAAAAGAACAGAGAGATCAGGCAAGACCAAATCACGCACTGGCAGCAATCTTTTGAAATGCCAGAAAGAATGGTAGAGAGCAAGCACAGTGACCAGGGTAATATAAACAAAAACCACTCAGTCATCAAAAAGAAATTTGAAAGGACATTAATTGGAAGCATTCCTATTTCAAGAAAAAAAGAGTACTGGGTACAAACAGTATCCTCAAGTCCCAAATCTAGGAGAATTCCTAGGCTCTTTCTTGAAGCTACTCTTAAAAGACTTAACCATTAATATATGGAAAGGGGGATTATTTAAAAGTGTCGAGAAAGAATATACATGAATACCAAGACAACATCATGCATGTCTTTACAAGCTTGTTCTTACAAAACAGGGCAATTATGAGTATCAAACTGATCTGCATATGGTTTGTGCTCATGCTACAGATCAGCCTGGTACTGTGTTCTTTCTAGCTAAAAGCAAGCAAATAGATCCTCTGGAATTAAGACATGTAGTTGTTTTCAAATTTACCATATGAAGAGTTAATAAAACAGCAGTGACCAGGCCATTCTCCTTCTTGAAAAGATCACATTAAACACACAAGCTGCAACGTATGGTTTATATTAGTGGTGCTCAGCTTGGCCGTGCTCCCTCTGGCTTTCTTTCCTTCTCCTCTGACCAAGAAAAAGAAACAAAACTATCTTTATGTGTATTACGAAACTCTTCCACTCTGTACCTTAAACCTGGTCTTGAATGAAACATGTCCTTCAAACCAGCCTGCTTCTTAAATCCCATTAATGATGCAATAGTGTCCCTTAGACATAACTATCAATAGCAAAAGAAATACTTAACTTAAATTAGGTTAGGTCACACATCCCAGTCACAAATGAGATGTATTTTCTAAAAGTTCAAAGCATTAATCTTAGTTGCTTTTTTAAAAATTTATTGGTATTTCACAAGTGTGATAGTTGCAGTCAAGACAAGTTTTTAAAAAATTACATAACAGCTATTAAATCTTGGCTCTTCTAACTGCCATCAGTATTTTCTTTAAGATGGTGCCTACCTCTGTTAGGCCGAAAAGTGAGTCACAATATTTGGGGAAAGTTCAAGATGATTTCTCTGCCTCGAGTAAAGATAACTGGACTATAATTACAATCTAACATCAGGTTTAGATTTCATTTAATTTTCACCTTCATTTCAGTGCTACCATCAGAAGAATCCTACATCCATAGTGTTATTGGACTAATTTAATGAACTCAACCCAGAAAATAAAAAGCAACTGTAAAAAATAAGCAGCAGCTACTTTGAGTGCCTCCACAATTTAAATTAGTTGTTTGATTTCCTCTTTCCCAGATGCTAGACTGACTATTCAACTAGAAGTTCTTACTACTCAGTCAAAAGATTTCATGAGCTGGCTTTCACTCTGCAAATCAATAACTGAAAAATGTATCAGAAACAGTAAAGTAAAACAAGGCTTCCAAAGAACTCCTTACATTAGGACTTTCTACAAATGACAAGAGATCTGAAAACATCACAAGGGCACAACAGACAAAGAACAAAACTTACTAAAACAAATGGGAGTAGAACAAGAGCACAGCTGTGATCTTGGGAAGCATATTCAGTTCAATGGGGTCTGTACAAAAGGGGTTCTTGGCATGCTGTCATCTATAAATACTTGCAACAAAAAGGTCTCCAGATTCCGTTTTTCTTTTTAAAAAACATTAGATTCTAGCCTTATCTTAAGATCTACTGCACCAACAAATAAATGCCTACGAAGCAACACGGCAGCCACTCTCGAAGGAATGGAATCACGCACTATGACTGTTTGCCAGAAACAAGTAAATACGCTGGCATAAGCACGTATGACTGGGTTGCCAGGATGGTCACGCTACTGAACTGGAACATGTCTGTCATTACATCTGAACAGCCTCCAGTGTACCATAACTCTTGGTCTGACCAAATCAGCTTGGAGTAATATACAGATAAAAACATCATGAACAAGGTATAAATTTAACCAAAGCAAACCAAAATGAAGTCATTATAAAATTGACTGAAAGGATCTCCCCTGGGACAGGCCTCCTCTCCAGCCATTAATTCTTCCAAGACTTTACACAGTTTAAGACACTTTCTGTAATTTTACTGATCCTTTTCCCCTAGTCATTACAAACACACACACACACACACAAAATATCCAAAAGAATGGCTAAAAACATAACATTTAACAATATGGAATCCCAAGAGAATATTTAGACAAAGCCAGTGTGGGAAGGTAAAGAGTTAAAACAGCTTTTCCAAAGCACTTTTTTGTAATTTTCAAACAGCTGCCACAATCTTCACTAATGCACAGATATGAGAGCGTTTCAAAAAATAGCAGTACTGATTCCCATACTACTCATTATAATCCCTTGGCTTTTAAAACATTGCTGTGTCCTCTTGGAAGTGTAACCACAGTTTTAAGCTTATATATAATTTATGTATAATGCAATGTACAGACGTATATTTTGAAAACCTAATTTCGATAAATACATATGAACAGTTAGGTGGTTAGATACACTACCATCATTACCCTCTTCAAGATTTTTTTTTTAATCTATAAAGGACACTCACACCTCCTCAAGCTACAGGGACAATCAGCCACATTTCTGGGGCCCTCCTGAACTGGCTACAGAGGGATATTCAAAAACAGAACTGACTTAAACTCCAGCATACCCCTCCAACATTTCACAGATGAAAATTAGGACAAATGTGGCAAAGCAACATCAAGAATGGCAAAATGTTATTAATGAGGAAGAATACACAATCTAGAGGAAGTTGTATCAGTTTGCTTGCCTAAGCCAACTGAGCAGGGCAAGTGTTCACCCCTCCTCTCCTCCCCCTCCACTGAGTTACTTGAATACAAACTACTTTGGTACTTTTAACTCAGTTTGAAGCAGCTGAAGTACACTGAGGACGAACAGAGAAAGTGGGAAGAGAGAAAAACTGGGACATTTTAAAAGCAGCTGAAAAAGTGGGAAGACTTAACTACCCAATGAGGATAGACTTAGAGAGCTGGGTATGTTTAGTCTGCAGAAGAGAAGGTTAAGAGGGGACATGATAACCATGTTTAAATATTTGAAGGGATGCCATGTAGAAGAGGGAGAGGCCTTGTTTTCTGCTGTTCTGGAGACCAGGATAAGGTGCAATGGATTCAAGCTGCAGGAAAGGAGATTCCACCTGAACCTCAGGAAGAACTTCCTGACGGTCAGGGCTGTCCGGCAGTGGAATACGCTGCCTCGGAGTGCGGTTGAGTCTCTTCCTTTGGAGGTTTTAAAGCAGAGGCTGGATGGCCATCTGTCGGGAGTGCTCTGAGGACGTTCCTGCATGGCAGGGGGTTGGACTGGATGGCTCTACATCTACATCTACTCTACATTTCTATGATTCTATGACAGAGAATTAATTGTGGCTGTTCTTGCCAAATCAGGACAGTTGCAGAATATGCCCTAGTCCTATAGCAAATTGGTGGGGGAGAATATGGTGAAATGGCTGCCATGACCCCAAGGAATGTGAAGTGCTTTTTAAGTCAGTAAGAAAAATAGAGGGTGATAACAATTTGGAGCAGCCCTCTGAGGCTCTGGGAGAGGCACCTGCAATCCCCAGACTTATGGTAGTTGCCTATCCCTAATTTAAATGGAGAACTAAAGATGGAAAAAGTATTTCAAAATATTACATACAGAGATTATTTACCAAGTGTCAGGAAACGTCAACAAGGAGAATTCTCTCCCAGCAAGAACCTCTGCAGTTCAGATTTTTCTGTATGGAAAAATGCCATTTTCTGTGCAAAAAGTGGGAGTTTCACACAGAAAAGCACCAAACTGTGAACAGTCCATGAAGACTGCACAGTTTTTGAGGATTTCTCACTTTCTGACAGCAGGGAGAAAAACAGCAGAATTATGTGTCCTGGCGTGTGGGAACAAAATTTATGGAGACTTACATTTTACTGAGAATATATAGGGAAGCTCCTGCTGGATGAAACCAAAGGCCTATCTAGTCTACAGTCTGTTCCCACTGGCTCATCAGATACCTATGGGAAGCCCACAAGTAGGAGATGATCTCAAGAGCAAACTTTCATTCATGTTGCTCTATAGCTGGTACAGACAATATATACGTTCATGAAGTATTACTTTTAAGTCCGAAAGCAGGACTGAAGAAATTTATGGTCCCCAGGGTCTTCTCACCATCTCTAAATTACTGTCAGTTATTATCCTGACCACAACTTTCACTTCTCCCATTCTATAACCCTGAGAACCTTAAAATATTTCCTGATCTATTAAACCTTTCACATGATCACTTTTGCTGCAATTTACTACTTCCAGAACTCTTATCATTTCTCCTCCAAGTTCTTCAGCCCACAACACTCAACAGAACAAAAACTACATATATGCACCCATTATGTACTCTTCCCTACCCTGAAAGCAACCATTCCTCCCTCCTCTCTGCTATTCACTATTCCTGTGTCACCTCAATTCTTGTGTCCCCTAATATCAACCTCTGGACTGCTAACACAGTGGGCGAGGAAGCAGTTTGATTTGTTTTTTGTATATGTTATCTCTCAAGTGCCACGTACATAGGCAGCAATACGTATATGAAGACTGATTAGTACAAGCCTGCAAAGTTTAATCAGTTTAATTGGCATATGAGTTAAACATGTTATATAAAAGGCCTCCTAGAGGTAACCACCAAGATCAGGAAGAGATAGAGGAGCCATACCATTTGATCCTCCAGCCTGCTGCTCTCCAACAGCGTGTACTTCAGCTGTTTACTTTTTACTGCTTTGGTTTATTTTTCACAACAAGCAGATGAGAGAGCTACCCTGTGCAGATGAGGGCTCAGATGGTTGGATGCACATTAACGCAAAAGAAAAAAAAACCCTGTAGATGGAAAACTCAGTGTCCTTTTCTCTTTCTTTTCCATGACTGTTGTGATAGAACAATGATAGATATCTATCATAAAGTCTATGATCTGGCTGCCTGTAGCAAGCTTTGAACATAAACAACTCCATTAGACAACTTACCCCAATCAATCACCATTAAGTACCAGCTCCAGGCTTAAACTCTCCTTTTCTTTTTTCCCCGTCTCTGGTACTGACATTCTTTACTTTTTCAACATACCTGTGGCATCAGGCCTTAAACCACTCTATCCTTTACCTGCTCATGAGTAGCAGTAGCTGCACATAAAGCAAGATAATGCAGAGAAAAGGAAGGGCCCACAAAGGTTAAACGCTTGCAAGTAGGCACACACTTTCCCCTACCATGCACATATTTACAATGCTACAAACCTCTCATGTGCAGGAATGGGCAGGCCTAATATCTTCCCATTCCTGCCCACTGAGATCTAGTAGTCACACAGGGGACTGGAAGTGAAAGCCTGCCCCATATCCTGGTGATTGAGACGAAGATGGTTCTTTTCCCATTTCTAGTAACAATGATGGGAAATCATGGAAGCAAAGGAATAGTATTTTTCCTGCAGCTAACTGTTCAGTTGGCCTACAGAGGAAGTGAACTGGATCCCACTGGCAGGGGCAGGGGGGTATGGAGATGCACACCCCTACCATACAACATTGCTTCCCAGTGTGTAAAATAAAGACAGTGATGACAGCCCAGCCTTCCAGTCCAGAGTTCACTCCAAAGTTTTCAAACTGACGGGAATAATAGGCAAAAGCATTCATTTCACCAAGTCCTCCCATGTCTGAGAACTGGGGAATGTTCCATTAGATGTCATCACTCAGCAGCAGCATACTTGTCACACCATGTACATACATGTAGTTTATTAACTTTGATATGTGGCAGTTTAAAGGTCTTAATGATCATTAAGGTAATCCCAGAGGTCAGCCAGCACTGTGTTATTGCCACATTTTCATAGTACAAATCCTAAGCTCATTCTCCTCAATATGGATTTCAAGTAGTGTTGAACAAATAGTATTAAATTGCCTCATTGGAGAACTGTTTGCTGCGTCAAATGTTTTAACCAACATGCACACACTTCTCTCACTGCAGTTCCAATAATCAACCCCAGATGGCAATTTACATAGGCAACAGTGTAAAGGAATCCGTGCACTGCTAGCGTTCTCAACCTCAATCAGAGAGTATGGGCGTTCGAGAATGTCACTGTTTATTTTTAATTGCTCTGTCCCTCCCTTGTGCAAGTTCAAGCGGTCACAGATGTCGAAGTCTATTAGCAGAATAGGTACGAGATGCTACTTTATTTGCTGGGGGCTCCTTGGATTTGGAAAGCAGCTGTTTTGCAATGTCCCCAATGCCCAATGGGCACCAGCCGTCAATCTCAGTTAGCACAGGGTCAGGGCAGAGAAAGGTCAAGGAGTGCCATGATCCACAGTATGTTATAAAAACTGCCTCCACTATTAGTTTGGAGGCCTCAGAAGAGCATAACTTCTCACAGGTATCCCAGCCTAACATTCCACAAGCCAGACCAGAGGGACAGAAAATATAATCTAAATTCTAATATTCTCTGTTTATACAAATGTACTGGCAAGATGCAATGGGAGGGATAGCTATATGCAACAAATAAGGCATAAACTTAAGATATAACAATAAAAATAAACTCAATTATTTGATAGTTTTATTCAGTTTCATAAAGTGAACATGACTTGATTGTGAAGAAATATTGCCAGAGGGCAGCTAGATTTTGCTGGATTTATTATCATTTATCAGCTATCTTCCCATCACGTGGATCCTATTCTCCATTGTATGCATACAAGTACTACTACCATTGCTCAAGCACACAAACAAGTGACAAATTTTCCTCAAATTATTGTCCACATGGAAAATCTTAAAGCACCTGACAGGAAGTTCCTTTTTTGTAAAACCTTTTATACCACCCAGGGTCTCAGTTTTCTTTCTCATCCTCAGTATAGTTGCAAGTTTGTGGGGGAGTTTTTTTGTTTTGCAGCATTGGTATTGGGGTAGATATACTGCCTCAGAGTGTGGTGGAGTCTCCTTACTTGGAGGTTGTTAAGCAGGGGTGGGATGGCCATCTGTTGGGAGTGCTTTGATATGGATTCCTGTATGGCAGGGGGTAGCACTGTATGGCCCCTGTGGTCTCTTCCAACTCTGTAATTCTACGATGGTGAAGGAAGTCTTCAGAAATGCAGACATTTGTTGTTGAGATGCAGCAGTGTGACTACAGTAAACAATACAATTTACAAAGACTGAGCTGAGAAAAAATGGAATTCTGCTCTAGCCAATCCTACCATAGCTGGTTGTGTCTGCCTACAAGGGACAAGGTAAATAGCAGAAGCCTCCAGATTCCCTTACTGAGCATGCATGAACAGCAGAACAGAGACAAATGGAAACAGGAGATAAACCTGCCTTCATAGCTAAAGCTAGCAAGTTAAAAGAGTACATAGATCAATAGGTTTGGCTATCAAAATGGAAATCCTAAGAAAAGTTGGAGAGTGGTAAAAGAAAAAGTAATCCCTGCATACATTTTCAAAAAAGCTTTCAAGTCATGTCTAAAATGTTCAAAATATTTTTGTTTACTTATGCAAAGTTCATCTGATGTGGTTGTTCTATTTCATACGTGCATATTATTAATTTTGAACAAAACATTCACCATAAAATGTTGAACAGTTCCTTTATGATGTTTCCCTGTTATTTCCATGTTACTGCTGTCTCTGGTACCAAATTTTCTGTAAACAGAAGTAATGCCTCAGAACACATCTGTTTCATTAACTGTGGTATATCTAGATGTCCAAAACTGCAATCACAAGTCCACTTAGAAAGGACTACATGACACTGAACATAGTGGGCTTACTTTTGAGAAAGCTCCAAAGGATTTAGCTGTTTTAAAAGGTGAAATGTTAAGCAGAATTATATTTGAATGAATGGAAAACCTTCAGCTCAGGCCTAGATATGAATTTCTTCTATATCCATCAACATGGCATTTACTTGGTCAAAGACTGAAATGTTGCATTTAATATATTTTCTCCTCATGAATTTTGACATATATTATTTGAATTACATAGGAAAATAATGTGCTAGTTCACAAGCTTATGTCACAAGATTTTATTACAACAGTTTACTTGTTACACTCCCAATGTCATTCACAAATGTTTATACCTTCCTTAAAGTCATTCCCAGAGCAAAAGAGCCAAAGCCTTTCTTAGGAAAGGTGAACCAAACTGCAGGTACTATTTTTCTGTAGTATAACATAATAATATTTTTTCTCTCTAATATAATAATATTGGCCAGAATGATTTCTTCTTTCTAATACTTTGACAGAACATAGGAATCAGATACTTCTTATTGCAGCCAGATCTAGAAATGCTTAACTGTTGCTTTTGAAGTCATTAGCAATATATGCTGAAATCAAATTACTGTTCCCCACTAGACGACACTCTCTGAATCAACTGATGAAGGGTGTAAAGTCTCACTGATACAATGGGTCAATTACAGCTAGATAATAGCAATTTGATTTAAAACACTATACTGGAGTTGACCTGTACTATATAGTATTTTCTAAAGAACTGTTATATTCCCAACAACAACACATCTCAGATTGATTAGTTAAGCTGGAAAACAAATGGACATGCAAGGTGAGATGAGAGGGTTTTAATTTCAGAGTGTCTCTTTTACAGAAGACAGAAGATGTTAAAGCTAGAAATGATCAACTCACCTTCAGGGCAGGAATCTCCACACTGTCCCCAACACTAACAGAACCCGAAAGAATAGTTCCTGTCATCACAGTGCCTTGACCTTTAATAGAGAAGCAGTGGTCAACAGCCATGAGGAAAGGTCCTGAGGGGTCTCTTTTTGGTAAGTAAGCCTCTGACTTCAGGACCTGAAAAGAAGACAAAATAAGCCCCATATCTCGATGAAACATCACATCAGTCATGAAAAAAAATGGAAACAACAGGTAGGTGAAAGATTTGACCACCATATAGTTCTTCTGCCTCCTGGAGTGCTGCAGCAAGGCTAAAGCAAGCCAGTGTCAAATAGGCAGTGCATGCTGCCCAAGGGATGTACATTTAGCAGCAACAACAGGATTGAATATTATGCCCTAAAGATTTTGTATAGCCAGCATGGCGTAGTGGTCTGAGCGTACAGTGAAGAACAACAGCTTGCGTCCCCTGGGAAGGACACATATCTACCCACCAATTTTCAGCTGGAGACTGTCAAAAACTCCAATATGCAAAAGTTTCCCCATATCCTTTGACAAAAGTCATTAATTCACAATTATTATTGCCCTTTTAGGGAGAAGAACAGGTTGCTTACCTCTAACTGTGGTTCTCTGAACAGCCATCTGTGCTCTCACACAAATGGGTTTTATGCCTGCACAGAGGCCCTATTCTGACTGTTCTTGAACTGAACGGCTTGACAGATCTCCACCTCCTCTCCCAGCTACCACACACATTCTAACCCGCCAAGCTACTGTCTCCTTATTTGGAAGTCCACCCTAAGTTGACAAGGACCTGAAAGAAGAAAGGTAGGGTGTGTTTGTGTGAGGGCACAATGACCACTTGAAGAACCACACTTACAACTAAGCAATCTGTTCTTTATTGTAGTCTCTGCACCTCACACAAATGGGTGACTGTGAAATTTACCACAGGATGGTGCGGCAGATCACCAAAGAATCATAGACAGCACAGCGCGGCCAAATCAAGCATCAGCCCTTGCTCTACAATCAATTCTATAATGCTGTATGAACATGGATGGTTGTGACTACCTTGCAGCTCTATACAGTTCAGGTGGTGATATACCATGGATGACAGCAGATAAGGATCCAACTGATCTTGTGGAGTGGACTTGCAAGGACGGTAGAACTGGCCAGCTGGCTAATTCATATATGATTCTGATGCTGTGGACAACCCATTTAGAAAAGTGTTGGGCTGAAACTTGTTGACCCTTATTGGGACCACATAACAGATGAAGAAATGAGCTGACCTTCCAAAAGCTGAAGTCTGTTGTAAGTAGTAAGCCAATGCTCAATGAATATCAAGGCAATGCCAAGATCTTTCCAGCTGGGAAGCAGAATTTGAGTAGAAGTTAGGAACAATGATGTCCTGACCAAGGTGGAATTGTGAGACCACCTTAAGAAGGAAGACTATGTCTGATCTCAGGACAACTTTATCCCAATGAAATACAAGCTACGATTCATTTGAACTAACACTGTCAACTATGAAGCCCTCCTCACAGAGGTGATAGCCGTGAGGAACATGATGTTAAAAGTAAGTAGTCCTTCACCGATGGTCATGAGAGGTTCAAAGGGCTTATTCACGAGCTAAGACAGCACCAGGGAAAACAACCACTGGTGTCAAAGATGGAACTATAGGAGGATACAAGTGAGCTAATCCCTTTATGAACCACTCAATCATTGAGTTTAAGAAAAAAAATGTAGAAATTCACAAAGCTGGCTGATGGGCTATGATTGTGGCTAAGCATACTTTCAAAGACGAGAAGGCAAAGCCCCATTCTGATAGGGCTAGGAGAAATCATAGGACTGTGGAGAACACTGCAGGGGAAGAGCACTCAGCTTTTGACTCAATAAAGGCACAAAACAAGTTCTGGTGTCCCACGTCTCAATATCACCATTTGGCACACATGCTGTGAAAGTTTAAATTTGTGCAGAACACTTGAGCATGGCTGTGAGTCCACTAACATGTTGTCCGTTCCAGCAATGCGAACAGCAATTGGATGTACATGCCTCTTTGTACACCAGGTTACAATGTGATGGCAAAATCGAGAAGTATGTCCAAGTGAGTGCCCCCTGTTTGTTGATATAACAAACCATCATGGTGTTGTCCAATGTTACTTGCACCACCTTGGCTGTCATCCATGTCTCAAATGCTGTGAAGGCTTTGATCACCTCAAGGAGTTCTAAGGCACTGATATGAAGGGAAGCCTCTTGAGTTGCCTAATGGCCCTGCACAGTGATCTTCTTGCAGTGTGTTCCCAGACCCATAACCAAAGCATCCATCTTTACTATGCATGATAGTTCAAGCAGAAGGAAGGGCATACCTGAGAGCAAGTTGAAAGATTTGGACCACCACAGAAGCAAATGGCACACCTCACAATACCAATAATAGTTTTGTCTGTAAGTCATCTAAGTGCCTCAGGAACTACCTCTGGGTGAAAGTGGAGCCATGCCTGATAAATAACTGCTGTGGTTAATAACTGCCACAACACTTTGAATAGTGACAGCAGAACAGTGAAGATGGTCAAAGAAGTAGGAGCACCTGCTCTCTGAGACTGAGCATTCTGTCATTATGACAGTAAGCTCTGCCATTGTAGGAGTCCGATGTCACCCCGACGAAGTCAATAACCTTCACTGGTTCCAGAACTGATTTCTTGGGGTTGACACTGAAACCCAAGTCCTGACAGAGAGAGTGAATTAGATGGATGTCCCAGAACAGTTGTGTTCAGAAGAATAAAAGCGGCCAATTGTTGAGATAAAAGTAGACCTCAACACCTTGAGCTATGTTTTTGGTGAATACCCTCAGAGTTGTTGACAAGCCTAAGGGAAGGAGGTTGTACTGGGAGAGGCAGTTTCTGATGGTAAAGTGGAGAAACTTTCAGTTTTGCAACTGTATGCCAATGTGGAAGTAGACATTTCTAAGGTCTCTTTTGCAAAGGAAAAGCAGGATGGAATGGAGTGACACTATCTTGATTCCACTTAGATCCAGGATGGGACAAAGGCCGCTGACTCTCTTCAGTATTTTGAAATACCGAGAGAAATAACCATCTTTCTTGCACTGCTCTAGAAGTTTCTCTATTGCTCCTTTCTGCAGCAAGAAAGTGGTTTTGTCCAACGGGGCTCAGGATAGAGGAATATGACAATATATGCCAACAGGAAGAATATTTGAAAACTCAGTAGTGTGGTCCAAACATATAATGGTCAAGACAGTCCAGAGAAATTCAGCAAAACCTCTGTGAATAGTTTATAAGTATGTGTTAGATTTGAATCCCTTTGTAATATTGATATGTTATATTATTTGCTTTAAGTTTAAGTTTAAGGTCACGTCAATGCCTTCTGAAGAGCTGTTATTTAAAAGGTAACAATCTGAGATAGTAAAATTGAAAGGCAAAATTATAGAAAACATTCCCCAAATCAAAAACCCACCATGACTTAGACATTTCTACTTCTGTTGGATAAATCATTTACGAAATATGCTTCTCAAGCTTTGAACTTTGATTTAATTTAAAGATGGATAGATCAACATGGGATGCACTTCCTGTGGAAAAAAATTAAGGGTTTGGACTGAATTTACAACAACTCCAGAGCACTGACTCAAAGTAAAGTGGTTCTTCTTATTTAAATAATTTGTTCAAATAATTTGTTGGAGGAGTTGTGATTCTACAACTAATTTTCCCTCATTTCTTATAAGAAACAAACACTTCAGTTTTCATTACGTCTAATCAGAACTAAATCCCACTAAGTTCAGTCAGGTTTAAACTCAGGTACACATGGACAGCATTGTAACCTTAGTGAACAACAACAAATGAACCATTTTTCATTCAAACACTGCTTTTTTATTAAAAAAACCCTGTTGATTCTGAATGTCATTTATACAGAGGTACATCTCTTCAAAGGTCCACAGCAACTTTCATACATAAGGAGGTTCTAACACACATGAGCCCTCAGTACACTGACCCTACATTCAGACCCTGATATGGAACATGTATACCCAATTATGCAAATATGGGGAGATCCTTTGTGTCTTAATTTGCTTTGGCTGGAATGGCACAAAATTGAGATGTCACTAGCCGGCACATTAAACTTAGGAGTTAATGTCAATAGGACTATGGAAGGCCACTAACACAGAGGTTTCCACCATTCTATTGCAAAACACTACTTCAAATTTTCCTCTCCAGAGGAAACTTGTTACAAATATTACGGTATTTCACACATGATGCTTTCTATCATGAAACATACTTCAATTATCTGACAATTATACGGCACATACCTCAATTAGTTCAGAAACTCCTACTGGAACCACAGTTTCTGGGGCTTCTGGTCCTCCAGGCTTCGCAGCAACAGAAACTATAGGACATCCATGAAACCTGACAACAAAGAATTTCATCTTTGAAACCAACTGCTTCTTCTTTTTTAACAGATTTACAGCCCACACAATCTCCAAAGTAATTCAGGGAAGAAAATAAACGACATTATTGAATGCCAATACTACACCCTCTTTCTTCTGCAATAATTCTAAGAAAACAAACATGTCAACCATTCCCACAAATCAATTAATGTTTTTGTTAAAAAAAAAAAGCTTAAGTGAACAAAATATAGTTTGAGTGACAACTAACCTACTCTGAATCATTCTTCTGTCTCTAAAATGCACCATGAAATGAAGATGTTTATATTTCTTGTCAATGGACCACTGGCCACATTCTAATATTCCATAAAACTGACTTAAAAGAAATGGCAAGAAACTGAATTTTAACCAAAGCTTATCCTAGCTCACTAACTCTCAATGAGTGAATCGCCCACACAGATTGCTTCACTGCTCTCATCAGCACAACTAACATGGAAAGCCTGTATGTTCTACTCTCACCAGAAAACTAGTGTTCCTTTCCTGAATGTGCAGTAGGGAAAATCAAATAAATAGCAGGACCATAGCGGAATACCTCACTTGCAAATGCTGTTGAGTGATCTTCTGCTTAGTTTCTGCAGTGTCCTCCTTTGCCATGTGACCCATAAAAGTAGAATCTAATGAGGACACTGCATACTCACTTGCTATCTGCCATCAAGTAAGCTTTGAATTACGGTTGACCTATGGTGACCTTATAAATGAAAGATCTCCAAGAGTCTCAGTCATCAACCACCCTGTTTCAAACTTGCAAACTCAGTACTGTGCCTTCCTTAAATGAATCAAGCCATCTGCAAAGCGGTCTTCCTCTTTTCCCACTGTCTTCCACTTTTCCCAGGATCATTGTCTTTTCCAAGGAATCACGCTGTCTCATGATGTTTCCAAAGAATAAAAGCCTCAGTTTAGTCATTTTGGCCTCTAGCAGGTTCAGGTCTGAATTGCTCTAGGGTCCATTTATTCAGATTCTGGAAGTCCATGGTATCTGTAAGCCTCTCATCCACCACTACAATCCAAACGAGTAGATTTGTTTTCCATCAGCTTTCTTCACTGTCCAGTTTTCACAACCACTTACAGAAATATGATACAGATGATTCTGAGTTGCAGATGGTATTTAATCTTTTCAACATTTATGACTTTGGTATGTAATAAAAATCTCATTTAGTTCCCTCACAACTGCCTTTCCAAGTCTTAGTGTTCTGACTTCCTGACTAGAATCTCCATTTTGATTTATGACTGAGATGGATTTGGATGGATTCTACCTCTACAGCTTGAAAGAGCTCTATTGGTTTGTCTTCTGTTCCTGTAATCTACTTTTCTCAAGTGTTTTGAGAGCATTTTCCACTTTATTTTCTAAAACTGTGGGTCCATCATCAAAGGGTTCTTACTTGAAGGAATCTGTCATCCTTTCATCTCTTCTGAATAGTTCTTAGGTGTGTTGCTTCAGTCACCTTTTTATTTTGTCTCAATCATATAATGTGTCCCCTGTTGGTCATTCAGCATCCCTACTGCTAGTTTATATTTCCCCTTAGTGTCTTTTTCCATTAATTCCTGATAATTTCCCTGATTTTGCTCCAGAATTCTTCAGTTTCCTGGCTTCTGAAAGCCAAGAATGGCTTTCAGAGAACATACTACTAGCCTCACAAAATGTGATCACTCAATCTCTTCTTCACCTGTTGATCCTTGGCCAAATTATCCAACAATGTTTGGTTCAGCTCTGTTTCCTATTTTTTCATTCCTACCACCTATGATTATCAACATGTCCTGTTCTAGTGTGGGTTCAATTTCCTCTTGCATGCCAGTGTGGAATCCTGATGCTTCTCCCTTTTCATGTTGTATTATATATGGCATGCAGCTTCAGAATTTTATTTCACACATGAGAATATCAGCAGCTGAATGTCCTTTTTGGATTGAATCCAGTTGTGTCATCACACACAATGCTACACATCCATTTCCTTTGCTCTTCCCCAATAACTGATTGTCTTCTGACCTAGGAGTCTCACCTTCTGGCATCATAAAAGTGGTATACCAGGGCATCTTTCTTTAACTAACAAGAGTTAGTTAAAGTGCTGCTCACATTGTTTTGCCAAAAAACTCTGTCAGTGCACTTCATCCCCTCATCAAGTCATCTGTCACATAGAGTCTCACTCCTCAGCAAAACCCTGACTGCTATTATCAGCATATTCTCTTGTCTCATGAGATCGTGCAATTCCACGACCACATTAAGGCAATGCCATGGTGGAGTACTCTCACAAGACTGTGAAAAATGATTCAGGTAAAATGGTGCCTGGATGCAACAAAGCACCTAGCACACTGTTGCTTTGCACCCTGATACTGTTTCTCTCAATGTACTGTGTTTTATCTTATTGTATTTAAGCTGCAGATTTTAAGTTGCTTCCACGTTATTTCTTAAACATTTAGGAAAGTTAGGATGATTGGTAAGTTCTAAAATAAAGGACACAAAAAGATAAAGATGAGGTCAGGGAGCACTTGGAGAGATGGTTTTTAATAAACAGCCTGTTACAAGGGATATTTCTAATCTCTGGCTGTAGTAAAAACTGTTGAAATCATAGG
Organism: Iguana delicatissima; assembly: GCA_948472985.1. NCBI lineage: Eukaryota > Metazoa > Chordata > Lepidosauria > Squamata > Iguanidae > Iguana > Iguana delicatissima. The sequence continues at coordinate 111,960 of CAOKZL010000189.1, read as the reverse complement.
AAACACGGAAAACTGGTGAGGGTACTTATCCATCTAGCCCAGCTGTTATCAGCAGCAACTCTTCAGGATCTCAAGGAGAGGTCTTTAACATCAACAGCTCCCTGGCCACTTAACTGAAAATGCAAGGGGCAGAATCGAGGCCTTTTATAAGCAAAGTATGCACTCCACCATTATGCTATGCTCCCTCTTCCCAAAGTTCTTTTGAAGCTCTCGAAGTATGAGTAGTACCATCTCTTTTCTACAATGGAAAATCTGAAATAGTAATCTAAATGCATTTAAAAAACAACAACAGTGAAATTCTCGGGTATCTACATCTCATTCCAGGTAGTTTACGTATTGCAGGATAACAGACTTTGCTGAATAATTTATGAATGTAATCCAACAATATCTAACTGCCAAGAAAACAGACAAATGTTTCCCACACCCTCATGCAATCATTTATGCCTATCCATTGTTGTTCTGGAAGATGAGTAGGGATCAAGAGGAAGGGAAAATTCCATTGAGTGAGCAACAATATTAAAGGTCACCTGCAATTGATCTTGTTTTCGGTTTTTCTTAAATAATACTGTCTCCTGTATTAAATAATGCTCTGGTTAGCTTATCGACTTGTTTAAAAAGACAGAACTAATCAAGCAGAATAACAGTTTCTGCTCCACATTACTGTGAGATAGGGTGACTGAGGAGCCCAAGCCCCTATCTAGTCATGATACCTATAGTATCAAAGGCAGTATCTTTTTCAATTATGAGTTGCTTGTTACTGTTAGTGGAAGGGTACTATTGTACTAAAGTGTTACTCAAGAACATCCCGAAAGGCAGTTGTCTGGCCACTATGGGAACAATACTGGACTAGACAGGCCTTTGTTCTCATAAAGCAGAGCTGCTCTTCTCTCTTTATGCTCACTTTCTGAGATTAGAAATCAATGTAGCTATGACGTTTGCTTTATGGCTAGACTTAACATAGTCTCAAATCTGGGGCTCTCCAGCACTGCAAAAGGGAAACAGAAACAGGCCAGAGTAACTTCACTGAGCAATATAAAATTCAGCACAAAAATGGTGACTATGGGTTCTATAGTGTTTAACAAGAACAAAAAGAACTGGCCTCCAGAACATTTTTTCTTTCTTTGAGGGTCCTTGGAGGTTGTTAGCCTCACGCTGCAGTTCCAAAGCATCCTAGATTTGGCTGAGTTGGAAGTGGTGCCAGCACAGGGAGAGCCCCAGTGTCTGGGTGTCATAAAAAGCAGATAAGGAGTGAAAATAAGCTGTCTCCAGTACTGTGCTTCTAGTGAGTCAGAATCTTTACCTAACACCTCTTATTCTGCTATAGCTTCCTCACAGTCATTACCTCTCACAGGAAGATGAGGCCTTTGTACTAGCATCCTCCATAAGCAACACATTCAAGCTTGTCCCATTTCTCAGGCCTTGTGAACAACAGTCAGCCATTCTGTCTATGTATCTGCAGCACAGAGCAGCAGCTGCAGGATCTGTCAATACTATCTACACTGAGACTATTTTGGAGTTTCTTTCCTTCTGACATAGGTAAACCCTCATGCTGTCAGGATCTGGTAAGGGAAGAATGGCTAGCCCCCCAACTACCCTCTTCGATGGTACAGAAGAAAAGGAGAAAAAAATGTTTCAAACATATCAAATGCTCAGCTGTAGTGAGTATTCAGCTTGAACCACATAAGAAAAACTGGTAAGAAATCGCTCAGTTGAAGGCCCTTTGCTCCTCCCTCCCCAGGCTGAAAAGTCTTAGATTTTCATCTCAAAAGATCAGACTCTGGGGAAAGGAACTTTCTGATACAGCAAGAATGTTCATGGGAAGCTTGATTCTCAAAGCTGTTCCAATGCAGACCCCACCGGGATCCCAACTCAAGTATGTTGCCCTTCCACCAAAGTTATCTAACACTAATCCTATATACAAGGTATTTTCTCTGTTTATATGCCATAAGCCTAAGGTACCGAGGGACAAAGGATGATAAAAATGTGTTCTGAGAATTCTAGTGATTAGCCATAAAGCTTCTGGAAATTCAATTATTTTTATCCAAATACTTTTGGGCAATCTCCCACTAATACAAATAAATTAATGGTGAATTAGATTTTTTTTTTCCAGTGACAAGGCTCAAAAACATTGTGTATTGCTCTTTCAAATGTATTTATATACAGTAGGTTTTGGGTACAAACTAACTTGTTCTGCAACTACTAGTACTAGAATAAATGCCAGATTAACAGAACTTTTCATTGGTATAAGTATTATTAGAGCAACTGTTCTGAAAAACTGTAAAACACTATAAGCAAGGAACAATAGTGTTACCTGTCTGGTTATTTGTTTGTTTGCTTGTTTATACACTGAAGAATTCCCTTTTCATCCAAATGAAGCCTTCATTTAGCTTAAAATGTTTCTGATCCACAGGATAACCACATACTATGAGTCAAGAAAGGCTACTTCATGTGCCCCCAAACATATGCTGGCAGTAACGTAAAGAACAGATGAACCACATATATGAAGTCTTACATTGCTTATTTCAACCTTGTGACTCAGAAATTTCTGCCTGTTCCTGACAGTTGCAGATTTTTCATCCCTGCTCTCTCTGAGGTGTTAAAGGTTTGCACAAACAAACTGAATTAGTGGGTAGACAGGGTCTGAATTTTTTTTTTAAAGTGGGCAAAACAGTATACTGTATACTGTTTTGCCTTCTTAAAGAGGAACTTTCAGATTATGGAAATAGTGAAAACTCAGACAACTCAATCTCTTGGCTTCTCAATCCATAAAACAGAAGCAACTTTTATGACTTTATTGCTTGTAGATTTTTTCTTAAAGTGCAAAGTACTATCGAGTATTTTGGCCCATGAGTACTGCTATAAAATAAATCAGTAAGTCAAGCAGATCACAAAATGGGAGAAAGGAGTGCTGCCTTTCTCTGAAGCCCACAACAACAATAGAACTATAGGTCTGTATTCAGATATAAAGCTAAATTACAGTCTAGCATTACACACGCAACCCACTACAGCAACCACGCCACTAAGTTTGGTAGTGACTGATGAACTGCTCTGAGATGTGCTGCTTTTCTCTGAGATGGGTTACTTTTCTTTGTTACCACGATCCATAGGAATGATACAGACCAACCCCCAAAAGGCCAGTGAGTTATTAGCTAATGTTCCAAAAAGAATCCTTAAACTTAGAACTTTAGAATTTCAACAGTTAAGACTTCAACTTAGGAATTAAAGGAAATAGCAACAGGACACACAGTACTTTAAACTAACCCATTACACTATACTCAAGAAACGAAGCAGTTTCAATTCAAATTAGTTTAATTAAGTCAGGACAGTATTCTGTCTCATTCACTAATGAGAGTTGAAACTTATCAGAGTTTCTGACATTTGGACATCACCAAAAATCCTGGTGGAACTGAAAAAAAGATGTTAACTTCAGTTTGGTCTTCTTTTATTTCGAGGGCTAAGCAAGAATCGTCTGGTCCACCATCACACCAACAAATGTTGTGGGTCTCATTTCTTTAAGATACATATGGTACTAAAAGTGTATCATGAAAGCAATTTTAGACAGAGCTGAACACTAAATCAGTGTTTATGATGCTTGGATGACAGTGTTGTTCTTTTTTTGTTTGGTTTTGTCTTGTCTTTCTTTTTTTCTTTTTTTTTCTGATTGTATTGATGTGTTGTACGATGTGTTTTACTGGTCTACAGTATTGTTCTATAGTGTTGTACTGTTCTACAGTGGTTCAGTTCTTTCCTGGAGGAGTGCTTTCACAGTGTGGTGCTGAGGGATCCCTCTTTGACTCAGGGTTCTGCCTTGTTCCCTGCACAATTTAACAGATATATGTGAAACCACTGGGAGAAGATGTCTGGAGTTTTGTAGTCAAGCGTCACCAATATGCTGATGATACTCAGCTCTATTACTCCTTTCCACCTAATTCCAAGGAAGCTGTTTCTGTGCTAAAGCAGTATCTGGCAGCTGTAATGGACTGGATGAAGGCAAACTAATCAGTTAAAAGACAGATCTGAGAACAGGGATTCAGCCTGTGTCAGATGGGGTTACACTCCCCCCAAAAACGCAAGTTAGCAGTGTGGGGGTACTTCTGGATTCAGCCCTGAGCCCAGAGGCCCACGTTTTTCCCATGACTATGAGTGCATTTGCACAGTTGAAGCTAGTGCACCAACTGTGCCTGTTCCTAGAGAAGTTGGCTCTGGGCAGGATAACATGCTGTAGTTACATCCCATTCGGATTACTGTAGTGCACTTTATGCAGAGCTGCCTTTGAAAAGTGGTCGGAAACTTTAATTGGTTCAAAGAGCTTCAGCCAGATTGCTAACTGCTGTAGCAACAAAGAGCACGCAACCCCCTTGTTGCAACAGTTCCACTGAATGCTGGTCCATTTCTGAACACAGTTCAAAGTGCTGGTGGTGACGTATATAAAGCCATATACGACTTGGATCCAGGCTATCTGAAGGAATTTATCTCCCTTTATGAGCACGTTACTGCTCTAAGATGTTCTGGAGAGGCCCTTCTCTCAGTCACACCACCTTCTCAAGCATATTTGGTGGGAACTAGGGAGAGGTTCTTCTCAGTGGCTGCTCCCAGACTCTGGAACTCCCTTCCTAAGGAGACCAGGATGGCTCTCTCCTTACTCTCCTTCAACTGACAACTGAAAATATTCTCATGCCATCAGTCTTTTGGAAACTGAATGGGATAGGTTTCTAATAATGTGCTGTGCTGTATTATGCTTTGTAAAGTCTTAATTTCAATATTTATTGTTTTAACTTAACTGCTTTTTAAATAACCTTTATATTCATATTTTTATTTAAGATTTTAATCTGTTTTGTTTTTAAATACGATGTTAGCTGCCTTGAGAACCATTACTAGGAGAAAGGTGGGATGCAAATGAATCATCATCATCATCATCATCATCATCATCATAGTTGCTGTTGTTGCTATTGTTGCTGATGTTTACTGTCATAAATTTAAAAAATAATAAATAAAAAACCAAGGAATTCCAGTTAGCTTAAAATAGAAAATGACCACTTTCAGTCTCCTGCAGTAGAGAAAGAAAAAAGAGGGGAGAACACACAAGTCTGCCTCTTAGCATATAACACTAAACAATTATTTAGTAGTATATCTAAACTGATCTAGAGCCTAATCAGACACAGAATATTAGCACTGTTAGGACTACTGTGCTGTTAAAAGTTATTATGTAAGAAGGATTTCAGCAAGGAATATCAAGGAGTGCAACTTTTCATATGCTCATGAAACTAGAGTTTCAGGAATGCACATGCTCACCTATACAATGTAGAAGCATTAACGTCAAAAAGTCAGCCTTCACCTGGTCTAATCTATGTATATACTAAGAAAATCAGTCCTTAGTACAAGCAGTCTGACAAGATGTCATTTCTTCTTTTCCAACTTTACCACTCCTTGTCAATATTTACAAAGTTTTCTGAGGACAGCCAGCAAGAACACAATCCTACATTTAGTAGACTTTATCATTTGGGCACTATAAAACTGGTTTGATGCTATGTTTCTCTGTTAATGAGGTTTGTATCACCAATAGTTCAGTATCATTTCAATTTACTGGAAGTCCTTAAATGCCTTTTTGTATTCATCTGCATAAATTCCATAAATTCATTAGAGCCTACATGCATTCAAAAAGAGTGAGAAAGAAGTCCTTTGTGTGGAAGTATATGCAGTTCACTAAAAGAGCCCAAACCGGCAACTATTAAAGCCACAGGGTTATAGGACAAAGGGGCAACTAGTCTAACTTCCTGTACGACTTAATCCAATCTTCAAACCTAAAAAGCAGCCCCAAAATAGAGCAGAATCACTTAAAAAGAGAGAGAGAGAGAGAGAGATGTTCCTATGAGTTATTTAAAAATGAGGTTATTAAAAATAATGTTATTTATGAGGTTATTAAAAATAAATCCAAGTTACCTATACAGGTGATCTGATTCACATACACTAAAGCAGAATTTTTCAACCAGGGTTCCCTGGAACCCTAGTGTTCCACGAGAGATCACTAAGAGTTTTATGGGATATGTGGCTGGAAAAAAAAAACTTTTTCCAGAGCTGTAGATATATTCAGGATTTCCCTGAGACTTGAAAATTATGTCATGGATCCCTCCTGGGTAGAAAGGTTGGCAAAGGCTGCTCTAAAGGAATGCACATACTCCCAAGAGGATATCACCTACACTAGACTGGAGGAAAGTTCTTCTTCAACAAGGCAATTTATTCTACTCTACAGATACCTAAGGCAAATGATTAGTGTCACACAACATGATGAACAAACTGATGATCAGAATGATAAAGTCTCGCTTTAGAAATTATTTCCCCTCCCCCATTCTGCCCTTACATATTCAGAAGGCACTCAAAGGGCATAGAATGAATGGAGGTTGCAAAACAGAGCTTTCCAAGCAGGTCATATTGATATATACAATTACTATATCACCATTACTGAAACTATGACTGAGGGTAGTCAACATAGCCAGCATGGCCCCATCAACTTTGGCTAATAAACTTTGAGAGAGCTGCTGCAAGACCAGTACACAGGGCAGTCAATGAAACTACAACTTGGCTGTCACTATACCATACTGGAAGGGGGCGTCGGCCCCACCCATACACTTACCCTAACCCACTGAGCATTTGCATTTTCTTTAAATTGTTGCTTAAGACCACCTGAGATACAGACTATATGGGCATTTAATCACTCAGAAGGGATCTGTTTGTTAACAATGAGCAGGTGTAATTGTGATGGCATAATCAATCTTTTTTGCAGACATCACTGGCACAGAAAAGACCCTAAAATGAGCTCTAATCTGTATTTCTTCACATCTATTCCATGTTTTCAGCCCACATATATCAACCATGCCATTTTATTATCCTCAGTTCAGTAGGATACAGAACTGACAACTCCACAGCTTGGCCAGAAGCACAGGTTCTAACCTAAACCACTGGTCAAATCTATGTGACATAAAGCTCATGATTATCATGGTAGCCATGAAATTCTAATCTGTTCTAGATAAGATAGCCTCAGTCCGACTGCTGAAAGATCTCCCAAAAGTAAAAGCCCCAGGATCTTCAATATTACCTCCACCATCTCAGGTGGCGAGGTTGTTGGGTAGCAGTGTCATTGCTGGGCCAACAAACTTGAATCCTGAATCACCAGGTGCAGACGCTCAGAACTAGACAGCTGTCAAGAATCAGGAGTGTTAAAACAAGAGCCAAAACAAATGAATCTTCATACCCACAAACTGGAAGAGCTTTAATAGAGGAAGGTGTTCCCTTCTACACGAGAAAATTTACAGAAGAAATGCAAGATTTTAGAAAAGAAACAGGACAGAAACTAGAAGATTTGAACACAAAGTTCAGTATGATGCAAGTCTTTCTAACACAAGTCAAGGAGGAGGTTAAAGAAAACAAAGAACAAATACAGAATTTGAAAAGAGAAACAAAGGGCATAAATCAAGAATTAGAAAGACAACTGGATTGGCATGCATTAACAGAATTAAGGAGTCATGGTTGAGATTCAGAGGTGTGGCAGAACCCCTAGTGAGAATATAAGAAAGAAGATAATGGAGTAACTGGCAAAGAATTTAGAGAGTATCGAAGAATTTTTAGAGATAGAAGTGGACCAAGTTTATAGAATTAGCTCCCTAGCAGCTAAAAAGAAAAATCTTCCAAGGGACATAATTAGAACTTCCACTAAAAAGAGATAGTCTTTTCTCTTTTCCAACAATCATGCCGATATTTCCTTCAATATTATTATTCTTTTCCCTTTGATTTGAATTCCCTTATTATAATGGACTTCCAGGATATGGTCTCTTATTGTTTTCCTTACACATTGCTTTTTTTTGTTTCTTTTTTTCTATATATTTTTCTTTTTTATGTGTGTTTCTTCTTGTTTTTCTATTTATATAAATTTAATAAAGATTATTTTAAAAAAAAGAAAATCATAACGGATGCCAAGTCCAACAGTTGATTTTGAGAAGTGGAGGAGAGATCAGTGAACAAGCATTTGAAGACAAATTTGCATTATTTCAATGAAAAATGCTATGATACAAATGCAATGTATACTAAATCACCAGATGGAGATCACCTGAAAAAAATATGAGAATGCATAACCTTCTGTTTCAATAGCTGAAGGATGATCAAATATTCTAATTTACGGGCTCTTTTTCCACAGAACAACACTTATTCTTTACCTTCCAAGATAGGCTGGAAGCCCCCAGTGGCATGGCTTCTGAGAAATTACAATGTTCAAATGGACACAAGGGTTTAGTGTAGAAGGAGATGAAAAGACTTTTAAAATGAGATTTGTGTCCTTGAAGAGTACTTGCAGCTTTGGTCAACCCCACAGTGAGAAACCTAAAGACAAATTCTTCAGGTTACTGGGTGTTGAAGGTCATACAACATGTCTCTGCAGTGATCATTTTCTCTTGATTTATAATAAGGTTTCATATTGAGCAATGTGTCAAGTAGTAGCAATAATCTCAATACACATAAAAGTGAGAAAATACTGCTCATTTTCTGGGGACACAATTAGAGACTAAAGATAAACTCAACTGAAAAGATTCAGTTTCACAAGTGCAACTCACCTGAATATTCCCCTTGGCTGAACATCTGTTGCCGTTATGATCCAACATAACAGGTGCATCACAGATGTATTGTAAACTGAACTTTCTAGCAAGTAAATAACATTTCAGGAAATCCTTCAGTTCATTTTGTTATAATATAATAATTTTGCATACTTTTTCCAATACCACAGACCTTGTTATTGAAAGCACATTCTTGCACAATAGTGAAGTCAGAGATATTATATTACCTAGCTGATTTTACAAGCCGACAAAATTATAAAATTCTTTATTAGGCATTCGGTGTCAATCAGAAACTACAGCTTTGTAATTTTAAAGACTTTTCAGAGCAAAGTTGCAGATATTTACTTCCAAAGAACAATAGAAAGAAGAGAAACAAAAGTTACAAAACAGGTTAACAAAAAAAATTACTTTATTTACATTTACTTGCTCTCGAAAAACTATCTTGAAGGAGAGTTTCAAAAGACAGGACTTTGCCCCTATCAAATCTACAAGGAGAAATTTCACTTAGTGACCTTTATAGTATACTGATAGAAAGAAAACAGAGCAAAGAAGAAGAGAGACTGATAAAAGTTAGATATTTCAGATTGTTCAATTGAACAAAAAGACATTATCCTGCCATCGAAGTAAAACATAAGACAGTTTGTGCAATCCAGTTTGGTTTTTCTTTTCTTTTCTTTCTTTCTTTTTTTTTTTGGTCCTCTTGTACTTATCAAACATTCTGTTTCCAAAACAGATACTCTATTTGCTTCTGCTGCAACCCTCTGTTAAACTAAATATAGCAGGTGAAGACTAAAGACTCCTTTGTTTTACTTTCATCCCTTCTGCATTGTGACCTTGGGAAAGGCACTTAATTTTTCCATTCTGCTTCCTCACCTGTCACCATGCCCTAAAGAAAAACATCTTGCTTCATAAATAAGCTCCTTGAACTACAGATATCTCACAGAAAAAGGAAATTTTGTCCCAACCTGCTGGTGTGCAGAACATAGCAAACTAATCTTTGAGAATTTATTTATTATATAGGCCTTGATATAATAAGTAAGTACTCAAGGCATAGTTTGCTATTGTCTGGCACAGTTGCATGTAGGGACATTTTCTTTTCTGTGAGATATCTATAATCTTTGAATAGTACATACTTTGTGAATAATAATGGTCTATTCAAAGACTATCACACACTCTTGTCTACAGCCTCCTGCAAAACTTTGATATTACAGAATTTTTTTAAAAATAATTTGTTCCTCTTTCTTAGTTGTAGTACGTTCATACATGATCATCTGAACTGCAGCTAGAACCTTTGATTAAGCTCAAATCAGACAGCATCTTATGACAACTTGCATGGGTGATCAATTCTGATCACCCTCTGATCAATTTGGTTTCCCATCTACACACATCTAATAATTCGCAAAACCATCCTAAGCATATTCAATCAAAACCTTCCCAAAGACACTGGCAGTGACATGGAACAGAAAGGTGAGCGCAATACAGCTTGGCACAGTAACTTACTTGGTATTTTCCAAAGTCTTTTGCATTTTCTTGGTCATCTTCTCTATGGCAGCCTGTCGTTTACTCTCTGGAAGAAGATCTATTTTGTTCAAAACCACTATCATTTTCTGGCACGCAATCTGCCCAATCACCAAGCATTCTGCTGACTGAGTCTGCATCCCTTTTGTTACATCTATCACAAGCATCATCAGGTCAATGATCTGGGCCCCTGTAAGAAAACAACTATAATCAGTGACAATCTGGAAAGAATGAAATGTATATAATTAAAACATTTGGCTGCGGATAATAACATCTGTTTCAGCCAAACAAAAGAGGCAACTTGAATGAAAATTCACCAAAAGTCTTCTAGAACAGTAAATTAAGTTTGATGCTAGAAGAAAGTTTTTAAAATAATAGAAACAAAAAGTCCCTATAAGTTTGCCCCAAAAGGCCAACTTCACATTTTAAAAATCTAAATACAGTATCTTCTTTAGAATGACTCATTATTATAGGATTCCTCCAGTTCCAATTCAACTAAATAACTGAAATTTTAAAAGAAATCAATCTTTAAAAAAGATCATGTGCTACTCTAAGTTTTTACAGCAGAGACTTGAAAAGAAAATATAAAGTGAGCAGCGCTCCACAGCAGATAAAACAATCCTTTCGACTCACAACTAAGAACCATGCCATGACAATCTTATCCTTACTGTAATTAACTGAAAGGCACAGCACAATGTCAACAACTGTACTCCAAAATTCTCTATCAGCCCTCACAGTCCCTTGTTCTAGACTACTTCAAATCTCCCTCCAGTGCCCTCTCCTATTCAATACCATCACTATCATGCTATATTTGTATTCTACAAAAGAGAGCAGATAACAGCACTGAACATCAGCCATGGAGATTTTGAACTGCACAGCAGTTTTTCAGCTAGATTCTAATCTGTGCACTCAAAATCTTCTTGTTGATTTGTTCAAATGCAGGCAACCAATCAGCAGCTAAATCACTGGCCCACTTTAGAAGGTGCCAAATGAATTACTGGAGATGTGTTTGAATCTTTTCTTGATGCTTTGTTCTCATACTGGCTCTTTCCATATTGGCATGGTATGATAAACCAGCTACTCGTCAAAAACTCATAGTTTCCCATTCTATTCCAAAAAGGATATTATGGTTAATAGGTTCAGAACAAGCAAGGATCTCAAATCACAGTGCAAATCTCTCTAAGATCAACTTGTTTCAAAACTGGTGACAACAGAGCTTCTGGTTCTGATTTTAGAGAAAACTATGATTAGGTAATCATAACCTGCCAAGAAGTAGGGGAAGAAGGGAAAGCATATACCACCACAACGTTCATCAGCATCGTCCATCAAACCAGCTAGTCTTAAAGGGTGTGCCACATTGCCTTTTCTTTTCCTTCCCCTTCCTTCCTTCTTTTTATGTTGCAAGAAACAAACACAGCCACTTCTTTGAAAACTCTATTAAACATTCTCCAATATCCCTTTTGGGGGCAAATTCTGGAGCATGTTGTAGCCTGTTGTAGTATCCCTGGATGAATTAGCTAGATCCATTTCAATCAGGCTTGGTTATGGAATAGAAGAGGCAAGTTGGGTCACCTTGATTGATCAACTATCCATGGAACTGAACAAGGAGGGTGAGTCCCTAATAGTTCTGTTGGAACTCCAAGCAGTTTTTGATACCATCAAACATAGCATCCTTCTGGATCATCTTTTTAGGATGGGATTTGGAAGAACTGTTTTACTGTGGCTCCAGTCCTTCCTAGAGGGAAGCACTCAGAAAGTGGTTTTGGGAGATTCCTGTTTGACACCTTGGCCTTTGATGCATGGTATTCCTCAGGGCTTAGTTTTGTCCGCCATGTGGTTTAACTTGTATATGAAACTGCTGGAAAAGGTTTTCTAGTATGCTCAACTCTTTCTCTTCTTTTCATTTAATTCCAAGAAAACTGAACTACTAATGAATCCAGTATCTATTGTCAGTAATGGACTGGACAAGGGTGAACAAATTAAAGCTTAATCCAGACAGCACAGACGTTTTCCTGGTCAGTCAGAAGACAGATCAGGGAAAAACGATTCAACCTAGGCTGGATGGGAATACAGTCCCCCTTGTAATCTCAGGTTCATAGCTGAGGTGCACTCTTTGACTCATTCCTGATCCTGGAAGCCAAGCTTTCAGAGACGGCCAGGAATTTGCTGAATTAAAACCAGTGTGCTAGCTATGCCCGTTCTTGGAGATTTCAGATCTGACCATGGTAACACATGCCTAGATTATATCCCATGTGGACTACTGTAAGGCATTCTACACAGGGCTGCCTTTGGAAACTATTCAGAAATTTCAACACATTCAAAACACTGCGGCTAGACAATTGTTTAGTGTTGGTTATAGGGAGAATATAATTTCCTTGTTGAAACAGCTTCACCTACTACTAGTTCATTTCCAGACACAAGTCAAAGTGCTGGTTATCTACTACATAAAAGTCAAAGTTTGTGAATTTGTCTGCGTCAGGCAGGCTGAGACCGCATACAATTGGCTGTGTGAGGTGAGAAGACCTCATATGATTGACTGGCTGTGAAGATTCTATGGAATCCTGGGGTTAGTAGTTCAGAGAGGGGCCTTTAGAATACTCAGCTGAAGAGCTCTTGGGCCTCAGGCTGGTTGCTACGGAGAGAGGCCCAGAAGCAAGAAGAAGGGCAGTGTATTCTCTCAGAAACCAAACCTCTGTTATGTTAACAACTCTGAATACAGATTGGATTGGGGAATATGGGGATAAGTTACAGGTACTGGAATAGGCTGGTCACCATGGAGACGAGGCCTAGCAGCAAGGAGGAAGACAGTGTATCACCTCAGGAACCAAACCTCTGTATGTTAACAACTCTGAATACAGATTGGATTGGGGACCATGGGGAAAAGTTACAGATACTGGACAAGGCAGTTTGGGGAATTACAGACACAGGATATCAAACCTGTGTATTTCAACTGCATCTAATTCCTAAGGTAAGGTAAGGTAATTCCTAAGGTATTTCTAACTAGTGTCACCTATGAGAAAATAAAATCCCAGGCAACACTGGGTATATACGCTAGTGAGCTATAAAATCCAACATGGTTTAGGTATAGACAACTTGAAAACCTATATAGTATCTTCACATATGATCCTAACAAAAGCTTATGATCTTCCATGAAGAACTTTCTCTCCCACTACCCTTCTACGCTTCTCTGAAAAGAACACAGAAGTGAGCCTTCTTGATAGGTGCTCCTAGGCTAGTGAATTCCCAACCAAAGTAGGCCTGGTTGGGCCTTCTCTCTGCTCTCTTTATGCCAGCATGCAAAGACTTTAACAGGCATTTAGCCTTTAACTAGTTGAGATAGAAGGATGGGAAATGAGTGAACTGTTTTTCAAAAATATGTAATTAGCATTCTATGTGTTTTAATTGTTTTAAAAGTAATACTTCATTTGGATTGTTTAATGCTTTGTAAACTTTTGAGCCACACATAGGTTTAAAGCTAGTATGTCTTATTGGATATGGTAAGATGCTTCGGGTCCCATTTTGGGAGAAAGGCAGCATATAAATCAAATGAATAAATAAAATAGCTTGTTCATCATAGAATCACAGAGTTGGAAGAGACCCCAGAGGCCATCCAGTCCAATCCCCTACTATGCAGGAACACATTTCAAAGCATTCCCAACAGATGGCCATCCAGCCTCTGCTTAAAAACCTCCAAAGAAGGAGACTCCACCACACTCCAAGGCAGCATATTCCACTGCCAGACACCTCTGACTGTCAGGAAGTTCTTCCTGAGGTGCAAGTGGAATCTCTCTCCTGCAGCTTGAATCCATTGCTCGTTGTCCTAGTCTCTGGAGCAGTAGAAAACAAACCTGCTTCCTCCTTGACATGACATCCCCTCAAATATTTAAACATGGCTATCATGTTCCCTCTTAACCTTCTTTACTGCAGACTAAACATACCCAGCTCCCTAAGCCATTCTTTATAGGGCATGGCTTCCAGATCCTTCACTACTTTGGTCGCCCTCCTCTGGACACGTTCCAGCTTGTCGATATCCTTCTTGAATTGAGGCGCCCAGAACTGGACACAGTATTCCAAATGAGATCTAACCAATGCAGAATAGAGTGGCACCATTACTTTTCTTGATCTAGACACTATACTCCTATTGACGCAACCAAGAATCGCGTTGGCTTTCTTGGCTGCCTCATCACACTGCTGACTCATGTTCAGCTTGTGATCTACCAAGACTCCTAGATCCCTTTCACATATACTGCTATCCAGCCACGCGTCCCCCATCATCTCTCTGTATGTTCAAATGAACGGCCCTGTGTTTTTAATATTATATCATATACATTGGATTGGACTGAGATCTAGAGTAGACCCAATGAAATTAATGACTTACTTGGAGTTCGCTCAGGTTCCACTGATTTCACTGATTTAAACATATCTAAATATAATTATGACTAAGATTAGATCCAATGTCATCATAATTTATACACGAATATACTATAGATAACATAACCAGTGGACCATGGAATTGTGCTGGAGGACCTAGAGATTCCTAGAGAAAATATATTTTTTCTATCGCAGTAGCAAATACAGTAAGAATATTTCAATTAATTAATTAATTAAGCTGAGAATAAGCAAATCCATGAGTGCTGAACCTGCAAAAGTGGTGGAACAACTGTATAACATCCTCAGTTTAGTTATATTGACTGCTAGGGAAAGAACAGGTTGCTTACCTGTAACTGTAGTTCTTCGAGTGGTCATCTGTGCCCTCACACATTAGCAGCTTTCGCACCTGCGCGGTAGTGTTCGGAAGATTCGAGAGCTCACTAGCTTGGCGGGAACCCCTCCCCCATGCCGGTACTGTGCATGCTCAGCCCGCCGAGCAACAGTCACTCCTCAGTTCTTGGTCCACCAAGTAGAATGGGACCTGAAAAAGAGGGGACGGATGGGCGGGTATGTGCAAGGGCACAGATGACCACTTGAAAAACTACAGTTACAGGTAAGCAACCTGTTCTTCTTCTTCTTCGTGGTCTCTGTGCCTCATACATTAGGAGACTGTGTAGCTTACTGGTAGGATGGTAGGTCAGGTCCTACAGAACAGAAGCCAGCACAGCACGTCCAAATCAAGCATCCTGACGGGACCAGCAGTCCAGCCTGTAGTGGCGCACAAAGGTCGATGGCTGGGACCAGGTTGCCACATGGCAGAGTTCCTTCAGGTCAACTCCTCGCAGGAGGGCTGCAGGTGTTACCACGGCTCCGGTGGAATGAGCCCGAAGGAATGCTGGCAGAGACTTCTTGGCGAGCTCATATGCCAGCTGGATAGTCTGGGCCACTCATTTGGAAAAGCACTGAGCGGACACCTTGTGGTCTCTTCAACACCTGCCATAGCACACAAAGAGGTGCGGGGTTTGACTATAAGAGGCAGTCCTGTCCTTGTAGAATGCCAAGGCCCAACGAACACCTAAGGAGTGAAGGGATCGCTCCAAGGGTGTAGTCGGGTCCGGGTAGAAGGTGGGCAGGATGATGTCCTGGCTCAGGTGGAAGTTGGACACCGCCTTCAGCAGGAATGAAATAGGCCAAAGGACCACCTTGTCTCTGTGGAAGACGAAGTATGGCTCGTCAGATCGTAGGGCTCTCAGGTCTCCCGCCTACATGGCAGAAGTGACAGCCACCAAGAAGGCAGTTTTCATAGCGAGCAGCCTGTCACCTGCAGTCAGCATAGGTTCGAAGGGCGGTCTCGTCACCTGCGACAGCACCAGCAACAGCGACCACAGCGGTAGCAGCAGCGATACTGGCGGGTAGAGGTACTGGAGGCCCTTCAGAAACTGCTTCACAGTACCGTGACGGAAGAGTGCCGCCAATGGAGATCATGGTGATTGGTATGCCATGATAGCGGCAAGATAGACTTTCAGTGACGGGAAGGCCAAGCCCTGCTGTCGAAGGTGTAAGAGGAAGTGGAGCACAGTAGGCAGGTTGACAGGCGATACCAGCTCTCATCGTTCCTCAGCAAAGGTAACAAAGCGCCGCCACTTGTAGTGGTAGTTGCGGCGCATTGACTCCTTCTTGGCCGCAGTCAGGACGTTGCCGATGAAGGGGTCGCCTAAGGTGATATCCTCCAGGCATGGAGAGCCAGGAGCAGCAGATCCGGGTGAAGCACGAGACTCCTGGAGTGGGATAGGAGGTCCAGTACCGTCACGAACCGGAAGATCCGTCTACGGACAGCTTCGAACAGGGGCCTGAACCAGTGTTGCCTCGGCCAGTATGGTGCCACGAGAACGATGTCCACTCGGTCCACGAGGATCTTTGATATCACGCAGCCCAGTAGGGGAAACGGAATGAACACGTAGAGGAATCCCTCGTTCCACCGAAACTGGAAGGCATTGCCGATGGAGTGGCGATCGCGGCCGGCCCTCGAGCAGTACCAACAACACTTCACGTTCTGGCTGGTGGCGAAGAGGTCGATCGTCGGCTCGCCCCATCAGTCCCGAACCACGTGGAAGGCCTCACTGGAGAGGGACCACTCATGCTAGCATGACGTGTCCCTGCTGAGGGCATCCGCTGTGGTGTTCTCCTGCCCGGCCAGGTGAACAGCCACTGGACGGATCCGGAGCGAGGCGCCCCAGTCCCAGAGGTCGAGGGCGATGTTGAGAAGAGTGGTTGAATGAGTCCCTCCTTGTCTGTTGACGTAGCAGACCGCCGTCGTGTTGTCTGTGAGGATCAACACCGTGCGGCCTGCAACGAGGGGACGAAACGCCTGCAGAGCTTTTGAGATGGCAAGTAGCTCGAGGGTGTTGATATGGAGGGCAGTCTCGTGACCAATCCAGCGGCCATGAACTCTGAAGTCGCCGCAGTGTGCTCCCCAGCCGAAGAGGGAGGCATCTGTTGTCACCGTGACCTTGGGGTTTTGCTCCCGGAAAGGCATGCCCGACAGGAGGTGGTTGTAAGACTGCCACCACAGCAGGAAGTAGTGCACTTGTTGAAGAAGGTGGTAGCAGCGTGTCTGGTCGTCCCAGAGTGGATTGAAGACTCGGACAAACCAGTGCTGAAGCGGTTGTGCGCGAAGTCTGGAGAGGTAGGTTATGGCGGTAGTAGAGGCCATGTCGCCAAGGAGCTGTTGGATTCTCCTGGCTGTCACCGTCCAAGCATGGAAGACAGCAGACGCTGCCTGACAAAGTGTCCACGCCCTGTCCAGCAGTAAGTACGTCCTTGCCGATACCGCGTCCAGGGTCGCCCCAATAAAGTCGAGAACCCTTGTGGGTTTGAGATGGGACTTCTTCGGGTTGACCCGGAGTCCGAGCCGGGTGAGAAGAGTCAGAGTCCAGTGTATGTCCCTGTAAAGTTTTTGTTGGCAGGACACCACCAAGAGCCAATCGTCCAGGTAGGGGTAGATCAAGATGCCTTTCATCCGCAGAAATGACACCACGGGGGCCATGCACTTTGTGAAGACCCGTGGCGTGGTCGAGAGGCCGAATGGCAGGACCTGGTACTGGTAGCAGATACCATCAACCGCGAACCGCAGGCACCGTCTGTGCTGCGGGCAAATGTGGATGTGGAAGTAGGTGTCCCGAAGATCGATGGAGGCGAACCAGTCCCCTCGTCGAAGGAAGGGCAGGATCAAGGGTAGCGTGACCATCTTGAACCTCTTGGAGTGGATGTAGTCGTTCACCCCTCTGAGATCTAGGATAGGCCGCAGGGTCCTGTCCGTCTTCGGTACGGTGAAGTACCTCCAGAAGAAGCCAGTGGTCTTAGTTGAGGACGAAGTTCCTCAATCACTCCCTTTTGTAGAAGGGACCGGATCTCTTCCAGCTGTACCGAGCTGGCCGGGGTGGAGTAGTAGACCTCTCACGGTGGAATATCACTGAACTCTATGGCGTAGCCCAGGCAGATGATGGTAAGTACCCAAGAGTCCATAGTGATTTTCCGCCACTCGGCAAGGTGTCTGACCAGGCTCGGTTGATGAAGTGGATGGCCGGGACACAGTCGATCGCAGTGACCGTGGTTGGTATGTGGAGGAGGAGGAGGATCTCCGCCACGATGGTCTGGAGCCGAAGCTACGGCAGGACTGGGACGGTTGATTAATGCCCATCTTCTTCGCCGTTAGTCGGGCCTTGACAAGATGGTCCATGGCCTCATCCGTCGACGTATGGAAAAGACCCTGGCTGTCAAAAGGGAGGTCTTCGATCCTCCTGCGGCCATCCTCCTGGACCCCAACGAACACAACCACACATGTTGTCAAAGGGCAACCATGCCCACCATCACCCTCGAGGTAGCCTCCACGGCGTGCCTCAAGGAGGCGATCTGTTGGTTAGCGACTGCAACGGCCTCGCCGAAGAGCTGCATGGCAGTAGCACGGGTCTCCTCCGGCAGATCAGCGAGGAGCGGGGTGAGCCGGTCCAGCAGGTCCCGATGGCATGCCACAAGGCAAGCCATCGTGTTTAGGGTCCTGGCCACCAGTGAGGATGCAGAGTAGAACCTTCTGCCGAAGGTGTCAAGTTTATGACCTTCATGGTCCGGACCTTTAGTTTGAGCCGACACGACCACGATGGAGTTCGGGACTGGATGACTGAAGAGGAACTCCACGTCCTCCCTCTGGGTCTTATACAAGTGCTCCAGCCGATGTGGAATCAGCTGAGCTGCAGTCGGTGTTGCCCAAGGTTGCTTGATGGCGTCCAGCAACGTTGGCAGGAAGGCAGCGTTGCAGTGGATGGCGGGCGCATCTCCAGGTATTGGAAGACGAGATCGTGCGCCGCTGGGGCCGGTTCCGCAACCTTCAAGCCAAGGGCCGTAGCCATGTGGAGGAGGATCGCGGAGAACTGCCGCACATCCTCCGGTGCCAACTCTGGTCTCGGTTCTCCAAACGCCAACGGAGGCGACTCGTGGAATGACGGAGTCGAGTCCGCGGAGTCAGAGTCCGACTCATATGACTCCGAAGACAGAGTTGGAGATCTCTCTGTTGCCCTCTCCTGAGATGGCTTGCGGGTAGGGAGAGCCACGGTCACCATCAGAGCAGTAGACTGCACCGGTACCGAGGACGATGTCGTGGTCGGGATCGACGTGAGTTGGAGGGGCACCACCGAGGGCCGAGGGCGGTGAACGGCCTGTGTCGTCAACGTCGTCGCCCGCTTCGCTTGTGCCAAGGTGGTTTGAGGCACAGCACACGTCGTGGTTGACGTTGTCCTCGGGGGAGGCAACACTGCCCTGTAGCAGGATGAGGGCTCCCTAGACCTCCGGTGACACAGTGAGACAGATCGGCGAGGCGATCGGCTTGGTAGCTCCTCGTAGTGGGGGCGATGGGCTTCCCTGGAGGGTGAGCGAGACTGATGTTGTGGTGACCAGTATCGTACATCCGGGTGGTACTGGTCCCTGTACGACAGGGAGTATGAATAATATGACCCCGGGGGCTTGCACCAGAGGTGCTCCTGGCCGTACCTACCGAGGTAGGAGGCGGAGGTGTAGACGGAGTCCCCAGAGTAGGCTCTCTCCAGGAGCATCTCCCGATGTCGCAGGGATGGAGGCCTGGCTCTCTGGTCAGGAGAGCGGGACTCGCTCCATCTAGAGGCTGGCCTGTGGCTAGGCAAGGGCCGATGTCAGACAACAGCCTCCTCCCGGTGGTTAACCAGTGGACGGGACCCGGCGGGGTAACCGCAGCCATCAACTCGGGCATTTCCGAGGACAGGACCTCCACGGCCTGCTCCTCATCAGACACCTTGAGGACCTCTTCATCACCCAAATGCTCTTCTGCGTCCCCAGTGAGCTGAGTGGGCGGAGGTGTCAGGAGGTGAGTCTCCTTCTGAGGGGAGCGTCTCTTCTCCTCTCTCCTCTTCTTCACCGGTGTCCTGAATCAGAGGACGCCTCTTCTGTGGTGGTGTTAGGGGCTTAGAGAAGGTCGAGGCCTGCGAGCCCGCAGGGTCCTCACGAGCCAGAGGAGCCGATACCTTTGGGATCCTCCGGAGCTTTAGGATCGGTACCTAGCCTGGTACCAACAAGGTGGATGGTATAGCAGCTGCCGCCACTGTCGATGAAGTGGTCACAGGACGAGCCGATTTTTCGGTCATGACACTGTGGGCCTTGGTCTGTTCTTGAGCACGCAGGGACTCCTCCCAACAATGAGACTTCAGTCTCGCCGAGTGGTTGCAGAGGGTCTGCTGGGTGAACTGCCTACACACAGGACAGGCCTGGACGTTATGGCCCTTGCCCAAACAGAAGAGGCATTCACGGTATTTGTCTGAAAGCGCGACCTTCCGTCCACAGGAGATGCAGCTTTTGAACAGTACCCACATATACTAAGTCCAGTAAGCAGAGAACAGTGGGGAAGAACGGGGGTTCGTAATCAAAAGAACCAGTCCGAGATCCAAAAAACCATTCATCAAGCCAAAAACCGGGCCAAAAACCAGAAGCCAAAAACACCAAAGCCAATTCACAATCCGAAAACCACAGACTAAAAGCCGAAAACTAAGTTGAAAAGCCAAGAAAAAAGCCAAGAAAGTGCAAGCTACTGAAAGAACCTTCTGTTCACAATGGCGGACAAGGAATAACTGAGGAATGACCGTTGCTCGGCGGGCTGAGCATGCGCAGTGCCGGCATGGGGGAGGGCTTCCCACCAAGCTACTGAGCTCTCGAATCTTCCAAACGCTACTGCACAGGCGCAAAAGCTCCTAATGTATGAGGCACAGAGACCACGAAGAAGTAGTTCAGGCTTGATTCGCTCCAGGAGCCTTTTTTTTTTTTAAGCAGTCAATAAATATCTATCAAACTCTTCTCCAGCATCCACATTTCAAATGAGCTGGTTTTCTTCCAATCACCTTTCTTCACTGTCTACCTTTCACAACCACACTGATGGCATTGATCCTTTATTTGACTATATTTTGATGGTGAATCACCACAAGAGCTCCAAAACACTACCTCCAACACATTAAACATGTGGCTAACTTCACATATGCTCTTAACAGACTGGGAATGGTCCAACAACATATTTCACCATACTGCTGACAGAAGTTGCTTCTACCAACTCAACTGGAAGGAAAGCTCTGTTACTCTTCCCTCCCTACTCTTCAACCTTGAGAAACTAGGGGAGCAAGTCAAAACTAATCAGTAAAAATTAGAGAAACGGTTCCAGCTCACAAGGCTATGAGGTCAATTTGACATCCTAAACATTCTTACCTGGGAGTAAGTGCCCATGGTGAATTTGATAGCAATTCCAGATAGAAAAGCAAATTGGTTTGTTTTAGCATTCTCTCCACACCCTCAGATTCTAAAAACTGAAAGCCATCCAGCAATACTGGACCAAAAGATGCCCTGGATAAACCCACAGATTAAACAATCAGCATCGTAAAACATAAATTTTGATGGATACAAGTGAATTTGTTGTTAAACGTCCTGCAAACTTATCACAGTGTACTAATAAGAGTTCTATAAAACACTACATTAGACCAAACCCTAAAGATTCAAAACCACTCAGAAAAGCTTGACTAGATAACAGTGAGAAGGTGGAATGGTAAAAGAGAAAAATTACTTTTCCACCACCGTCACTGCCACGAAATAGACTTGATAAAGCTCCCATACATGTTTGATACCATCACTTTTTCTCCATCTGCACTCCAGTCATCTCAGAGCTCATTTCATTTTCCCCAACTCAGATTTATCAAAAAAAAAAGGGGGGGTGAATGGGTTCTGCAAAGCAGGAGAAAATGCTCAGGAGTAATCATGACAATGACCAAGGTCATCTTCATATTCTCCACAGACACAAACGTTTTGACAAGGACTAGCTGAAAAATTCCCCAGATTTTAGGAATTTACTAAGTATCCAGGGCAAGTAACCCAGATAACTTCCCCATTCCTGCAAAGGAGACTAGCTACTGTACATCTAAACGTCAGCAAAAAGCAGTCAGAATTAACTAAATTACCTTCAGAAATTATACTTATTATGTCTAAATTTGTATCTATAGAGACAAAAGTTAATATGCATATATTGGACAAATCTCTATTCTCTTTTACCTGTGTTTTGGTGAAATGTAAGTGATCACCCTTTCTGTCCCATGACATTCCACAATCCAAGGAGAAGCCAAGCATATCCTTTTTTACTTAAGTGAGAGGAAACTTGTAACCTAGGGAGAAGTGTCCTTATCAGCTGCCCCACAAACATACAATTCCCTCCTCTAGAAACACAACAAAACACAAATACTTTTTGAACTATTTAACATACCTAGTTAGAAAAAAATTGTATTTTATTCATCTGCTCTGAAGATATTCCTGAATCAAAAATATTTATGAATCAGAAAAACAAGCCCCACAAGAAGAAGACAATCTATGGGGGGGAGATAGGCCCTTTCCACACGGGGTTAATAAAACGGTGTAGAGCGACCTCAACCGGAGGTCGTCCACACCGTGGAGTGCGCAGGGTTGGTTTTAATTTTGAGGTTCTATACCTCAAATCGCCCTGAAGCGGCTGAAAGTGGTGGCGCCGCGTGTTTTTTAAAAACCACTTTCCAAGTGTTTTTTATTAAACACAAGCGTGCAGCCCCGTACCACCCCATCGCAGCGCCCCAGTGTAGATTTGCAGGCGCGCGCAAGCGCATGCCTGCAGATCTGCCAGGGGGTGGGCTTCTGGCTGGCGAGCTTCTCCAATTGGTGAAGAGCCTCTGCCAGCCGTAAGCCGCCATTTTGGACACCGCCGGACGCCGCAGGAGTGTGGAGCGGCGAACGCGCGCTGCTCCTCGTGGCAACAGACTTACCCGGCTTCAGGTAAGCTCCATTTCTGCATGCTTTGCCCCATTTCTCCTTCCGTGTGTGGAAAGGGACATAATTTTAACATAAATGTATCACAATAACAATATAAAAATATAACAATATAGAAAAACCAGATAACCCCACATAAAATAGCACGTAGCATCTTATCTCCAAAACTTCACAGCAGACCTCACAGCAGAACCAAACTGGTCTGGAAGTCTGGAAACTGATCTAGTTCAGTCTTAGTTGCAATCTTGAAGTATAGGATCATAGTGTGGAAAATCATGCTGGAGAAAGGATGGAAAGGAAAGATCCCTGACTAAATGGAGAATACCCACTTCCTTGACAATTATAGAGTTTATAATCAGATGGTGATCCCAGGGATTTAGTTTTTCCACAGAAAGCAAAGGAGAGGGATATTTATGCATGTACAGCAATACATACAAGGTGTTACACAGATGTAGCATCTCCGAGACCCTGGAAAACGAAGTAACAAAAACACTGGATGCTACATATAGTGTTACACTCTGGAGAGAGCACTGCAGGGGGTAAGCACTGGATTACCATTTCCACATAAAAGTAAGCCACATAGTATGTCAGATTTTTTTTTAAAAAAAATGAATTCCTGAATTACATAAAGTAACTCACAAACAAATCAAACTTAAGACAATAAAAAGATGGCCAAGGGAGGGGGGGAGATGGCCAAAATTGACTGAAGATTTTCTTCAGAGACTAAGGACTTGAACAAGACAAATAGAAAGATGGACTTATATAACAGTTATGCATATGATCTCACGTGCAGAAGACTTTTAATTCAGGTATGAAAACAGTATCACAGCAATAACACTAGGAACATCAGAAACAATGACAGAAATAAAACAAGCTGATGGTATCTCAACACAAATCTGCACAATTTGCTCAGAGAATGTCTTCCAAAGACACTGTGGGGAAAAGGAATAAAAAGAGTAACTGAACTGTTTCAGTTTTTCAGATGATACTATTCAGTACAGATAAAAAGTGATCTGAGGGACGGGAAAGTTCTTCAGAAACCACCAAAGGCAGACAAGTGGGACTCAAAATGAATCCTAAATAAGCAGACATGCAGAAGACTGATCCGCATACATGAAAGCATTACTGAACAAGAAAATGGTTATAATCTCATTGTGGATACAGCCTCCACGGATCAGATAGAACCAATTACAGATTACAAAAATCTTCTATTGAAAAGGAAACAATCTGCAGGAAGAAATATTTACATATGCTTTGTTCAACACACAAGTTGTTCCCCAGAGAAACCAAAAGATACCAAAACTCAAAGAGATTCAAGACTTTTGACTTAAGGATCATCCTCAATAATGACAAGACTTAAGACACCTGAGTTCAACAGAATTTCCTCCCAGGTAAATCAGAATAGGACTGCAGTCCAATAGCAATAGCATGTGTATTTCTATACCACTTATCAGCTAAGTGCTCTCTAAGCAGTTTACAATGTGTTAGCTAATTGCTCCTAACAAGCTAGGTACTCATTTTACCGACCTGTGGAAGGATGGAAGGCTGAGTCAACCTGGAGCCCAGTAGGATCGAACTCACAACCTTGTGGCTGCAGAACTGGCATTTAACCACTGTGCCAACAGGGCTCCTTTCTCCTTTTCAGATATACAGTATACACTAAAGAATCTAAGAAAATCCAAGCTTTATTTTCCTATCTATAAGAAACTTTGAAAAGGATGGTTTAGCACAGGAAATCAGCAGTAAAGTCATCGAACCATTTCCCAGCCCATGCATGATTGAGATGATTAGCACATAATTTACATAATACGCAACCTAGGTTGCTCAGTCGAACTGACGGTAGAGAAGTTGCACAACCATAGTGTAGGACCAGTCACATGATCCTCACATCTCAGGCATCCCAGCTGAAGGGCTATTAGACTAGTAGTGAACAGAGATGCACTATTGCATTATTTTATTTATACAGTGTTTTTGCTCACACAGCCAGCAGCAGCCAATGACTCCTATTGTGACAATGCTTAGCACCTTGGATACTGCTGTTAAAATCTGAACTATAACTCAGAACAGATTCACCATCCCTCTGACAAGGAAACCACTGCCACCACTACATATAATGTCACACTATTATAAGAAGACCATTATGCTTATCAGATTAAATGATATAGAAATGTTAAAACTGGACATCCTACAGGCTTCTTCTCTTATTTCTCAGAAACCAAACAATTAATTTTATTTTTATAATCTTGCTGCATCTAACAAGAATGACTGAGACTATAAACTCAAGGCATGTGTTGTGCGTCCAGGTGTTTTTATAAGTTGATGTGAACACCAAAGATGAATTTTCAGCTACTCATTTCAAAGCATGTGAACTTTTGCCCCCTAAAAATGAAAACTAAAAGAGGTGCCTTGAGTTTGGCACATGATCAGACTGCTCCATCAGTATCTATCAATATCAAAAACTGCAGATGCCTTGATCTCCAAACACAATAAAATTGAGTGAGTAGAGGAAAAGGGAAGAGGGTCCAAGTGAGAATGAGTTAAGAGGTTTCACATGTCACAAGAGCACTGAATATAAGCACAACAATCTGACTATTTGCCTCTTTAAGCTACTGCTCTGTTCTTTTCTCTTTGGGTAATCTCTGTGGTTCACTTTGCACAAATAGCACAGATCCCTCTTCACAAGCAGTGCAAATAGCAGAAAATGGAATTTAAAATGTAGAAATAAAATAATTGTGGGCCATGAGCTATAATTTGATTTCATGCTTTACAACAAAATCATACAGCATTTCCCTTGAATGTATTTTTCAAAACTGCTTTTTACCATGTTAGGATTTCCTCTAGCACAGAAGAGAAAATGGACTGTTCTCAAGTATCACTCCTATTTGGGGGCAAAGCTGTTTTAATATGCACTTCCCATTCTGGGGAAGAGGAAATTCTTCAATTAATAAACCGGGTGGACTGAGGCGAGTTTTAAAAGGTTTAATCAATTTCATCTGCACTTAGGATAAAAAGACTGACTATTCTACTTCTTTCCCCCTGCATACTAAACTTTTTTTTAAAAAAATCATAAACTAAATATTGTATTTTAAATTCTTTGAGGTTAGTATCTCCTGTTTCAGGAAATATTGTCTGTTTCATGCAATGAGTATAAAACTTCCCCTTGCCACCCCCTCTTTAACTTTTAAGTACTCCAAATCCCCATTCAGAAGTGCGCAAATTATTCCCCATCTCATATATAGTAACACCTTGGGAGATACTACAAGCTGTACAGGATTTTTGTAGGTACCTTGGGGGAGCTGACAAAGTGAACAAGGAAGATTTTTCCAGGATATGTAAACCTTCAGAATCCCACACAAAAGGGAGGGGGGCAAGAGTGCATGAACTATACATGAAAAAAACTTTCTGTAAACCAATGCAAATCATGTATCAAAACCGGATACCAGAGGTTTAGACAGACAACATTTTGAAAAGAAACAGGAACTCCCAGTGTGATTCCAGCATCCCATAAGTATTTTGCAGCATGCTGCTCCATATGGAAGGTGTCACTAAACCCTGGAGTATGCACTGAAAAACAGAGAATCAGCCACTCCTCTTAATTTTTCCATTGCTTCTTATGAAAGCAATGGAACTTTAATCACTGTAGCAGTTGACATACTGTTTAGAGGAAACTTTGAACAGAGTATTGTATGTATTTAGTATACAGAACTGATAACATGGTATTTTTAGATAATCTGAAGTTACAAAAAAAAAAATCACACAACATTACTGTAGCTTTCCAGGCTGTTGTTGACTGAACAGCCTAAACTTAATGTACAAATGTCATACAGATCACAATGTTCTCCAAAATGTATTAGCATCATCTTTCATTTAATCATCTACTTATAGCATGGCATAGTTGTAAGAATATCACATTTAGATAGAAGAAATTGGGTTTTAAATCTCGAGTGAGTCATAAAGTTCACTGACTGAGCTAACAGTCAGTTATTGTTCTATCACACCCTGCTTAGCTTGTGAAAATAAAACTCAAGAGGGACAATCACGCATGCTACCTTGAGCTCCTTGGACGGTGGCTTACAAATGTTAAAAGGATAATTTTTGTACGAGAGATAACAACCTGCCATAACTGCTTGTTAGCACCAAAAGGAGAACCCAATATCTGGCTATTCAGAGAAGAATGAAGGGCTAGGAATGGGAGCAATTGTAATAAGTGAATGGCTTATCATTCACTCAGAGGTTCTGCTTCTCTTTCTCCTTCTTTTTACAAAGAATCTATTGTTAGGTTGCCACAGGTTAAATGCATATCACCACCCGTTTCATAGAATCTAATATGCTATTACACCCTATACATACACAAAAACGCTTCTTGCATAAATTCATCACCTATAAAAAGCTGCAAGTCAATAAATCAAACTGATCATAAAGGCACAATGTTGTTGTTCCTCTACAGAATTCTCCTATCAGATGACCTACTGCATCTCTAGCACCAACTCATACTGTAGTTTACTAAGAGAGCCTTTTCGCCTCCACACACATCCACATAATTTGATATCCAAAAGTCAGTGCATATCATAGATAGCAGAAATAAGTACAAGCTGTGCATTACAGTGTAAGTGCTGAATGAGCAATACCAAAATGGCTGGTTATTTACATAAAAAGCATGTTTCTATCTGAAGACAACGCTACTCTGAAGATTTTATAACTTAAAACTCCTCATGCATTGCTTAACAGAAGACCTCACAAAACTTTATGTCCAACAGTCATAACTACATTGTCTTGTGTTCCTCACTTCTGCATGCTGAAAGCTTCAGTGCAATCTTAAAGGGAAATCCACTGGACATTAATATCTCCCAGTTTCCATAGGTAAATGATGAACTGGTAGAGCTAGCTTCACCCACATAGGTAGAAATCTTGAAACAGATTTAGACCCACCAAACCAAATAATTCCCATTGTGTTTTCTTGTCAGTCAAGAGCAAAAAATGCAGATTCTAACTGCAAAACTGTTTCCTTCATTCTCTATTTTGCAGCTGTGGCTCGACAGCAACTTCAGCACAGGTGTGTATAAAAGTGTGTTCCCCAAAGATGTTTTTGTGGCCTTTGATACCTCCAGGATCCTCAAAACAACCTTTTTCTGACAAAAAAAAAAGTGGGTGAACTGCTGCTTCCAGGTGCCAAATAGTAGCTTTTAAACAGGTCTCAAATCTACCCTGTGCTGTTTAACTTTTTTTGAAAAATCAATTTTTGAGAAGCAGACGTGGATTTCCAGCCATTTCTGATGTATTTTTCAGTTATCCTTGTGGCAAGAGCCAGCATGATATAGTAGTTTGAGCACTGGATTACAACCCTGGAGACCAGGGTTTGAATTGCCGCTCAGCCATGGAAACTTACTGGGTAACCTCGGTCAAGTCACACTCTCTCTGCCTCAGAGTAAGGCAAAGACAAACCCTCTCTGAACAAATCTTGCCAAGCAAACCCCATGATATCTGCTGTAATTGCCCACTCCTGCTCTAGTGCCATGGAGTAGCCAAGAGACATCAAAGGCCGTTAAGCAAGCACTTAACAGCTATCAAGCTACTCAAAAATTTGCAGACAAGAGTTTCTTCACTTGGGGCTAAGTATTCATATAGGGAAAAGTTAGAATGTGTCTTCTCCTTTTCTACATGTTTTTGTTTTTGTTTTTTTGGTTTTAGGATGTACCTTGTGTAATGGAAATGCAATTACAACAATAATTTTAAGAACAGAAGATCATGAAATTGAAACAAGAGACTTCAACCATGAGAGTTTAAGCCAGCCCTTCTCAACTTTTTTACCCTGGAAGAACCCTTGAAACAATTTTCAGGCCTCAGGGAGCCCCTATATAAAATTATTATATCTAGAGCTCAAAATATTTTTAGTTTTTTAAAAAAATCACAATCTCTCTCAGAATGCCAAGAGACCTCTCAAGGAATTCTAGGATTCCAGGGAATCCCAGCTGAGAAACCCTGGTTTAGGCAATCATTTAAAACACATTACAGAAACATTATAGTGGGAATCACCACTAAAACCAAAAATTGAGCAGAAATCTCCTAATGCAGTTTTTATACGCTGTTTTCCAATGTTTGCTTTTTTAGCATTCTGAGCACTGGAATCATCCACTTAAACTACTGTCACACCATCCTGTTCAGCTGTGACAAAATGCAAAACTGGCATTTCCAGAATGGTTCTTCTTCTTACCCCACTGCTACCAACAACTACAAGCATATCCACCAGTTACTTTGTTACTGCCCTGTAGTTGCAAAATCCAGTAAGCTTTCAGATCATGTCTTCTTCTGAAGTCTGTATTAAACATTTATTAAGGCTAAGCATACAACAACTAACACATAATGTACTAAAACAACTAGAACTTTTCAGCTACGCCATTCTGTCTTAAATATATGAATGTCTATGGACATATCACACCTATAGAAGTAGGTCCATGGAAACACAGTGATTGGTTTCACATGAAGCAGAGCTGATAAAAATCAACAATTTTACAAACAATTTTCAAATTTAAATAAATCTTTTTTTAATTTGACATTTAAAAACTTAAATCAGATTTCAATATTTTTGTAAAATAATCTGTATTTTTTTAAAAAAACGCTGAGGTCAGAGACATCATACGTAGTTTTAATTATGTATCTAATTATTTCCTATTTATATGTTAGCAGTAGTTCATGGAAATGGAAAAATAGCATGATCAGCTCCATTCCACAGGTTATGCACATGGAGTGCACTCTGTGTGTGTGTCATAGGTTTACTTTGATTTAAATGAAATCAACCTCAATGCATAACTGGGCACTTATGTTAACCAGGCTGATAAAAATGTCCACCATCTGAACAAAAATAAAACCATAATAAATATGCTTAAATAATATATGCAACAAGCTTTATTGACATCAACATTTTTAAAAGGAAACATAATTTTAAGGATACAGAACCAATCTTACAATATCCTATTTTCATAAAGTAAATAACATTAGTTTCAATTTTAAAAGGGTGTTGGAAATTTAACCAAGGTATACCACTGCTGTCAGGCTGCAGTGGACTATGTTTTATTTGAAACTTACTTCTATCAACAAGTTAAGCTGCAACTACCTCAACTATACATTATCAAGGTCATAACAGATTAATTTATAAAATTTGGGGAAAGAGGGGAATAAACAGAAGAGGTTTAAAAAAACAGAATGAAAGATGTAAGCAATAGCTCTAAATCAATTGCACTTCCAGCTAAGGATGGCAGTGCATGCACTGGTAGCATCAAGGCTGGACTTCTGCCATGTACTGCACTTTGAGCTACCTCTGTAACAAGTTCATACACTTCAGTTAGTGCAAAACATGGCAGCCAGATTGATGACTGGTGCATTTAGGAGTGATCATATTACTCTTAAATTACTCCGCTGGCTGCCACTTAGTTTCCAGTCAAGGTAAAAGTGTTGGTTGTTACCTTTAAGGCCCTATGTGCTTTGGGTTCAGGTTATCTACAGGATTGCCCACTCCCATATAACTGCCCTGTACACTCAGATATCCCAGGGGGCATGTACTTCAATTAGCCAGGACCAGGATGGCAACTGGTAATCAGGGTACTTTGTCATCAGTCACCCAAAATTGTGGCATGACTTGCCAGCAAAGATCTGACATCATTAAACTAATTTCTTCCAAACATCCAAACGGTTTTTAAATTGCAAGTTTTTAAATTATGAATTTAATATGTATGTATGATTTTTAACTGATGTTATTCTCTTTTAACTGATCATGTGTTTTTAATTAGTGTTCATGCTTTTATCATTGTTATGCACCTATTTATTGTTGTCTTTTAACCTGTTGTTCCCCACCTCCATCCATAAGCAGAGAATCACAAAATCATAGAATCATAGAGTTAGAAGAGACCATAAGAGTTATCAAGTCCAACTACCTGCTATGCAGGAATACACACTCAAAGTATTCCCAACAGACGGCCATCCAACCCCTGTTTAAAAACCTCCAAAGGAGGAGATTCCACCACACTCGAAGACAGCACATTTCACTGTTGAACTGATCTTACTGTCAGGAAGTTCATAATGTTTAGATGGAATCTCTTTCCTTGATGTTTGAAGCCATTGATCCATGTTCCAGTCTCTGGAGCAGCAGAAAAAGGGGTACTCCATTGTCCATATGGCATCCCTTCAAATCTTTAAACATAGCTATCATGCCTCTTTTTAACCTTCTCTTCTCCAGGCTAAACATACTCAGCTCCTCAAAGGGCATGGTTTCCAGGCCTTCTACCATTTTGGTCACCCTCCTATAGGCATGTTCCAGCTTGTGAATATCCCTCCTGAACTGTGGTGCCTAGAACTAAACACAGTATTCCAGGTCTGACCACCAGAACAGAGTGGCACTATCACTTCCCTTGATGTAGACACTATACTCCTACTGATGCAGTCTAGAATCACACTGGCTATTTTTAGCTACTGCATCACACTGCTGACTTGTGTTCAGTTTGTGGTCTACTAAGACTACAAGACATCTTTCACACGTACAGTGGTCAAGTCAGATGTTATCCATCTTATATCTGTGCTCTTCATTTTTTCTGCCCAAGTGTAGTATCTTATACTTCTTCTTGTTGAAATTCATTTTATTAGTTTTGGCCCAGCTCTGTAACCTGTTAAGATCATTTTGAATTCTGATACGGTTCTCTGGGGTGTCAGCTACCCCTTCTAATTTGGTTTCATCTGCAAATTTGATAAGGAGGCACTCTATTCCTTCATCCAAATCATTGATAAAGATGATGAATAGCACCAGGCTGAGGACAGAACCTTGTGACACCCCACTAATCACTTCTCTCCAGGATGAAGAGGAGCCATTGGTGAGCATGCTTTGGGTTTGGTTGGTCAACCAGTTACAAATCCATCTAACAGTAGCATTGTCTAGCCCATGGGTGAGTAAGATATTATTATAGTTGTTGTTGCTGTTATCATTGTGCCTTAAACAAAATGAGGCAATGAACTGAAAGCGACTGTATAAAATTAAATCAAAATTCTACATGGAAGTCATTACATGAGATGACTTAGAATCTTCTCAGAAAATTAAAGCAACACTTTCAATCAGATTAAGATTTTTGCTTGAACACAATAACCTACAAGCACTAGATAAGAACTGATGGTTGAGGAATGAGGTTGTTGTGTTACTACATTGTTTCCATAGTTTTTTAATCTTGTTCCCATTGATCCACAAACCACATCTTTTTCCTTCCTGAAACAGTAACACTAGACCAAATTTATTCAATGTCCTATCTCAGTCCTGGCACACCTGATAAATCAAACAAAACAAACTGAATATGTCCCAGCTTGCTACTTACTTCCAGGCAGTAAGCACGGAGTCATAAATAAAGTCCAACATAAACAAAGTCCGGCAGGGTTTCAAGACAAGGGAGTGTCCAACGTCAATCCAAGTATTCATCAAGGCATCCAGCAAGGTAGAAGGTCAAATAAGCTCTGACTCCTTCTGGAGAGGAAGGATGTCAGCTTAATAGGTCTGAAGCCTAGCGCAGCTGCACCTTGATTGATTGTTGCCGTTTATACATCCTGAGAGAGAGACATGCTGGCTCTCTCTTTACTGCCTATGCTCTGCAAAGCTGGGTGTTGGTAAGCGTTCTTCTATATCTGAGGAGGCAGGACTCTCTGTTGCAGCTGGTACCACCCCCTGTTCTGTTTCTGGCACTGTAAGCTCTCTCTGTACTGCAGCTCCTGGCATGCCCTCTGTTTCAGACACTAAGTCAGAGTCTATGTTCTGGAAGCAAGGCATGACACCCAATAAGTAAAATATGAGGTTGGGGGTGCTACATGCAGTAAAATATGAGAGGGGTGTTACATGTTTTCTGACACCAATCTGGTATGCAGACTGGTATGTTGAGAAAGTACTTCCATTTATTAGCACTAAACACTGGGCACATACTTTTGTTGCTATCCTAAGTTAAGGCCTACTGGCACTTACTTGCAAGTATATATGAATATACTGTTAGTTCATTAATTCATTATTCTCTTCTATTTTAGTAAAGATAACATAGTGACACTCAAAGATATGTGAAATATATCTCCCTAGATATCTAAGGTATCAGAAGACAATGCAGCCACAAATCTAAAAAGACTTCTAGTCCCCAAATGGGCCATTAAATATGATTCATCTGCTCATAATTAACACAAGTAAAAACGCCTTGCAACTGGCCATTAAGTGCTTGGAATATGTATGTGCACAACAGTGCTTGTGGGTGTTTTCTTTAAAAAAAATTATTTTGACAAAACAAATGCATCAATAAAAGGAAAATCTTAAACTATATTTTTGCAGAAACAAAATAAAAAAATATGAACATTTATTACAAAAGTCCACAAGAACCTTAATCTAATAATTAACCATATCATAAGATCATTCTATCCTTAGCCGACATCCATGTGTAAATTCTCCTTATTTGATGTTATATGTGACCACTACCAATCCTCGCTCATGGGCATGCCAACTCAGATATGCAGATTCCTAAAAACCAGTTCAGATCCCCAAATTAATTCCATATACTTTAAGGAGACAATATTGATTCCAAAGTCAACACTGCAATATAAACATAATGCTGGGAACTTCATAGTGAGGGCATTACAGAGGCATCGATCTACTGTTGTTAAATCCCATCCTCTGAAGGTAAGAAGAATAACACACGTAAAAGGAATGCTACAGCTATGATTAACATGAAAAGTAGCCATTGTTGACACTCATTATAAGAAAATCAGCAGCTGCTTAAGGAAACTATTAAGCATCATAATTTAAAAAAATAGACACATCAGTTTTTTTAAAAAAATTTAATCAGGATTGGACAACTAGCAGTGCAACTGTCACTACAGATCTCAGATTTGTCAAGTGGGGTGTAGAAAGCATAAGCAGACTATAATTTCATCTATATCAGTTTTATATTCCTGTTCAGGTCTGAAAAAAAATTTGGTACTATCTCCCAGAAGAAGCATCTTCCCTTCCACTAGGGCATACAGACAAGGAGAGTAGCAGCAAAATGAGATGCTCTTGCTTTGGCAAATACTACTGTTGTTCTTGTCAATTAAAATCCCCACAAAGTCTCAGCATCCTTGAAAGAATATCATTCCAGAGCACAATGTTCCATGTGAATCCCCAATGCATGGTGGAAGAAATTAAAACAGCAATAGTGCTTGTCAGAACCAAAAATTAATCAAGCAATCAATCAATTAATTCCCCACTTTTCCTCAACAGCTCAGCCTCTGAAGGCTGGCAAGGAACCCACTAAACTAGCCACAGGCACAAGACTCGCTCCTACTCCAAGTTCAAGGCTTGGGAAAAGATATGTGAGAATTATAGGAAAGAAGTACACTAAAAGTAGCTCTATCCATACATAATGTTAGACCATCAGTTACCATTATCTGCAAGAGATCTGAGTTTTTGTCCCCTTCCCCAGCTCCCCACACTTCTGATAAAGCTGCAAGATGAGAAATATCAGTATGAGCTAACTAGAGTTTGCTACCAAACTGCACTTGATATGTACTAGGATTGATTGAAACAGTATAAAAAGGAAAAATGGCATAATCAGTCCTTCAGTAGCAGGTAGAAAAGAACTTACTCAGAACATTTAGAAATTAAAAAGATACAGAAAAGACAACATTGTAGCCAAGGCATTTATATTATATTTACAGAGACAGAGGGAAATGGCAATCCAGTACCGTCATATTCATTATATCCTACTGTGCTCTTTGTCACAGGATGAGTCCCACAAAGTCCAGTCAGTTTGTCTTTAAAATACAGACACCTGCTTTCTCAATTGCAATATCACTCTTTCATTCCAAAACCCTGCTTTAGAGACTATCTGCTGACGGTACAGAAAGGTCATACAATTCTTATTGCAAATAAAAACTCAAAACACTCCTGAAACACCTTCTCAAACAGAGAACGTGCCATATCCACTGAAACGTAGGACTAACCTGCAATGTGCAGAGTTGGTACTGAATATTCAATAGAAGTGTGATTAGTTCAAGCTTTGGTCTTTTTGTTGGGAGGTATTTTCTTTTGGTATCAAGGCCATATGTGCACATGCAGTGCTTTGGAAAATTAAATGTTACTTAGCATTTAACCTTGGGCCTTACACAGCTAACCATAAATGTGACTCAGTAGAACTTTTTCAAAAAGAGTTCTGAAATGTAAATAGGCTGGAAAAGATTAATTTTATAAAATGCACTGACTTAATTTACATCAGATTTATGTATACTGTCTATAAATTTTTTTAATAAATGTGTACAGACAAATAGGGTAGATCATGTGCAGTTATAAATACTAGATGAAGTAGTAAGGGGAAATCTTCTCAAAAATGCTCCCAAAGTCCTCTTCTAAGTTATAGGAGATCACCAAGATTTAATACTTGTACAAATACTAATATCGTGAATAGTTTAATAGTTTAATTCTATTTTAATGCTGATCTTCTGATATTTTCAGTAAATTGTACTGGTTTTAACTTGTAAGCTGTCTTGAGTCCCAATGTTAGGAAAAGGCAAGGTATACAACAACACATATTTAACAGCTACATAGCTCTTTGAGCATTCAAAAACATTTCACATACATTTACCTGCTTTAGACCACAGTTTAACCTCTGAAGCCACCTTAAAAAGCCTTGATAGCTCTCCTCCCTCCTTGTCATTGTGATGCAGATGTTAAAATAAAGTTACTACAGTCTCCCTCCACATTCGTGGATTTGACCTTCGTGAATCTGATTATTCATGAGGCGCATCCGTGCCTCCCCTGCCATTCTACTCCCATGCCCTTGTGCTTCTTCAGGCACAGAGAAGGAAAGCAAGCACCCAGACAAAAAACAAGGGAATGCCGGGAAGGCCCATGCATGCTTTCCTTCCCTCTCCTCCCTGTCCTGGGGTTTCCTCCCTCCCATTCCCTTGCCTCTGTCCCTGGCACTGAGAACTCACACTGAGGCAAAAGGCAAGGGAATTGGTGGAGGGGAAGACTCATGCAGGCCTTCCTTCTCCCCTCCAGAACTCCCTCTTCCTATTCACTTGCTTCTGGCCTCTATGCCCAGAAGGCAAGGGAAAGGGAGGGGAAGCTCCAGAAGGGAATGGGAGAGGGGTCATGGGGGAGGGAGTCATTTGTGGGTTTTCCACTTTCATGAAGATTCTGTGCCCTGAACCTTGCAAAAGTGGAGGGGCCACTGTACTTTTGTTTTTCTGTAAAACACAGTGTACCATTTTGTTTGAACACAAGAAAATTCTTACTTGCTTGAAGTGCAATTAGCATAAAGAAAAAGTGATCTAAGACCATGGCTGGTTTACTAACTGGAGTTAGAATAAATGCCAGTTTCTCAAGTCAACAAATACTAAGTTACATTTAATTAATGGAAATTGAAGTTTATTTCAGACCAGGAGCAGCTGTCAGTCTCTACCCATAATCTACAAAGCAGGAATGTATGAACCCAAAACTCATCACAGCTCATTCTTGTTAACACTAGCTACAGTTCAGTATTATATCTAAATCAGGACAAGTATCCCAGTAACCGTTACAACAACCCTTTGAAGCAGATGAATGACGTCATTTTTATATAGGAAACTATGACTGAGTTACACAAACTTGTCCAAGGCCAACACTTAGGCTCATGCCCAAGGTGAAATTTAAGTCAGTGAATTCCTTTCTCAAAACCCTAAGGTGGTATCTGATTAGGTCTTTCTACTAAAGCTGAAGTAGGAATCACACAACCTGTAGGCTACATGCAGTCTTTTGGATCACCCAAGTACTGTCATGTCACAAACTCTGGCCAAAAAACTGGGCTTTTCAGCTGAAAAAAGCCTACTCATTGGAGACAGAGTAGATCATTTCAAGTTGTTTTTTTTATTTAAATAGCAGTCAAAAAGTGAAGAAAGGCCTCTTCTGCCCCACCAAAACGGTGCCTGCAAAGCAGCAATGTAGAAGATCCTCCAAGAGTAATAAAGGACCCCAAAATGGGAATGTGAGACCCTTCAAATGGAGCATGCCCATCCCTGCAGCAGTGAAACTGCTCTTGTCAGCAGAAGGAGAAGATGGTTCCTCTGCATTCATGCAGTGCCCCCCATGCCTTCAAAATCCATCCTGTTGAGCTGAGGGACCCTCCAAAGCA
The DNA here is from genome assembly GCA_948472985.1 of Iguana delicatissima. Lineage (NCBI taxonomy): Eukaryota > Metazoa > Chordata > Lepidosauria > Squamata > Iguanidae > Iguana > Iguana delicatissima. Next base: position 74,972 of record CAOKZL010000189.1, on the reverse strand, counting down.
AACCTAAGGAGGCATTAGGGGACTTCAAGAGGAAGGAGATGAAAAAGTAGACTTTGATTCCTACACAAATGGTTTCACCCCACAGCTATCAATTGCACCAGCTGCTATACATCATGAAGAAGAACCAACACTATTTGCATGATATCTTGTATCTCACTTTAAAATATTAACTACAAGAAAATTAACCTTTATGCCCTTTCAACACGATCAGAGCATCTCAAACGCATTTTCATCTTTGAACACAGCAGAACTCCTTTCAAAATCAATAACTGCATATCAAATTTACCTGTAAGAGATTTTGGAGCGGGGAGGGGATAACTAACGTAGGAAGAGAAGAGCACACAGACTTCAGAGAATAAAACAAATTAAAATCCAACAGGACTACAAAGAAAAGCCTCACAAATGCAATCGGTGTGGAGGGAAGTTTAGTAGCTCCTTAGCAGCAACATCAAGGAGATGTTCTTGGTAACTTCTACAACTACTTTCTATACATAGTGTCATTAGGAAACTACTATCTAGAAGAAATATATTTCCTCAGATGCAATACTGAGTGTTCTAGAAATGCAATACAATAATAATATTATGCATTTAGATAGCACAGTGCAAATGTTCAGCTTTGAAAGCACAACCTTGGAATATGTGTGACCTCTGAGCAGCAACGTATATTTATTGCACATAAAAGGGATTGTGCAGAAAGGCTCCAAGACAGAATTCTTGTTGTGTACTGTAAAGAGTTATTGCTCACCTTTATAAATTAAAATGAAATCATTTCTTCAAGTGAACAGTCCCAAGGAACCACTCACTGATCCACAGAGTTCTTACAGATCCTTAAAATATGAATAAAAAGCCAAAAATATTGCTTAGAGGCAAATCCAGAAATGTGTTTGTTAGTTTTCTCCCACCATCTTCAACACTGGAAAAACATCATTCAGGGTTATAAACATCTGTACTAGCGTAGGGAATATACAATACATTCAAAAAAACTCAAGACCCACATATCCTGTAGCTCTGCACTTTACAAACAAAAGGTTGGGGGAAGTCAAAAGAGGGGGTGGGGTACAGGGAATAAAGGCTTAAAGATTAAAGTCACAGGCAGAGACAGACGTCTCTGTTTTTTAATAACTGAAAACATGAGTTGTGCCTGAATGTGTTCATTGTTTTACAGAGGGGGGAAAGGCTATGCATTCAGGACTCACTGGCGACAGGGTTGCCTTTCCATCAAAAGCAAGATTTACAAAAAAAGTGTGGGGGGGGATTTCAACTCAATGCCTTAATTTCCCCTCTTGTAATGTTTAATGATGCAAGTCAGGTAGAAGTCAACCCAAGCTACCTCTTCTGCCTCCCACACTCCTGTTCCCTTCATTAAACTCAAGAAAGTGCAGAGGGGAAAAAAGAGAAATCTGAGTATTTAGAATCTGTAACTTAGATTCTGAAGAAGATTAAAATTTGTTTATGTTATAAAACAGAAAATACATTCACACATATATATTTTGAATACTTCCATTTGCATAAATAACAGGGAAGCCACTACCCTTTTAATGAGTTTATTTTAATAGTAACTTATATAGAGAGTGGCATAATCTCTGTGAGGAAATCAGGTACTTAAGATCCTATTTACAATCTTTTAGAAACTGATCATTTCGCTCTGGGTTTCTTCCACAAGATAATATGAAATAATTCATATTACTTTGCTGTAGGTCTAGTTTTAACGTACTTACATATAAATCCTCCGGGAGAGAAATAATGATTATCTAAGAACAACGACCAAAATCCAAAATTATATTTGCAAAATGTGAGGCTCATAATTCATTCCGATACCAAAAAAAAAAAAAAAAGCTTGTGTGAAAAGTAGAAGATACTGAAAAAAGAAGCTGGGTTTAAGCATGAAAACTCAGAAACAAAAAATTGCAACTCTTTTTGGACAAAGCACTATATGCAAATGCACCACAATTCAGCTTTCTAAAAATTATTTCACAATTAGCAATGAAAGGTTTTAAAAGTATTTTAATTAATCTTGCTGTCAAAGCATGAAGTCCAACTCAATAGTGCAGTCTATACTGAACAGTAAAGAAGAGCACATTATTGAAAAAATAAAGAGATAGAAACACCAATTCACAGTCATGAAATTCATCAGCGAGCAAGTTATTTCCAAATGCAGCAAAGCAACAGCTGCTACACAGGCAAAATGATTGTGTCACTTTATGAGCCAAGGTAGGATGTCAAGCTGTTTTTTTAAAAAAGACACATACTGCAATTTCAGAAAAGCTATCATCACTGTAAGCACACTGCAGAATGGTGCAGAGAGTGAACAGTGCACGCAAGTATGTAAGCCACAGCTGCACCATCAATTAAACATTTTGAATCTAACATTTCCCAGCAATTGCTCAAAATGGGAGAGAAAACTTAACAGGAAGCACAGCACAACATACAGCCATTCTTCCCAGTGTAGAATATTATTTTAGATCAATAAAAGCATCATAAATCATTTGACCTATTCTTAACTATACAACGATAATGTACAATCACTCCCCACCCGCACACAACTAGAAAACCAAAGCTTTGGCATTTGGGATGACATTCCAGAATCAAATCCAATATCAAAAACTTAGTGGAAAAGTCGTTCCCTGAGACCAAAGTTCTGCTGTCTCCAAAACAGCTCCAGGGCAAACCAGTAAAAGACAGGGTGGGAGACGCGCTAGGTCTGTACTCTGCTGTTTCTTACTGCTATGAATACGTAGCCAGAGTGGTAATTTACCTTGTACAACCAAATTGTACATGAAAGTTTTGAAACAGCCCATTAAACCTAACATTACGGAACAAGATCGAAGGTCCGAGTGGAACACATTAGTCATGCATTCCAAATCAAGGTTACAAGAATTAGTCTACTAGGCAGGCAATTGTCAGCAGGCAAGACAAGCGGTCAACAGTTTCTACCAATAAGGCACTGTAATTAGCCCACAGGCTACATTGGCAACTTCCCAAGAAGCCAAAGGACATCACTAATTTGCAGAATGAACCACCCATGGATAAAATGTGGAAGGCTGGTCTAGAATGAAAAGATCTAATTAAAATTTGCTCTGATTTGATAAGAGTTGGTAAGATGGGAGAACTAATTAAGTTGTTTCTACCAAAGAAGAACCAACACAGATGGCATTTAAACGTTTTGGAGTTAGACATAAGGCTATATATCACCTATGGAAGCAGCCCTAGGACTCCATATTCCCCACCTCCATCCTTTCCCCAAGTTTTGTCTCAACACTGAGCTTCATTTTACTGGGCAGCAAAACTATATGGCTCCTGCCAAGGCTACCCAGCTCTAGAACATTTCAGCTGAGGCTCTGAAAAGTCACAAGAGCCATTCATGTGAGGCACTAAGACCATGAAGAAGAATATGGCTTTTATTGTACATCGCTTGGCACATTGTATATTTCTTTCTGGGAAAGTTTACAAAGAGACTCATGGGAGCCAAGAACAAAAGGAACCTAAGAGTTTTTGTTATTTTTTAAAATTTCTACATGACTTTTCAATTTAATACTTCCAAAGCAGCTCACAAAATTATGTTAAGAACCAAGGAAATGCAATAAAATCTAGGGACAAAACAGTAGGACAATGATAAAATAATTTTAAAAATTAATTAAAATCAAAGGGGTAATCAACTAGCCCAGCAATCAAGAAAATGCCTGACCAAACAAGCAAGCTTCAAGTTGTGGTGAAGACATCCTGCACCAGGAACTGACATAAGCTCACTGAGAGATCATTCAGTTTGGTGAGCAGCACAATGATAAAAGCCTACATTTACTGTAAATGAACATCACTAGTCTGTGACAGTAGGCAAGGGCTTTTATACCTACGGGGTATAAAGGCCAGGGTAGTCTATAAGGAAGAAGGTAATGACTCAGATAATCTGCTCCTGAGTCGTTCAGGTCCTTGTAAATGAAGGGCAAAACCTGGCTCAACTGCAAACTGGCAGTCAGTGCAGAGCTTTCAGCACAAGAATTACATATGCATGACAGGAGATGTCCCTAAGCAGCTTTGCATTCTACAGCCACAAAACCAAACCTAAGTGCAGCCCTACAAAATAAAGCACAGTCCAGTCTTGAAGTTGTCAACACACTAAGTCGCATTTCAGACTATCCCTGCCCAAGAATGGCAATAATTGTCAAACCATCTAAAATTGGTAATAGGTGCTCCCTGTCACTTTGCTAGCTATTTGCCTTTATTGTAAGTGAAGTTCATGACCTACATGTAACTCAATTAACTGGAGTTGCCCTCTTGTATTTAGACAGATAGACAGACAGACAGACAGAGTGGAAACTCCAGTTACATGCAAACATTGTTCACCACCTGAATCAAGCAACCAAGCAAACTCAAAAAATAACCTAGAAATTGGGCAGCTTAAAAGTCATCAGTAAGAAATAATCTCCAATTGTGAAGCTACCTTAATACAAGAAAAATCACTAGATTATAGCACCAGTAGATATATCTCGCAAACGTTTTTGTTGTGTTATTTTTTTTTTGTTCTACCTATCTGTTTTGCAGAAGGCTCAGTGTTGTTATGCTGTATCAGCCAGACCAAATTCAATCAGGAAGCCAAGAACACTTGGAAGGTTCCTGCTCATTCTAGGAAGCAAGATGCTCAACCATTTCCTTTCTGGGCACACACCCAAACTGTAATTAGTAGTCTAGTATGTATTGTATTTCAAGTTTATTTAGCCAGAACACCTTACTTGGTCTCTTCTGTACCTCCTGAGCCTATTTTTACCTCCTTTTTAGTTTTTGATGCAACATTACTTAATTTGCATTGTGCAGGATTAACAGTTTTTAAAATACAAAATTACAATATTTCAACAATATGTTGAAACTATAGCCACGAGGATGGGGGTTCTAGAGTGGAACTCAGGTATACAAGGAGTGGATTGGGCCTATCTATCCACACTGTAGTCCTGGTGAAAATGCCCTCAACCTCTTATTTTAAATGGGAGGGAGAAGTGTTTAAAAATAATCTCTGGCTTGCCACAGCCACCGGGACAATCCCCCCTCCCCCAGTTCTGATAAGTGACCTTCTCAACTGTTTGGTTTTTTTTAAGTTTAAATCACTTTAAACTCACACCTCACCAAGCTATACATTTAACATAAATATACTCTGGCCCAATTAATAGCAGATGAAAGCCAAAAAGTAAACTTATGCACTCACTAGATGTTACAAATCAGCATTCCAAAGGGAATCACTACTTTGGAACTGCAAGATTCTGAAATTAAAGCCTCTTCTGCCCTTTCACACCAAGTCATGGGGCTCTTTTCTGAATAATCAGGCATGGGCAAAATTTAAGCTCAGGGGCTCAATTCTGATTTTTTACCAGAATTCTGGTGTTCATCCAACAACAGCAGTCTGGGAGTACAGCTGAAACCAGATGCAAAAAGATGGCTCAGGAGATGAGACAATTATCTAAAGCAGAACATAAACCATAGACTGAGGGAATCTGCATATACTAGTACAAATCTAGAACTGCATTATTTCACATCAGGAATTTAACTACATTAGTGTTGTTGCCAGTTTTACTGAACTTATTATTAAATAGCAGGAAGTCAATGTTATTGATCTACTACAATCATCCAGCAACCTACCAAAAGATCCTGATCCACATTATGCCCAGCACTGCTATAAATTATCCTCTAAGGAAATTTGGTATTATAAAAATCCATGTTGAGCACTGCACTAAAGTAGTACTGCATTCATATTGCAAAGATAAAGACATTTTCAGCAAAACAGATATTTACTGCTTTAGAATTTCAGCTTTGCCAGAATATGATTTGGTATAATTTTCCATCCCACCATAAATATTCCTATCGTATTAGTATATAGTTCCAGTTCCTCTAATCTCCTATCACCCTTCTCAATGCATCACACATTGTGCTCCCAGCTTCACTCTCCTTTTTATAGATTCAGTGACTGTGAAATAAAGCGAAGATAGACAACTGATGCCCTCTAAAACTGAGAGCCAGTCTCCAAAGTACCTGAGTGTTGCTCACTACTTCTGGAGGAAAACTGTTTCATTATTCAGAACAGTGGTGGACATATGTAACAGACAAAAGCAAGGATGGTTGCATGACTGTGGCATGCAACAAAGAAAATTGAAAATTAATGTCTGACGACAGGGAGATGTGAATGCGATGAACACCACAATATATTGCTAGACGAGAGAAAGAGAAAAAGAAAGAAGAAAGAAAGAAAGAAAGAAAGAAAGAAAGAAAGAAAGAAAGAAAAGGCAGGCTACAGTTAGTAAGTAAGTCTTGGATCCAAAAAGCCACACACAATGCTTCTGCACACACTTATGCATTTGAGATCAAGGATCAAAGCTTAAACCTCATTTTCCCTGTAAAAACTATTCCTGAGGGGTTGCTTGTCCCCCAGAACAGAATTCCCTATTGTGCAACGAACTTCAGCCAGAAGGGGAAATGGAAAAACCCTTTCCCTGCTTATACATAAAAATATATCCGGCTTCCACAGGAGGCCTTGCATCTTGGAACCCGGAATCCTTAAAAGAGGACATATGTGATGAGAAGTGGTCATGGCTTTCCTCCTACAACAGAGAACCACAGGCATTGAAGAGTGACACTGCTTAAAAGAAAATCAGAAGAAAATCAGTCAACATGCCTTTTAAACCTGACACTTTCACAGTACTGAGAAGTCTTGAACCTATATATTTCTGAAGCCGCTTTTGGCTCTGGTATATTATTATAATTGGAAATAGTCCATATTCTTAGATTTGATGAGAAAGGAAATAAGATATACGATTTCCTTCTAACAGTGAGCGGTAGCTTTTATTTAATCTCATGCTGAAGAGGAATTTTCACCATCCTTCAGAATCTTCAAAAAGGTAGCCTCACTGAGGTTTAATAAATTGAAATTTACATACTGCAAACCAGCTGAAGTCCTACTATTAATTGATTAAAGAATCTTTTATCTCTTGACAGTCCTAATTTTCTTGTTTGCATTAATTTTATGCTACCATAACACTTTTTTTTTTTTTTTTGCTCTTGTACCACTTGAATTTCTCTTTCAGGAACCTCTTCCTTTCCATCCTACTAGTCAAAGATGGAAGCAAAATGGATCTCAAAGCTCAAGGTAAAACCCAAGGAAGAGAAGTAAGTAGGCGGGCAAACAAAATCTTAGGGAAAAGAATGAGAATGGTAATGGTTTACTGGTCAAGAAAGATTTTTTTGCAAACTGTTATTAATACAAATAAGCCAATATTTTGTCACTACAGAGTTTTCTAGTTTAATTCACTGTCTCCTTTTCAATTTCTCTTAGCTGTCACTTAGATCTTCTTTGACTGTCCACACCAAATGTAAGATAGAGGGACATGTGTGAAAGGATTAGCAGACACACAATTGTGGACTCACATCTACTGAATGCTGTCCCTAAAAAACTTTCCTTGTTGACTACTATGGTGTCTTTCCAATGCAAGCAGATTATTTTTAATTTTCCCAGAGCTATTTTTAATTTTCCCAGACCTATTAATATCTAAATCAGAAATGACTTTAAGGCACACAACAACAACAACAAATACATTAGCACTGTTCTGGCTCTGAATTTTTGTTAATCTTTTTTATGCTGATAATTGATCACACTCTCTCAGCCTCAGAGAAGGCAAGGGCAAACCTCCCTGAACAAATTTTGCCAAGAAAACATCGTGATAGGTTTGCCTAGGGGTCTCTAAGTCAGGACTCTCTTGAAGGGACACAACAAAAACAAACTGATTTAATGCTGTAGAATTTTGTTCTTCTGTTCTTTAATTTTTTTTTACCCTACTCATATTTTTGCAATGTTTTATTGTAATTGTGATTATCTTAACCTATTCTTTTTTATCTTGTAAGGTACCCAAAGGACTTCTGTTAAACGTTTGCCAGGAAAAATCTGAAACAAATAAAAGAAATGGAATTTCATTTTTAGTTAGAGACCTTTTAAATCATGAAGGATAGCTGGGTTAGTTCTAAGATGAAAGTTGCATGATGTACTCCAGCTTTAAATATATCTATACAGTTATGATTTTCTAAACATTTTTGGGTTACAGCTTTCCTGTACCTGATAAATATCTTAAAAACCAGTGGAACTAAATGATTCAAATAGAAGAAAAATGTTCTGGGGTTATAGGCCATATTCTAGGCAAAGTACTGTTATTCCTTTAAAATGAATTACCTTTACCCTGGCTCCTGATAGTTCTTCCTTGGTGTGCTATATTCTTTTCCTGTTTTCTTAATTACTTTCTTTTAATAGAATGAAACGCACAACTTCCTCTGTGTTCAAAAAGCAGAAGATGATCTTGGTTTACATTTTGAACATTTGCAAACTCTTATGTATTCATAATGCCAATCAGGGCACTTGCCAGGTATATTCTATCCAAGTGAAATTTCTGAACCGTTTTCAAAGACAGACAGATATGCAAAGCATTGCCCTAAATCAGGTAGGGTTGTAAGGCACCATAGCCTAAGGTGTCAATAGGTGCTCTGAGGCACAAGGTTACTGTAATTGTATCCCTTGTCTCAAATACGAATCAATGAGTGCCTCCAAACTAAGAGAGTAGGACCACAGAATGAAAATCACATGAGCAGACAAATCACCCATAACCATACCTACATCCTGACAGGATCAAATTACAATTTATCGGCCCTCATGGAATCCGTTACCATGGGCGGACACTGCTTTAGCAGCACTGATTGCTGGATGATACAATGACGACACAATGGCAGTAGAAGAACAACTGTTTCTTCATCACCATTACCAAAAACAAGTTTCACAATGACTGCTTGGCGGGACTTTAACATCACCCTCCATCATACCAGAAGGTAGTAGGCTAACGCAGGGAGCAGAGGGAGCTCCCTCAGGACAAGCCCTACTCTACTTGTATTCTAAACATTTTTCAGCCTGGTCCATTACTTTCATCTCAGTGGGACTCAGATAAGTCCTGTTCAGCAGGAGATGACCCCTGGTAGTGACTGTGTCACCATACTAGTCATCTCTACATTCCAGAAACTGACAAGGGGTTTGAGAGGAACAGCAGCTATACTAGCCAGACAAAAAAAATTCCCTAGAGACTGATTAGACTTGGGCAGAGATTTGGGAAGCCTGCCCAGAAACCCAACAAGTACACTTTTCCCATCCCCAGAGTCTGAGCTATACACACACACTCATTTTCATCCACAAATTAGCCAAAAACCACATCTTGTCACTCAACAGAATCTTTCTTGACCTCACTTCCAGTGCTTCCACCCATCCTCACACAGTTGCCCACACCTGCTCTTTGGGAGATAATTCTATAATGCTGCACATCCTGAGGAAATGGAACAACCATTTTAAGACTAATCCCCAATGAGAAACAAACTGACCATTTCAGATCACCATCCTCCTGCCAAGTAAAATGTCTAGATGCTACATAGTGGGCTTATATCTTGGTATACTGCCATGACTGTCAAAATGGCCATGAAGTCCTGGGCCACAAAACATACATCTAGGGCCTAGTTTTAGGCAGAGTGGGGCAGCCACCTCAGGTTGCAGATATTTGGTGGGAAGACGCTAAAGAGCAGAACTGTATGTGCCACAAGGCTTGCTCTCTGCTCCCTAAATTGCCCCCTCTGTTCCCTAAGCCAGCCTACTACCTTCTGGTATGATGGAGGGTAATATTAAAAGTTCAATTATTTCAGCCTCATTTCTTCCATTTATCAACTCCTTCACATCCTACTTTATCCCATAACTTCTATTTGCATAGTAAAGGACTATAGTCAAGGACTGATTTGCTCTCTCCTCCCAAATCTAAAGTTGGGCTCTGAAGTAGAAGTCTGGCAGTATCTCTAGGAAACTGAAAAACAGTGTGTGTGAAGGAGAAAGGGATCGTGCGCGCACACACACACACACATATACACAAAAGTCTATTCAGAACTTACATTGTTTTGCCTTGCTCATGTGATTTAGCTCTGGGGAATGCTAACATTCAAGTTATTTGATGAGAGAACAAGGAAGTTAAGAAACTTAGATAAGGAAGAAAGTAAGATGGCATAAAGCAACACTTATTCTGTGAAAACTGTATCCATTATAATTGCAGTATCTAAATACATGCAACATAAGACACTGGTATATTTTAGGCAACCAGCACTTGCTTGGAACAAAACAATTTAAACCCGCAACCATAAATTTACTGAGCTATTTGCATTTTACCAATCCAAAATATCTATGTTAAAAAGTAAGGAATTCTACCTTTGATCCACTGGCACAATTTAAGCCAAAATGTTTCCTTGGAAAAAGATTCTTTGGCACGGAAAAATGACAGATTCAAAGAAACGATTGCATTCAGAGCACCACTGCTTCTATTAATTTTGTAAAAGTGTTCATTGCAATTTACAAGTTATTCTTTACTACAATATATTTTGATCATTTTTTTTTTGCTCTGCAATAGAGATGAGCAAGTGGAGGGAAACTTTTCCACCAAGTACCTGTCCAGTGGGCCACACAGGCACTTTAGGCACACTCAAAGTGATGCAATGTTACTTCTAGATGTCATTTTAGCTGATTTATAGCCAATTTTTTAATTTGGGATTTCTTGGGGGGTTGTTGGCTTGGCCAAGTGGGGAGGAATAAAACAGCTGCATTTTTTGGGCAGTTTTGGTGGCTTTTTCCCAGTTACCAGGCCAAAAAAAAAATCACTCCCAAATCACCCTGATATGGAGCAGGGGGACTGTGGTAGTTTCTGCAAGTCCTTAGGAGTTGCATATGTGGGTCCCAAGGAATGCATTTTGCCTGTTCCTATTTCAGAATAACTAAACTCTCACTGATTTAAACAAGGAAGATGTAGAAATAGTTAAAGATTTTCCAAACCTTGGCTCAGTCATTAATCAGAATGGAGATTGCAGTCAAGAAATCAGAAAACGACTAGGACTTGGAAGGATAGCTATGAAGGAGCTAGACAAGATCCTGAAGTGTCAAGATATATCATTGAATACTAAAGTTAGGATTATCCATGTCATTGTATTTCCATTTTCTGTTGGTGCATTATAGTATAATGGTCCATTACACTAGTAGTTTCACTTTCTCCACATTCCCCCAGAAAGGAAAAAGAAAGGATGGCAGCAATGGCCACCAGAGAACATGGGGTCTGGCTCAATCTGCCTATTTCCAGATATCCTTATTTTTCACAGCGGGAGTTGTCCTAGCAGTCAAATGTTCTGGGAGGTCTAGCTTGGAAAACTGGATGTCCCAAAGCACAGATGATTGTCAAAGCCAGCCTTTCAACACACTTCGGAGACCCTGCTTGCAGAAGATAGGTGCTGGAGAAATATGCTGCTGAGAGCTAGCAAACTTCCCTTTCTGGTGACAAAGATTTCCTCTTCCATTTGTTGCTTCCTCTTATGTCCACTGTGACATCAATTCTTATTATTCAAAAAGATCTCAGATCTTCATTTCAGATGAACTTAAGACTAGTTTAACAGTTATAACTTTCCCCATGCTTTGTGGAAAGAGTTATATGAAAGAGATCCAAATTTCAACCTTCTCTCTCTTTAAGACAGAAATGGGCAGCTTTCAGAGGTTTGGACCCTGGACGTACCTCTCTGAGACTTCAAAGGGCTACACAAGCCCCAATATCCCTAAATTTTTTAAAATTGACTTTTAAAGGTTTCACAAAATCTCTTGAAGCTATAGTAGCAATTTCATTATGCCTTTCCCATCCAGCTTCTTTCAGGCCTGGGGGCTGCTTTTTTTAAATAACTGGAAGTGACCAGACGTCAGTACTCTATGCTTTATGTAAGCTGCTGAAACTAACTTAAGAAGTTCACAATTGTAAGGTCACCTATAAATTACTACATGAGTGTGAGAGTGTGTATTTCCCCTAGTCACTTATCTTGAATCATTTAATAAGTTCTAGCATTGGCTGAGTAACTCCACTGGCTTACAGGAATGGTCCCTCTCTCATGCTTGGCTGCTCACGTATAACACTTCCTCACTAGCTGACTGGCTAAGGTCTGCCTTTCTCCCCAAGCAAATAAGGTGGTTTGGGCTGCCACAGGCATTGACTAATGTGAATGACAGCTACTGCTATTTTTAGAAAGGAGCATACCACAGCCTATCAAAGGTAGATGCCTTATTTTTTCATCACTTGTCCATAATTCATTTGAAACAAACCCTTAACTATTGTTTATAACTACAGTTCTCAAAGCTTGTTGATGGGAAGAAATGAAAACTCGCCCATGTTGGAGACGCATCCAGTTTCTCACCATAAATGGCTCATGCGCCCTCTGTCTGACTGTCTTCTATAGCTTATAGCTTCACACTTCCTATGCTTTATTTAATACATCCAAGCAACCACTGCCTATCAAGAATTCAAATAACCTGCTAGATATGAATTCTACCTTTTCCTAAAGTGAAACACAGGGCATGCCAGAAAACACTTCTGCAGCTGTGTTGCTTTTTTCCCTTCCACAAGATTCTGACTACAGTTTCTTTTATTTATATCCCATTCTCCCCTGACATGGGACCCATGGTGGATTACAACATAGATTAAAACTAAGTACAGCCAAATACTCATTGATACAGAAGTTTTAAAAACGAGATACAGGAACTGGAAAACCTCATAGAGGGAATGTTTCATTCTTTCATGACACAGTTAAATCATGCATCTCTAAACCAACTGCACAAGCGCTTGTGGAATCAAGTTTCAATTGGACAGGCACAGCTAACTTAACATAGATTGTGCCTTCAAGTGTTTTGGTCAACACAGAGCAACTGTATATGTTCTTGAATATAGAGCCTTTGACCTAAAGCCAATGCTGCACTGGCACTGCACTTCCAGTGCAATGGACTTCTCTCCCTACTCCCCAGCGTGCCGACTGCCACCTCCAATGCTGGTAGTTTAATAAACAATAATGGTATGTGTTCATGCAAGCTGCTTCTATACATCTCACACAGCCAAGATGAGATTGTAACAGAATTGATTAATGACCTTAAAGCAAGGGGCTCTTTGGAAACTCCCCTTGGAATCTTTGACTATCTTCCAAAAGGAACAGGTAAATGGGGAAATATACTGATAGAGCAATATTCTTTCTTCCCAAACTTACTTGAACATTGCTGAATATTAATTGTTTTCAGCCAGGAAACCTGCTGAAATTGCTAAGTATAAGCCAAATTCAATAAACCAACAACATCCCTTAACTGCAAATGCTTTGCTAAGATAAAATTATGTTTAATTAAAGAGTACTGATCGCTTTTTAATGAAATGCTGAAACTACCAAATGAGCCTGGATCTGTAGGAGCAAGCAGATGCTTAAGCTCAAGTTTTGGGTACATAAAAGCAGGGAGGGCAAAAGATGTAACAGCTAAGAAAGGCTTTCACAAGAAGCACACAATCTCATTTCCATACAAAGCAATAAAAAAAGTATGCCTGTGAATTCATTTATTTTTGGAAAATTAATCTGTTAATTATTTCTCCTGCCGCAGGGCAAATTGGCATTTGACATCAGTGTACTCTTCCACGACTAACTTTCAAGATCGCATCAAGCTAGTTACTGTAAACTGTTCTGTGGTAAATGACTGTGGTATTTCAGATGAACTGACATAGGTTTTGTTAAAAATGGAGCTCTGGTGTATATCTGACCCCTAAGATTTACTTAAATTAGTTTTACGAACACTACTCCCTTAATCTCACCAAAGTGTCATATTCCTCATTCAATGAACACTTTGTTCTGTTCTACAATGGGCATCCAACTGGATGAGGATGCATGGAAGAAAGCAGTCACAGACAAATTTTATCCATTTGACACATAATCATTAAACCCCTGCACTCTTTCTCTACCACAATTAAATTTATTTTATTTATGTATTGAATTTATACCCCGCCTTTCTCTCATGATGAGATCCAAGGTAGCTCTTAGGAGTTCAAAACAAGATTAAATTAAAATCTTATTTTACAAGAATCAAAAAAGAATTAAATAAGAGTATCATTAAAAATTATGGTTAACATAGTTAAAAACACATTGAATATATAAGATTTAAAATACAGCACACCACTAGCTACGCGCTACTGCTGTATCTAAACTCAATGCCTGTCTGAATAAAAAGGTCTTCACTTGCCAGCAAAAAGAGAAGCAGAAAGAGAGGGGACCAAATGAACTTCCCATGGAAGCATGTTCTGCAGCCTGGGAGCAGCCACAGAGAAGGCTCCCTCCTGTGTCATCACCAAATGAGCCTGTGAAGGTGGTAGGACCAAAAGAAAGCCCTGCCCGCAGATCTTAAAGTTCGTGCTAGTATATAATAAATAAATAATGCCTTAAACATCAAGTCCTCAGATTTGCATAAAAGAAAAACTGTCTTATATGACCAGACAGAAGTTCAATATTCTGTGTTCATCACTGGTCAGATAATGGATTTGTGCTATGTCTATTCCACACGCACATTTACCAATATGTTTCTTTTTAAGTAAAACTTTATTAGAAAAATGTGTATTACACATATATTGCTAACATGACACTAATGGTAATGCTAACATTAATTAATGGTACTGAAAGGTTAGTTTTATTTTTCAGTTAGTTCTCCCATTTCATTGGACTTGTAATGAGAACTGAGGCAGCTCTGCAGGTGCAGACTTATTTTCACTACATGTATTGTATCCTCATAATGCAGAAACGAGAAAGGAAAGCCCAAAGCTGCACAACACACAGAAACATGGAATGTGACAAGGATGAGTCACAGGAAGCCAGACACTGTACAACAAGAAATGGAATGTATAAACATTGGAGTAGTTGGAGTGAGCAAACAAAAATGGACATGAATGGGTCATTTTGAGACAGACAATTATGCAGTGTTTTACTCAGGAAATGAAAATCTAAGAAGAAATGGGGTGGTGTTAATAGTAATGAGAGATGTGGCAAAAATAGTCCAAATCAAATCAATGAAACTTCAGGGAAAACACATCAATATAACCATAATCCAAGTTTATGCTCCAACAAGAAAGGCAGAAGAAGAAGAAAATGAAAGATTCTGTGCTGTAATCCAAGAGAATTTGATCATGCACCAAAACAAGACTTGGTGTTAATCACAGGCAACTACAATGCAAAAGTAAGAAAAAGAGCAGCATCAAAGACGGTGGAAAAATTTGGCTTGGGGCCAATAAATGATGCAGCAGAGCAACTGAATTAATTTTGTAAGGCCAACAATTTACTCATTGTAAATACACTCTTCAAGCAATCAAAGAGGCAGCTGTATTCATAGACGTTCCCTGATGGCCAATAAAGAAATCAAGCAGACTACATAATTGAAAGCAGAAGACGGAAAAGCTCCACTGTCTCTGTAAACACAAGACCAGGAGCAGACTGTGGCAATGCTAAAGAACAACACTAAACCAATCATTGTGCTAAAATACAACCTGCAGAAGTAGACAAAATCCTGATAATATACAGAAATATCACTGAATACTAAAGTCAGGACTGTCCATGCCATCGTATTTCCAATTTCTGTGTATGGTTGTGAAAGCTGGACAGTGAAGAAAGCTGATGGGAAGAAAAACAATTGCTTTGAAAAGTAGTGCTGGAGAAGAGTTCCATGGAAAGACAAAGAAATGGGGTCCTAGAACAAATCAAGCCTGACTTTGCTCAAGAAGCCAAGATGACTAAACTGAAACTGTCATACTTTGGAAAAACCATGGGAAGACATGACTCACTAGAAAAAATAATGCTTGGTAAGGTAGAAGGCAGTAGGAAAAGAGGACTGCATTACCGATAAATAGAGTTAACCAAGGAAGCCAACTCCCTGAATCTAAAAGACCTGAGCAGGGCTGATGATGATATGGTGATTTGGAGTCTTTCATTCATAGATCTGACGGCAATTAAGAACAATACTCTTGATTTAAGCAATATTTAAGTATCAGGTTTTGTGTATCAAGATGAGTGATACCTGGTTTGACCATTGCAGAAGTAAAAGTAATCTAGGAGCCTTAGTGGACCACAAGCTGAACATGAATCATTAGTGTGATGCAGCAACTTAAAAAGCCAATGTGTTTTCTAAGATGCATCAATAGGATTATAGTATCTAGACTAAAGGAAGTAATAGTACCACTCTATTCTGCACTGGTCAAATTTCACCTGGAATACTGTATCCAGTTCTGGGCACCACAGTTGAGGAAAGATACTGACAAGCTGGAACATGTCCAGACAAGAGCAACCAAAATGTTGAAGAGTCTGGAAACCATGCCCTGTGAAACTTGGCTTAGGGAGCTAGGTATGTTTAGCTTGATGAAAAGAAGGTTAAGAGGTGACATGATAGTCATGTTTAAATATTTGAAGGGAAGCCATGTTGAAAATGGAGCAAGCCTCTTTTTTGCTCCTCCAGAGATTAGGACACAAAGCAATGGGAAAAGAAATTCCACCTAAACATTGGGAAGAATTTCTTGATGGTAAGAGCTGTTCGACAGTGGAATATGCTGCCTCGGATTGTGGTGGAGGTTTTTCAACAGAAGCTGGATGGTCATCTGTCAGGAATGCATGGCAGAAGATTTGACTGATGGCCCTTGTGTTCTCTGCCAACTCTATGATTCTATGTCACTCTCTACCTGCAGCAACTACAACTGACTAAAGGCAGAGTATTCGGTTTTGTGTGCATATGTCTGTGTGAAAGCTATTCAAAGAAACACCTGCAAAACCATCTTCAGAATAATCGTGCAGTAAGTATCACTTCGGCCAATTGCATGAATAAGACTCCTGATATCACACCCTGGACACGACACCTGAGTTCAAGTCTTCCAGGTCCAGTACATGTTTGAAGGTGCAGAAAATTAATTTTTTTCAATCTAAAGATATCTGAGTCTTTTCACTGCTTGGACGTAGGACTGTCTGGGAATCCATCACATCCACGGAAGGGTGATGAAATATAAAAATAAATACTGGCTCACCAATGCTGGGTCACAGTTCCCTATGCAGATTAAGATAGGCAACAATTTTGCTAACAGTAAAGTATTACATTATAGAAAAGATCTGTTTGTAAACAGTGCCCTTATCAAACTTTGTTGTGTACTTTGCTTTCAACTGCAAGCACAGATGTTCTTGAGATATTCAATTGACACTTGTTTTAAAAAAATGTTACCAAATGCTATAATCGTCACTGCTTACCTAGCTACACCATAGTATTACAACAACTTTTTGGAAACTGTGTATTGGGTAACTCTTAAGCATTTGAAGTCTTTCTTGCAATCACATTGAATAGATGCCTCTCATTTATTCTCATTGTCAAAAACCTTATTTTCTCTGTCAAGTCTCCCATAAGATCTTTGTAGAGGAAAAAAAACCTACAGCTGAAATTGACTAATCTGTGCACAAGGAAAAAAAAAAGGTTAAGGATGCTAAATCCCTAACATAACACATTTACAATTAAATTATGACCTGATCTTGAGAGATGAACCGTAGCCAATGCAAAAGGTGATGGAAGGGGAAGCAACATTGTAATGTTGAAGAAACTTTCCAAATTATAAATACAGTACACTTTCATAACTACTCTTCTAGAGTTGTCAAGTTAACAATATAGCTTGTATATATATGCTCAAGTTGTTTAAATATATTTACTTATTTATTAAAATCTCTTTTTATCACCTCTCGGTCCACTAGGGCCTACAAAGCAATGCACAGCATCTAGAATATTCCTTAAGCACAAGTAAAAACAATATTTTAAAAATCAGTTTTAAAAACGCACACACAGTGAAAACAGTCCCAAAGCTAACCCTGAATTTGGGGACTAAAATTTATACCAAACAGCACAGTGTCGGTTGCCCACCAGAAGCTTGAAAAGAATGGAGGCAACCTGACTGCCACTTTGAAATTATCAGTCACCATAAATTGAAGATGTTCTGCAGAAAATATCCAGAACTTTTACATGCGTAGCTCTCACCCTTGATCCCTACTAGCTGTCATTCTAGGACTAACACTTACAAATGCATGCTCTCAGGACTTAGCCATGGCAACTTAGGTGCTACCACAGAAGTAATAAAAAGCAGAGGCTGCAAGGGGATATGGTACACAACTGCATTACTACTACTCAAATGTAGTTTCTAATTAACTGTCTAAGCAAAAAAGAAGAGGACAATTTCAACAGCCACTTCAACACAATGTGAAGCTGTGCTTCTTACCAAACAAAAATACAGTCACAAAACAAATCCTATGTCTCTATAATAAGATATCTCAAATGGAACATATATTCTGAACTTAAGTTTAAAAAACTGGATTATTTCATGGTGTTGGCATCACCAATGATGTACTCTTTTGCAAATTTTCACTACAAAGTCACCATGTGTATAAAGTGTTCAGTGTATAAAGATCTTAGCCTACAATTCCAAGGCCATTTATAGAAAATTCAGCAAATTACTAAGTTGGTGGATCATACCTAGTGCCCTCATAAGATCAAACTGGCAGACACAGTATGCACGTCAAGATAAAAGTATCATCCACATCCTTTCCATGAAAATTGGAAAGCACCCCCTGTGAAAGCCAAGAGCCCTAATATCACCCACTGCCTTAATTAATAGGACAAAATAGCACAGCGTGTATGGCTTAAGGATACCAAGTTACTGATGCAATTAAAATCTCACCAGAGTATTATCCACTCAAACTTTCTAGCATCAGTTACTGCATGCTTTCCCAACCTACAGTCTTTCACATATGCAAAGGCTACAAGCCCTATCATCCCCAGCCTGCATAGCCAATTAGCTTTTAACTATAGTTTGACATTTTAATTACATGCTACTTTGGCAAAAACTGCAAACTAAAAATGCCAGAGACAGCCAAACACAATCTAATTTTTCCTGTACATTGCATAAACATGAATAGATCACATCTGCTTGACTGCTAAATGTACTTCATCTGTTTTGAACAAACCAACCATGATCTGGATTTCTTCCCAAGAAGCTAAATACATATTAGATCTGAAAAAGCTTAAGCCTCCTGTATCCCTCATTAAGCTTCTCCAAAGGAATGAGACACTTCCTAAACAGTGTGGGAAACAACTCGGGGACGGCCACAGGAAAGGGCAAAGGTCACCCCAAATTGCACGGTGACACCTTGTGAAACCAGACCCCTGACTGTACCTGTTGGTTTCACTCAATTTTGGGAGCTCCCTCTTTCCTACTCATGTCCCCTTCCCACTGCGACCTACCTTGGGTGCTCAGAACCCAGCTATAGTTTTCAGAACCATGCAATAATTATTTCTTGTATCACATCTAAATTTTACACGTGCCTTCAGGACATTATCACTGCTCTTCAGCAGGTACATAACCAGAAAACATCTTCAAAATTATCTATCTGCAACAAATACACAAAGAGACTCATTCCGCACTGTGGCAAATAATCTTTCATAGTCCACTTCTTCACCTCACACAGGATACTATACCCCCTCAAAAACTCTTTTTTTCATAAGTAAGGAATTTGTAAACTATCAGATTGGGGGTGGGGTAAAAAGTTGTTAAGTAAATAAATCTAGTTTTTAATGCAATGTTTATAGATAGATACATATAGATAAATATAGATATAATTTACATACATAGCATGCAAACATTAACAACAGACAGAAAGAGAGATATATCTAGGCATTAGGATCACATTACATCTGTGCCTCACAAATGCAATGAATCCCACTTCTTCTTCATCATCATCATCATCATCAATTTATCTAAACAGCACCACCACTGTTCATGGTACTTTTACAAGTAAATGAACAGCAAGAAATAGCACAAAAGGAAAAGAGGACAGCAATGGGGGAGGGGATTTCCAGACCCAGCTCAATGGCCCCTTTCACACGGCACAATCATAGCACTTTCATACCACTTTAACTGCTGTGACTATATCCTATGGAATTCTGTCATTTGTAGTTTAGTGAAGCATTACAGCTCTTAGGGAGAGAATTCTAAATACCTCACCAAACTACAAATCCCAGGATTCCACAGGGGAAAACAATGTCAGTTAAATAGCGTCAAAATGTTGTCTTTTAAAACCCTTCAGAGTTTGGGACTGCAGTTTCTGATGACCAGCTGACTAAACATGTACCTGCCCATACACTAAAACTTTCAATGAAGGCCCTTCTTTGGGGTCTCCATTCTCTAAGTTACAATGAGTGGCTGTGGACGGAAGAGCCTACTTGGTGATGGCACTGTGGCTACAGAATGCTCTCCCCAGGAAAGAGTGTCTACCAGTGCCTACTGTGATGTCATTCAATATCAGGCAAAACTCTTTTTAGTTTCTTAGGATTTTTAATCCTCCAGAAATTATTTTTGTACTACATTGTGATTTTTTTTTATTTCTGCTGCTCTAGGTCATAGTACTCTTTTAAACTATGATGTTTCCATGCTTGTTTTCATGTCTTTGTTTTTAATTATAATTTGAACTTTTTACAGGCTCATTGAAAAGTGGGCTAGAAATCCCTTAAATAAAGAAAGTGAGAGACAGAGAAATGCAGTGGCAAAAATGCATTAAAACTTTTGGCTACATCAAATCCAATACAGTAGGCACACCTTGCAGAGCAAATCCATACTACATTTTCTCATCTTCCTATTTCTTCCTTTGTCACTGAAATAAAACACACTTAGGGAGTAAAGGTAATTCTGCAGGCCTTTAGGTAACTCAACTAAACTGCTGCTTCTGTGGCATATGGAGTCCACATACCACAGAAGCTCAAATCTTTATTTGCTCCTAGTGTTTATCATACTCATGCTCCTCAAAGAAGCAAACCATTCTTCCTTAATGTAATTATTCAGAAGCAATAGGTAAGTACAGACTTCAGGGTCGTAAGTGTTCTGCAGTAATTCACTCCAATGGTACACACCCTTCCACAATCAGTTATTCTGTGACCAAGCCATTCATTGTCACTGTGGAGCTTCTCCAGTAGTAGTCAAGATGCAATACCAGCATGCAAAGCCCATAGCCATTTGAGGCATACCAGCAGTAGTTATTCACTCGTTAAAAAGCCACGCTTTAAATCATCTCACATACTAGAGTGTCAGAGTGGATAACCGCTGCCCGAACACCACTCAGAATCCCCCAAAGTCAACCACAGGTTCAGGTAATTGTGACCTCCCACTTTACAACAGAAATGCATAATTTCCGCATTGGTCTTTGATGAAGGGACCACAGACTTGAAAAGAGGAAACAATTACCCTCATTAGACTTTCACCCAAGCATGAGATTTAATCATCGGCTATGGACTTGCCAGTGGTTTAAGGGGTTCTCTCAATGGAGACCAATTTGCTCATGGGAGGGTGGACAGTAATGATGACACTGACCAGCTGGAGACTGTACTTTTTTGTTGAGAGAACAGCAGGCAAGTATAGGAAACCTAATATGCCCTCACTTCCAATTCACAAACGAAGAAAAAAATCTCCCCCCCTCACTCAAATAGCTGCTCTACAGCAGCAGCACGAAGAAAATAAGGTGTGAATTTTGTACTTATGGTTAACTCAGAAAAGAAACAGCGTACTTATATCTACTAAATTTGCCATGTGATTACTTAACAGTGCTTTTGTTTAAAAAAAAATTCATACCTATGTTTCCTAAGTCCTATACATACAACAATTATATAGATATAACTTAATGCTTCACATATGTTCATATGGTGCAGTATGTATCAGAACAGCCTCAGAGAAAGTCCACATCAGTAATAAGCTCATCAGCCCACATATGCTTGCATTAGTCATCAACAGGCCAAAGATGATCTGAAAAGGCGGGAGGGGGGAATCCTCTTTCAATTTACAAAGCTTCCTTCCTGGTCACCTATGGGAGAGAGTCTTTCCTTACCCAGACAACCAAGTGTTTGTTTAAACCTTAGATCAGAAAGGTTCAAACACATCAAGTTAAATTTTGATTCTTATTTTTTTAAAGGATCTGACACAATATATGAACCAAGTAGACACAAGATGAAATCATTATTAATTCTTTGCCACCTATAGACTAGGGATCAAAGAAAGAAAAATCACTGACTTCTGCCTAAATAGCAGTATGCTACTAAACATCTTTACCTGAAGCAGTTACTCATGAAGGGTATTTCTTCTTATGTGTTTATGCATGAACTAAAAAAAGCACTGAATATGCTTATGAAAAATGTATGTTTTCATAAGCAAAAGGCAATCTAATAATATATTACACTGTCTATTTTCCACTCTCTAGAAGACAAAGAAATCAAAGAATATCCCACCAAGTCCAGAGAAAAGAGTAACTTAAAAGCAGACATAGGAAATATAAGAAATCTTCTTCAATACATCACAAATAAGATTCTTTCAAGAGATTCCACTTCTCTATCTTTCCTCCAAATTAAAAGTTTGCACCCAAGAAATAATAAATGTGAACAGGAAACCAATATTGCAGAAAGGCAGCTAAAGAAACATGTTAGTCCTACTGAAATGGGAAGGCTGCAGTTAAACCTCTAACACTGCACAATATGATATCAAAATCCCTCCCAACATCAGTTTCTATCATACCCTCCATGTAGTCCTATGTGCATGAGTATATTATTTACAGAAACACAGTGATGCTTGTAGCTGGTTGCAACCACGCCCGATGCTGGTAATGCTGATAATTACAATCTAATGCAGAACTAATCAGCTTGGGCTTGAAACAGAAATCATAATTCAAATTGGGACCCGACACTAATCATTTGATGTTCACTTGAAGAGATTAGATAGGCTGTGCTGGAACGTTTTGGTAGAAGTACAGATAAGAATATGGGAAACAGGAATTATTGGCATTTACTCTGCCTGTAATGCTTAGGGAAGCAAACTGTTTAGAAGGAGTAGCACTTCAGAATAGCTATTTAATCTGAAATTTACAGATAGTACAGGAAATATTTTCTCATAGAATGCACAATATCTTTGCCATCGTATCTATCCTGTGGGCTGTTCTTGTCTTTCATTGCAAGACTCTTATTCAATTTTGCTCCATTGTGGGATGCAACCCAAGGTATACAAAGCATTCAGGAAACTATCTGAAAAGAAGCTTTGCTTATTGTCCTCTAGCTTGCCACTGTAAACCAAAATGGAACAGTAATGTCTGTCATATCCAGTAGAAATCTGGAGCTTGGGTTGATTTGCTCTGGAAATATAAATGCAGTAGAACTGGGAACGTGCAGAGAACAGCAAATGCTAAATCAGCAGATTACTGAATCCCTTCTATGTAACATTTCTTGCCTAGAAAATCCTACTACAGGATGGTACAACAGAGATAGATAAAACTTAGTTACTTACAGATGCTGCTTTAATATCAATAATCACAGGGAATGGGGAAGTTGTTGTTAATATTGTTACTGCAACTACCACAGAAACCTGAAGAGTATCCTGTATTGCATAGATACAAAGAAAACTACTTAAAGTACCACATATATAATAGATTCCTGCAATCTGAAAAGTGGTAAATTAATCTCCCAAAAAAAAAAAAATCCTTGAATTGTCATCCAAATACACCTTACGTGTACAACCCTTAGCTTCCCAGCTGCAGTCCCACCACTCTTCCCACTTCCTTCATAGCAGTCAGGCTTGGGGGAAAATATCTTTCCAGTAGGCTTCAGTGGAAAACTTTTTCCAGCATTAACTGCAGTGGAGGGGGAATGATTTATGCATGACATGGGCTAGAGAGGGGCAGGTTAACTCACCCTTGTAAATGCTCCTCCTTTCCTCATAATAATTAGACTTCAAAAATGTTTCCCATAGATTTCAGCTATAGACTTTTTCCAATACTTTTGTAGTATACAGAGGACCTGGAGTAGGTACATTGCAGCTAGGGGAGGGAAATAACAGTCTAATAACCACACCTATTTCCTCTCCACACTGCAATCACGCTTGGGGAACACCTTCCACTGTAGCCATTTTAAAATTTTAACTGATGGGGGAGGGGGCCAGAGGCTCTGGAGACCACATCTGGATTGCAGGCCAGACGTTCCATACCTCTGATCTAGTTCACAATGCAAGAAATTCATTGCTTCAACTTCCTTCATGGATGGCCATCCTGACCCTGCTAAAAATATCCAAGGAAAAGTCCTACACCTTTCGAGGTAGTCTGTTCCACCACTGAACAGGTCAATTAATCAAAAACTCTTTTCTTGTAATTTGAACCAACTGATTCAGGTCTTAACCTCTGGAGCAACAGAAAACAAATACATTTCATCACTGTTTAAATATTTGAAGATGGCTATTACATTGTCCCTTAACTGTCACTTCCCGAAGCTAAAATATACCCAGCTCTTTCAAATATTCCTTGTAGTACTTGGGCTGGAATCTTACCGAAAATTCTAACTAGAGCAAATGTATTGAATCAACTGTTGAATATATGTAAATTTCACTAATACAATGGGTCTACTCTAGTTGGGATGAACAATAGGATTCAGGACCTCGTTTGGAGTCATCTCCTCTTGTCTGTTCCATTCTTGCAGGCATGTTTTGTCTGTTCATATATTTCCCAGATTGTGGTGCTAAAAACTGAACAAAGTATTCCAGATAATGTCTGACCAAGGCAGAATAAACTGGTTTCATTATTGCTCAAGAAAATATCTGTCCCTTTACCCCTCTGTACTTCTGTAACATCTAGCCTGACAGGGAATCCTATGACACTCAAAATTAGCTCAGTTTGTACGAATTTCAGCTGTTGCAAATAAAGATTCAGAAACGTAATTTACAGTGACAGAAATACATATTATACTACATCACATACATACATTTGTCCATCTTTTAGCAGATTAGAGGAGTTCTTAAGAATAAATGGTATTGAGTTTTCCCAGTTTCACTTTCATAAAACAGAAGAATTTACACCTTATGGAGACATTTAGGTTGCTCACATATTGCACTCTTTTTTACTATAAGTATCTTTTCTTGAACTCAGATTCCTATTAAAACACTATTTCATCCCAGAAAGGCATGCAATGGTAAGGCCACTTGGCTTTAGAAAGAAAACTGATTTCAAGAAGGTAAATACACAATGCATATATTTTAACATTCTGAAAACCACAAAACAAAACAAAAATATAGATTTTAAACTAATATGTGCAAGAAATTCTAATTTTAGAATGTTAAAAGTCAAAAGGGTATGTTATACTACAGTCGATACTTCACTCCTAAGCTCTTCCATTAGTCCTATAATACTGAAGGCCTCACTGAAGGTATACCGTACTTACTACAACATGAAGGGGATGGGGAAGAGAAATCAGAAAACATTTAGGAGCATAAATATGTAATTCCTCTCTTGATTATTTCTACTGTGGTGTTCCTTTAATGCATCAGTACATATTAATGCAATTCTGCAAGATGTATTTTTATCACAAATCAGGTAACCCTTACATGCATTAAAACATGACCTGCTTACCTACAAGCATAAGACAAGCAGCCAGTTCTTTTCCTGATCAAACTACATTTAACAATAATTAAATAGTTAATAATATTTATTTAATAAAGCATAAAACAAGTCTTTTTTTCCTAGTGAAAGAAGCAGCCAGACTCAAGAAAAGGTTAGTAGCATTCTTTTAAAAGGAAACTTATTGACAAAGTAAATTCATCTCTTCTTTTAAAACAAGTAAAGAAAAGAACTTTTTGAAAAGAAGGGCTGGAATCAATATTTGGACTATGCAGACCTAACATTTTACTTTCTTTTCCAGTTCAAATCCAGTGACCCGTTAGCCTATACATTTATCTTAAAGATCCAACTTCGTAAGCAAATACTGCCCTCTTGTGCACTAGAATAACCAGTAGAGGGATTTTGTCTACATTTTTTTACACATATTTAAAACAAGCAGCAGATAGTGTTACATCTTTTTAAAACATAGAAAAAATGCATAAAACAAGGCTCTGGCCCAACAGAAGAATCGATAACTGGGAAATACAACTACACAGTAAGTTTTATAGCAGTAATCACAGGTTTACTCACAATGTAAGTGTACACTAAACTACAATAAAGAGCAATCTCATTATATGAATTTCTGGAGCAAGTCTCACTTGTGTTCAGACGGGCTTTCCTCTCTTCTAACTTTCACTAGGACTGCAACCTTGGGCAGACACATCTACACCACATTCTGCTTCAAAAAGGACCTAAGCAACTGACTGGCAACAAAGGCCAGTTGGAGTAGGTTGCAGTTTGCATCATATGAAACAAAGTGACATCACATGAAAGGTTAAGCTTCCCCATTTCTATCAAATATGCTCTGCAACCTACCAAACCAGTCTTCCCTACTTAAAATGGCAAATGAGCGGAACAAGGAGAGAATATGGTGTGGGGAAAGGCAGAAAGTGGGATAAGTGTTAGGGACACAAGGCCTATTGCTCTGCAAATCATATGTCACACAGACCATTTTGTACCAGAGAATTAGCCACTCAGGTTCAAGGTCTGAGTTTGCTGTCCAGCACATAGTTTGAATTCACAAATTTATTTCTATTTATAGGTAATAATCTCTACATTGTATTCATATTGACAAAAACATGGGAAGTCATTTCAAACGAGCTCTCATTGTAACAGTTGCAAAGTGTTGCATAACATTAGCAGAATTCAAGACTACTTTTAATATTAAAATGTCTTGGTTCAGATGTACTGCACAATTAAAAGCATGTAAGACATCCTTTTAGTCTGGGGGGGCATAGGGAAACAGCCTAAGATTAGACACCTAAGATATTGCTTATTTCAGAGAAGAAAGGGAAACTTCAATCAGCTCTAGTCCAACTTTGGGGAGGAAAAGGAATTATTCAGTCATTTCTAAACACTCTAACGAATGGATGTGTAAGATAATGCCTGCTTGATTTGAAAGGGCAACAGGAGAGGCTGAACAGAACAAGCACTTCAAAAAATTTAAGTCAGAAAAGTTTTGGACAACAATAACAACTCCATAAGGTCCTTGATATAACAAGATTCACTGTAGTTATTTATATCAGCCAAACTCAGTTTTGCTACAGTCAGTTCCCTCTCCCTAAAGCCCTTGCAAGAGTTCAAAAGTCTTGCCCCTCCAATGTATCAGGTATGAATTAATACCCTTCCTTAAAAGAACACAGCAGCAAAGTGGAAACAGACACTGGCAGGCAGCCCGTCTTTGAAAAGAACTGCAGGGACAAATGGTGACAATGAAGCTTCGGTCAAAAGTAAAAAGGTTAAAGGTTCAAACAAGTGTAAGGAATTACAAAACTACACGTTCGGTTCAGTTCCTCTCACAGCTTTAGACAATCTGGGTCAAGCAGTAGCTTTTAAATAAAAATGCTCCAACAATATTTGGGCTTTTCACTTCCATAAAGAATAATAGGCAAATTAAAACATATATACATCCATCCTTACAGAACCTCTCTCAGTTAATACAAAGTCAGCAAGATAAAGAGCATCTTAAAAACAGTTTAGCCTAAAAATAAACAGTTCAGCAGCTTGTGCTCTGTGTGTGGGGGGCAGGAGTGAGGGGAGGCTAAGGTGAAGTAATCATGTTCTTCTGTATTAGTGTGCTGACCCTTTGTAGGGCATGAAATTAACTATCAGCAAGGAAAAAATCTGCTACTTGTTAAACTACTTTGCTACGCAGAGTGGCCTTAAAATAAAATATGGGGATTGAGTTTCTTATGAAAGATTAACTTGCATAACCTCTCAGCAGGTTTCCCCTATCACTGAACTCTAGCAGAAACCACTAAGGGCCTAATTGGAGATACAGGCATTTTGCAGGAATGCACAGAATAATTATGAACAATGGACTGGTTAGAAAACCTTACCTTGACAGCCATCTCTGGTCTAGGAATAGTTTAGCACTGGCTACTTAAGGTATGTTTAAAAATAAAAAATAAAAACTTTGATGGAAATGCAACAGAGAAAGAAGTGGCAGTTATAACTGCCTGACTAGAAACTTAATCTTACCAGCCAACCTTTTAGAAATGTCGGTAGTAGAGCTATCTGGAGCATTCACTATTCCTAGCATGTGGGTAAAAAATTATTTTGATTTTATACATGATATGTGTTGTTTTCAAGGGCAAAGACTAAAGAAAAATGTAACCACAGAGAATGAAATATGACTTCCATCTTCCATTTCTCTTCTATTTTGTTACTGTTCACATATTCTGCATTTATTTAATCCTAAAGTTTTATCCCTAAGGAAGTTTCTCTATGCTATCTCAAGAAGTATCTCCAAGGTCAGATATTGTCCAACATAATAAAACAGATCCTGTTATAAGAAAGTCTGTTAAGAAAAGTACCTAGACAAAATATAATTTTAAATTATTTAATTTTCAGTCAAACCTTTAAACTTTAAGAAAAAAAGTTGTGAATTGAAAAAAATTATTCATATAATTCAATCAACCTGGGCCTTCCTTACTGTGACTGGACACCTGTGCGCGCACACACACACTTTTAAACCCAGTTTATGTAATCAGCAACTCCGGCGTCCCAACGAGAAGCAACAAACAATTTCTCTAACACAGACTGGATTAAGGATAGACCATATAAACTAGCCTTTCTCCTAATATGAATTAAGAGCAATCCATATTTCATGAACTGCCTATAAAAATGTTCCTCAACACTGATCAGCTTTATATTCAGATTGCCTGGATCATGTCACTCAGAACTGGCATAGAACTAGCATATAATTTTAAAAACTGTCTTCAGTATTTGCTCCTCCAGACAGGTTCGCATTCAGCGTACACATTCAGCTGAGGCTTCACAAGACTGCTGGTACGAAATGATTTTCCTTCCTTCAAAAACCACTTAATGTACCAGCAAAAAAATCACATTTCACAATCAAGGCTACAACCCTGAAATAATTTATTTGCATTTCTCCCCTCTGATTTGAGTTGTTCAAAATTTAGTGCAACACCTTGCAATAGGAAGTGTGAGAACTACAGCTAAAACGTCTTCCTCTAGGTTTTGCACACTATCCAAAGTTCTCCAACTTAAAACTTGAATGGGGAGGAAAGGAGACTAAACAACAAACGGAGACATTTGGTATATAATTTCCTTTGCTATCTGTCACAAAACAGTATTTACACAAGAAAGGAACAAACAAATAGATAAAGCTTAAAATGGGAATGCAACTGAGTTTAGCTCTTATACCCACCACTATCAATAAACTGCACTTTAAACTTGAACATGTGAGGCTTGTGCTTCACTGTATTAAGAACCACACTTGTTAGTCTGCTTATAAAGTGAAAGGGAAGGATTTCATATTTTTTATGTTAGAAGTAGTGGGTGGAAAAGAAGAGTGAAACCCATTTCTCCACAAGTCTTCCTTCCCAAACATAACAGCATTCAGACACTTCCTCTCCACCAATTAATTTCATGTTTCTGTGCCAACTGGGGCAAAACATCTTAAAGCAGTAGAAGGATAGGATCTAGTTCTGAGTACATGTGACTAGGACTGCATTGTCAAGAGGTAAAATGATCACGAGAAATTGAAATGTATTTCACATTGATGGTTTTTAACTTACCTGAGAAAAGCTACAGACAATTTGAGGATTACTGTCAAAACTTTAATTCAAATTACATCATACCTCAGTAACATTGTTTTTCTCAAAGAACTTGAAAATAAGACCCTTGTATCCTAAAAATTTATTTCTGTCACTCAGCTGGAATCAATGTACAGAAGCGATAGAAACAAACTATAAGAAATTAATGTAAAGTATGTTTATTCTTTTACCTCAGAACCCCAGAAGTAGGCTCTCATCTATCAAAGTTTATATTATAACAAATGTGTTAATATTTAAAGATGTCAGATGATTCCTGCTTGTAAGGCTGCAATAGTACAATTCAATACATATTTACTCAAACATAAGTCCCAGGGAGTTAAGGGCTTATAGGTAAACAGGTACAGGAGCATAGCCTAAAACAGATACCTCTCTGTAAGTGGACTTTCCCAAGAGGTCAAGAAACAGTGATTTATACCCATACTCCTATCCACACAGTGAATATTCTGCACATGCATATACATACACACATAGCACAAAGCATTTGTTTCCTAGCTTTATAAATTAGCTTTTTAATCCAGAAGCTCTATGCTATTAAATCTCTAACCATCCACACACTCTGTGTCCAACAATGATAAACTATTTGTATTCCATAAGAATGAAGTTCCATGTTCTATATACCAAACTCTCACTGGTAGTTTTTTTTACTTTGAAATTGACAATAGGATTTACTTCTGAGCAAATGAAGAGCAAATCAGTTGTTGCTGTTAACCGCCATCAAGTTGACTTTGACCTATGGTGTCCCTACGAATGAGAGACTTCTTAGTCATCCTGTCATCAACAGCCCTATTTGCAAACCCAAGGCCCTGGCCTCCTTGATTGAGTCTATTCATCTGTAATGTGATCTTCCTCTTTTCCTATCGCCTTCCACTTAACCAAGCATTGTTGCCTTTTCTAGTGAGTCATGTCTTCTCATGATATGGCCAAAGTAAGGCAATCTCAGTCATCCTGGCTTCTAGGGAAGGTTCACGCTTGATTTGCTTTTGGACTCATTTATTTGTCTTTTTGGCAGTCCACAGTATCCACAGACCTTTCTCCAGCGCTACATTTCAAATGAGTTGATTTTCCCAGCAGCTTTCTTCATGGTGGGGGTTGGGGGATGACACTAGCAAAGAATCTCTCTGAGACAATGGTAGTGGAACCACAGCTAACGCTTGGTAGCACTGCAAAGAAGACAACTTTTGAACTTCTTTTACCACGAAAACCTTATGACGAGACAATTTAAATTGAATTTTACTTGTAAATCAGCAAATATACCTGGGACAGCACTACTGAAAATATCTTCATTTGTAAACAGCGTCCATGGCATTAGGGAGTGCCTTCTACTGGTATAGATAACGGGCCTGCTGCTCAGGTGCAGCAGTAACCACTTATCACATGTGGAGGGGAAAGGAGATAAAGGAAGGGCTTGAGGAAGGCTTGCTTATGCTAGCACAGACAGACCAGGTGTGCTTTTCTTTCTCCCTCACTAGAGTAGCAGCACCCCTTTTAATCTTATTATCATACCCTTGCTCCCTCCCTTCCACTTATTCACAAACCTGCTTTCCCTAAACCCACAACCTTAGTGGATGAAGGGCAAAGCTTATTAAAGGTTACTCCAAAAGGGACTGGTAATTTGTGGTAGCGTGTTATTAAAAATAAAATTGAAAAAAAAATACTCTGGTGAGGCAGAACTTAAAAAAAATAGAATGAAGTGTTTATTAAAATAGCAAACAAGGAAAAAGGAATTAAGGATTCAAGAATATTCAAAACAAAATAACAATTCCTTAAAAAAATGTTAAATTAATTTTTTCAAACACCTCAGTGTTCCCCAACAGAGCTTTCACACACTACTCTTTGGCTCCCCTTAGCATAAGGTCTGTTTCCCCACTCAGGGCTCCACTTTCTGACCCTTTCAAAAGTGGTATGGTAACTTCTCTGCTCCCACACTGGGCCAAACAGAAGATAACCCTCTGCCAGCAAACCCCCTTTGTGGACTGGAAGCTCTGACTTAAAGAGATCTCTCTATGAATCTCACTGAAGGAAGCTAGATTCCAAATCATGCTCCCAGTATATATGCTTTCTGCTGTCTTACTCACAGCCCCTCCCTCTTGCTAGGACTGGGTTTTTTTCTTGGACAGAACCAATCTAATTATATCACCCTCTGTTACTAGGGTTGTTCTGCTAGCCAAACCCCCAGGTTCTGTCACACCACCATCTGTTAAGCCTCTGAAAGATCTGAGCCCTCTTGGGCGAATGTCCTCATACTGTGCATATGCAGCAATGGCAATATCAAGGCCTCCATGCATCCTTCCTCTTTTTGTTTACTTGCCTTCTCACACAGGTTTAAAAAGCATATAGTATAAAATAGCTTCCATGTATTTCCATGCTAAACTAGGCACGGTGAATTATGGTTGCAAAGACACACGACCGCCTTTGTTCACCTACCATAGTCACTTTGCCCTCAGTGGTGGGGTCAGACCTGCTGCACCTTCTATAGGAAGGGTGCAGGCAAGCAAAAATTATGAAGTAGTGGCTAATCCTGCCTTCCAGCCACTCTCTCTCTCTTTCTAGCCTATATCATGAAGAAGCATCTCAGTTCACCAGTGCAGAAAAACGGACATCCACCTCAACATGGTCACTTTTTGATGGTATAGTGGGCCCTAGGGCTGCCACAAAGAGAAAGAGAGTGGAAGTAAGAAACTAAGAAACTGTAGTTGGCCTCTGTGCCAACTCACCCAGTTTCTCTGGCAAACAGGACTAGCAGAAGGAATTGGGAGCAAGAATGCAAAAGTATGAAACAGAGCAGAAACAAAGACTGCAGGAAAATTTGGCCCAAAATCAAGAAATGAAGCAGGAGAGCAATGGATTGAATTTTGTGAGGCCAATAGTTCATCACAAACACATTTTTCAAGTAACCAAAGAGGTTATTATATACATGGACATCATCTGATGGCTGATATAGAAATCAAATAGATTACTTAACTGGAAGCAGATGGAGAAGTTTCATTGTCTCTGTAAAAACAAGACCAGGAGCAGATTGTGGCACAGATCATGAACTGCTAATAACAAAAATCAGACCAACTGAAGAACGCTAAAACAACCATCGTGCCAAAATACAACCCAAAGAACATCCTCACATAATTTAAATATAATGTTGATAACAATAGCAATAATAACTAGATTTGCACAATTAAGCCTGACCAGGGACCAGAACAACTATGGACTGTTTTAAGTCACAGAGGCAGAATTTACTCTAATTCTAAATAAAATTTGTCAACACATTTGGAAAACAAAACTATGGCCCACAGATTAGAAACACTCAAGATACATGCTGGTCCCCAGGAAGGGGGACACCAGGGATTGCAGTAACCACAGGAATATTGCATTCATCTTCCAAGCAAGTAAAGGGATGTTTAAAAGTCTACAACAATTCCTTTTACCATATATGGGTTAAGAAATACCAGAATTCCAAGCTGGATTCACGAAAGGAAGAAGACACCAGGGCTTGGATTGGATTGGATTGGATAATGGAGTGCACCAAAGAATTCAAAAGAAAATCAGCCTGTCCTTTACAGATTATAAGGAAGTATTTGATTATATAGATCACGAAAAACTATGGCTTGCTCATAAAGAAATGGCTGTGCCTCAACATTTTATTGTCCTGATGCATAACCTATACTCAGGACAAGGGGCTGCTGTGAGGACAGAATATGGAGAAAGCGAGTAATTTCCAATTGGCAAGGGGGTCAGGCAAGGCTGCGTTTTATCACACTATCTATTTAACTTGTATGCTGAACATATCATGTGCAAGGCAAGATTAGACTTGGAGGAAGGAGGCATGAAAACAGGAACAAGGAACATCCACAATTTAAGATATGCAGATGACACCACACTACTAGCAGAAAATAGCAAAGACTTGGAACAGTTACTGAAGGAAGTCAAGGCAGAAAATGCAAAGGCAGGTTTACAGCTGATCATTAAGAAAATAAAAATAATGACCACAGATGATTTACTAACTTTAAAGGAGATGACGAAGACACAAAAATAAAGATTTTCTATACCTTGGCTCAGTAATTAGAATGGAGTCAAGAAATTAGACATGGAAGGGCAGCTGCGAAGGAACTAGACAAGATTCTGAAGCATAATGAATGATACCAAAGTCAGGATTGTCCATACCATGCCATCTTAGTTCCAATTTCTATGTATTGTTGTGAAAGCTAGACAGTGGAGAAAAGTGAAAGGAAGAAAACCAAGTCCTCCGAAATGTGGTGCTGGAGAAGAGTTCTATGGATACCATGGGCTGCTGAAAAGACAAATGAATGGGTCCTAGGGCAAATCAAGCCAAAATATTCCCTAGAAGCCAGGATGACTAAACTGTTACTTTCATACTTTGGTCATATCAGAAAAGATAATAATGCCTGGTAAGGTAGAAAACAGTAGAAAAAGAGGAAGACCCCATTATAGATGGAGAAATTGAACTAAGTAAGCCATGGCCCTGAACTTGCAAGACTTGAGCAGGGAGATTGAGAACAAAGTGACCTGGAAGTTTCTCATTCCTAAGTTGCCACATGTTGAAGCCAACTTCATGGCAGTTAACAAATTGAGAACAAGACAGCCACTTCTCTACCCATTTCTTCCAAGACGGAGAAGTGGATTTGTTGGAGGCTTCTTCTCTGCCATCAGGCCAGAAAGTACTGCTGAGGGAGGGAAGGAGTGGCTGGGAGGGAATATTCATCCCCCTCCTATCACTCCCTCACAACTTCTCCTTGGCAAGCTGGAGGAGAATTGGGCCCCACCCTACCAGCCTCAATCGAAAAGGTAATCACAGAGGTGGTAATGGCTTCTCCAACCCTCTCCTCTGTGCCGCAGGCAGGGCATAGTGGCAGCTGCTTCTGAAAAGAAGGGCAACCTCCGCCTTTCGCTTTGGCCATTTCCACGGCATGCTGAAAGCGGAATGATAGCACTACAACCGGCTAGCGCGGAAATGGCCTTTCTCTCTCAAGGAGAGGTCCCTGCAGCGGGGTGACCCCAGTCGTGCAAGTGAAAGCGAAGGCCATCGCCCCGGCCCGCTAACCTTATAACGGCTGGGGAGAACTACGCGGCCAGAGAGGACGGGAACTCGCCAAGGAACCAGCCACGTAGCCAGAGCAAGCAGCGGGCTACGTTTCACCGCCTGCAGAGGCAGGCTGGCCGCTTTGCCCTTACCTCCGATAATGGTGCGGATGAGGGAGGCGTGCCCCGGGCAGTCCACCAGGGTCAGCTGCAGCAGGCCGGGCCCGGGCCCCAGGTGCGGGGGCAGCTCGGTCCAGAGGCAGGAGAAGCCCAGGTCCAGGGTGATGCCCCGGGCGCGGCTCTGCGGGGCCCGGTCGAAGGCGGCGGTGGAGCCGACAGTGCTGAGGGCCCGCGCCAGCGCCGTCTTGCCGCTGTCGATGTGGCCCAGGACGCCCACGTTCACGTTCAGCCGACGGGGCCCCCCGGTCTGGGTCCAGAGAAGCGGCGGCGGCCGCACTCGCCACGGACGCCTCTACCGCCATTCTTTCTCTCACAAGCCGGTCCGGCCCCTAACAACACCCCCGCGGCAACGCAGGCCGCGCCCGGGCTGTTCCGGCTGAAACACGGCCCGCGGCTAACGAGCACTTTCAAGCGGCCTGTAGTTAAAATGAGCAAGGGAAGCAAGGGTGGACTTGCTGGATGTGTTTACTGTGAGAAAGCATACTCAGCGCCCACAGACGAGCTCCCCGATAAAACCTAGCTGCAGAATGTACTCGTAAGTTAAAGACTCTTCATAACTGTTCACATTAACGTAATCGTGCGCACTTTACTGGTATGTTGTTGTGCGCCTTCAAGCCGTTTCCAAGGCCATTTCCGTACCACGCTGTTATAGATAGTGTAGAATTCTGGGGTTCGTAGTTTCCTGAGGCCCAAGAGCTCGCGGGCTGAGAGTTCTAAAGGCCCCTCCCTAAACTGCAAAGCCCAGGATTCCACAGGCTGTGGAAAGTGGAATAGCGGCGCTATCCCAGTGTAGTGAGGATACGGCCCAAGTTATGGCAATCCTATCGTGGGATTCTTTTGGCAAGAATTATTCAGAGGGGTTTTGCCTTTGCTTTCTTATCAGGCTGAAAGAATGTGAATTGCTCAAGATCACCCAATGGGTTTCCATGACCTAGCAGAGAGTCCAATCCTGGTCTCCAGAGTCAGTCCAAACACTCAAATAACTACACCCTGCTGGCTTTCTAAATGGTTTGTTAAATTCCCACAAAGTGAGATCAACACAATACTTCCACCTGGAAACATGCTCCTATGTACAAATATACACAACTGTAAATAACATTGACATATCTGCTCCCAGTTGTATGCAATGCAAGCAACATTAACAGCCATAAAATACCCAGGTCTTAATTTATAGTGTGTTAGAAGAAGCCAAACTTAAGGAGTGTGAGACTGTTAGAAACTCTGTTTCTAACTTTAGTGGGTTTGTACTGTATGAGTTTACAAACATTCATCTCTTAATACTAAATAACTGAAGTCATGAGCCACAGAAGCCTTCACACATTGTTTAAAAATAAAATAATAAAAATTTTCCATGTTTCCAAATGTGTGAAGAGATTTCCAGAAATCTCGAGTACCTCTAAGTCAGTGGTTCTCAACCTTCCTAATGCCGTGACCCCTTAATACAGTTCCTCATGTTGTGGTGACCCCCAACCATAAAATTATTTTCATTATTTATTTATTATTTATTTATTATTTAGTTAGTTATTTCCAACGTCGAATAGATTGGAAACACTGCCCTAAATCACTGCTCTGGATAGACTTCTAATGCCTAAAAACTGGTAACCCTCCTCCTTTTTTTTAAGCACAGAGAGCACCCATCAATGCCAGAATTAAGGCAATAGTTCTAGTTCTGAATGTTAGGTTTCCACAGTTCAAAAAGCCAGTCACTCTCAAAGGCAACGCCGAAACAGCCCACATTTTACATGAGGCACAGGGAGGAAAGGACAGGGAGAGAGGAAAGATGGCGGCGGCATAAGCAGACACGTTTTGTTTCACTCCCATTCTCCCTCCCTTAAAGGGAGCATGGCTGCTCGGATGCTCTCACTCCCATGTCGCACGGGTGCCCCTTCCTTCCTCCTTTCGTCCCTCTGAGGGCTCGGGAGTGGGGTGCGATACCCGCTGTAGCCGCTCGACCACGCTACACCTGCGAGCCCCTCTTGGTCTCCCCACCTCTGCCCCCCATCCGGCAGGGAAAGATGGGGAAATGTCCCCACACGCTCCCAGCATGCCTCCTCACCTCCTGCCAGCGCGGGGTCTCCTCTCACCACCTCTGTCCCCCCACCCGGCAGGGAAAGATGGGGAAATGCCCAGCACGCCTCTTCTCCCCTCCTCCCAGCGCGGGGTCTCGGAAACAGCGCTCCCATTGGCTGTGAGGCCACCTTCTTTCAAAAGGGGCGGGGTGGGATAGAGGAGCGGCGACCCCTGTGAAATGGTCATTTGACCCCCAAAGGGGTCGTGACCCACAGGTTGAGAACCGCTGCTCTAAGTTGCCAGATATTAGGCCTAGTCCATAGACCAAGGGGGAAGAATCTCAGGGCACACATACTTCCTTGAAAGGTAGATGAGTGTGTTTTCCTCATTTGTTAGACATGGCATTTTTGACTGTTTGCAATTGTGGATAATGACTAATAGCATCACTAGGGCCAGCCTCCTGTAACATCTCAGGGGCTCATCCCTAGGGCTCAGGTTTAGACACTGAAATCTGAGGGGCTAGGATAAATCCTGACCTGGGAACCCTAAGTTACAACACGTGCACAAGTGTATGTATGCTGTGTGAAGCTTCATTACATACAAAGCTCATCCTGCTGATTTCATAAAACTGATTCATTTTTCTTTTTTTCCTCATAAGCATAAGACTAGAACCTAAAGACATTAAGAAAGAATAAATGAACAAAAGCTGAGTGATAACATTTAGTAGTTTTGTTGTTATTGTTCGGTGAGATGTAAAAATATCTGTAAATCTAACATTCCTTCTTTTTTAAGGCCAAGAAAGTTGAAGTTTAGTTTCCTGGATGCTCCAAAGGGGACCGCCAACAAAGATATTGAAGAGGGACCCAAAACTTGCTGTTAGAAAGGTTACAAAAATAGAACCCTTACAAATCATAAATAAAGAAACAGAAGAGGGCACAAAAACATTTCTCCCCTCTTTGTTAATTAGATGTAACACCCATCTCTCCAATTTCCTTCTCCACACAATTGAATTGCCCATTTACAAAATGTTACTATTATTTGCTAGAGTTTCCAGAAACTCATGGGATCAAGGGCAGGAAGTCAGACCTTTGGGATGGGTTAAAAATGTGAAGGTCATTCACACACTCATATACCCTCCTCTCTCCAAAAATAATATACTATTTGACAATTTCAGGGTTCAACATGTCCCACTGAAATTTGGAAGCTTATGTGAAATTAGACTATGTCCTGTAACCTCAAACGTTTAGTCTAGGAAAAACCACTCTGAAGTCTCCAGGTCCCTCCTTGGATATCGCATGACATCTGTGCTGAAGGGGGATGGCTGTTCAGACACACAAACCCCACAAGTAAAGAGAGAATAGTAGAAGAGATGTTGGTGAAATAAGCTGATTAAACTCAAAGACCAACAGGTCATTTTTTTTCTTAATGGTATTATTTTTCTAGTTAGTGGAATATCAAATTATACTTTAGGCCTTTCAAACCTAAAAGGAATGACAAAGCCTTCCTGCATTCTCTTTAAAAATAGTGTTGACAATGGAGACAAAGGGTTTATGCTTGCCTTTAAAAATACTTTCCTCATGGTTTCTTTCAGATTAAATTATATGGCCCATGAAAGGTAGGAGGAGTGTTAGGCTGAATTTCACTATTTTTTTCTGATGATATATTGCAACTATATATGCTAATTTACATCAGATTATCAGTTATATTAGATCCCTTAGGCAATTTGTGTTCAAGCTTCAAACATTCCTGTAACTTTTTCTCAGCTTTACCAAGAAAATTAACAATAACATATGTGTTGTCTGAAAAAAATATTATTGAAAACAAAGTACAAATTACACAGTAGGGAAACCAATCAGTATAAAACAGACTCCTCTTTGACACACTAGGGCAAACTGTTGATGCAAGCAACGTTGCTTAAGGATGCAATTCTATAACCATTTATTGCTGAATTTGGATGTATGTTGCCTCTTTATCTACTAAACTCTTATGAAATGTACTATATGATGTACTGGTTGAAATATGACAGTGGGCCACTTTTAGCATTCACAGACAAGCTGTCCAAGTACTGCTTCTGTCAGTTTGGAACAGAGTCTAACATAAGGTCTGATTCTGAAGTAGCCTTAAGAAAAATTAGTACATAGTACATTTCTGTATGTGTCTTTAAAAAGATGACAAAGTTCTGATGTTCATGCAAGTTATACAAAAGGTATGGGGAATTTAGTCTTTTGGATACCTATTTTGTTGGTGTTCTGACCTGCCACTCATATTTTGTAACAATGTTTAAAGCCTTTCAGTTTAATTAACATCTATGAGAAAAACTACATAACATATGATTAAAAAAATAATGTATTGCAGTTTTAACTATGTCTAAGAGTTCTTAGGCATTGGAATACCTTCTTTAATATGTTTCAACAAATTCATCAACTTGTTGTTGTTGTATGCCTTTAAATTGTTTTCTGACTTGCGATGACCCTAAAGCAGTGGTTCTCAACCTGTGGGTCCCCAGATGTTCGTGGACTTCAGCTCCCAGAAGCCCTGAGCATTGACCATAGTGGCTGGGGCTTCTGGGAGCTGAAGTCCACGAACATCTGGGGACCCACAGGTTGAGAACCACTGCCCTAAAGCAAACCTATCATGTGATTTTCTAGACTGAGAGTGTATGATGCTCCCAAGGTCACCAGAGGGTTTCCATGGCAAGTGAGGAATCAAAAACCCTGTTCTCCAGGGTTGTAGTCGAATGCTCAAAGCGCTTCACCAGGCGGGCAACTTAGGCTTCAATATTATAACATTTTCCTAGGAGTATGTCCTTTTGAACTTTTGAAGAGACATACCTAAGATTGCTCAGTTAAGGCTTAATCTCATTTAAGGAGACATCTTCCCCATCTCTTCAATAATACTAAAAGAGTATTTGTATTGTACCCAGAAACCAAAATATATGTAGAAGTATTATTGGATGTTAAAAAAAATTAAGAAATAACATTTACGCAGTAGAAGTGTCAACCACCACACATTTATTTGAGGTTTTTGCCAATATAGGAGACTTGAAAATTATTTTGCCTTTTCTAAAAGCAGGACAACCTGAGGAGAAATCAGTATATAAGGAAAAAGGTCTTAAAGATGCTACTGGATTCCTTCCTCCTCACCCCCACCACTTCACTTTTCCTTTTTATATGTAAGAGGAAAGTGGTTTTGGTTGTATGCTTACAAAATTGTCTAGCTAATAGCTGAGGTTGACAGATACACAAGAGATATATTATTTTTAATAGCGCTTACTCTTGCAGTTGCAAGAACTACTATATGGCTGTATGATCCAGGTAGTATTAACAATTTTTCAGAGCATCTGGCATAGTGATTCATTGCATCTTACAGACTCTTTTTTCCTATAAAGATATAATTGATACATAAACAGCAAAAAAATGTACATTTTGCAAAGGAGAGTTAAGTAATTATTTACAAAATGCTTCCACTGTATATTTTTAAAGGTTGACCTTTTAAAGTAACATATAAAACCCTACCTATAAGAAAATCAACTAGTTAAATGGAAAAGAACATCGTAAAAACATCCTGAATATTAAAAGAATGTAACCTTGCATGCGAACAGTGTTTTTTTATATATTAAAAAACTAATGTATTGAAAGATATAAAGGAATCCTGTTC
Source organism: Iguana delicatissima (assembly GCA_948472985.1). Taxonomy (NCBI): domain Eukaryota; kingdom Metazoa; phylum Chordata; class Lepidosauria; order Squamata; family Iguanidae; genus Iguana; species Iguana delicatissima. The sequence continues at coordinate 34,629 of CAOKZL010000189.1, read as the reverse complement.
CACGGTGAAACTGAGAAATTTCTAGCTTTTCATTGTCTCCAGTTCATTTCATCCATTAAAGTTTATGCTACAATTTTTTCTCAGTCTCCAAGGCACAACAGGTTCCTTTATATCTTTCAGTACATTTAGTAGTTTATGGTTTTTTATTTTATTATTTTTATTTCAAATATTTCTATATCACGTCATAGCCCACAAACAATGAATGAAAACACTACTTGCCAAGTAACATTCTTTGATATTCAGGATGTATTCATAATCATAGAATCATAGAAATGTAGAGTTGGAAGAGACTCCAGGGGCCATCCAGTCCAACCCCCTGCCATGCAGGAACATCCTCAAAGCACTCCCAACAGATGGCCATCCAGCCTCTGCTTAAAAACCTCCAAAGGAGACTCCACTACACTCCGAGGCAGCGTATTCCATTGCCGGACAGCCCTGACCGTCAGGAAGTTCTTCCTGAGGTTCAGGTGGAGTCTCCTTTCCTGCAGCTTGAATCCATTGCTCCTTGTCCGGGTCTGTGGAGCAGCAGAAAACAAGCCCGCTCCCTCCTCTACACGGCATCCCTTCAAATATTTAAACATGGCTATCATGTCCCCTCTTAACCTTCTCTTCTGCAGACTAAACATACCCAGCTCTCTGTCTATCCTCATAGGGCATGGCTTCCAGGCCCTTCACCATTTTGGTCGCCCTCCTCTGGACTTGCTCCAGCTTGACCATGTCCTCCTTGAATTGGGGTGCCCAGAACTGGACACAGTATTCCAGATGAGGTCTAACCAAAGCAGAGTAGAGTGGTACCAGTACCTCCCTCGATCTAGACACCATACTCCTATTGATGCAGCTGAGAATTGCATTGGCTTTCATTGACTCATGTTCAGCTTGTGGTCTATCACTCCTAGACCCCTTTCACACGTACTGCTATCCAGCCACATGTCCCCCATCCTATATTTCTGTATTCCATTTTTTCTACCTAAGTGTAGGACCTTACACTTCTCTCTGTTGAATGTCATTTTGTTAGCCTTGGCCCAGCTCTCCAATCTATCCAGGTCATTTTGAATTTTGATCCTGTCCTCTGGCGTATTAGCAACCCCTCCCAATTTGGTGTCACCTGCAAATTTGATGAGCATGCCCTCTATTCCTTCATCCAAGTTGTTGATGAAGATATTGAACAGCACTGGGCCCAGGACAGAACCCTGTGGCACCCCGCTAGTCACTTCTCTCCAGGATGAAAAGCATGTTCTTTTCTATTTGATTAGAAGTTTCTTATACAGTATGTGAAGTCTTTATGTAATTATATCTTTTTGTGCTGAAACAGACTAACACGACCACATCTCTGAATACTCCTAGAGGTATGGTCCAAGATTGTTGTACTGACTTCAGCGTTGAAGTCTGAGGCCATTCCCGCACCACGCTGTTACAGTGCTATTATTCCACTTTCAACATCCTGTGGAATTCTGGGATTTGTAGTTTACTGAGGCCAAAGAGCTCTCTGGCTGAGAATTCTAAAGGCCCCTCTCTAAACTGCAAACCCCAGGATTCCAAGGTTGTTGAACATGGAATAATAGCACTATAACAGTGGGGTGTGGAAACGGCCTGAGTGTGACAAATTCAACTGTGAACGTCACTGGGTAGCTCCGCCTAAATAACCTCACTGCTTTGTTATGGGGAACAACCATCTACTCCCATGGAGAAAGCGCAAGGCAATGTATTGGTTTCTTCACGTCTAAGAAGCTTTAGGATTGGGATCTGATTTTCATAGGGACTGGCAGCACTGTAATTTTTATCCTTTGGTGTGTGGTTCAAATATATTTAGTCACAAAGCTTTAATACCAAATCAAAAGGATCCTGTCTCTAATATATAGCATTGGCAGTACAGCGATAATGCCTAAAATCTAAACGTTCTCCGAAAGTGCCTCAACGCAACCCGTTCCCAGCATCACTTCTTGGGCGGTACCTTCTTTCTAGAGTTCGAGGGTGACATCGGAGTTTCTTCTAGGTTGCACCAGGAGAACTTGCGTAGGCGGTGCTTGCCCTGGGCTGTATGAGTGATATCGAAGTCGCCCAACGGGTAGGGAGAATTCTCTCTCAGTAACCAATGATTTGACGGAGGCGGGACTGGGGAACCGGAGCGCCGGGAGCCTTGGTAACGCGCGGCACACTGCACGTTAGCCGCGCGTGGGGTCTAGGCGGGGAGGGGACGGAGAAGGTTGGCGCCTGGTCGCCCGCGGCGGGAATGAAGATCGAGGAGGTGAAGAGCACCTCGAAGACGCAGCGCATCGCCGCGCACAGCCATGTCAAGGGGCTGGGGCTGGACGAGAGCGGCGCGGCCAAGCCGGCGGCCGCGGGGCTGGTCGGGCAGGAGAACGCGCGCGAGGTGAGGGGGCCCGGCCGTCCCGCCCGTCTCGCTCCCCGCAACCCCCCCCCGTGTCCCCCTGCCCTGCGGGCCGCCCGCCCGCCCGCCGGCCCCCTGGCCCCCTGACCTGGGAGCCACGGGTCAGGAGCCAGCGGTGGCTGGCGTGTCCCACAAGTAGGAAGATCGCTGCTGTGTGCCCGGTGCCAAAAGGCCGGGGGCGGTCGGTGAGCGGATCGGGTAGCGCGGAGGTGGAGGCTGAGAAGGGGTGAGCCGAGGAAGCAACGTGCATCGCTGTGTTTTGGCCAGCGCAGTCGGATGTGATTTGCAGTGAACAACTCAAAAATGAAATCATGGGTTTTGGAAGGATTCAGCCTGTAGTTCAGTGGTGGGCAAAGGATGGCCCTCTAGGTACAGGCACGCTGCCCTCATAAGCCCGCACGTGGAAGATTGTACTTCTAGGAAAGTGTCTGCTACGAGAAGTTTCAGGCCACTGGCTTCTTACTAACCAGATGTTGGATGCACCACATCCTTCCAGGACACTTCATGCTGTAGAGATCACTGTCAGGCAAAGTAAAAACGGACAAGAAACCTTTTTGTGCATGCAAGCATAAGTGCTCATGCTTCATAAGTGGTTTTATTTGTTTTCTAGCAGTGGGAACAACCAGTAAACGGAGATCTTCTCAGCCTACTCTTCCAATAGAGGGAGAACTGTGATTTTTGCCAGTTCCCTCTTCTTCATTAGTCCTCATCAAGGCCACCTGCCTTGCCCTATCAGAGACTCCTTCAGCCTTCAGAGCACATTTTTTGAGGATAAGCATAGGAAACTGCAGGCTGGAAAAAGGAGGGAACTATACAGATCTCCCCCTTCTATCTGCAGGAGTCTCTTTCTGGGTCAAAATCTTTATGGAAGAATAATTTGTAAATATAATTTGATGTGTTTCTTATTAGTTGTAATGTTCTGATTTTATAGGCATGTGGTGTTATTGTGGAATTGATCAAAAGCAAGAAGATGGCTGGGAGAGCTGTGTTACTAGCAGGGCCGCCTGGAACTGGCAAGGTATTTTTGCTTAATATTGTTTGTGTAAAAAATACATTGTATTTACCTAGTCACGAGCACTGACTACATTGATGATGTATCAGTGTGAAAATATTAAATGTATTAAACCAAAAATAGCACTTATGTATTTATAAATTTATAACTATAGAGAGTGGCAGTAGCTTGTCTCCTCTTAGCTTGGTAAAAGAAAGTTTGAAGTGCCAGACCCATTAAGTACCCGTGTTCCCCCCGCTCAAAAAAAGAGAGAGTGAAATGCTTTTCATAGATGCTCAATTTTTAACATAAACTGCTGTTTGTATTAATAGCTATAAGTCATAGCACTATAGTATTAAGAAATTATTTAGACTGGTGTTGCTCATACTATAGAGTTAGCATGGTGTAGTGGTTGGACTAGGACTCTGGGAATTCATTGTTCAGATCCCTGCTCGCCCATGGAAAAGTCCTGAGTGAACGTGGGCAAGTCACACACTCTTTCAGCCTTAGAAGAAGGCAGTGGCAAATCTCCTTTGAAGAAATCTTGCCAATAATATCCTAACATTGGGTTGCTATAAATTAATCTGAAGGCATATAGTAACAGCAAATTAATCACAATTTTAATCAGCATAGTGCACATCAGCAGCATAGGGAATTGGGTATGCTTAGCCTGAAGAAGAGGGGGTTAAGAGGTGGCATGATAATCATGTTTAAATATTTGAAGGAATGTAATATGGAAGAGAGAGCAAGCTTGTTTTCTACTGCTCTAGAAACTAGGACACGAAGCAACACCTTCAAACTACAGGAAAAGAGATTCCACCTAAACATTAGAAAGAACTTCCTGACTCTAAGAGCAGTTTGACAGTGGAATACACAGCCTTGGAGTGTGGTGGAGTCTCCTTCTTTGGAGATTTTCAAGCAGAGTCTGGGTGACCATCTCTTGGGACTGTGTATTCCTGCATGGCAGGGAGTTTGACTTAATGTCTCTTGTAGTTTCTTCCAACTCAATGATTTTATGATTTGAGATTCCGGATTCCAGAAATACACATGTGTGTATGTGTGTGTCTTCAAGTCACATGTGAACTGTGAACTTATGGCAACCCCGTGAATTTCATGGGGTTTTCACAAGGAAGGAACACTCGAGATGGTTTTGCCAGTTGCTTCCTCTGAAATATAGCCTACAGCTCCTAGTATTCACTGGCAGTCTCATCCAAGTACTAACCAGGACTGACTCTGCTTCACTTCCAAGATCAAACAGGATCTGGTGCCTTTAGGGTATGTAGGTTCTATAAACACCCTTAACATGAAAACAATATTAAATGTGCATGAAAAGAAAATATTTTACAAAACCTAAATATAATAAGAAAGTAAGGACATTTATCTTTTGAGACCCCTTTCGTGAATGTGTGATTTTCCTGACCCTCACTCCCACCTTTTGATCATATTCTCCTGTGTATGACACCTTCCATGAAATGACCACCTAACCAGCCTTATGTTGCTGCTGTTCTTGAAGTGTAACTCTTTTGACATTCCTGGAGGCAACTGTCTTCCAGCAATTGACCTTCTTAATGTAGAAGAATCTATATCATGTACACAGGAATGGTTAGGGGAAGATCTTAATATGATTTTGGACTCTTCTGGTGTCAGTTGTAAATGCAAATGTATGGGGAGTTGTGTACTTGCTTACTGAATTTATTTCCATATACATGGAATTTATAATTTTCTCTGACTGCTGAAAATAAGTGCCATCCTGAAGTTTATCTGAGTAATCATTAAAGCTAGGGGCATTTTTGTTTTGCCACTATGCAAGTTGATTCTACTGAAAATAACTTTAGTTGTCAGTATGATTGCAGCTTTTCAAGTAAATAAACACATCTGGCCTGAACAAAGGACATAAGGAATGGTAACATTTTGTAGTATTTTTAATGTAGTGAAGTACACTTAACTGAAACTGGAATCCTTTACACATGGTTGAGGAAAGTCCCTTTGAACTCAAACTTATGTCTGAGTAAACCTGCCAAGGACTGCATTTTTATACAGTAATTTATATCCCACCTCTTTTGCCCTCAGTGGAGCATAATGAAACTAGCATAAGCAGCTACAACCTGTGTTAATCAACATTTCAAACAGCAGCAAGCATCACAAGTCAGAAACTAAGCCTGAAAAGTTGCATTCAAACTGGTTTGATCCATTTCCTGAACACATACACACGCAACACACAGACCTTTCCCACTGTAGCGAATTCCACCACTCAAGATGGGGAGAGACTGGAGGATCATCCAGAGCTTCAGTGGGCAGCAGTGCCCCACTGAATCAGTCATTTTGGTTGACTATAAGTGACATCATGTCAGTCTGGGTCACTTTTGAGGCAGTAGTAAGGGTTTTTCTTTTTTTTTCCCCCTTTGTAAAGGGTGTTTTTTTTACATTTTTCCAAAAGCACTAAAATACTACAGATACATAAAAGAAAAGAACAGCATAAGGAAAAAACATGAAAACATAATGATTTCAAAGTTAAAAAAAGAGAAAAAGAATCAACCTCTCCCCTTCCTTCGAACACGTTATAGCCATCAGATTAATTCAAGCCTCTCGAAAAAAGAAATATCCAACATTTCTCTTCTTCCACTCCATATGCGCTTTTGAGAAGAAGAAAAAAGAACTTTCTTCTACAAGGTTCACATATCAAGCATAATATCTCTATGTCACTTTCTATTATATTCTGTTACAAATTTCTTACATAGTAAATGGCATTACTAAGTTCACTAAAAGCTACTTGCTGGTTTAATTCCAAAATATTTTCACTAGTTAAAGCTATTAGTTTATTACATGTTTTATGACTTCTCTAAATTTAGATATCAGTACCATTTTATATTGTAAACTTAATTACAAAATTCACAGACCCAATCCAGTTATCATTATTCTGAATCTGTAGCCATTTCTTAACCCAGTTGAAGCCAAAACTTTCATTTTGAATTTAACACTTCTTGTCCCACATCGCCGTCCTTTGCATGAACTACGCACTCTCAATCTTTCAAATTGCTTCTCATGTAACATTTTAGAGTCGTCATACTGAGACAGCACAATTATTTTTGACATCAAGCTAAATCAGCTTGGTTTTGTTCAACCAACAGAAAAATTTGCTTACAAGTCAGTTTTAAATTAACCTCCCTGTTCTCCCCCACTCCAGAGCTGTAATCTCCCTTTCATAAACTGAAGTGTCTTGGTCATAAATCTCCCCTGAGCCAGCAGCTCCCTCCATTAACTTGGCTCGAGTTTGTCTTTCCATCTGGTTTTTTCTTCTTTTGCTTCCATGCTAGTTTCTGTGTCTCCCTCTCATCTTAGCTCTTGTCGTATCTCCTGCCACAGTTCCCTGACATTGAACTCTTTCCTTCTAATATCTGTCATGTTCTTCTGATGGTTTAGAAATTCCATGCATAGTTCCTCCAAAATCAATTGTAAAACATTCTCAGAATGTCGCGGGAAAGGTTTCATCTTTCTCTTAGTCCAGCAGTTACAGAGTTAATAATTCAGTTAAGACTAGCCAGAAGCTGGCAGCAAAACTATGTTATCAACTTCAAACTGATAAGGTACATACTTTCTCCTGGTATAGTTTCTCCTTGTTAAAATTCAGTTCCATCTTACAAATAAAATGCAGTTCAGTCAATTCACAAATTGTATGCACTTAAATCCTTAATTATTTTCTTTTAAAACGTCAACCCCCAATTTTCTAATTCGTTTACCTCAATCTTGTGGGGCAAATAGACATATTCAGCTTGATTGCAGAAAGAAAACAGCTGTGCAGACTCTGCTGTTCTGTCTTAGTCAGAAGGATTCTTCACTTTTCTAGCTTCAAAGGTTAATTAGAAGTTACTTCATTTTAAAAAAGCAGGTTGCTGGCATAGGGCCATCAGATCTTCTGATCTAAACAGCTGCATTTCACGGCAAGGGCAAGATGTCACTCTCTTGGTCCTGCCCGTTCGTGACACATTTATTAGTAAGTAAATGCAGATAATGGAAATTCCAGGCCCTAGGCGATAATCCTCTATTCCTTTTTTATCCAAGGGGAGTTTCTGCAGCCAGAGATCTTTCTGACTGGCTCTTTTGTCATGAAAGCTCTCCTTGCTGTAGAGCTACAGCAACAACATCGGCATGGCTGGCCTGCTGGAGGTCAAGTCTCACGATGGTTTTTGGGTTTTGCAGTTTTGCAGCAGAGTCTACCTTGAAACAGCATTTCAAAGCTTGTTTAGGTCTTAAATAGAAGAATCCAAGTGGTTTTTCTTTTTCAGATTGAAATTACAACCAATAATATCACAAGAGGGAAGAATAGTCTTGTGCGAAAAACTTCATCACAGTATTTTGTATCAGTCAAAACTTATTCTCATGTTGCAGTTTGGAAACTGATGCTGAAAGAATTGAGTCTTAAGCGTTCTTCTCAACAATCCTTTGTATTAGTGAGTTTTTTTGAAATTTAGAAATGAAATGCTTAATCTTGAATACTATCTTATGAGGAAGGAGGGAACAGCCACCCTCTTCCACTTCATCTCCCACGGGAGAAACCCATAAGCCAGAGTGGGTCAATTTCATGTGAGCCTGGGACCAAATCCCTCTTTGAACCCATTTACGGAATGCACTCCTCCCTGCATGACACAGTGCCTCCATTTTCATCAGAGTCTTTCAGAAAATAGCAAATGTGAGTAATACTGCATCACTTTCATTTGCCCTTTTGAGAGCAGCTGCCATGAAAACATAGGTGTTGGAGCATGTTTTTACTTGTTTGAGAGACACTGCTACCGTAAACAAAATTCCACTCATGGAAACTGAGTCCAAAGCAGCATGTGCGTGTGTAGTTCAGAGCTTTCCAAACTGTGTGTTGCAACACATTAGTGTATCAGCTGCAGTGTGTAGGTGTGTCACACAAACGTAACGGGTGAAGGGGCCTCCTCTGCCACTGCCCCAGGGGAGGAAGACCCTGCCGCGGGTGGCGGCAGCAGGCCAGGCCTGGGTGGAGGGGCTGTCTCCACTTACTGAATTACTGTGTCCTGAAATGATGCATGTCTAAAAAGTGTGTCATCGGCATGAAAAGTTTGGAAAGCTGTGGTATAATTTGATGGATGTCCTGTTTGTATAGTTATCTTGAATTGTCTAAAATTTGGGAATGTAGGTGTATCTTGCTGTCTTGTTCTTTTTTTCTAGACGGCTTTGGCACTAGCTATTGCACAGGAATTGGGTAGCAAGGTTCCCTTTTGCCCTATGGTTGGAAGTGAAGTATATTCTACTGAGATAAAGAAAACAGAAGTCTTGATGGAAAATTTCAGAAGAGCAATTGGTAAGTATCATAGAAGAAAATAATTCTTGATACCTATTTCTGATTTTTAACTCAATGGTGTATAACTGCACTCACAAGTTTTACTAATCCCCGCAGTGCAGGGATGGCCAACCTGACATGGGCTCAGAGCTGTGCACACGCATCCTGTGAGGTTGGAGAGTGGTTACATTTAAGTGAATTGGACTTGCTTACCATTGATTTCTTCCCAGAGAAGACCATTGGGATTTAAACCAGTAGGATTTAAGTTTGTTGTAATACATTGAAATGAAGTGGACTTATTTAACTGCTTTAGATAAATCTAATTTAGATTTAATCCTGTGTTAACATTTTTCTAATCTTTTGTTAGCATGTTCATACAAGCTCTAGTAGTAACAAGATGAGTAGCTTCTCAATTGGGTTAATTTTCTCTCTAGTGTTTGTGGATTCATCAGTTGAATTGTTTTACGTTTCAGTTTGTCAGGAGAAACAGTTGGATTTGCTAACAAAACATTATGCATTTAAAGTCTTCCTATGTTACCTATTGCTGACAGCTGATGAAACTGTCCCTTCCAGATCTTTGGATTGCTTAAAGATAGCCTAATTGTTTTTATTATTCTGGCCGACATCCCTAAATTCCCCTGGGCTCTGTATCATGATTTACTACAGACTTCATCGAAGTATTCAGTGGCATTAAGGTGAAGAAATGTTTCCATCAGTCTTTGCAACTGGAAAAAGAGTGTCCCATTGATTTCTGTAGGAAAGAGACTTTCAGTCGTCTGTGGTCTTCAAGTTACAGTTAAATTGGCAGGATTGAGGGGGAGAGAATTCAGAGATGGAGAGAGCGTTGTCTGCAATATTTCCTTGATGTGATGAAGTTCCTTGTCGGATTTGGAAACTTGAACCAGCAGTTGAAACTTGTGTCATCTATGTTTGTCATTCCTAGAGATAACAATTTAACAACTAACTGCATTGTTGGTGCTCCACATTCCCTAGATGACAGCATGGAGGTGCTTCTAAACAAGTATTTAGTGTTAGTGAAAGATATAAATTCTTTTATATCCATCTGTTTAATTTTTTGTGTCTGATTCACCTAACACAAGTTATAATTAAAACATTCCTTTAACAAATATTATTTCTGTTTTCTGATTTGAAGAGTGACAATCAAACATTTTTCAGAATGAATGCTGGTTATTCCTTGATAGAAATGTGTTCTAATTCTTGTCTGTCCAGTTTATTACTCCCTGATTAACAGTTTCTCAAATAATATTTTTGTAGGTTGCAAACTATAGATTGTTTTAAAGAGTGAATTGAAGGAAAAGATTTAATTTAAGCACTTGCCATTAGGTAGTGTAATGAGTTCAGAAGGACTGTAAATGTACTACAAACAACATGTGGTATCTCAGTACAATTTTCCAGTTGAAGTTTGGAAAAGTTACTTTTTGTTACAGCTACCAGAATCCTCAGCTGGTGTAACCAGTAATTTGGTTGCCTCCACAAAGACTGCTCCTGTTCAGGGCTGCAGCCAGTTTGAAGCAGGAGGTTTATACTGTTGCTGATGCTCAGAAAAGTGAAGGATAATTTTTCCCCATGTGTATTATCTTCAAATGTCTTTCTGTTGCTGTGCTGTGCAAGGGTTTAGGCTTGGGCCTGACTACTAGCCTTGAGCATGGCTATTGTATTGTTATAAGGGAAGGGGAATATGAAAAAAGGCAAAGTGAAAAGCTGCTTTATTTCTGTTTCCTTTTCTTTCTGCTGAAACATCCCCATGCAGAACTTGGGGTTCTAAAAACTAAATGGTGGCCTGAATAATCCTGCAATACCCCTCTACAATATGTTACTGCAGTGGGCCCTCCTTATACACGACCTCTGCACATGCAAAAAATGGTGGCAACAGGTATGCGCTTATCACCACTATTAGGTATCATGGGATGCAAGCATTCATATTTCTTTTATTATGTGAGGGTTTCCGGAATACATCAAGAGTCCACTATATAAGCTGTTAGTGTTGAGCAAAACAATTTCACTTCTCTTTCAGCTGCATGCTTGTCCTTTTCTTCCTCCCTCAGCAACATTCCGTATTTTAATTTTTCTCAAACATAGGCTTTAATTTACAAACTACATATTCTAGCTGGTATCTTTAGATATTTTTCATCTCCTTGTCTTTCAGAAGGGGGAGCTGCCCATAAAAAGTGAGAAATCTCAAAATTTAGAGCTAGGTATGGTTTAGCAGCAATGCCCTGCACCAAAAAGAAAGGTAGCACCAAAGATGAGATTTCCTGTCTTCGGGATGAATTTGAACCTGTACAAACTGTCTCCAGACAGTAGGTTGACTTATTCTTTCTTGTCTCTATAGGCTGAGCTGCTATCACCATTGTGTAAGTCACATTAACAAATTAAAAACAGAAGCCAGAACAAGACATGCAAACTAAAACTTGATCCATAAAAAAGAGAAATGTCTTCACTTGCTGGAAGAACAGATTAAAAGGAAAATGTTTTTTTTTCTTGGGCTGCGGGTGTGGTACTTAAAAAGTCCTCTTGCATGTTTCCACCAGGCAATGACACATGCAGGAGGCTACATACACAGAATCAGGAGATGATTTCAAAGGAGAACTAAGTTCACGTTGGAGAAGATAACTAGGTTCCAAGCCATCTAGGACTTAATAGATACTAACCAGCACTTTGACTTCTACTTAGAAACAATTAGCAGCCAGAGTACCTAATATAATAAATGTGGCACATGGTCGCACCGCACAGCCTTATCAGAATTCTAGCAGGAGTATTTTGTACTACTTGATGTTCCCAAATAGTTTTCAAGGGGAGCCTCATGTGCTTGGCATAAAATTGTCATTTTGATATTTTAAAAGAACATTTTATTCAGATTATTGTTACAAGCTGAATTTTTTTAAAAATTATCTTTTGTTGTACAGTTGGCCCTCCACTTTGCTGGTTAACTTTCATGGATTTGATTATTTGTGCATCTTTCTAACTCTTGTCCCCCACCGTAGGATCTCCCTTTCTGGGGGAACCTCACCTCTGAGCAGCTCCAATCAGGCCACACGGCCTTTTAAAAACCCACCCCTGGTCCTCCTCCTCCACCAGCTGCTTCCAGTTTCTCAGCTTCAGAACTCGTCTCCTGATGCCCCCCACCCACCCAAGGGAAGAGGTGGGCAAAAGAGAGAAAGTATAGGGTCACCATTCAGATCCCCCCTTTTCTTCTTTTCCTTGACCTGGTTTGGACTGTGGGTGTCCATTCTCCCCACCATGTCTCAGCCCCTTTCCCCTAGACACAGACACACATTTTGATATTTGCGATTTTTCCACTTTTGTGGCAGTCCTCCACCCCAACCCTAGCAAATGTGGAGCAAATGTGCTGACCGTAAATGGAGCTCCAGGGTCTTGAACTGTAAGGATCACTCAGACTAAAAGGAACCATTTTAGTTTTGTCAGTTTGAAGAAAAGGCAAAAAGCTAAGAAAAACAAAACATCAACATTAATAAGACAAAGAAAAATATTATATCTCCAATAGGTCTTTATAATGTCAAAGAGACATAACACACTCGTTTCCCTAAAAGGAAAAGAGAAAAGAAAATCAAGACCAGGAGTTATAATGATTTGATACTGTACATGATCTTACATAAAATACTTCCTCTTGTGCAGTTTTTAGAAATGATTTTGAGGCAGTAAATATGTGAACAACTTGTCTTAATTTTTTTATTCATAATTCTAAAAAAAAAATCCACTATCCATTTTTTCCACGTAAAAAAGTCTTGCAGGGGGGAAAAAACCCTTTTTCCAAATTTTTCCAGTTTTTCTTCCCAGGCCTTCATATCTATCTTTACAATCAAGTTTCATTAGGATTTTGGTGAGAGCTCTCTCTACATTCCCATGTGATCTCTCTTGAGTGATTTCAATTACATCAGAGTAGAGAAACTTTTGCTGATGAGTTACTATTCCCAGCATACCTCAGAGCTGATGAGGTTGGATAAACCGTGATAGATCTTTGGAGTTCAGCATCGGGAGGGCTCCTGACCTGATGTAGATGTTGAAATCATGCCTCACAATACTTCATAAGCCAGGGGTTCAACTGTGGGTCTTCCAGCACCAACCACTGAAAACTAGCTCAAGACTAGTCAGGAAATACGTGAAACAGGCCTGTATAATGCTTCCTTATAGAAGGAGAGCTTCTTGTGTGATCTCCAGACTTCTATAAGATTTCAAATCTCATGGGGTCCCCAAAATGCCTGCAGATTTTACAATAGCAGGCCAGCCATCCTGAGATGTTTACTTGACAAGCATGTTGCTCAGCTTCACTGGAGAGGAGGAAGAACAGGCACTTTTCCACACTTAGCTGCAATCATAGAATCAGACCCGTGAATTTGGTATGTAGCAGACCAGTGTCTTACACATATCTAATGGTGGGTGTCAGTCTTTTGTGAGCACAGGTGGTGCCCACTTTCATAAAATCAAGAGATAGAGAATCTGTTCTAGTTCATAGTTCATAGAATCATAGAGTTGGAAGAGACCCCAGGGGTCATCGAGTCCAACCCCCTGCTATGCAGGAACACCCATCAAAGCATTCCCAATAAATGGCCATTCAGCCTCTGCTTAAAAACCTCCAAAGAAGGAGACTCCACCACTTCAACATGGGACTAGATTTTACTCCACAAATATGGAACATCCCATCCAAAATGGAATCCTGAGAACCCTAGAGCACACCTAACAGGGATTGCATTGTAAGCAGTGATGAATGCTTGTAGTTAGATCTGTATAGCAGTTTTCAAATGCAATTTCTGTCCTATAAACAAACATTCTGTTTATTACTACTACTACTGTAGTAATAGCAGAAGTATTCATTCACTCATTTCTATCCCAACTTTTCCCCAAAACTGGGAGTCAGTGCTGCTTACAGAAAACAAAAACAGATAAAGGCAGTTTCCAAGACACACAAAAAAGACAAAAGCTTAGTTAAGCAATTAAGATGTTGATTACGCAATTAAGCTGTTGATAAAATTAAAACTGTTTGAAACAGATCTCTAAAAAGCAGAAGGAAAAACACAATAAAAGAGCACATTATTAAAAACTCTTGCAGTCAGTTCCTAAAAGTCAAGGAGGGAAGCATCCTGTCCTCGCTAACAGGGAGTTCCAAAATGTGGGAGCCACCACTGAGAAGGTGTTCTCCTTTGTCTAATACAAATAATATCTATATATTACCTGTTATACTAAAATTTGTTGTGGTTTGTTACTTCTTCCACAGGATAGTTTTCTTTTAAGTAACAAAGATATTTTACACAGCATTCACTAAAATTAGTTCATTATAGCAGAAATTTGTATAGTTTGAATAATCAATATTTTATAGGGCTGAGGATTAAAGAAACCAAAGAAGTTTATGAAGGTGAAGTCACAGAATTAACTCCATGTGAGACTGAGAACCCTATGGGAGGATATGGCAAAACCATTAGTCATGTCATTATTGGACTTAAAACTGCAAAAGGAACCAAACAATTGAAGGTAATTATGATGGCTTCTCTTACAGATTCCTGAGGCTCTTTGTGCCTCTTTATCTTTTGAGTAAAGGGGACTGGGAAGTAGATGACTGCACCTTGTGGGAAGGTGTAATTGGGACCCAGGAAGGAAAAATCCATTTTAATCATGTTTTGATATCACTTAATTCAGATAGGTTCTGGGGGAAAAAATAATTTTAACTATCAACCAAGAATAGCACTGCCCTGTAAGAAGATATACTTTGTATCTCAATAAAAATTTAAAGGCATCTTTGTTCTGATGCATACCTAGACATTTACATCGTGGCATAATACAATACTGATCACAAGAAAATGGTGCACTAAGAGAAACTCAGACAGCTGTAGTACTATTGGAATATTGCAATGCTGAAGTTAGACTATAAGAATAACACGGCTAAATATATTCATTTAATTTCTTTTCAAAAAGAAGGTGAATTCAATATGACTAACATGTCTTCTGAATGTGTCTTTATAGACCAAGGTGAAAAATGCAGAACTTTACTGTGTTCCGACAGTGGGAGCGTAGCTCCCTTCCCCACAGTTCTTCTTTTCTGGACCAGTACATACTCCTTAATGGAAGCTCTTTTTCTGTGATTCTTGCATCATGTGTCTCTTTTTTAAAATTCTCTTGAATATTAGTTGGACCCTAGCATCTTTGAAAGTCTGCAGAAGGAAAGAGTAGAAGCTGGTGATGTGATTTACATTGAAGCAAACAGTGGAGCTGTCAAGGTAAAAGAATGAAAGCAGTTGCACCTCTGATTCAGTGTTCCTTTTGACAGGGCTTCCCATCAGCTTTGGCCATGGTTCTGTGTCCTCTTAACCTGACCGTTCCCTTCTAGGAAAGCTAAGACAAGAAAAACTGAGACTTTTTTTCTTCTCTATCATGGAGTGAATGCCACCTCCAAGGAGGGGTGATTGATTCACAAGTAAGGTCATCTAGTTTGGGAACAGCAGTTACAGCGGCACTGAATCTGATATCATTCATTTTAGTACTTAGCTTCATACTAGAAGTTAACGTGTATGTGTTCATATGGGATACAGAGAGAAGACTGGAAACAATTTTAGTCGCTCTCATAAGTAATGCATAGAGGCGTTAATCTTTATCTCCCTAGTATTTTTGCCATAAGATATATGCATCTGGAAGGGAAAGCTGCATTAGTTAACATGCTCTTCATATCTGATTTAAAATGTAATGTAGAGAGATACTTGGTGTTAAATGGATGAGCATAATATTTTGTATCAAACAATAAATCATCCATGTCCAAAGGAGTCTGGGACAGTTTCTCCAATCTCTAGCTAATCTACTGGATTTGTCCTTTAGCAACAATTTTGTGCATTTGGAAGAATAAAAGAAAATGCCAGGTACTTTTAGTAGGATTTCATGTTTTGATCAGCTATTCATTTTCCAATGACAAGCATGGCATTTTCAGAACTGTCAGCTAAAACCTGTCAGGATCGTAATTGTAAAACAGGATATTTGTTTATCAGTTATATGTCATTCTGAGTATTGGCAATAACACTAACTATAAATATAGTGAATGTGATTTTCAAATTCTTCTCCACAGAGGCAAGGTAGGTGTGACACCTATGCAACAGAATTCGACCTTGAGGCAGAGGAATATGTTCCTTTACCAAAGGGTGATGTGCACAAGAAGAAAGAAATTATCCAGGATGTCACCCTGCATGACCTGGATGTAGCCAATGCTAGGCCTCAGGTACTGCTTTCTGCTAATGGAATACTTTATCTAGAAATCTCACCTGATAATTCCTTCCTTGTGGAAACACCAGTACTGCCATATTGCTACAAAAAGTAGAGCTCCAATATTGCTTTCTAGGTAGGGATTTCAGAAGCACAGGGTCCTTTAACTTCCGGGGAGAATTAATCAAAAACATTTGGAATATTCATAGAAGTTGGTACTTACCATGAACTTAACCCAAAGAGAATCACTGCTGTGAAGAACCTATCATGACAATAACTTTTCTGTATAGATCCAGGACCTCTGGTTGTTTCCAACTGAGTATGTAAACATTATGTGTGGAGTAAATTAATTAGGGAAAAGGCGGATTTGAAAAATACCACGGACCCACAATACCACTGAGATAGGCACCACAGTTCTGAACAAGATCAGTAACACAATATGATGTCTGTTATAAAGATCTAGAATACAGGATACTGAAAAATCCTATGCAAATACATTATCTGTTTTCCAGTTCACTGAAAGCAGTTGGCTCTCCATTGTAGCTGTTGTAAGCAACCTCTAATGAATTTGTGCTGATGTACCCTGGGAAAGTGCTGATACGAGGGCCAGATCATAGCAGCTTCATTAATAGCTCTCAGCTTCTCAGTGATACAAATTCATAAAATTGCTACTGATCATGAACTTAGTCCAAAGGACTTGTGTTGTTTGGCTTGTGCATGCTGGTCGCTTGTGGCTAACTGGAGGTCTTCTTAACTGCGATTTATTTCTGTAGATTTTTAAAGAAATGTACTTCTTTTTTCGGTTATTGCCTGTCGAGCTCCTCTCCCCACCATTTCCACTGCTTTCTCAATTAGTCTGTTCCACTATCAAACAGCTCTTACCAGTGGGGAGTCCGTCCCAGTATTTAGATGGAATCACTTTTCTTCTAATTTGAATCCATTGGTTCACTCCCTTATCTCTGAAACAGCATAAAATAAGCTCATTCCACCTTCTACATGGCATCACTTCATATATTTAAAGATGCCCATCTTAGCACCAAGAGCAAGTGTGGTATGGTGTTTGAGTTTTGGATTAAGACACTGGGAGACCAGAGTTTGAATCCCCACTCAGCAGTGGAAGCCAGCTGGGTGACCTTTGGCAAGTAACATTCGCTTAACCTCAGAGGAGGGTATGAACAAAGCCCACTGGAACAAATCTTGCCAAGAAAACCCAGTGCTTAGAGTCATCATAAGTCAGAAATGACTAGAAGACACACAGCAACAAAAACATAGCACTTCTCAGTCTTCTCCAGGTTAAATTTACTCTGCATCCTTAGCCATTCCTCATAGGGCTTGGTTTCCAGATTTTGACCATCCTGATTACCCTCCTCTGGACAAATTCCTGCTAGTCAGAACCCTTCTTCAAATAAGAACTGGATACAGTATTACATGGGAAGCCTGGCTAAAGCAGAATAGAGTGGTACTATTGCTTTCCTTAATGTTGATGCAGACTAGTTTTTGGGGTTTTTGCTGATTCACAGTAAGCTTGTAGTCTTTCAAAATCTCTAGGTCCTTGTCACATGTTCTACTATCAAGCCTATATTTGTACTCTTCATTTTTCCAGCATAAGTATATCTTACATTTATCCTTGTTGAAGTTCATTTTGTTTTGTCTCAGTTCTTTAGTTTGTTATAGTCCTTTTAAATCCTAATTCTGTTTTCTGGGGTATAAGGTTCCCCTTTTGATTTGGTATTATCCCTAAATCAGATGCACATCTCCTTTATTACTTCATCTGAGTCATTTGTAAAGATGTTGAACAACACTGGGCCCAGGACAGAACTCTGGTGCACCCCAGTTGTTACTTTTTTCTAGGTGAAGAGGAACCATTGGTGAGTATTCATTGGGCTTGGTCAGTTGACCGGGTACAAAGTCACCTAATAATAACCCATGTTCTCTCAGCTTGTCTGCAAGAATATTATGAAGGGCCGTTCCAAAAGCCTGACTGAAATCGAGATATAACACATGTACAGCATTCCCTGATCTATCAAATTGGTAATTCTTAAAAAAAAGAGGTGAGATTAGTCTGATATGACTTGTTTTGGAGGAAGCCAAACTGGTTGCAGATACATTTCAGTTGGGTCCTGAACAAAGCAAATGCATCAAAGCAAGTGCATCTGGAGCATACAGAGATGAGTAGGTATATATAGATCTTGACACTTATGAATTATACTTAGAGTGCCAGAGTGGTAGAATAAGGAATCTGACTAGCAATCCTAAAATAAGTAGTGTACATTACTGGAAAGCTGAATATTATTGAATACCTGAAATGAACCTTTCTGCTGGAGAATATTCTTGAATTTTCTATATGCTACATGCCTTTAGTGTTGTTGTTTTTTTAAAAAAAATCTTTGTTTTTTTATTTATAGGGTGGGCAGGATATACTCTCCATGATGGGACAACTGATGAAGCCTAAAAAAACTGAAATAACAGGTACAGACAAAAACTGCTACCTTTTCAGGTTATTGAAGTACATATATTTAAATTAGTACTGCTACAGCCTTGTTTATAAGTGGACAAGATTGTCCCCAAGTTAAAAAAGGCAAAAGAAAGAGTAATCAAAATGTACAGAAGTTGTATTGTGCAGTGCCACAATACCACAGTGCCATTGTGGGTTTTGGATGAAAGTGTTTCTTCTCAGTTGAGTGTTTAAGAGTCTAGTGCAAAACTCAGATTACCGTTCGCTAGAAATGTGGACCAGTGGCAGTGGATGGCTTCTATGGCAGTGGGGCAATGTTCAGACCTTTAAAGAGGCTTTCCAAGGTGCTAAATCCTGGTCTTCAAATAGATTGAGCACTGGAGATAGCTCTTTTAAAGTTTGGACTAAAAGCTGGAGTGAACTGCCAGTGGTGGTGGGATTGTGGAGTGCTTCAGATTGCTATCAACTGTTAGAGTGGCCACCAGAAGAGGGTCTCTAAGGTATTCCACTGAAGTTCCTTTGTTTTTTTGTTTTTTTAGAAGTTTCCTTTTATTCTTCCCTAAGCCTTTATTCTCAGTATATTTTACATTTATTGTATTAGGTCTGCATCCTGATAATCCAAACTAAAGGAGACTCATTGAATCAGTTGGATTTCCATAAGTGTTGAATCAATGATCTTACTTTGGTCAAGACTACCAGTAGGGCTCAAGCCTTGGGTTGTAATGAATATATAGTGTAAAACAGACTGTGTTCAGAATTCCAATACTAGGGAACACTGTTAGAAAGTGGAAATATCAGTCAGAACTAACATATTATTTAGTCATTTAGCCTCTTTTAAAGTTTTCCTCAAAATGCCAGCATGAGACTTGATCTAGGCTGAGAGTATAGTAATACAAATAAATGGAAGAATCTGTATTTTGACAGATAATAAATAATACAGGCTCAGGGGATAAAAATTCACTAGTTGATACACTAATTTCTCTGTTGGAAACCTCCAATACAGCTTTGAGTGAATGGATAACCATCTTTTTAAATGAATTTTTAAAAACTGGAAGTGGGAAAACTAGCTTGATCAGAATGATTGATTGTTGAGAAACAACCAGTTAGGCAATGATTGACTTGAGTCCATAATTGTAAGAAATAATTATCTCAATCTCTTCCTTTTTAAAGGAGCTAAAATAAAATTTAATTTTTGTCATACATTTAATCTGAATAAGGGTGTGCTTCTTGGTTAAAAGGAGGATACTAATAAGATGGTGCAAAAAGGGACATTACCCTGTTATGGGTCAGATTTAAGGTTTTATGAATCATTTAAGAATGTTACTAATTTGGAGGTTATCCCTGTATTAGACAAACTTCGAGGAGAGATCAACAAAGTGGTGAACAAATATATTGATCAAGGCATTGCAGAGTTAGTCCCTGGTGTGCTCTTCGTGGATGAGGTTCACATGCTGGATATTGAGTGCTTCACGTATTTGCACCGAGCGCTGGAATCTTCTATTGCTCCGATTGTCATCTTTGCTTCTAACCGAGGGAACTGTGTGATCAGGTACAGTGCTTAAAGCTTAGTCCTGCACAGTTTTCGTCTTCCCATAAGCCTCAGTGTTAGCTGCTTGAGCACAAAGAGGTATGATCTTTCAAAGCTTTTTATCCCTGGTGCTGATACACCTGTGATAATAATCTTGATGGGTCACAACCATATCTGTTTACTGCAGGGCTGCTTAAGGGCTTCACTGCAGGGGAAACATACTTCACATTGGGATGACCAAGAATGAATAAGTTTCTTGGAGAGAGTCTGGTTTTTCTTCCAGATTTCCTCCTTCCCTTCTTGATCTGTCCACTTGCTTTGCTCTTCTTCCCCCCGAAATAGTCTGATTAGTATTGTTAAGATCATTTTTTTAGCACTGGCAGTAGCTGACTATGCTGCGCCTGTGCCCTTCTTCCTTGATGTTGCAATCTTAGTTCATGCTTATCTTTCAGCACATGAAATCAGGTTTCTTTTTCTTACGGGTAGCTCTTGGTTTTGCTTTTCTGGTGACTTTGAACCGTGAAGCTCTGCCTGTAAATAAGTTTTGATTTTGTGTTCCCTTCTTGAGTTTTAGCTTTCCCTGATAGTGGTTTAACCGTAACCTACATAACATAGTGCTAACAGTTAAATAAGAAGCAGGTGTCTTTCAAGTATTACTGGAAAAAATTCTCTCTTTACTTAAACCTGTTAATCATACCCTTCAAAGATCCATTCTTCGTCTGACTTTTGTTGACCGTTGCATCTCTTCTTTTCATCTGCTTTATGGCATTTTTTCAGGAACTGCTTATTTAAGTATTTCACTTTTCACCATATAGTTCACCTTTCCATTGTTATGATTAAGACAGTTAAGAAAATCAGGACTACATAAAACAGTGGTAATGGAGTGAATAAATTTATTTTGTGTTAATATAAATTAATACAAAATAATTAAAATAACCTTTATATCCAGTAGAAAACTAGAAGTTGTTCGATTGTTCTGCTACTCGTGCTACTTTGCTATTGCAAGCATGCCAAACGGTGGGACTTGCCCCTTCTTCCTACTGAAATTTGATGTTTGAGATAAGTGGTACAGGTCAAATGTATGAGTACAGTGCAGAACTACCTCTGATACTATAAGCTGAATATTTAGTTCAGCTTTTGCAAAACAACAACTTGGTTCACGGCTCTGTAAAATTTTCTACTATTACATGATTCACCCATGGACACGTACCCACCAAAAAAGGGAATGCCCTGCTATTGTGTAAGTCTTATGGAACTTCTAATAGTCAAATATGTTTTGTTTATATGTCCACCAGTTTTTTTCTATGAACATTGATACTTCATCTGCACCTCGTCTATATAAGACATTAAGCTTTCACCCATTTTCTGTTTTTGGGTGCTTAACTAGTTCTTCCCACTTTCAGGATCCTGAGAGAAAGCAGTGTGCACTTGCTCTAGTATTGTATTACTTTACATTTCTGAGAAAAGACAGCAAGACCTAAAAGACTGGCTGCTTTCATTTTGTACCTTTCTTAATACAGAGGAGGCACAGTCCAGCTTGCTCTCTGGCATCCATCCACTGTAGTGCATGCTGTAATCCTTGAAATTTGTTAAATTATGAATTATTAGGATGTAGTGTTCTCTCCAGATATTTTGAGTAGTGACTGCCACACCATAGAAACCTACACTCTGTTGTCCACATGTTTCATCTTTGGTCTTCCTTTATAGTTGTTAAGACTGTATGATATTTGAAAGTAGACTCTTCACAAAACTAAAAAATAGTCTCTCCTGTCTAAGTAATAGTTGGTCTTCAGACAAAAACAATTACATTGTGACATGTCAAAAGTGATACTCTTTCCCTGTTTCTTTCCCCATATTATCAGTATGGTCATAGCCTGTCTTCTTTCTTTCATTTCCTACCAAAATGAAATTTTTCCAAATTTTCCAACGTATGCATTGGGTGTATATAGTGAAAACTCTTGTGAGCTTAGTTTTCTTGTATGCCATGGCTCACTTGTAAAAATATTCTTGCACGTGATTTTAGTGGGGAAAATGTGTCCTCAGTATTATGTTTGTTGGAAAAGGATCCCGCTACAATTTTGACTGAGGGGAAAAAGGAGAAAGAAATGAAATGAAAATTGTAATACTATTTTGTCAAGTGCTGTAGTTTCCTCCCTGCCCACAGTAAAATCAGTTGTTGTTTTTTTTAAATAATCACCTGAAATGAGAAATACTTTCAGATGAAGCTCGGGTGCCCTCTAATGGAGAACAGAAGTTTTCCAAAGTCATTTTCTTGTTTTACATAGATAAGATGTTCTGATGGGGTGGGAGACAGGAGCATTCATCAGGCATATGGTTCACAATATTTGCATTAAAACTATAAATTAAGACACCTTGTGATGACAGATAATTTCAGCAGTTTTATTCAGCAACTTGAATCCAAATTTTTGAACTGACTGACTCTTAAGTGGAATATAAACCATTCCAGTATGAGGGAGGAGGGCAGGATATACAAGACTGCCATCTTGAGAGTGAGTGCCAGAAGCCATCTCTATGTAGGACTGTTTATTTTATGTCCTTTGAGTGTTAGAGGAAACCTCCACTCCTCCTAATGCTGTATAGAAGCCTAAATTTTCTCTTTATACCCTTTTAGAGGTACAGAAGATATCATTTCCCCTCATGGGATACCACTGGATCTTCTGGACAGGGTGATGATAATTAGAACCATGTTATATACACCTCAAGAAATGAAACAGGTAATTTTTATTTGTGTAAAGTTGGTAGTAGGAGCAAATGTCTCTAAATTTCTCTGCGGGGGAGAGGAAAAGGTATGAAATGGAACTGGTTGCTTTCAGGATTCATTTTTTAGTAATATTTTTATGACTTTCATCATGCGATAGACTAAATTTTACATCAGCAAGGCTCTTGAACCCAGCTTGCACTAAATATAAACTGAAACTTTTTTTTTACATTGTAAATGGATCTTTGATGTGACAACTGCAAATTGTGGAAGCCATGGCTATTACAATTTAAATATTTTTTTGTCACATTCTCAGCCATTGAGGCAACACACTGAAGTGACAAAAGGCAGAAATAAAACGTCACTTCCCTTAGATCCTAACTGCACTACAACACATAATAATTGAACACCCTTCTAAAACTTCTGTAGCCAAAACTTCTGTATCTGCAGAAAAGTTACTAACAGAATCAGTACAAAGCCAACTGCTACATGTTAATTTCCATGCAAAATGATTTGTTGAACTTATTTCAACTGATATGAGAATAGATTTTCACTGTATTGAACTTATGTTGAGAATATTGTTTACAGTTTCTAATACTGTTTGGCGTATTTAAATTTTATTTCCACACTGTCTTTATGAAATCCATCAATTTTTTCCAGCATTAATTTTGTTTTACACTCACTCAGTTTGAATAGCATCACTCCATTTCAGTGTCTTGGACAGTATGAGATTATCATCACCTGACGTTCATCTTCTCTGTGCACTTTGCATACTGCATTCTTAATTCCTGTGTTTTATATTCATCTTATAGTTGGTACAGGAGGACCAGCTTTGCTGGTATTTTTGCACTTCTCAATGGAATTTTTAGCATTCACAACTTCCCATCATACAGTGTAACATTTCTTAAGTTTCCAGGAATTTGTTGTTGAGTTCCAGACCCATCTTGGTTTATAGCATGTTGATTATAATCTTTGCATGCTTTAATGAGGCATCTTTTCAAAGATCCTCTCTCATTAGTGTCTCAGGGCTGTGGACTGACACCATACAGGAGCTATTACAGTTTATCATGTCAATTCTTTGTATTATTTAGGAGATAGCGTCAGTGGTGGAAAGCATTGACACTAGATAATAGTCTCAGCTGCTGGAAGAGTGCCAAGGTGAAGCAGAGGCATTTATTGAATATAAACATAAAAACAAAGTCTCATTTCCTTCAGTATGAGGAGAGTTTCATGTGTTCTTTTTTTAAAAAAAAATATGCATGGAATGTTTTTGTGTACCTGACAAGATGGCTGTAGCACCTTAATGCAGATTACAGTTGAGGAGGCCAGAGGATAAAATTTACAATGAGATTGGATTGTATATTAGCATAAAAAAATTGTTTGAAAGTTCTGCTATTCTCAGAAATCCTGAAGGTTCAGCAAAGGTTACTTCACTGTCCCTGACTCAGTGACTTGCTCTTTCAGAGGCACAAAGGATAGGGAAAGATAGCGGTATATTGAAATAGTTATTTGTTGGGTGTGTTATGATAAATTGTGTATCATATTGGACGACGCTTGAGCTTCCCATATAGACTACTAAATTTTAATGAATTGTCAACTTCTGAAAGGTTTTGGACTGTGAGCTATGTAGTGATTAACCAAACTACTCACCGGCAGAAGAAACCACAGTGGTATTACTTTCATGGAAGCATGAGCTCCTGCATTAAGAGGGATATATAGCAGCATTTAGTACTCCAGTGACACTGGGCCTTCTTCCTGGGTTTTATAAAATGAAAACTGCCCATTGAGTTAGTTTCTCCTCAAGGAAGAATTGGAATAGTGTTTCTGATTACTTAAAAATGTGTCATAGATAGGAGCTCTTGGCATGTTTTTCTAACCTCCTTTTGACTTGGGAGTAGAAATCTCTGATTTTTACTCCTAGTTTTACTCAGAATTTCATGAAAATTATAAGCAAATGCTGGAGTAATTTCTAAGTCTGTTCTTGATCAATTTTATTTCACAATTTCTCCCACTTCTGCCTTTCATTTGGGCAAAGTACAGATTACATAGCCAAATGTATTTAATTCTCCCCTTGCAATTACATAATTTCTGTAGAATTCCAGTAGAAGAGGAAGAACAGGAAAAAGAGAAGGATTTTCCCCCTTCTGTCCACCCTCTGTCCATACTCTCTCATCTTGTGCATCACAAAAAAGATGCTTCCACACAATATCCCTTGTTGGAGCAAAAGCATCAGACCTAAGTCATTCAGATGCCAGTTCAAGCACTTGACTCCCTTCCTTCCAATCTGCCATTACTTTCAATTAAATGCTAATTTTGATGCATTGTCAGAAAGGTATGTTCCTTCACATACAGTGCAAACCCCTTCCGACCATGGATGTGTGTTTGGCCAGTTTATCCTAGCTCTTTAAATGCAAGTGGAAGAATTGCCCCTTACAGTTCTGACTCTGTACAGCAAGAATTGGACTGAGATTCCCCAGAGGCCAGTCCCCGCCTCCGGGCACATAGAGAATATTTTAAAACTGCAGTGCAGATCACCTGCTTTACAAATTACTAAGGCCCTGACTCTTGCCAGTCACAGTGATACTTAATTCTTGCACTTGAACTTGAAAGACAGAATAACATATTCTATTGATTGTGTTATATAAAGTTAACATTTTATTGTATAGAGATTATAGTAGATTTAGAATCTGGATTCAGTCTCTTTATCTGGGTTTTTTCCACAAAAATAAGTATGTACTATGCAGATACGCACACCCTTTCTAAGGCTTCAAATTTTGTATCAGTCTCCATTGAAAATTTTAATGAGCAGTTTCAATTGAGATGTTTTCAGAGAACCTGTGCACGTTGAGTGAATTTCTGATCTATTTTTGGAACAGCATGCCTAATCATTAACTGTTTTTAAAACTTTCCTAAGTTTGTCATGTGGCTTTGTGGATTGCTGATCAACAAACACAGATCCAAAGCCAATTAGGATATGCAGTTCTTTGGATTCCAGCCAAGGCATTTTTCTAGATAGGAAGTTGGGATTGGGTGCCAGCTATATGAAAAAGAAAAAAAAAATCTGCCAGAGATACAGGATTTCTTAATCATAATCTTGCTCTCAGAACTTTGTGTACTCTAAAAACAACTTCAAATTGTAATGTTCTTTAAAAAAAACAAAAGAACAAACCGCAGCTACTGTGTCAGGCCCCAATTCCATGTTCATCCCCCCTCCCTTTCTCTACACACTGATTCCCATGGTGCATTTTTATGGCTTTAATTTAAACGAGTGCTTCTTGATATCTTGTTTACAAAGCTGCCAAAGTGAAAAATACCTGTATTATATGAGACTCGCAGTTCCAGAGTTATCTTAACACTACAACGCAACATCATTATCCAGTCTGCCCCTTATCACTCAGCTGGTAATACGGACTGCAGGGAGCCTAGTGCCACTTTTGTTACAGCTCTGTAGGCTCAGGCTTATTGGTGATATCTTCTTCAAGTTTACAAAGATCTTCAAACTGGTACAAGCTGGAGACTGTTCTTGATAGATTAGATTTATTTGATTGGTTCTGTGGGGCAGATGAACCTTCCAGGCTTTTTTTTATTTATTTTCCCATCTTATTTGTCAAGAGGCCAAAACATCTGGTATGGATTTGAGCAGCAAAAGGACTAGTGTAACTTTCCAAGGGAATTGCGTTCCAGGTGGAGTATTGCTGGTCATGGATTTTCTAGCTCAAATCATGTACAGACCCCTATTGTTGTCATTGTTTTGGGAGTAAAGAGGTTTTCAAATCATTATCTCCAAATATTCTTCCTTTTGTAGCTACAGAGGGCTTGATTGTGTCCATATTCTAAACTTGATGTGATGAAAATAGAAATTAAAATAAACTTAACTTGGTTTAAACTATATTTTTAATCCCTACAAGGCCATTACATACTGTGTGCTGAGTTTTAAGAAAAGCATTGTAAAAATAGGAATTGTTACAAATACATTTTTCTGTCATATTTTTTACTAGATCATAAAACTTCGAGCCCAGACAGAGAGTATTAATATTAGTGAAGAGGCATTGAATCATCTTGGGGAAATTGGCACCAAAACAACATTAAGGTAAACATGGGGATTATGAAGTTGTAATTTTGACTGTTTTTGCAGTGAACATGAATGTGAGCATGCATAGATAGCTGTAGGCTGTAGCCAACAAAGGATTCTGCATATTTAGTGAAATATTTCATCTACATCAGTGATGAAACTCTGGGTAATTATTTTATTTATAGAATAAAATCCTATTGTTGTCCTGTGCCAGCAGTTGCACTGTTTCAAAGGTTGAACAGCAGCAATGAGGGAAGAAAAGCAAAATCTTCTGGCTTTGAACAGCCTGTTTCTCCAGTTCCTTCCTTCCTTCAGAGTCACCACACCCTCTGTCTATTTCCTCCTGTCTGTGCTGGCTATGATAGCATTCTACCCTCAATTTCTGCACTGAAAGTGGTTATATTTTTACTGTTATTAATGCACAAAATACAGAGACATACACATACTTAGGATAGAATAATAATAGTGAAAATGCTTTGCAGAAATTATTGATCACGCAGTTAATGTACAGAGTTGAACTTCTGTTAACTTTTCTACAGTGCTTCTTACTGTTTGGCAAATGGACATACTCAGTAAATTGGGCTATCATGGTCAAATGCCAAATCCTTTTGTAAAGGAAGCAAAAACTGGAGAGTATCCAGTGCAATCTGCAGAAGAAACAAGAGACACATTTCAAGATGTTCAGAAGGTGGTTGTTCATTGGTAGAAAACTCCAATTAAAAAAAAAAACCTTTTGAGTATCTTGAGATCTGTTTCTTCTCAAATCTCTTTGTACCCACACATTGATGATTGGGGGATTTACATCACATAGAAGCTGTCAGACTTTTTGCCTCAGCAACGTCCAGATCAGATCAAAATAGCTATAGCTGTTCTGTAAATGTCATGCAAGATCAGTAATGGATTCAGCTACAAAGGGTAGCCAATCATAATACCAGTTTTCACCTTTTCAACTCTACTTTTTTGTGACAGCCTCTAGAAATAAATGTAGTCTGTATTAAGATTAGAATATTTCTTACAAATTCTTAAGTCCTGTAAATCTTTGCAAGTCGATTGAATGCCATACAGGAGGATGCTAGTTAATGTTGCTTGAGGACTGGGATGTAGAAAAAGTGCACCTGTTACCATGCAGCCAAACTGATTCAGAAGCTTTATTTCTCAAACAAGTTTCCCTTTCCACATCACATACTGCTTTTGAAACTCACGTTGTTCTTTCTGAGCTGATGCTGCAGCTTGCTTCGCTTGTTAAGTGCAAAAGGTAAGTTTTTATGTCTGCCTTAAGTAGATCTTTGGGTCTTGGTCTAAATATTCAATTTTCCCAATTATAAAATGTACTAGGCACTTCTGGAGGCCAGATTTGTGTATCCAGAAGGACAAATGTCTATACCTACTTTTTGGGTGTGTTTTCTGTGTTCTAGGTTGTATGTTAATTTTACACATACTCTTATAATTTGACTATAGGTATGCTGTGCAGTTACTCACCCCAGCAAATCTGCTAGCAAAGATAAATGGGAAAGACAGCATAGAAAAGGAACATGTTGAAGAAATAAATGAACTCTTCTATGATGCCAAGTCCTCAGCAAAAATCCTGGCTGATCAACAGGAGAAATACATGAAGTGAAGAAGTTTATTCATCTTTGTAGTCTTCGGAGCCTTGTATTAACCTAATCCAAGTACTTGAAAGAAAACAGCTGAGAGAAATGTTAACTTTCATAGGAACTAAAAAATTCTTGAGTGATAAAATAGACTTTTGTGGCAGGGTGTAGAATATACTTTGTTCCTCCATCATTGAGATGAAATCTAAAGATATCTTAGTCTGTAGCATCCTAGCATTTGTTATCTTGGGTGCCTCTATGAAGTGGATACGTGTTGACATACCTTTGTATTCGTCTTTAAATTCACTCTTTGTATTAAAAGCAATTGAGAAGGTGTTTATTGTTTGGCTTCTTTGTTTGAAGAGATCTGACTAATGGAAATGTTTTGTTGAGTTACAGTTTTGTCCATTGGGAATGACCAAGATACATTCTTGCCTACTTTTTAATTTTCTGGGACAAAAACCATAGCATCACTTGCTCCCCTCCCCATTAGGGGTATATGCCAAGCAGTGATGTGGCAGAGGGGGAGAGGAAGCGGGGGTGGGACAAGCAGTAGTATAGCAAGTGATGCTGAGATAGTATGGACTGTCCCCTAATGGGGCATTTAGTTCAAGCCTCCCAACTTATTCAGAGTGAGCGAGGCAGAAAGTGGTACAGAAGAAAGAGACTTGCAGAGCCTGGAGAGCTTCAAATGCCTTGCATAAGTAAGTCACATTTACAGTTTAATCAAAATGTAATATTAGTACAACTTTTTAAAATTAAGTTGGTATTTTTATGCTACCAACTTTATATTGAAAGAATTGTTTCCTATCATGATAAAAGACATTTTTCCCCCAGATCTGTAGTTGGTAGCCAGCACAGTGTTAAACGTACTTAAGCCAAAGTCTGGTTAATATCGTGGCTGGCATCCATAAACCTTTGGAATGATCAGAAGAGAAGACCTTCCAAATCCTGTGTGTATCTTTATCCATAGTCCTAACTATTTATACCATTCACTAATACAGTCCTTACAATAACATTAAAGTTTCGCCTGTATGAAAACTGAAATACTAGAGAAGGATAAACATAGATTAAATATCATTTGTAAAATAATTACAAAGTTTATTTGCACACAGAGCTTACTCTAAACTGCAGAGGATAGACATATATACCATTGCTGGAAGTATCAGGTCAAAACACACATTTATTATGCAATTAATGTTTCCAGTGCAGCGTTTCAAGCTTAATTCCTTAAGGTCCTATTGCATTTTTTTAAAGCAAAATATAAGGGGTTGCCTTATGGCTCTAATGGTTTCTTATGATTAAGTCATTTGCCTCTGATCCTTCCTCTCATACCTAAAGCTAAATGGCAGCAAATCAAATTTGTTATGAATGATAATGAGAGTAATCTGGAGCATGGCTCTGTCTCTCTCTCTTTAAACCGAATTCCCTTTCCAAAGAAAATTCAGTGCATTGAAGACTATTTATTTTGAATATAATCTATGGTAATACAGATATACATCACTGCTCTCTGAATTTGGAGGGTTTTTTAATATCAATTTGTCACATATTGGTATTGGTAATTCACACTTCGTAAAAGTATGCTAGAAGTTTAAAATGCAATAGATAGAAACTGATTTATCATAATGGTTGCTTTGATGTTGTCCATTTACAAAGCTGTGTTCTCAGAACAGTTTGCATGTTCAAAGAAACAGTGAAAAGCACTCATCCTTCACTTCCACAATAATCAATACCCAAACTCCCCCAAAAGAAGTGATTGCTCTAGACAGTTTAGACCATTTAAAATCAAACTTTTTACAAACACAAAACAACAAAGTTAACAACAGCAGCTAAACAGCAAATAAAGATGAAATCCTAACCAGGTAAATTAAAAGCCAGTTAGATTATTATTTTTTTTGAAGTCTTTAGTAAGGTAGTAGAAGACAATTAATAAACTTGCCTGGGAAAGGAGGTGGGGAGGGCAACCTTCCTTTCGACTATTAGGGAACTGGAAGCATAGTGAGTCATTTAGATGTTCTGGACTTCAAGCCATTAAGGGCTTTGAAAGTAATCATCAGTACCTTGAACAGACCTGAAAAATAAATAGGGCAGCTGGGAGCAGGGAAAATTGCTTCAACAACATGCATTTGTCCTGTTAATTAGAAACTGGCCAATGGTGACTTAAGATCCTAAAAATTCCCTCACTGTAGAATCTATGCTACCAGTGGCAATCGTGGTCTTCCAGATGTTTAGTAGACCGCAACTCCCAGCATTGCTTACCATCACCAATGCTAGCTAGGGCTCCAACAACATTAGCAGGACTATATAAATCTCACCCTTGGTCTGTTCATTGGGAGTGAGAGGTTGTACAATAACAATATTTACCATCACCTTTCTTTACCCAGAGCAGCCTTTCTCTGTGTTTGTTTCTCTGTAAAACTCCCATTTTAGGTGATGGCTTGTATTAAGCAGCATCTCCTGAAGAGCAGATAATGGGAATGACCTACCATGTTTTGCATAACTGAGAATCTGTGTACCATTGTTCATACCAATGTTTTTGGTGAGATAGATAACTAACATTTTTCTGGTTTAAAATGAGAATACAAGTTTATTGGAAGCTATGCTTAAGGTGAAAGGTGCTCTTCCCCCTTGCGACCCAATTCCACCAATTGTAGCACATACCTAGATGCTAATGCTTCAGATACTAATCAGTGTATTGGTCTTGCATGAATCTAATCCAAAGTTTATCTATCTATTTTTTCTAGTTAGGGAATAATGAGAAAACAACTTCCTTCCCTGTTAACAGCAAGAAAATGTTCAGGAAAGATGCAAATCAGTGATACAAAGGGATAAAAATCCTTGAATGCTAAATGACACCTGAATGTTTATCTGGTCTATTAAGTGATGCCCATCAGAATTATTGGTGTCAAAGCATTGCCCAGGAAAATGGCTATCATATAACTGATAAAATGTTCAATTCTAAAAATAACAGCACCAAGCTGTAACTTTCATTTAAAATCAATAATCAAAATAAGAATGTGCTTATACATGGAGGGCAGGGTAATCAAGAAAGTGGGGGGGAAATCCCATTTTGGTTAAGGTTTGTAATTAAATGTGAAAAAAATTGCTGCATTATTTTAATTCAGCTCTGCCCATTTTCCAGAAGTGATGTACTTATTGCATTAATCTTCAAAGTGAAGTTTTTACGGCCGATTGCCGGCAGACTATGAGAAGTTTCTCTATCCATTAACCACAGAGAAACGGGTCTTGCTGGGTAGGAAAATATTTGTTACATCTTATCAGGGTGACACATAATCTAACAACAATTACAGCAGGCCCATATTTTGTACTATTTCAGTTTCAGTGTGAAAAATAGTTCTAATATTAAACCTGAAATGGGTGGGTGCTATAGCAACCAGTTGAATATTATACACTCAGCACTTGTGATTTTCCTTCAGGTTGTGGGTCTTGAGATCCTGCTCTAAGTAAGTGAGTACATATAAATCCTCTGTACATGGGCTGTATGCAAATTATACAGCATATGCTGGGCAAGCAGCTGGAAGGCTGAGTCCATCCATACCCATATGAAGTGCTGAAATGGCATTCTCCTTGTGCTTTATGCTTCTGTTAATGTAAAAGCTCTTCTAGACACTGCAGGTCAGATTCATTCTTCCAAAGGTTAAGCATGCACAAAATGTGTGACCACCCTTCCCCTCTTCCTCCCTGCGTGGGGAAAACAATGTAAAAGCGGAGATTATCTTAGAAGCTTTTCCTGCATTATTGATGAATGCAAAAGTAAACCCAGCTCAGCTGCCCAAATCTGATGCAAACTTGTTTTATCAGAAGAATATATAGAGAACAGCACATCATTTTATTGCAGCTATTTGTAATCTTTAAGGCAATAATGAGACCCTGGCTTAGTTCCCATCTTCTGCAAGCAGAGTTTTACTGATGGAATGGGGTTTTCTCACTTTGCCCCAGTTGAAAATCTACCCCAAGGATTGGAGGACATTTGGAAACAGCACGGAATGTGGCCTGAGGCACTACAGCAAGAAGAGGTCATCAGTGAAATTCTGTGCTCTTCCTAATGGCAAGCAGAAGTTTCCTCCTCACACAGCTTTTTTATTGGCATAGTAAAGTTTAATGTGCAGATTTTGAAGAACTGGATGATTGGATTGAATTAATCTAAGTCATTGTGATGTGCTAAGGCCATGTTTTACTTTACTCCGTTTGTATCCTGCCTTTTGGTTTGAAACAGATTTACTTAATTATGGCGTTACCCTACATTATATCTAAAGTAGATGATAGATACAAACAGCCCTCGAACCAGTGAGGAGCAATTCAAGAATGGAAACTGGGCTGCCCGACATTGGCAGAACGGGCAACCAGTGCCATGAAGCTTGAGAACTGGACATACAGGAGGAGGGGCGCAATGCAGAAAGAGATCTTCTAGAAGACAAATCAAATTCTTTACTTCTGATAGTTGGGATGGATGGATATGGTGCCTGGCAAAGCTCACTCAAGATGCAAGTTTTTGAGGCAAACCACATCAAAAAGAAACATAGGCTTCTCTCTGGAAAAGAAGGCCTAAAAGTGCATGTTATGGTTTTTGGATTGATCTCCAGCTCTAACCAAATTTAAAATCTGTAAAGGGGAATAAATGGAGAAAGAAACTACTCAGGGATATGGAGTTTTCTGTTTGTGCTACTAGTTTTTTTCTGCTGAAGAGGCATGTGATTACTGAAACTGACACTAACTTGTCTCGTCAGTAGTGGGAATTTCTGTGATTAAAAACAAAGGAAACATGATAGGTGTAATCTTTTCTTGGTCATACATTTTGCCACTCCTGCCAAAGGCATGCAGTCCCTTCTGTACTGGACTATTGGAACTGGGAGCAGCTGTTGCCCAGTAATGTGTTCTTATTGTTTTAGAGATGTGGCACTTCCAGTGTCTTCCATCACCTTCTGTAGATGATACAGCTGCCTGGTACTAGCAATCCAGTGTCATATTCAGCGCTCTTGGTATGAAAACTTCATGTCCTAGCTTTCAGTGTTGCCAAGATATCCTCAGTGACACCTTATGAGAATTATTTTTGTCATTGCCCACAGCTCTCACAAATATGTCAGGAAAACAGGTGAACTCTACCAGCAAAGGACTGATAACATTGTTTAGGATCTGAGATTAAAATAATAATTTTCTTGTGTACAGACACATGGAGGAAGAGAGTCTTTCATTTTATAAAAGGAGAATTGACGCCACTAGATTTGTGGAAAACTGCCCAATTACTTGCAAATGAGTGGTGCGTTTGACGTTTCAGTTCCATTTCATCTGTTGTGAATTAATGTATTAAAAATGCTAGACAAGCAACTCAATAATTTTTGTGAGAGTGTATCGCCACAGTAAAGATGATTTAAAAATGATGATCCCAAGCAAAAA
Organism: Iguana delicatissima; assembly: GCA_948472985.1. NCBI lineage: Eukaryota > Metazoa > Chordata > Lepidosauria > Squamata > Iguanidae > Iguana > Iguana delicatissima. Next base: position 945 of record CAOKZL010000189.1, on the reverse strand, counting down.
GTATCACAGATTAACAGTAACAGTTACATGCTTGGCTTTGTATTTATCCGCCCGTCATTACATAGATGTGAAACAGACTTAGAAAAAAAAATTGAGGAACACAAATTTAAAGTAAAGCATATTGGCAGGGAACAAACACTGTCCCAAGTTCAGTTCAAAAGCAACGATCATTTTCAACATCAACATGTCAGCCATGAATTGTCCATATATTAAGAAAATTCTGTGCTGTGACCACGGTTGAGCTCACCTGTTGACACCGGAGTCTTACTACCACTCAATAAATATAAGTTAAGATCATGGATGCTGGCATGTAGCACTACTAGTGGTTCATTTGCTGTCAACCTGTTCTTGAAAAGGTTACACTCTCTGTAATGAATCTAATACAATATTTCAGGGTTGGTCTGGAAAAACAAGTGGTCTATAAGGGGTGCAGAGCACCTTTGATAGACTTAGGGTGATACACTGATTATATGACTACCGTATTTTCCGGCGTATAAGACGACTTTTTAACCCAAGAAAATCTTCTCAAAAGTTGGGGGTCGTCTTATACGCCGGGTGTCGTCTTTGCGGTCGCCGCATATGGTGGGGGCAGCTCAAAAATGGCCGCAGCCGCATCCCCGCTGTATGCGGCCACCTTATGAAAGCACCCAGGGTGGTGCTGCGCACTTACCTGAAGATGCCGGGGTGGGGAGGCTTGTTGTGCTAGCCGCTCTTCCCCCTCGCACGAGCGTCGGTTGCGCTGCCTCCCTGCTTCCGCCCCCACCTCCACCTACAGCTCCCAGGCCAGGGAGCGCTGAGGCGGGGGAAGCGGCGGCGTTTTGGGAGTCTCGTTGTGCTCGCCGTTCTTCCCCCTCGCGCGAGTGCCGGTCGCGCTGCCTCCCCGCTTCCGCCCCCACCTCCGCCTACAGCTCCCAGGCCAGAGAGTGCTGAGGCGGGGGGAGCTGC